>JAECWM010000001.1:10522500-11722500 GCA_018150695.1 Drosophila oshimai | reverse complement strand
TAAAGATCACAATTACATGTTGTACACATAATCCAAATTTTTTTGATTATTATATAAGAACGATATCTTTCTGATTTAAACAATTATATTGTCTTAATGTTTTTCTTTGTAAAAATGTTTTTAAATGGACTGGCTGAAGCTTTTTAAATATAGTTTTTATACAATCAAAATAATGATAATCATATAGTTTTCTTTAATTTTAAAATAAAAAAATGGTTAATAACAAATTAAAATATCAGGTAAGATACGAGGTTAGCTTTTGATGATACCATTTTAAACATATGTGGAAGAGCCCACGAAATTTATTTTCCCGACTTTCGTTTATGCTAAGTTTGTTATCACATACGTCGATGGATTGCTTATTTTCTTTTCAGCTGCTTTCGTTATGGCTCAGTTAATAAAGCTGACTGTTTTTTGGGTTATGTAACTTAATAATGAAACTGTTTTGGGAGTCCCACCATCAGCAATTTGACCGTCAAAATTTATGCAAGAAAAGGTTTTGGAATTTGAATGACTTTTAACGTGAAAAAAGTCTTTAAAAAATCAGCTTAAGATTCTTCTTTTTTTTACAATAATTTAAGTTATGGTTGACATAATCTTTGATTCAAAAATAACATAGGAAACAGGAAAAGTTTTTCTGAAAAGCCCATTTAAAACAAGAGAGGGGGCTCTAGTCAAAATTCCCAAATATAAGATTCTCGTTACTCGTTGCCCTCTTTTTAAAAAAAAATGTTGCCTTCTTTTTAGTGTAATAAATTTTTAACGCTTTTGTATACACAATTTCTTGAAACTGTCCAGATTTTCAAAATTTTGGATATCTGTGTAGGTATTTTCAATACAAATAACATTTATTTAGAACATTTTTTTCTAGCATTTAGTGGTAAGGTTTTGAAACAAACTTGATCTGCGCAAAATTTGGTGGCTCTAGCTCTTATGGTTCCCGAGACGTTCGACGTTTGTACGGACGGACAGACAGATAGACATTTGCAACGGGCACAGTATTCTCTTTTAGTCTACGAGTAACGAGAATAAATATGTAAATTTTAAACTAAATGCATTTCGTTTACGTTGCGAAAGTTCGTTAAACCTTTGTTGCGTTACGTGATAGAGTTAGAGTGCAAGCAGTGCAGAAAGATGTAAATTATACGTTAATTAGTTGACTTTTTGTTTGTTGGCCTTTTGTTGGCCTGCAGAAAAGTGGAAGACGAAGATCAACAGTTGGCCTAATCCGTAACGTAATCCGTGACGTCACAACAGCTGCACACACTGCGTATGAGTGCTGACCACTTCCACTTCCCGTTGTTTTCATTTGAAATCTCCCCGTTTGCACATCGCTTTTGTATCTCTTTTGCTTTTGTTTTTGCTTTTGTCTTTGCTTTTGTTTTTGTGTGCTTTGTAGGCTGTTGCCACTCGCATTTCGTAGGCCGAAAAGTGGATCAAAACGTGACACTGAAATCTAAGCACAAATCCCCCATTCATCCATTCATAAAGTATGCAGACAGCGCGCGCGCCGCTCGTCCAGCTCTCTCTTCTGGGGGCCTCTCCCCTCGCTCTCCCCCCTATTCTCCACTCTGCAAGACTAACCGCTCTCAGAGAGAGCGATGGTCTCAGTGCAACTGTCACTATCAAGAACACGCTAAAAAAATATTGGAAGGTATTTAAATTATCTTGAAATTGAAATTTAAATGTACTACTTATTGAAATTAACTTGAGATTTACTAGATATTTTGAATGGATTTGGATTACATTTTAAAGCACAAATTATATTCGTTTTTGCTAAAGCTTGGATAGTTTATTTCTTATAAATTTTAAACTAATTTGTGCAAATATTTGACACAGCTGAATTTTGCTGCTAATTTAATACCTCAAATATGAAGAATAAATTTGATACTACAAAGTACCACCACATTTTTATTTTGAACTTAAACTTTTTATAACTTTTTTGATATCATACAAATATTTGTTTAAACATTTTTCATTTAGTTGAGAGGTGAATGATTCATTGTTTTGAAAACCTAAAGGTATAACGTTATTTTAGGTGCATTCAAAAGAGTGCAGTTTTAAAATCCAGGTTATTGTTTTCAGTGCATTACAGCGCAACTTCGGCTGGACGTTCGTGCAACTTCGGCTGCTGCGCTGCGCTGCGACGTCGCTTCTTGACTATTTTTAACTGGCAACGCAGAATTGTCAGTTTATTTTGAACAACCGCGGCGAGCGCATAGAATACGCAAAACGAACAGAAACCAGAAATCAGAAACCAGAAGAAACCCAGAGATCCTAAGAATCAGAAGTGCAGAACCAATTCTCAAATGAGAAACGAGCGAATTGAAAATTGTTGTACAAAATAAATTGGGCCAAACAAAAAAAGTCGTACTAATTTTTTTCGAGTTTCGAGTCCTGTGTTAAAATTGAAAAGTGCGAACAAAAAATAAACAAAAGCGATTTACCCGATAACGATACATTTCGACCAATAGCCAATGTAAATGTCCTGCATAAAATATATATCCCCATACATATACTATATATAGAAAACCGATCCAGTGACAATATAAGCGAACTTTTTCAGTTTATTGACAGCACAGCAGCAGCGGCAGCAGCAGCAGCAGCAACAACCACAAAAACCAGATTGAAAGCAAACAACAAACAACAACTTGAAGTAATTTGCAACTGAAAAGAAATGCGGCAATGGGGCACAAACTATACAACAAAGTATAAACACATAGATTGGCTGATCGGCCCCAAAAACAACAACAACAAACAACGAATGGCAACAACAAAAAAGAGAAAACTTTTCGTGGACGACACTTTGAAAAAGACCCAAGACACAACAACAACAACAACAGCAACAACAGCGACAACACTAAGGGGAGGTCTCAATGGTCAGGCGGTGAAAATCTCTTTCAGTTTTCAGTGCTGCTGCTGATCTTGTTGCTAATGTCGTTGTTTATTGTTGTTTTTTTTTTTGTAGCTTGTTGTAATTGTTGTTGTTGTGGCTGCAAATGTCGACGATCTTGGCTATAAGTACATACATACGTGAACATATATCAACGCAATTCCAACCTGCTAACTGCTTTCTGCACCGCCTGCCCCAGTACTCTCTTTGATCTTCTGATCTTTTGTGATCTTCGCTTTGATATTGCCACATATAGTTTTTAAATATATTATCACACATTTAAAATTGCTCTCAAGTTCATAATACTTGTTAGTAAAAAACCTATTGTTAATTATCCAATTTATTCACACTAAAATATTTGGTCTATCATAGTTCTTGTGTGAAATGCTTTTGATCCTTTTTTTTTATTTCAAAGAAATATTTCTTTTAACATTTTTTATGCAGTTTAATGACTTTGAAGTTGAGAGAAAAGGTTTTGGCTTGAGTCCTTTTAACATTTGTGTTTGGTGATTTTATATTGATTTTAAAATCTACTACTACACTACTGTCACCACTAATTTAGTATGACAAGTAAGAGATTAAGTCAAATAATTGGAGGTTTGCTGGGAATAAACATTACCTCTGAGAATAAGCATAAGAATTAACGACTGTAAACTATTAATTTTGCGATTTAAAAGGCTAATCGCGTTTTGATATATTTTTTGGGTAAATGGAAACAATTTGAGGTTTGAGTTGCCACCATTTCCCTGACATAAATCACATCCACATCCGCAGCATCCCAGATCCAGCTTCTCGAATCATGATAATCATATGGGGGATAGTACATATACCATAAAGATATAGATAGATGGGATGGGGGATGGGAGATGGGGGGGAATGGTGGGTGGGTAAATCGCAAATTTTCAGCGTCAAATGCCATTAAGCCAGTCCGCGTTATTGAGTTAAATTGGAAAATAAGCGAGCGACAGTTGCTCTCGTTGTTGCTGTATGCTGTGTGCTGTGTGCCTTGTGCAATTGTTCGCACTTGGAGACGACGGACTGGGAATGGGAATGGAAATGGGACTGAGGACTGGGGACTGGGAACTGGAATGGAACTGCAAACCACAGCGATCCGAACTGGACAGCCCTGGCCCAAGTCCCATTACCCCGCCTTTTCTGCCTTTCTGCCTTATTATTTGCACTATTTCATTATTATGTTTGGGGCGGACTATCATCATCATCATCATCGTCATCATCATCACGAATGATAGTTATTTCAATTATATAGTGGAGCGCTCGAGACTCGAGTCGACCCTCGGGCAGGCATAAGGCATTCCTAATCCGAACGGGTTGCGAGATCGTAGGAGGATCGAGATTCCGAGATTTCGAGACTTCGAGGCACGCATGCGTCGGTCGCGTGCTCCTCTTTGAATCAGTCGGGATTTCAAGTTCAGATCCATTAGGGATGTTAGCTTTTCAAATCGTAAGATAAGTGGGTTCCCTTTAAGACGAACAGTTTATCGGTTTATCGTACATAAATTGTCAAATACTGATCAAGACGATTATCGATTAACTTGATTTTAAATTGAACCCAAAAAAAAAGCTCTTTGTAAAAGAGTCAGAGACTTTTAGGTAAATCTGTGATATCCTGCAAGCAGTTCAACTAAGCAATGAATTTTGAAAATAACGTAGCTTCTTCCTCAGTTTTCGGTTTCACTGCTGTTTCTCACGCAATCTTCTGCGGTCTTTTGTGGTGGCCACTGAGCACGAATGTTCCCAGATCCATGCAGCTCCATTGCAGCACAACATGTGATCATTAGCATGAAACCAATTCTACGGGTTTCCCATGAAAATCGAGAAGAATGGAAATTTTGGCAATTTTCCTCTTGTTCCAGATAAATTTTATTATCTGATTGTTTGGTGTTTCTAAGGAATTCACAGCGAAATTACATTTTATAATGTCATTCTAAAATAAACATTTTCAAAAACATTTCTTTCACACAAATTTAAAAAAAAAAAACATGTTAAAATAAAAAACAAAACGAGTAGGGTTCAAAAAAAGGGTCGAAACATTTTAAAAAGTGAAACGTTTCATTCAAATTTAAAACGCAGATTTTCTCTGTGTACTATTAATACCTTAAACCTTATTGTTATTTAAAGATTGAATTTTTAATGTTGTTCTTAGTGTTATTGTAGTTAAACAAATATCTATTATGATAGTTAATACTTAAACTTACTTTTATAATTTACCAACAACGTTTGTATAAAATTTTTAATGGGTTTTTCAAAGTCAAAGGAAGTGCAAAAATTAAAAAAATGTTTACTAAAAAATATGGACAGCATTGAAAGCTTTGTTTCCAGTACTTAGTTTAAATAAACAGATGGGGGCATCCCACTTATTTGTTCATCTGCTTTTGTGACCATGGACATTGCGGCTGCTGTTGCTGTTGCTGTTAATTTGGTTGTTTTGTTGTTGTTGTTGTTTAGCTATTGTTTTCATTCAATCATATAAAATATTTGCATAAACGAGTGCCCATCCGTGTGTGCACATTTGTGCATGTGCAGCAGCTGCAATTGCTCAACCAGCATCAACACACCCCCGCTGGCACACACACTCGGTACTCCAGTTACATTTGTGGCACATACAGGCCATAGACATAAGGAAATGCCAATGAAAAAGAGCAAAAAAAATATTTATAATAATAATAACAAAAAGAGAGCAACAAAAAAATGAACAAAATATTCGTTTTGTTTAAATTAATGTTATTTTTACGCACACACACACAGTGGGGCTGCTCATTGCTCATAATGAATGCAGCGCTATAATGTCCTATTATTTTTTAGAATGATTTTTAAACATTTTTTTTAAAGAATTGTTTTTAATTTTCAGATCCCGCGATGGGCAATGCCGGCTATACATGCATACGCCGCACCTTCTGCTGGCTAAACATCATTCTTTGGGTAAGTTATCAAAATTTATAACAATATTTTTGCATTTGACTTAAGGTCATCAACGATTTTCTTCACATTTAAACAACATTAAAAAAGAGAGAAAGGAAGGCCCTTCATATTTATATTTCATCAAACCTCATTTAACTTTATTGACCCCCTTTCTTTATTCATTTTATTTTGAGCTTGTTATGAAAGCACAAATGTTATTAAATATTTTTAAGAATTATTATTATTCGTCTTATTGGTTCCCATTGTTTTAACTAAAGAAACCAAGCTGATAAACTACAATTTTGTACAGTGAGTTGGCACATTTAAATAGCTTAAAAGGTTTTCATTTCATTTCAATAATTATGACCATGTTATAAAAACATAATTATTATTATAATAATTTTTACCCGATAAACCAAGCTGATAAATTGACAATTTGAACAGTGAGTTGGTACGTTTAAATGTCTTAATTTTTTATTTGAACACAGAGTTGTTTTAAAATATTTTAAAGAATTAACATTTATATTGTTATAACACATTTCCATTGTTATAACTGGAGAAACTAAGCTGATAAATTAACATTTTGTGCAGTGAGTTGGCACATTTAAAGCTTATTATGTAGGTTTTACCGATTTCTCTGAGTGCAGCCGCTGACAACGGATATGCAGCGTCAGTATCGGGGCATAAACTTATAGAGCGGAATCGGAATTTAAATCAGAATCAGAATCAGAATCTGGAGGTAGAGCAGCAAATCAAAGCCAAAACTTTGCCGCCGTCGCCGTTTGCAACGGAAGTGTCTTTGTGACTCCGCTCCATGTTGCATTGTCTGAGCGCCTGTCATTGTCTCTTTGATTTTGATATTGTTTTTGTTTTTGTTTTGGTCTTTGTTTTTGGCCTCAGTTTCAGTTTCAGACTTTGACTTTGGCGGCGACTCCTCTTTCAGCTTCAGTTGCAGCTGCAGCTTCCGCTTTTCCCCCTTTTCGCAGTGGGGTTCCCCCGAATGTCACATGTCAGCCTTTGTGGCATGCAACAGTTGTGTTGTGTTGCGTTGTCTTGCCTCGGGCATCTCTGCATTCAGCTGCCAATCGGTGGGCACTCCGATTGATATATACATCCTTCAATGGCAATCAATCAAGGACCTGTGTCCATCTGACATTGGCTGAGTGTAAACAATTGTTTTACCAGTCCACAAACTATTTATTTAGACAAATTTTTGGACTCTTAATACAATAAAGTCGGACCCCGAAGCTAAAGTTTACGAGAGATGGCCAAACAGAAAACCAATTTATCGGGGGTGGTTGGAATTTACATAGAGAAGGGGTTGACATTCGGTTGGAATTTAAATTTGAAATATCTTTAAAAAAAACCTTTAAAAATACCTTATTTTGTCCAAAAGAATCCCATAAATTTGTCCAAATATGAAGTGTTGTACTTTGTTGGACTCGTAAAATAATTCTTAATCGAATGACATTCAAAATTAAAAGTTTTATTTTTGACCCAAAAATTCAAAATTTTGTGATGCCACCCCTTATCAAAAATGCGAATTTTGGCCAAATATTTTTTTGATCGCCATTGCATGAAAAACGACTAGGATAATTAGATTTGGTTATTAGCTGTGTTGAACAGTACTTCCTGCGGCTGTGGTGCTCGTTTTAGCCAAGTTATAACTCAAAAACCCCTAAAAAAACCTTGTTTTGGAAAATTATGTCATCATAAACAGTGTTTTTCAGCTGTGGGTACATTTTTAGAGAAGTAATAATACGTAATTGCTTGAAATTTCAGTTGTTTTTTAACGATACTTACAATAAACACATAAAAGTTTCGAAAAAAGGTCTTGAAATTATACTTATGTGACTTCGATTTATCCTCAACTTACTTTTGATTTTAATAATTAAGGTGTTTCCAATAAACAAATAATTTGTTCTTACATAGTTTTAAATTTACCATTTATGATGCCATTTTTACTTTTTATAGGTTGTTATATTAATTATTGAACTTAATTAATATTTACCGGTTTTAAAACTTTCTTTCCTGGTCCCCCAGAAAGGTTCTATCCGTAAAATGTGTTTTTAAGTTCTCAGTCACAATTGGTTTGGGTTTAAGTGCAGTTGGCAGCTCCCTCTCTCTTTTAGGCCATTCTGCATGCCTTTCTAATTTCCAATATCTCTGATTTGTGACTAATTCCCAGTTTCTAATGGCTTCTGTCCATCTACCTACTCCCCATCTATTACCCATCTATTCCACAGCTGTGTAGCTGTGCCTTCCTGGGCGCTGGACTGTGGCTGCGACTGAGCTACGAGGGCTACGCCACTCTGCTGCCCCAGCACGCCGGCCTGAGTGCGGACACCATCTTCATGGGCATCGGGGGCACCGGGTTCGTGGTGAGCTTCTTCGGCTGCTGTGGTGCCTGGGTCCAGTCCCGCTGTCTCCTGGTGCTGGTGAGTAACGGGAAATGGGAAACGGGAAACTGGGGCACTGCCAAAAAAGTGTTGTTATATATCAAATTGTTACATTGCAAAAGGTGTCTGATGATTGAGCACCTCCAGGGGAATGGAATTTAAGTGGTATATTGATTTAATTTTAATTTTTTTTTTAATTTTTGAATTATAAAATAAGCAGTAAAATAAAATTGTATTAAATTGTAGTAAGGGTGGTTTAAAATGTTGACACATTCTTCTTATTTTGTTATTAAATTTGTTTAAAACCCCTAAACAAATTGAGATTTTAAGTGAGTCATTTCACATTCTCAGTACCTATGTTACCTATTAAAACATAAAGTCACAATAATTTAAATGTTAATTTTATGTTTACCAAATACTATGCTCAGCTTTTCCCAATTTCTTTCTGTGCAATCCCCTGCAGTACTTCATGCTGATTGTGATGCTGTTCATGAGCGAGTTCCTGGTGGGCTCCATTGCCTTTCTCTTCCGCGGCGGCCTGGGACGGACTTTGGCCAATGAGCTGCGCTTCGGGATCGAGCGGCACTACAACACCAGCGATCGGGGCTCCCTGGTGGCGCCTTCGGTGGCCGCCATCTGGGACAGTGTGCAGCATTCGGTAAGTGGCCTTTCGCCTTTCCCTTTTGCATTCGACATGATGACACGATGACCCTATTTCCGTCTCTGGTTCCAGTTCGAGTGCTGTGGAGTGTCCTCGTACGAGGACTGGTACGACATCCAGTCGTGGCCGGGAAAACGCTGGGTGCCTGAGTCCTGCTGCAGGACCCTCTACGACCAGCGCCAGGTGCTGACGGAGGGATCCGGCGACGGAATGATGCGCGCCGATTGCGGCAGGTGGGTGTCCTTCATTTCAGGAATACCATTTAGGTTTTGAAATCAAAAAGGTGTCTAAAAGTATGCTTTTAAATATTTAAAGGGAGGAAGTCCGCTCAGTAATCTAAACCAAAAGGAGACGTTCTATTTTCCACTGAACACTTTTAGACACCTCTTTTTAGTTTAACTACTTTTAAAATCAAATGGAATTAGTTTTTATGTCAACCCAAGTTAATATGGTATCTTGTACAACCCATTTCCAGATCGGAGAACCCGTCGCTGTGGTGGGACAAGGGCTGTGCCCACTCCCTGCAGAGCTGGGCCACCGGCCAGCTGAATGTGGTGGGCGCCGTGGGACTGGGCATCGCCTTCGTGCAGCTCTTCGGCCTGATCACCTCGATGCTGCTGTTCTGCACGGTGAAGCACAAGCGGGCCTCGGACACCTACAAGTCGTACTCCCCGTCTATCGATCCCCAGACCCGCACCAGCAGTTGGGAGGATTGAACGCACCTGTAGCGACGGAGGGTGCTCGTTCTGGTTCTGGCTTCTAAACTTCTAAAAGGGGGGGCTGTCCCCCACCTGTGTCTATCGCTATCTCTATCTCTACTTTTTTGTTAACTCTCTTAGTTTATAATTCATTCTGCGAAATGTGCCAAAAATTAATTTAATTGAAAGTGTATTTTTTTTGTAGTTTTTTTGTTGTAATCTGTAGGCGAAAACATATCAAACAAAATTGAAGGGCTTAATGTGAATGTGAACAGGACATAAAGTTCCCATTACAGAGATGCTTAGTTAGGGGTATATCCATATTGTGATGTGCTCTCTAGTGGTATACCTAGTGTATATGGCCCCAGAACCCGATTCACACATAAAACTAGGAACAATCGAGGAAATAATACATCTGGTACTAGAGTGAACAGGTCTTGGGGCCCCATTATGCTCGTTATCCCTTAACTAAACCCATATATCAACTATATATTTATACATAATTATGGTAATACTTATGTTATTTTATGGAACTTGTAGTATTCGAAATAGCAGAAACCGCAACTGCCCGCAAAGCAACAAACAAAAAAAACCCAGAAGGCAAAGAGAGGAAGAGGAGGGAAATAGTTAAAACAAATATTATTATTATTACTATGATTATTTTATTTATACATACAAATATTTATATTTATATTTATATCGAAATACATTCCTACACAACATGTTCGTGTTAAGTTACAAATAAATTAAAGTATTTATTTAAATTACAAACAAGCAGCAGAAGCAAGCAGTTGAGGGGGTGGTGTGGGAAATGTACCGTTGTTACAGACCCACCAGCTTCCCGCCAATAATATCCAACTGAGCGGTAATGCCCTTTGTAACGCTGCGCGCCAGCTCTTTGGGTTTCTGCAAGAGATAGAGAGGTGGGAAAGAGAGTGGTGATGAGAGAGGGAAAGCTGGAACTGACCTTGGGCAAAGCAAACGCACGGCTAATTGCATAAGCAGTGCCAGCAGGCAGTAGTGTTGGCAAATCAGCTTTTTTCCCGCTAAAATATCTGTTGCTTTTTAAGCTCAACTTACTAAATAAATAAACTGTGCCAAAAACTAGCTTGTTTTTAGATTTATTATCTACTAACATAAAGCTAAATTTTTAAATGAAAATAAATATTATTTCAATCATTTTCGAATGCAGAAATCTTAGTTAACAACGAAATCAATATAAAAAAAAATTGATTTTTTGCAAACGAAATATTGTGAACTTATCCTTATCTTTATTTCTTGAATCTTTAGTTATCATAAATTTTTTAGCTTCTCGAAAAAGCGCTAGTGACTCAAACTGCACTGGGACTGGAATCTTATGCAACTTGTGTGCGAATGGATCCACAGAAATAAATAAAAACAAAACGAGCAAAGCAAAAAAGCAAACGCAAACGCAAACAAAGGCCGGAATTTCGGCACTCACCTGTATGAAGGTGTTGAGCAGGTTGGAAAAGGCCTCGTAACCGTTGACAATGGTGCGCGAGATGCCGTCGAACATGTCGCCATTGTTGCCGTACTTTTCGTGCTCACTGATCGAATCCAAGATGGGAATGGGCTGTAGTCGAACATAATCAAAAATGTGAACTTTAGTGGGACGAAGAGTTGGACATGGTGACAACTCACCTGGACCAGTTCGGTCAGCTTCTTCTGGCTGTTGTCGTACACGCTCAGCACCTTCGAGGGAATGGCCTCCTGCTCCAGGTTCACCGATTCCGCCGTCTTTGCCGGAGTTGGGAGCAGGGAGATCTGCCGGAAATATGAGAGTTTGGAATGTTTGGCACCCAAAAAGTTATCAATAGTCTGTATTTTCGTTGTTATAAATCAAATTAGTAACATATCAGTTAACAACATCTTTAGAATTTAACTTAATTTTTTAATTACCTTACTTTTTATATGAACGGCCATGAGTTAAAATAATTCTAGCATAATAATTATGGTTTTTTTTAACAAAATTTATGAAGTTTACATTTCGGCTAGATATTTTTAAGTAAGCAAATGTTTTTTATCAAATCTTTATATCTTTATCTTTCTAACTTTCTATAAAACTTTCCGTTCTTGGTGAATACAATAATATTTTTAAATATTTTTGTTTTATGTATAATTAAATGATAAAAATAACTAACGTGTGGTTAGGTCCCACCATTGTTGTAATCATAATGTGCTTGGAGTTTATTTCCCGCTGACTTGACCTGACCTAACCCAACGTACCCCAACCCCGACTCACCTTGAACCCGGCTTCGCTGGCCTGCGCCTGGGTGGACTCCGCGGAGGAGGAGTCGGCGGCATCGAAGGCCTCCTGGGCTCCAAAGTCGGCGGCCGAGACGCGTGCGTCTATGGGCGTGGCACCATCGGGCGTGGCAGGGGCAATGGGCGTGGCTCCGACGCAGTGCATCAGAGCGATCAGGACCAGGACGAGGAGCAGCAGCAGATGCACCTTCATTTTAGTGTTTTTTACGGTGGGGATGAGGAGTAGGGGATGTTTTTAAACTACGTCGCTTATGAAATGAGGTGGAGTCCCAGTTCCAGTTCCCAAATCCAAATCGAAATCTGATGCAAATCCCGATCGGAGCGCTTTCGATTGGATTTAAAGTCTGTGCGCGGCCGAGTCCAAAATTCAACTGAATGGCCGCGTCTGCGCAACGATTTTATTGGTTTAACCCGACCACGAGAGTCGCCGCTTTGGACATTGAGCCAGCTTTAGTTTGGGTTTCGGTTGTTGGAGTGGAGCACACGTTTTCAGGTGGGGATCGGGGGTTAACGACTGCGAAAGCCACTGCAAAGTCATCTCCAAACAGGGCTTGCAGTAAGGTAGCGCACTCGCTTCTCACTCACAAAATATCTTAGTTTATTTCTAATAATGAAAAAACTGAATATTTTTTACTGATTAATATTTTTATTTAAAATAGATCAAAGTCAATAGTAAATGTATACTTCTGTGCATCCACAATATAATTTTATATTTTGTTGTGCATCCTAATGTACACCCAGAAAAAAAAAAAATATAAAAAAATAAATAAAATAGTTTAGGTAATGATTGAGCCCCAAGCTGTGTTTTGTTTGAATCAAAGTTCGTTCAACTTTTATTTTTAATAAATGTAGCTTATAAAATGTATCTTTGTTATTAAAAAAATGTAATATTCCCATTTTTATATGTTTTAAAATCACATTTACTTGTATTATTTGTCTTTTAAAAGTGTTTTTGTTTAAAAAATAGGCAATATGTAAATACGAACGTATTTAATGTTACTATGCACTTTTTCTCTATGTGTACTTTTCTTTTTGTTCTGTTAAATACTTTGACACCCAGCACTCTAGTCGCAAGAGCCGTATGCATATTTTGCGACAGTGTAGCGCACACCGCCTGCAATAATAATGACAACAACAAACAGTACTAAAACGGTAACAACGATAACAATTACAGCAACAGCAACAACAACAACATACAGAGGCGAAACCGGCAACTTGTTGCTGTCAACAAATGTTGCCCGTCGCCGTCTGGCGCAACAATGAGGAAGGAAACCGAAACTAAAAACCAAACCAAACAGAAAAAACAAAATCAAAAACGTTCGTTTACTCAGTTAGTTGGTCAATCGGTAGCCGCCCCCCCCCACCCCACTCACCCACTCAGCCACCACCCCACCTGATTGTTGTGCAATTGTGACTCCACACTGAAATAAACTAGTTAAAAAGCGAATTTAAAATATTTTTACTTAAATGATAATACTTTTGCAGCCTTAAAAATGATTTTAACACACAGAAAGAAATATGTTTAAACTCTAAACACAATTTATCCCCTAATTGTAATGAAATATTAAATGATTGAGTAATCATCTTCTTATGATTGAACACATTGAATAATGATTTAAACACATAAGTATTGGTATTTATAAAATTGTCATCAACTTTCTAAGCCTGTTAGGTTGATTCTACATAATTTTTACGATACTTATTTAAACAAATCTGAAATTTAAAAGGGTAGCATTAAAAATAAAAGCCTCTCAGTGCATTTACCAACACCACCACCCACTTTTACTTTCGATCCGACTTCATCAATTAAGAGTGGTTCGGCGATTTGGGATATTTCTTTATGTTTATTATGGCTGTGAAGTTGCTTATCTACTTCTACCGCTTGTGTAATAATTGGTTGAGTCCAAGTGGGATTGAAAACCAAGTGGGTGCTCAGTATTCCGAGTGATTCCAGAACGGATCCAGTTTGTAGGACTCGTCGTAGAGCACTTCGTTGCCGATGGTCAGCACCAGGGGCTGCGGTTCCTGGGGATCCTCTGGAGAAGGAGGAGGAGTTGGAGGTGTTGGAGGCACCTTGAGCTTCTCCAGTCGCTTCTGGCCGAGATCCTTGGCCGACTTGCGATCCAGAACGTACCTGAGGTCGTGAATCTGACGGCGCAGTAGTTCCACCCGCTGCTTGCTAGGATCGGGACTCGGAGTGGTCTTGGGGGACGGCTGCTTCCAGTAGGATTTGCCGAAGAAGTGCGTTCGGCGGTAGTGCGTCAGCCACGGCTTTTGCCCAAAGCGACGCCGCTTGTTCTTATCATCAAACTTGTTTTCCGGCTTCACATAAATATTGTAGTACTCATCTAAAGAGGTGACGATAGGAGGGATAAGGGAAGAGGGGAGACGAAGGGATGAGGAGGTGCCCAGGAGTCCCAGGAATCCCTTTCAGAACAAATATTTCTCACCCAAGGACAGCGCTAACAAATTGTCCATCCCAATGATTTCGCGAATGTGCGAGGTGCGATTTGCCTTCAGATCCATATTTTCTTTCCGAACTCGCTGGTTTAATTAGTTTTTCCCGAAGAAAAAAGCTTTTCAAAGAATTATCTTTTCGTCTTTCGTTTGTGAGCTGTCACCGGAAAATGATTTTCCTTTGAGTGGCTATAAATTAGGAAGACCCTTCTCTTTGCAGTGTTGCAGCTTCCCATCCCATCCATAAGTGTTGGAAAAGGTTTGTCCTTTTTTCAAAGAGCTTGAAAAGGTTAAATAATACATGTCATTGATTTATTACCTCCTATTTTACATACTTGTACCACAATATTCCAAAGAAAGTCCTTTGAATTTGTGGTTGTAGGTAAATCTGTTGTATGCAAGGACCGAAAAAGTTATGGTTTTAAATAGAAAATCATGATTTAAGAATAAAGTTCTGATTTTCATAATTAAAATTCTTAAAAAACTCTTATAATTTTATTTTTATGAATAACTTACGGTTGCAGCCGTCCTCGTCCCATTGGAAGGTCACCACATCAGCATCAGCATCCCAGAGATGACAGATGACCTGGAGGATTTGGAGGATACCCACAAAATATCGCCCCAGTTGAGCGTCGAGATTAATTGGTTTTAAACGCGAGGCGACGATGGATAAAAATGAGAATGAAATGGTTTGGCTTTCGGGTTGTATTCCTAGGATGCGTAGAACAGAAGCATTCATTATTTTAAATTAATGCGTCCCCTGGAGAGATCACCCAGGTTTCTAGACTTACTTATTATTTTAAGTGTATTTATTTATTATTTAAAGTGTATTTTAGTATAGTAGATTTTAATTTAGGCTTGTAGACTCTTAGCTAAAAAATAAATAAAGTTTTTATTTATAACAAGCTCGTTTTATTTTAATTTTAGCATTTTTTTAACCAGATTTTTATTTATAAAAAACTGATTTTTGTTTTTTGATTTGAATTTATAATAAATCAGATTTTTATTTATAAAATTCTAATTTAAGAGGTATTTTTGAGGTATTTTATGATAATATACTATTTCTGTTCGCCTGGTACTCCAAATCCGGAAATAGCTAAATTTGACCAACAAAATGGACCACCTCGCCAACGATGACCGCCCAAAAGTATGCAACGAATTTTTATTTAAAAATTCTAATTTTTGATGTATTTTTGAGGTATTTTATGATTATTTCCGCCTGCTACAATTTCTGTTCGCCTGGTACTCCAAATCCAGAAATAGCTAAAATTTGACCAACAAAATGGACCACCTCGCCAACGATGACCGCCCAAAAGTATGCAATGGTTTTTTGGGTAGTACAAACCTTCTGATCATTTGCCGCCTGCTACTATTTCTGTTCGCCTGGTGCCCCAAATCCAGGAATTCCCCAATTTGACCAACAAAATAGACCGCCTTGCAACTCTTTTCGTATGCGAATTACAAGATTCTTAAATTAAATAAATATTTTTCCAAGCACCAAGGTTCAATTTTATCCCAACCATTTATAAACTGCTAGCATCTGCATGAAGATATCTTTAATTTCTTTAGCTTCACAGAATTCTGAAACGATTGTCCTAATTGGTTATATGTTTTTGTGTGGCTACACTGAATTCAGTCTGAGCTGCAATCCCCGAAAATAGAATGTCGTAGAGAGAAAAGAAAGATCCCATTGGAAGGCCACCAAGATAGAATCCCTGATATAACCGTGTCCATAAGTTCGCCAAGATCTTTGTTCTGCCTAATTAAAAGTGTCGTCGAAGATTTATGCTCTGCCCTATCAATATATCAACAGAACACGCCCGATATCTCAACGGCTTTAATGTAATTGGCTCGAAATTCGCGGGCAGCTGACGCAAGCGGCTAAATATTTTCAGCACCTTATCAGTAGGTTTGGGTTTTGCTTTTGTTTGGATGTACAGACGCCCATTAATATATATCTAACGTAGAGCTGGGTTATATGCATGAACTGATTTCGTCTTTATTGGAAACATACACACACTCACGCCTGTGGGTTATTTACAGTGTTCAGTTAAATAATAGCAACTAGTGATATAATATTTCCAACAATCGCAAAAAAAATAAAGTACTAAGTAGCTAGGTGTAAGCAAAAAAAAAAATATATATATTAAGTAATGATTACAGTAGATATGTATATGCATATGGAAAGCCGCTGCACGTCCGATTTTGTACTCTCCTTCTGTCCACCGTCGAGCATATTGCACAAAAGTTGTTTTTTCGGGAAATGCCCGATCAGTTGCCGAACTTGATGGACTTCTCCGGCTGGTGGGAGGTGCCATGGTTGAAGCTGGCGCTGCTCCGGCTCGTTCCGTTCTTCAGGATCCCGTTGCTGCTGCCTCCGCTCTCTCCGTTCATTTTCCGCAGGGTTTCCCTCTTGCCCGTCGAGGAGTTCCTCTGGTCCCCGTACTCCCCGATGGTCACCGTCCCCAATCGCAGGGTTCGTCTCTGCTGCTGACTCGTTGCTGCTCCCGATCCCGCTACCGATCCCGATCCGTTGGTGCCGCGCAACTGGACGGCATCGTAGTCGGGCTGGGGGGTGGCTGGCGGTCGGAATCCGCCCACACTGATGCTGGCACTGCGCATGGGCGACATGGGCTGCTTGACCTTGGCCAAGCTGCCATTGCCCAGTCCAATCCCACTTCCACTTCCGTTTCCATTCCCAGTCATCAGCCTGAGCTGCTGGGGCGGCTTTTGCTTTGGCTGGGGATTTGCGAACTGTGGTGGCTGCAAAATAATAATAATAATAAGGATTAGACTTTAAGAAACAGTTTTAAAAGGTAAAAATGCCCATTTTCAAAATCAGAAATCCAAACACATTACCGTGTAAATAAAAAGTTGTTAGCTATATATAAGTATAAGGTTATAAGATTTTATATTTTGCATTCAGTTCCCAGTTGTTCACTTATTTGCTACTGATTTAAACGGCTTTAGCCTCCCACAAAGATTAAGAAGACTGATTGCCCAATAAAAAAAAGACAAAATGTTTGCACTGATTCAAGAAGTCACAGTTAACTAAGTTTTCTGATTAATTTTTCACACAAAAAGATTAAGTGCTGGCCACCCCTTGCACAAAGATAAAACGCTGGGCCATTTTATGGAAAACTACAAGGTTATATGTTTATTTATATTAGTTTAATCAGTGCTTCCTATTTACTTTTAACTATATTAATTTAATAACAAAAATTAAGAAAAATTAGTAAACAAACATGCTAACAAAGTAGAGCGTAAAGTTTGTTAAAAAATTTGCAAATTTGATAAGGAAATCATTTGATTATTCTTTTAAATGCAATAAGAAAGCAGTAATTTACTTTAGTTAGAATATATACTATATAATGTTTACCAATATAATATTTTCAGACAATTGTGGGTTGAACATTTTAACATTTGTTGATTGACAATCAACCACAGACTAAAATGGTAATTATAAATTCATAAATCATAACCTCTTCCGATACAGAAGATGACGAAATACCAAATTAAAAGCTATGCCCACCAAAAGGAAGACCCCAATATAAAAGCTAATAAATTGTGATAATAAAAATGATAACATATTTTTTTGTTTGTTTGAATTCGAATTGAGTGTGGACTTTTTATTGATAGCTGACAGGTGAATATAGTTGGATTTGGTTGGACACTTGGACACGGGTCATTCGCTTACCGGTGGCGGAAGTTCCGGTGTTCCATTGCCATTCGCCGGACTTGTTCCGTTCAGCGGCTGCAGGCGATTATTGTTGCTGTTGGTCGTGTTGCTCCTGTTGTTGCTGCTGATGTTGCTGCTGCTGCCGCTTCTGTTGTTGCTGCTGCTGCTGCTGCTGTTGCTCCTGTTGTTGCTGAACCCACTGCTGTTGATACTGTTGCGATAGCAGCTCTCATCGGGCATAATCGAGGTGCGTTTCAGCGTCTCACCGCGCTCCTGCAAAAGCGAGCGGAAAAAAAGGGAGATTAGAAATAGATCAGCCAGTTGACAAGTTAGTAATAATCCACCTGATATGTGGACATGGTGACCAGGGGTCGACCAATGGTCACGGGTCGCATGGTGGGCATCCTATCCCCATTCCCATCCCCATACCCACTCCCATTTCTATCCCCTCCGTTTTTCACGCGCAGCAAACTCATTCCGGCCGTAGTGATCCGTTCTCCAGCGAGTTCTTGGCAAGACTATTGGTAACCGATGTGGTGTGGACTCACCTCACTCCGGTGGCGCAGTTACGTTCATTCGCTCATCGGCCGACGAACGACGCCTCCGATTAGATAAAACCACTGAGGAGCAGTCACAACCCGCAACTAAGCCAACTCAAAAAGCAGCAACAGAAACAAAAAGCCACCCACCCAGCCCTCCTGTTTGCTTTTGACCATTTGTTTGCCCGCCTTTTGTTTTGGTTCCTCTAATTTTCTCGCTCTTTCGCGACCCGGAGAGTGAGTCATCCCCTTGGTGGGGATGTTGGGTACTGGGTGTGGGTTTGGAGTGGTGTGGAACTCTGGCCAAAATTGGCAATTGTCGCTTCGCGGGCCAATGTCCGGAGCAGAGCCATCGATAACACTTGGACTGTCATCCAGCGAGTGTGAGTGTTTGATTGATTTCTGGGAATCGCCAATGACCCTCATTCCATACAAATTTTGCTGACTTCCATTACGTGTTCTAATCGCTGATCAAATATCGATAAGTTGCGGGTAATCGGTTGGATTTCATTTTTAAATTTAAAAACTCAAATAAAACCTTTTACCTTGTCGACATTTCAACGAATATCAATATTTTAGATAGAAAACTAGGTATTTTGTCGATTTAAAAATGTGAAACCTTGAAACAATTTATATCTTTACAAAAATTAACAAGTCGTCAACAGGAGATTATCAACACAAAATTGATAACTGATTAAATTCGCTGAGAGTCATTACTAATTTTAATCAATTTGCTGATCACTGATCCCGATTAGTGGCCAATATTCCCATCGTTTTATGGCGGATTCGATGCAATCTGCAATCTGAGCAATCGGCTGTGGCGCCGCTTATCGATCTTTCCGATAAGATGCCTTCGCCGAACGAGGGGCCACCACAATTCATTATAATCAAGTCTCCCCTGTAACCAAACCACTCAGCCCACAAGTGGCCAGCTACTTGAGCAAGATAGTTGGGCAACCACCAGCAACAATGGGCTGGAAAAGGGGGTCTGGATGGGAGAAGGGTTTCAGTTGGAGGGGGGTTTCCTAACGACAAGTGCAGTCTGCAGAGCTCTCGTCTCTCTTGACCTTTGCAAGTAGCCGACAATCGATAAATTGCCGATGTTGCTGCTGCTGCTGGTGCTGCTGCTGCTGCTGTTGCTCACCTTGTGCTCGCTCTCATGGAACCCGTTCCTGAACATTCGCTGGTGCGCCCGCTTGAATTCATCCATCAGCGCCGTGTGCTGATCTCCGTCAGCTCCAGCTCCTCCTCCTCCACCTGCTGCTCCTCCTCCTCCTCCGCCTACCGAGCTGCTGATGCTGATGCGTTCGCTGCCCTGCGATGTGACAGCCACGCCAGCAACATTCGCCCGCTGGCGATGCGACACTTGGCCGCCGGAGCTACGGTGGCCTCCACTTCCATTGTGCGCCGCCAGCTGCCGATCTCCGTTTCCATTACCATTTCCATCTCGATCTCTATCTCGATCGCGATTGTTGCGCTGCTGCTGCTGCTTCTGCAATGATTCCAATTAGTTGCTGGTGGTGCAATCTATGTGCATTGTGCACTCAAACAAGAAGAGCTTCACTTGATACCTAAAGGGTGTTGGTCTCAAAAAGAATTTCTTTCAAAGCAAACAATTTTAATACAATTTTATGTTCTTTAGTGAATTTCATAATCAGTTGAAATGGGGATAACTATTTTTTAACTATATCTTACAATGTGTTTAAGAGGAGCTTCATTGTTTTGACAAAGAGTGTCGTATTGATTAAATTTTATGGACATTTAACAAGTTTTACTAACGTTAAATTAGTATATCCCAAAGCTGTCATAAAAAGTGTTGACTTGTTAGGTAATTTATTATTAATCAAATGAGATCATGATTATGATTAAAGAAAAGTTTTGTAAGTTAAAAGGAAAATTTAACATTAATGCTGTCCAAAAGTAAATTGACTAAATAAATTTTGGTAAAATTTAAATAATATAAAATGTAATCTTCCTCTCTTGATTTATAATTTTTTCTTGTGTTTAATTTGGTTTTAAAAAAATAAATAAATAAATATTATTTAATAGATGAAAAAATACTTGAATAAAAGGTTCCTAAAGTGCTTGGCCCACCTCTTTGCGCTTCTTGAGCTCCTCGGTTATGGCACTGGATAGACTGCTGCCCGCTGCTCCGCTGGCACTTGGACCGAGTCCCTCGTTCATGGCCGGTGGCGGTGGAGCAGGTGCAGCCCCTGATCCCGATACCGTTCCCGATCCTGATCCTGGGCCCAATCCGTTGACTGGCCGCAGGTGGCTGCGCTTCATGGTGGTGCTGCGGGATGGAGTTGGATTTGGGCTTGGACTCGATTGCTGACTTCGAAGGGAAGTAGTTCCGCTGGCTATGTAGGTGTTGTTGATGGAGGTCCCATTCTCTGTCAGCTTGATGATTGTCTTGTTGAGCTGCTTGTGCACCTCCACACCCTGTGACCAGGCGGGATTTGTATTGGGACTAGAGCCCGTGCCCGAGCCCGAGCCTGACTCCTCCCTGACCGCCGTCAGCCGCTTGGACTTGGCATCCGCCCAGCAGGGACTCTGATCACCCGTCACCGAGCTGGCCGAGCTGTTGTAGCCACTGGATTCGCCCGGGAAGAGATCCAGGCCCGCCGCCGTGCGCACCACCATGTCCAGCTTGCTGCTGCTCTTCATCACCGCCACCGCCTCGCTGAAGAGCACGTCCGAGAAGTCGATGCTGTTGACGCTGAGGATCTGGTCACCTGGGCGCAGACCCGCCTCCCTGGCCACGCTCCGCTCCTTGGTGAACTGCACGAAGATGCCGGGCTTCCACTCCGGGCCCTTGCAGATGCCCAGTCCCAGCTTCGTCCTGGGGGCCACGTGCAGCACCACGCTGATGTCCCTGCTCGCCCCGCGCCTCTCTCCCTTCCCCTTGCCCTTCAAGGAGCAGGAGCTCTCCGACGGCGTCCCACTCACGCTGGGCAGCTTCACCACGCTCCAGGACAAACGCTCCTCCGGTTGGCTGGGGAATGCAAAAATATTAGGCAGATTCCTTCTTAGCTTGGTCTTTAATGGGATGTCTAGTGTTTTGATTCGTTTTTTTTATATATAACTAACTTTTATTTTAAATACTTTGTAGAATATATGAATAATAGATTCAATTGTTTTTCAATAAATGTTTTTTTAAATATAACTTTTGAGTATAACAAAATGTTTAATAGCACAATAAATAAATAGTGAATAACGAAGGATAAAACAATTATTAAATCCAAATCAATTTTTCTTTTGACTCAATTAACTCTCGATTTCTAGACAATTTTCTAAATTGCGGATTATTTTAATTTCCGGTGTTTTGGGGTACTTACTCTCTGACAGGCAGCATTCCCACGCCGCGCACCTTGAGCGTGACCCGATCCTGGCTGCCCACCAGCTGGATGAACTCCTTGTGCACGGCATCGTCCAAGCGAAAGCCGTTGATCCGCAAGATCTGGTCGCCAATCTGTGTTAGAGTAAATGGGAAAGGGAATGGGAATGGGTGAGAAGCCGTCACGTAGTGCTACGTGCTCAGGGATGAGCCAGTGACCCACTTACCCGCAGACCCTTCAGCTGCGCCTCGCCACCGTGCTCCACGTGCGAGACAAAGAACCCGGTGCCGTGCTCCCTGCCACCCCGCACCGCGAATCCGTAGGTGCTGCCCCTCTCCGGTCCGCCGACCATCAGGCGCCGCTGGTGCGGCCTCATCAAGCGGAGCACTCGGAGCCGCGAACTCGATGGGATGGCGCACCACGAGGAGGCCGCCGTGGTCGTCAGGGTCATCACGTCGCTGGACGCCGAGCTGGTCGTCGATCCCTGCATGCTGCTGCTGCAGTCCGTCGACGCCGAGGTGGATATCGAGGCCGAGGCCGCTGTCATCGTCATCATTTTATGGGACTCTTCACAGGCAGCTGGAACAAGTAATAGTTTAAAGTAATTTATCATATTATTTAGGTAAAAATTTGAAATGAAAATTTAATTTTATTTATTAAATTTCCAAATTTTTAAAAAATTTTAATTTTTCTTTTGATTTTATATACAGTCCTAATTGTTAAAAAATGTGCTGAGAACTTATAAAATATTTATTTGTTGTTAATCAAGAGACCTTTAATTTTCTAGTTAATCGCAATAATGATAAATTTTTCCCATCGGAACGAACTTAAAGAGTTGCCAAAAAAGCGAATTGAGCGAATTCCGTGCGAAAGTTAAAGAAAGTGGGGAGTGTCTCCTTCTCGTACACCCCATCTACAAAGTCCAAATGGCGACGTGAGCAGCCTGACAAGTAATGAGCGAAGAGGAGGAAGAGCGGAGGAGACCTGATGTATATGCTGTGTATACATAAATAAAGTGAGCAAAACTTGAACTTGCAATCGAAAATTTCCCGAATTGGGTCACACGCATCGACAGAGGCGGTGCTGCTGGTGGTTTGAGTACACTTAACAAAATTTGTCACCCTTTTTTCTGATTAATTCAAACATTTTGATAAATGTTAAGAAAATTACAAAGCACATAACCATTTTATTTAAACTAAAGATCTTAAAATACAACATAAATTATTGCTATAATATAAAAAATTAAAACCAATTTTATGTTTATTACAAATCTTAAAATATATGACCCCAAATATTATTGCATTATTTTGAAAATTATAATTATAAATAAATAATGCGTTCAGGTGTTTTTTTCTTTTTTTGAAATTGACCCGAAATTATAACAGTGTCAAAACCAAGACATATATCAGCAGGTTTTTAAAATAATAACCTTTAAAATACATTTGTCAAGAAGAAAACCCCCACAATTTTCTGTCAGTGCATAAATGGTGCTGGTGGTGCCTTTTTCCAGTGGTGGTGCCTGCTTTCACGCACCACTGCCAGTTAGTTGGTAAGTTAAAAGTAAGTAAGCCAGAGATCTGCGCGATTCACATTCACCGACGCCGCCGTCGCATAATTTCACTTTTTCACGTAATTCTACGCTTCACTTGCAGCGGCCCAAAAAAAAAATCGCAAAAGAAACGAAATGGGGAAAATTATAGAAATTTATTATTGAAATTATGCCGTCCCTGGTAATCGGGTAATCGGGGTAATCGAGTAATCGGCAAGAGATCGCATCGCCTGCCTTATGCACTTTGATTCGAAGCGATTTGTTATTTGTTAGCTGCTCCAGCTGCCATATAAATCATTTCCACCGCCAAAGTTCAACTCACTTACAGTCGACCCAAAGATAATAATGGTAGAGGTAGAGGTGGAGGTGGAAGTAGGGGGGAAAAGGTGGACTGCCCCCAAATTGCCTCAGTTACCCACTTACTGAAACTAACTGACGCAACTGGCAATTACTCGGATCAAAACATTTATAATTGCCAGCCGACTAATGGTGAAATATGAATCGGAATTTTGAATTGCAATCTGAATGGGAAAGATATAAATCATTCGATAATCGGGAGTTGGATTGGTTATGTGAAAAATATGAATGGATTCGAGGAGCGATTATAGTTGGGAAAAAGTGTGTTAAACGTAGAATTGGATTAGGTGAGCAAATCACACATTTATGTTATGGTTAAACTTAATAAATTAACTCTTAACACATGTTTAACTCGTTATCCGCAAGTTACTTAGTTTGTAAAGCTATTTAGTAATCGATCGATTATCGAAACTATCGCAATTTCTTCATCACCATTATATAATTCCGTCATGTGCAATCTGTTATCAAACTCCTTTGATTACTGTCACCTAAATAAAATGTTTTGCGTTAAATGGTTTTGTAATCGATCAATTACCAATAAGAGTGCAATTTAAAAACGGATTAAGTCATGGAAATTAAATAGTTTGTAATCAGGTAATTTTAAATCTGTTGTCAAATAATAATTGTTGTCATCAAAGTTAAATGATTGTCAACAACCAATCAATTATCATAGTTATGGAGCGCAATTAAAAACCCAATTGGGTCATCGCAAATCATTTATTTAATATGCGAAATTTATGTTATTGTGATTGTAAGGAAACAATTTAAAATACCAAGAATGAGATTTCTTATTTGGTATTTACACTTTGAAAATGTTTTTAATAGATATTAATTTAATACTATTTAAAATGAATTTATGTGATATATTTAACCGATTTAAAATTCTTTCATACAATCGACAGACATTGAATTCGACTACAACAATTGACACAACTATGTGGCATGCATTCGTCTCATCCCACATCCGTTTTCGTTTCGGCATCCCAGCAATGCCACCGATTAACGACAATTATCGGTGGTTAAGTTCAGACCCAGAGCCACATTACTCGGCTTTTATCTCGATAATGGAGGAGTTTCCCGACCCGAACGACAGCGATCTCGTTTATCGATCCAGGTGAAAAGCGACAACGTGCAACATGCAGCTAGCAACTAGCAACTAGCAACCTGCTGCTCCACTCCACTCCCTTTTCCTTTCAGCAGTTAATAACAATAGAAAGAGAGCAGATAATAATAATGATAATCTGTTTCTGTGGCCGCCACAAATTATTTGGCAGTTACAATTAAGTTTCGACAAAACAACTGCAGCAGCAACATCAACGAAAGCGGCAGCCAAAACAAAACAAAAGCAAAAACAAAAAGGCCAACGTCTTTGACGGCCTTTCACCTGCCGAAGTAGCAACTGCCATACCCACCGCTGCCCCCTAATCCCCTCCTGACCCCCCGTTGACCCCTACAATTAGTTCTAATGAGTTGCTGCTGCTGCTGCTGCTGCTGCGGCATCTACAACTTCCTGTCACGCCTCAGTCTTCCAGTCTTCCACCTTTCCCCCATTTTTTTGTTCCACCGTGTTGACACTTTCCGTTCGGTTTCCGTTTGGCAATTGCTCAGCTTTTGCTTAGACTTTAATTGAAAAAAAAAGAGTTAAAATAAAAATAAAAAGAGGAAAGACAAAATAACAAGCTCAGCAGCAATGACCACTGGCTGATTATTTTTATTTTTATTTCCATACCGAACTTCATGCTCAACAATTCCTCGGAAATATGTAGAAAGAAATTTTCATGGTTTTTGCTAAAAACAAAACAAGTAAACAATTTGTTTTATGGCTTTGTTTCGGTTGCGTCTTCTTAGGCAGCAAAAATGTAGTAATTATTTGTGGACATGACTTTCTCTGCATATATGATAATTTTCTGTTGTTTACCGCTTGTCCAGCATCCAGTTGGTCTTTTTGGTCTTTTTTTATATATGTTTTTATTTCCTACCTTTCGCAGCTCACGTAGCATTACAGTGAGGTTCTCCACATTACATTACATGTGCGTGACAAGAGCGTTAAGTGTTTTCCCATTTGGATCGAGATCGAGATCCAGATTCGTCGGACTCACTCGCATTAGCAACGGCTTCTCTTTAAATTGATAATCACGCTTTGGTTTTTGTTTCAGTGTTTCAGTTCTTTTGATTGCAGCCCGGAATTTCACTCGGATTTCTCGAGACTCGGGTACAAAGTCGATTTCATTAGCCCTGAGTCATGATCGAGGGAAAGTCGTAAAGGTTCGATCAGCGAACAATATTCTACATGTCACATGGGTGTCAACGCCTGCTAAATGATTTATAGCCACGTTTCACTGCCACTTTCTGGACACACTTCACTCCATTGAAAGCATTACGTTTTGGATTAAATATATAAGGCCAAATTCAACACAATTTTTAAAATGTTTTTTAACATTTTGGAATCCCTGATTGCAATCAATTTATTTTTCGTACAAATTTCAGTGTAAGTATTTTACTTAGATCTACAATTTTGTCAACAGAATTTTGTAAACAACAATTGGTATTTTATACAGTTCTCACAAAAACAATAACTTAACCAAGAGTTGGGATTCTTGTGGCCAAAACAAGGTATTTTTGGCAGGTTTTTGTGGTAGAACTTGGCTAAAACTACTTCCACAGCCAAGAAAAATGATTTTGTACATTCAACACACATGTTATTGATCCAAGAGCCATTTATTTAGAGGGCTTTTTTGATCCTATTAATAATGTTAAAACTTAAAAGATTTTTAAAAATATAGTTCAAAGTTCCTTTTAAATTCAAATAAAAAAAAAAATTATATACAAAAAAATCATATAATTTCAGCAACTTTATGCTGCAATAATTATTTTCAAGTCGAGCGCAACCCTGATTAGCAAACGATTCCCTTGATGCGCTCAATGTTCACTTGGCTAATCTTTCAATCAGCGCTTCTTTTTTTTTGGTTTTCACAGAGGGAGACATGGAGGTGGAGAGCCACCCCAGACTCCACTCCACATCACTCTGCGGCGTGTCATGTCGAATTCCCGAGATCCATCATCATCAAGCTGATTTATCTCGTCAGCTGCCGGAGTGGCGCGTTCGTTGCCTAAGTCTTTTGATTTGAAGATTGAAGATTGCAGCAATGAGAGAAACAATGTGCCCGCTGCTTTGCTTTTAATTATGGGGAGGAGCATGGGTTTTAATTGCCCACGTGTCACGCGGCCAACAAATGGAAATATCTGCACGTACTGCATGCATTTCTCTTGTGATTTTCAAATAGTTTTCATATTTGAATAGGCAGGATTAGGCCGAAAGCTGCTGATGGAAATTACAATAAATAAAAGAGAAATTTCTGTCGAATTTGTCTCCGGTGGACACACACGTGTGCGCTTGAATGGCTTGCATGCAGCATGCAGCAGGCGGCAGGCAGCATATGTTGCATGCTGCTGATGTGCACCTGTGCCTGCCTGGGCTTTTACTTCCGCCGCTGCAATCAGGCAAACGCACGACTGACAACGTGACAAATTGTCGATAATCTAAGCATCCTCCTGCGCCAATGCGCCCAAGAGGAGGCATTTTTCTGGTGAAACTTTGCTTGTAGCTTATCGCCAAATTTGCAAGCAATGTCAAACGTGGGTTATGCCACCAGCAGCACTCGTTGTAGCTGTCGTCGTCGTCGTCGTCGTCGTCGTCGTAGTCCCAAGTCCCAAGTCTTCCCAAGGAGGATGCGCCATGGCCATAATCGTGATGCAGCGTCTGCGCAACTCCATAAATACCCAATGTTGCCGCCGCGCCGAAGATGTTGCTGTCGTGCGCAAGGAAGTCACTGCTGCTGCTGCTGCTGCTGCTGCAGCTGCTCCTTCGTCTGGAGAAAGCTGTGTGCACTTTTACTCCGGCTCATTTTAATTGCAGAACATTAACAACGATATGTGGGGGTTGAAGGCGAAGGAGAAGGAGAAGGAAGGTGCCGCCGGCTTTCACCTTCAGCCAATTAAGTGCCGCTTATGCAACACAGCCGTGTGACAGCGGCAACATCATCGACTGCCGCTGGCTACGATTGCCCCAGACATCCAACGAGCTGAAGGGCACGGCCTCGAACTTCCCCAAGTCCAACTAAAAGTTAATTAGCAAACATTTATCATCAAACTATAGATTTAAAACTGAATTTTAATTTAAATTAATTTTAATTTTCCGCTAAACAACAAATTGCTTACACAATCAAAAGTTCTTGTAAATATAAACAAAATAAAGTTAAAAACAAATGTATTCTTGACAATTAAATTCGTTATTTTAATACGTGAATTTTTAATTGCAAATACACCTATTGGTTATGTATTTTTTTATTTAAAAAAAAACCTCTTCATTTGCCAAAGAAAAGGAAAACAAATATATTTTGCAATAAATTGTTGGATTTTATGTGGCAGCTAATGTCTTGAGTTAATCGCTTTTTGTGTGTGTGGCAATGGGACAACGACAACAACAACAACAGCAACATCGGCACTATTCGACATTTTTCGGCACAATTCAAAACAATTTAAATTTTGCGCTTCAAATCATTCAGAGTTTGATTGCGTGCAAGATGAGCTTGGGATCGCTGGCAGCCTCTTCATTTGCCAGATTGCGTCAGCTGGAAATTGGCAGTCACCGCAGCGACACCACCAGCGACACTACCAGCAACACCAGCAACATTCCCGCCCCAGCAGCTGCACAATGGGGTAAATGACAGCAATGCTGGGTGTTTACTTTAGCAGCCCACTGTTTCGGCGGCGAAATGCAACAGCAGCAGCAACATCAGCAACACCAGTAACATCATCAGCAGCAGCAGCAACAATCGCATCATCAACCGTTGCCGTTGCTGCTATTGAACTTTTGCTATTTGGCCAAGATTCCCACACACCTGCTGAAGTTGTTGGTGTTGCAGCTGCTGCAGATGTTGTTGCTGCTGCTGCTGCAGCCACAGCCACAGCCACCCACTTGCAGCGTGTGAATCGTTGAACAACTTTTCGTTCAAGGCGTGACACGAAACTTTGTTTCAAGTACGTTTGCAGTACGTCGCGCCCTAAAACAAAATACAAAATACAAAAAATAATGCTGCATTTGCGGGGTAAATGACCGCTGATGGCATCAAAAATTGAATTGTTTTGCATAAATTGATGTTTCACCGTTGCCGTTTTCAGTTTCAGTTTCGTTTTCATTTTCGTTTTCAGTTTCAGTTGAAGTTGCAGTTGCAGTTTTGTTTGTTGCCTTTTCAGCTTTCGAGGGTGTTGCATTTAATTGAAGGGCCCAGCTGCCCAGTTCCTTGTTGCCCCTACAACCATCGCTCTAAATGAATGCAGGAAAAGTGCATTAAGTTCACCCAAAAAAAATAGGAATGTGTTTCAAAATATTTAAGTCAAGCAATATAACAGCACCACAAAGCCCTAAAAAATGTTTTTATATTAAGTAATAGTGTAAATTCTTACATTAAAATAATCGAAACCAAAGTTTTCTTTCTTAAAATTCAATCATTGTTTTTCCCACTCGATATTTTTTTCGGTGTATGTGCATTTGATTGCTAACCAACTCTAAATGAGTCCACGACAATTCACATTTGACTGTAAGAGTTTTTGACTCTGTTTATTTACTTAATGAACATGACAAAATTAAGATGACAATGGGGAACTGATGTTGTGACACTGTCATTCAATTTTTTTTCCCAGTGTACAGCTTTTGCCCACGCTTAGCAGCTGCCGCAAGATGGAGGCGGGGATGTGGATGTGGATGTGGCCACAGCTGGCGGCCCAGCTGCCACTTCTGGGCGTCTGGGTGTCAGTGGGCGCTGGGGAGGATTGGAGGAGCCAGCAGAAGCGCAAACTGGATTGAATGGGCGCGGCTGCAGCCATCTAGAGATCATCTTCTCCTCCTCCTCCTCCCCACCACAGCGAAAGTTTCAGCGAAATCCAGCCTGGGAATTCTAGAGCGGCACAGTAGTGTCCAGTTGAATCAGCATACTCTGTGCTACCCTCGATCTCTGGGGGATTAACCCTCATTATTTATACTTAATCTTTCTTTTCTCTCCCCATTATCTGTTTTTAGAATCTTCGGAATTTTTTAAAGCAGAGCAATTATAATCCAATTGCTTGAGAAGAAATCTTTAACTACAAACAATTTATGCAAAATAAATGCAACCCCATAACAATTATTCCCTAATTACCCTAGAGTACAATAACTATGCAAACGTTTACTTTTCGCTAATTTAGCAATGGCTGCCAGTGGGTTAAGTTGGTTAACTAAAAGGCTTATCCTATCCAATCCTATCCTATCCGCAAATGCCAGTCGCAGTGGAAAACGCGGCAGTGGCGGCAGAAAACCCAACCAGTCCGAGAGTCGCCGCCACTCGTCCGTCCTCCAGTCCCAGAAATCCCCCAAGTCCCCCAAGTCCTCCTGTCCATGTGTCCGCCAAGTCGGCCTGGCAAAAATGCCATCTGAGGCTAACTGGTTGCCCAGGCAGTTGCTGCACCGAAAACAATTGGGATCAATTCGATAGTTATCATTTAATGAGTTTTAACTCATTATTCATACAGAGGAATACACAAGGTAAAAAAATAAATTCAAAAATAAAATAAAAATAAACTTAATTTAGGGAATGAATTTATCCAAAGTTTTTTTTAAAATATTGATTATATTATTTGACAAAAATATAAATTTAAAGTGGATATCCACTATAAAATTGTTATTAAAAATGTGAGATATAACTTAATGTTGTGTCAATATATTCGATTTTTTAGGATTTTCTAACCGTGTGGTGCAGCTGGTGGTGCAGTGGCTCGAATTACAAAAGGAGCTGAGCCGAGCTGGAGTGGAGTGGAGTGGAGATTTAGCCTGGGCAGCCGAAGGCAGCCGCGGCAACTGTTTTTTCCCTCTTTGCTTTTTATTATAATTTCAATTTTGTGTATCTATGAGATACGCGCAACGTGAATTGGCATTTTCCATTTGGCAATTTGCATGTGCAATGCAATGCAATGCACTGCAATGCGGCACAAACTGCAAGTCTCCTTGGGTCCCTGTAACTAACTGACCGGGTAATTAAAGCACCATTAACGCCCCATCATCATGGGAATGGATCATCATGGGATGACGATAACAATGACGATGATGATGACCTGGCCAGGCCAGGAAATGCAATTAACCGATTGGCCCACAAGCCGTGTGGACAGCGTCATTCGAAAGTCTCCATCCTCGTCTCCATCTCTGTTTGTTGGTTAAACTTTAAAGTGTGCCTCTGTTATTGTTATTGTTATTTTCATTCACCGCAGGCCCATTGACCAGCCAGCCAGCCAGGTGCTCGCCAGGTGAGTCTGGGTCTCTCGAGTGCCCAAATTGCTGGCGGGGATTGCATAAGAAGCCCAGCCAAGATGCAATGATCAATCAGGCGGCTCAGTCAGTTAGCCAGCCAGTCCATCAATCATCACAAGGCCCCAACAAATTTGTAAACGATTCTACTGATTCCCGTTTATCAGCCACAAGGGATAATCTTTGCAGGTATTTTCAATCAACTTGAAAATTGATCTTGGCTACAGTTTTCACTTAACTTTTACAATTCTACACAATTCTTAACCAACAAACATTAAAAAAAAGCTTTGACATTTTATTCAGCAAACAATATTTTTTAGGAAACCTTTTGATGTTAAAAAACATCAATCATTCGAAACTTAATGGTCATTCTATAGGACAACGTTTTGCATCCTTAATCATTTTGTAAGAATTTTAAGGATTCAGCAGTGAGGCACTCTGATAATAATTTTCTTTTAAACACAGTCTCTTCAGAAATCCCAAATTATATACAATATTTTGTACCATTTACCATCAAAAAAATGCTTATTTAATGGAAGCGTCCTTGTATTTATTACTTACTAAGAAAATAATAGGTATGGCCTGGATAAATTATGCATAAGTAATGATAGGAATATGTATCCCTATCCTAGCAGTTTAGTTATTTTTCCCTAGACTGGATCTCCAAAGATTTGTGACAAAAGCAATGAGAACTTTCTTCTCGTGATTCCCCCAGATCTTCTGCGTGAACTTCAAAGTATTTAGAGCAAATCAAACACGAAGATACAACGGCCACAAAAACACATTCGTGTAACAATAACAAAACGAATCAGTTGAAGGCCGGGCGACAATTAACGCATTATTTATTAATATCTGAAAATTGTGTCGCCCGTTAAGCGGTTTACAGATGACGGCTACCAAGACAACAATGTAAATACTAACAATAACAGCAACTCCAAGGCATTAAATTACGTTTTCAAACGCTAACACATGCACTCTACAAAATATTAGAAATTTTCTAGAAAAAATCTAGGCAAAAATAGATTCTTTTATTATTGAAACTCTACAATTTTAAAAGTATACAACATTTCAATAAGCTTATAAATAGGCAATAAGTATGTTTATCAACCATTTAAAAAACTTTACAAATTATTTAGTTTCCTGTAGACTAAAGTATTCGTGTTTAAGAAATTGTGTTGAAAACTTTTAAAGTTTATTTATTTCCTATAAAAGAATACTTTAGTAAGGTACAATTTTTTAGTGGTTCAGAAATTGTGCTGAAGATCTATTTTATTTTTTCTGTGTACTTCATGGTGGTGCAATTTTTGTGCTGCCAGCTCAAGTTCTTTTTTATCTAGTTTACTTATTTATATTGTTTTTCTTACCTCATTTGCGGTGCGGGTGTCCCAAGAAGAAAAAGAAGCGGCAGCGACAGCGGCAGAAGAATTCTTCTCCACGCGAAACTTGGCAATTAGAGCGCGGCAACAAAAACAACACACAAACAGCACACGCTCGCAAAAATTCTTGCTGAAGCTCGCCGTAAAGCAACAACAACAAATGCAGAAAGGCTAAAGAGTCGCGCTGCACTTTACACTTTTGTGGCTTGAAGCGCTCAGGTGAGACAGGTAAGTAAGGTAGAGCCGAGCAGGTGCAGCACTTTCAGCACTTTCGGCTGGCCAGAAAAACACTCCAAAAAAAACAAAAACAAAAGCGGCGGAGAACACACACACACGTTTAAATTTAAGTTTATTTTGCAAGCCGGCAGCGATCGCGCTTTTCGCTTCTTCGTCGGGAAAATGGAAAATGTGAAAAACGAAATGTGGGAGTTTCTGTTCTGGCTTGGGTTTTGGGGTTTTTCCGCACTGGCGACGTGAAGCTCGCGAGTGGCGACGACAAATTGAAGCGGCAAATAAATTGGAGCCGTCGTCAAAGTGACCGCGCTGCTGGAGTTGAGAAAGATACCAAAAAGGTAAGAGAAAAAACCAGTTTTATGAGCGTTCCCGCCTTAGCGCCGGCGCTGCCAGACTGTTTAAAAGCTCTCAATTTTGTAAAAGCTTTGCTGAGAATTGAGTCAGTTTAAAATGCAAATTTTTTCACGTTAAGGACATTTTTTAAATACAGATTCTTGTTCTGTAAAATAAGAAAGCTTTTCATTATTTTAACTATTTAACGCTCTATTAACTTCAAAGTACCATATTGATCTCCGCTGATCTGGCAACGCCTAAGATACTGTTATCCCGTTAAAGCTCTCTGCACAGCTTTTGACAGTTACTTTTTCAAACTGATGATCTTCACTTCCGTTCCATAATAAAAAAAAACACACACAGACACAAATTGTTTAAGTAAAGTTGCGAAAGCGTTGTGGAATCGTTTATTCTCATTCATGTTACAAATGCACTCTTGGAGAGTTTTAGTACTAGCCTAGCCTAGCCCGATCTTTCCTTTCCGTGCTACACTTTCTGCGCGGGCTCTGCAACTGCACTCTTCGCACTTACACTTACAAGTCATTAGAGAAAGATATATTGAGAGAGTTGAGATGGGCAAGTAAATAACACAAGTACATAGTTCTCTATATATTATATATTATATATTATATATATGTATATGTATATACTGTATACGACGAAGCGAAAATAAATGTATATATGTGTGTATAATTATATTTATAGTATATGTATAGATTTGTAGCGCTGTTGCTAATAGTTTCACATATAAAAATGTTTCCTTTGTTAGACACTTACAACATTTATACCCAAGTGGCAACTATAATACATATAAGTACATTTATGTATATCAATATATAGATATATAACTCTTTGGATCTTTATATAGGCATATATGTAACTGTACGTAGCTGTTTGTATATATAGGTATCGCTATTAGCTGGGCGCTGGTAAATTTGATGGAGGGACAGAGACAGGATCTGCATTTCCCGATCCCTGACTGAATGTGGTTTGTGGTGTGTGTTGTGTGGGTGTGAAAATAGAGGCTAATAAGCTTCGATAGTGCAGCAAGGTGGCTAGAATTTGTTAGGTTATGTTGCTTTCGATATTTTCAATAGTTTTCTTTTTTTTTTAGGTTTTTTCTTAGGTACGCACACTGGTACAAAAGTATGCAAGTATTTTTAAAGGCAGCGCGGGACTACTTGGACACACATATGTTTTAGTTATAGGCTCTATGTGTATGCTTGTGTGATCTAATCTTTAATGGTGGTAATCGTGGATTAATGGGCGGCACTGATTTTGTGTTAGTTAACATTCGCTATAAGTTTACAATAGGTTTACACTCTTAATATATAATATATACTGATTTTAAGGGCGGGGCAGGTGCTCGCTGATACATCTTTACAATATTCGAAGTCGAAAAGTGCTGGGCATGGGCAGGGTGTGTGGTGGGGAGGGGGGTCTAGAGGGGCGAAGAAGAAGGAGGAGGGCGGAAGGGGGCGGTGCAGGGGCTAAGTGTGAAAAAGTCTTGACTAAGTTTAATGTACAGGATTACGTTGTCTACGCTTCATCTTCGTCGTCATCCACTTCCTCTAATCGCAAGGGTATATCCTATATCTGATATCCTTGCAACGCTTTTACATTGTTCTTCTTGTACTTTCGATAGTTTTGCATTTTTGTGCTGCTGGCATGTTGAGCTTTTACTTTGAAATGATTTTGCCTGCTGTGCTGGGGACTGCGGGCGAGAGAGTAGAGAGGGACAGATGAAGAGTCTGCAGACAGTGTGTCCAACGTTCTTAACTTAAAAAAAATTCAGAGCACTAAGCACTAGACTTAAATCCGGAAGTGGCCCAACTTCAACTTTTTTCGAATATGTTATAATGAAGTACAATTAACTTGTATCTACCATTTCCACAACTTATACCTTTGCTACTTTTCAATATAAATAATACATTTTAAGACTTTACTTAAAACTGAGTTAGAAACAATGCTATTTCATTTAATAAGATAATACTGATTTAAATTCAATCTCAGGTGCTGAATTGAAATTTTTTTTTTAAGAACCATTTAGAAAACGTTGTTATAAATGTTTTAATATTATAAGCTTTAGTTGGAACCTTTCCGAAAAATATAGAACAAAATAGGCAGTTGGCACACTGACGCACTTTGACCCTTCACTGACAGAGACAGAGTTAGTGAGACAGAGAGAGAGAGAGCATGAGATGCAGACGTAGCTGTAAATTAGCCATTCGAGGACACTTTGGGAGTGGGTGGGGTTGAGGGTAGGGGTGGGGAATCTGGGACTTCTAGGAGTTATGGAAGGAGGAGATCCTTAGGGCTGCGCCTACAGATCAAAATAAAACTCAACAAGCATGGCCTAAAACTGGTTGACCTTCAGCTCGTTGCCCTGCAGCTGGACGAGGCGAAAGGCCTCCCGGATGGTGGGGGTCATCAGGAGCTTCAGATTCTCCTCGGCCTCGCCGGGCAGCGAGCGCAGCAGCTCCATGGAGGCCACCACCAGCTGGGCGAGGGCGGCCCGTTTGTAGTTGGAGTCCTTCAGGATGCTGCTGGCCCGCTGCTGCTCAATCTCTGGCGAGATGGACTCCGCCTCCGAGGACTTGGCCTGCCGGTTTGTGTCGAACGGATTGCTGCGGCACTTGGGCTGGAACTCGCTGATCAGCGTGGTCATGGTCACGTTCTCCTCCTCCTGCAGCTGGACGCATTTGCTGGGCGAGGTGCTGCTGCCAGATCCGGAGCCGGAGCCCGTTCCCGAACCAGCATCATTTACCTCTGCGTCTCCGTTCCCGTTGAGTGAGATGCACAGGGGCTTGCTGCTGCTCTGGGAATGGTGGTGCAGCTGGGGTGGCTTTTGACGCAGCTTGCCGGAGCCACTCTCGATCTCGTGCAGGGCCGAGTTGCTCAGGTAGAGCTCGCACACCAGGTTCCAGGCGTCCTGCAGGCAGAACAGATACCGCACAAAGTTCTCCTTCTTCTTCACGGTGGTGGTGTTCAGCCGGGAGCAGGACTCCAGGATGAAGTTAAGGTCCTCCGGTCCCAGGTTGTACACCACAATGTCGTTGAGGTGCGAGTCCACCAGCGCTATGTAGTAGATCATCCACGAGGAGGTCATCTGCTTGTAAAGATTGGCGGCGTACTCAATGTTGGAGACCTTCTGCATGAGGAACTTGAGGCCGGGTCGGGAGTCGAACTCCAGGGCCGACATCAGGTACTGCTTAACGCAGCGCAGCAGGATCTCCTTGGAGCGGAAGTCCAGGTCGTAGTCATGGCTGGGCGAGGCAGCAGAGGCGGCATAGTTGTCGAAGATGCAGGTGGACACCGCTTGTGGCACGCACTTGAGCCGCGAGAGCAGCAGCTTGGCCACCAGCTGGAGCAGCATCTGGTTGGCCAGTAGCCCCACCACCAGGTTCTTGAAAGGAATCCGGATCACGAAGTTGTCCAGGTTCGAGTTGAAGCCGTTGTTCAGCGGGTAGAGCAAGAAGGAGTAGCTCCTGTCGTCCGACAGCTTGCACTGCGTGTTCGCCTGACCCTGGCCGGGCTCCCTCTGATTGTCCGAGAGGAAGACCTGCTGGGCCAGCGCATAGATCCTGGAAAGCTCCTCCAGACTGCTGTCCCTTCTCGCGGCCACCTTTACGTTGGCGCAGTCGCCGTAGAAGCTGTTGGACTTCTCGTGGAAGGCAAACGACAGCTGACGCAGCGGGGCAATCGTCACGGTGCAGGCGCGATGGATGGCCGAGCAGGCGATCATCCACTGGGACTCGTTGAAGAGCATGCCCGTGGAGAGGATGACGTGCTTGAGGCAGGATACAGAGATCCTGGCAATAGCCTCCTGCGACTGGGCAGCACACTCGATCAGAACCAGGAGCAACTGTTTTAGGGCCAAGGTGGCCGAGCCCGAGATCTTGGTGGGCGATTCAATCAGGTTAGGACCCCCACCTCCACCTCCGCCTCCGCCTCCGCCTCCTGCGTTCTTCTGCTCCTCGCTGGCTGAGCTGGAGCTGCTGTCGTACTGCTGGCTGTAGCCCTGATCCTGGCCCGGCATCTGCTGCTCCCGCTCAATCCGCTCCGTCACGAACTTCAGTTTGGAGTAGAGCAGGTTGTCTGCCGGGTGCACTATCTGAGCCAGTCGCGTCTTGGTTCCGGCTCCCAGGCGTCGCTGCTCCGGCACCGACTTCTCGATGAACTCCACCACCAGATCGGTGGTCATGCAGCAGCAGTGCTTGAAGTTCTTCTCCACCAGCTGCCAGGAGGCGCCGGTCTTGTTGATGTACCGCAGCCAGTCCTGGATCATCGGCACCAGCAGATGGTTGATGCAGTAGAAGCCAAAGTCGATGCCCGGACTGGCCAGCAGGTTTTTGAACAGCTTGAATATCGTCTGCAGGATGGGCGCCTGGTGGGAGTAGGGGCAGACAATCAGCGAGTTGGTGAGGCCGTCCAGCAGCAGGAACCACACTTTGAGCACTCCGGACGGCTTGTCCATCTCGTCGATCTTGACGATCGTGTCCTTGTCGATGTGCAGCGACCGGTAGGAGATCATGTACTGCTCGTTGCGCGTCTGCAGATAGTCGTTCCCGAAGTAGGTGAAGTTCTCCATCGAGCTGGGAATGTTCGCATCGATGATGTGCGTGTACGAAATGCCCTTGATCTTGTACGTCGAGTGGAAGTTGGGGCACTTGGGCATGCTGTGCATGAATCCCAGGATGCTGGAGCAGCGCTCCAGAAAGCGCAGCGTCTCGTGCAGAAAGTCTGTGGGCCGGAACGTATTGTCCTCCTCCTGCTGCTGCTGCTGCTGTTGGCCACTAGCGCCACCTGCTGCAGCTCCTCCCGTTGTAGATCCACCGCCACTAGAGCAACTGCCTCCGCCAGAGATCTCCAAGTAAGACAGAAGACAGAGGATGCAGTCCAGCCCCGCATTGGCAAACACCAGCGTGTTGTCCGAGTCGAGGAACACCCGAAAGATATCGATGATGTTGCTCATGTTCAGCATTCGGCTGCGAGCGTTGCGAAGCGTTCCGAACAGGGGCCGCCAGCCGGAGCGGATCTCCGTGCGGTGCGCCTCCACCACCTCGTACAGGCAGGCCACGATCTGGTCCTGCACGTCCACGTCCGTATCCATGCTCAGCAGGTTCTCGAACGGCTTCAGCAGCGCCTCGTTGAAGTGGAAGTACGGCAGCTCCGACTGCTCCACCAGCAGCGCCGTGATGATGTCGTGGATGTACTCGATGGCCCGCTTCGAGATCATACGGTCGCGGTGGCAGGCGGCCTACAAAAATTCGGTGTAATGTTAAATTTAATGTTGTAAACTATATAATTAAATACCAATAGCTGACCCATCTATACTTACATCCATCAGATGCGGTCCTGTGATGGCCCAAACCTTGAGCACGTGCAGCAGCGGGCGCGAGCTGCGAAAGACCTTGAGCGTAACATCGCCGATGCGGTGCAGGAGCAGCGACATGGGCAGCGAGTCCAGCTTCTTCCAGCCCTTGCTGGGCCACCAGATGCGGCTACCCTTGCGGGCCACCTGGCTCTTGTACAGCTGCTCCCTGGAGGCGCGGCACAGGTGCTTGAGGAACTGGCAGAGCGAGGGCAGGCTCAGTCGCTCGGCGGCGTCGCCAAAGAGGTTCTCCGCCTGGTGGGACAGTGCGCAGAGCACCTTGGAGGTGTCGCTCTGGCTCAGCAGCACCGTCTCGTTTGTTCCAGAGTAGACCTTTAGAATGGAGGTGATGTTCGTGTTGGGACTCTGCATGGGGGCCTGCAGGAAGCTGTACACGTCCACGCTGGAAAGAAATTAGTCATTTCACTGTTCAATGATGCACAGTATAAAAATCTTTACCAGGTCTCGTCGTCGTCGATGGGTATGGAGGAGAGGTTGAGCTTGTCCTGGGCGCTGCCGTTGCTCAGCTTCTCGCCCGTTTCCAGATCCCGCCGACTGCTGCCCGGCGAGGCCGAGATGGCCGGATTTTGCATGCTAAAGATCTCGTGCTCCAGCTGGCTGACGTGGCGACAGACGGCGAAGATGCTCGGCCAGCAGTCGGCGCTATAGCTGCCCAGGTTGAGGCCCCCGGTGAGCACCACGTCCATGGACATGGCCTGGCTGGCAGAGATGCGCGGCCCGGAGGTCTGGCACACGTTGGAGGCCAGCAGGTTGAGTATCTTGCCCGCCAGATGCTGCAGATTCAGACTGTTGCTGAGCGTGGCCGCCTGGGGATCGAAAAGAACAAGATCTGGGATAAGTAAAGCTCTGGGAGTGGTTAACACAGAGAATATTGAAACAAGCCCTCACCGAATGCAGACCGTCCAGGCACATGGCGTACAGAGCCTCCCCGTTCGACTTATTCGCCTTGGCCTTCACCCGCAGCGTTCGCTTGGACAGGGCCACCAGCTTGTTGGAGGCGGAGCTGGTCTGCAGGTCGCCTAGTCCGGAGCTCAGCACGATGACCATGGAATCCCAGCAGCAGGTGAGCAGGCGGCGGCACAGCTTCTTGGCGGCCTCCCTTCGTTTGTCGTGGAGCTGCTCCTCCTCCTTGTGCTTGACGTTGGCCGTCTGCAGTCGCTGCCACTCGGAGAGCATCTGGGTGGCTCCGAGTCCCCCGGCGTCGCACAGCATGTCGACGAGGGCGCAGCGGGGCCCCATCCCGATCCCCTCCAGCTGCTGCCTCGGCATGGCCTCCAGCACATTGCACACGGTCACCGACTGGTAGAGTTCGCAGAGCCACGGCGAAGAGAGATAGACCAGCACACCAGTGTTCTGCACGGAGGTCACGAACTGCTGCTCCGACATCGGCACCAGGATGTCCTTGTGGGCGACGCCCTGGGCCACCTGCTCGTAGTAGCCGGCCCGCATTAGCTGCAGGCTGAGCAGCAGCGACGAGTAGATGGCCAGGTAGATGCCGTCCGCATTGATGGCGGTCAGGTTGTAATCGAAGTCCGAGAAGTTCATGCTGTTCTCCTGGCATACGGCCGAGGCGAACTCCTGCATCGCCTCGTCCAGCTCCACGCAGCTGCGCAGTCGCAGCAGCTTGGGCACCAGATCCTGTCGCAGAGCCCTTGCAAAGTCCCTGGCATGCTGCCGATCGTTGTCGCTGTCCGTCCGAATGGGCATCACGGGGGCCTCCAGGTGCGAGTAGGGCCAGCGGTTCTCCACGCGCGACGTCTCGTCGCTGGAGCTGCTGGGGTCGTCGTCCTCGGGGCCCTCGGTGTCCCCGGAGCCGTTGGAAGCCGCGTCCTGTTCGTGCGGCGGCTCACCCTCGCTCTCCGACCCCGACGACGTCTCGAACACGTTCTGGCGGAACTCCACGATCGCATCGCGGTACGGGGCCGGCAGCCGGGCCATGCTTTGGTAGGTGAGCGGGCCGGAGTAGTCCGCGTCCTTGAGCAGCTCGTGCCGTCCGTTGACCACCTGCACTATCTGGTCGCTGATCATCGACTCGGTCAGCTCGCCGCTGCAGAGCACCTGCAGGCTATCCAGCAGGGCCACCATGCACTCCACGCTCGCCTGCAGGCTGGCCTCCGTCGCTGTGCCCACGCCGCTGGCTCCGTAGGCGCACTCCTCCATGGCGTCCACCAAGCTGTTAAGGAAATTCAAGCGAAACTATTACAAGGACCCATTGATTGTAGAAAAATCAACAAGATAAGAGGATTACTGATGACTAGGTAAAGGCAATTTCTGTAGAAAGCTGCATAACAGTGTGTAAGGAACATTTTATTGCTAATAAAAAATCAACAACAATGCAAGGTGATTCTGAACCCTTTCATCATTGGGTTCCGGATCCCCTCACAAATCTGCATTACCAAGACCACTCTTTGCATTTGAATGATGTTGGTGAATGTTCTTAAACGTATAGCACTTACAGCCGAAATAGAGCCATCTCATCGCTGCAGCCTTGGGCGGTGTTCTTGTCCACGTAAAGGATCACCGCCAGATCGATCAGCCGCTCCGGGCTCTTGAAGATCTCCCGCACGCAGCGCAGCGGCTCTGTGCGGTTTTGGGGAGCCGGTAGCAGGAGCATGCGGTGGAACAGGGCCTCCAGCATTGGACGCAGTGAGCCATGGGCGCCGGCTATGCGAAGTAACTGAATGGCGGTCAAATAAACGCAGCGGGCCTGCGGACCATCTAATCCCGGTCCCGTAAAAAAGCCGCGCGCCTCGTTCTCAATCATGTGCAGAGCGTCCCTGGGAGAAAAGTGTTAAAAGAGGGTTTTTACTTAGAGGTTTTTTAAATTTTATGTATATTTGACTTGATTTATGTACTTAAAAAATGTTTATTCCCTTTCGTAGAGTTGGGTAAACAGTTTTCCCTTTAATGGGCTCAATTGTTAACTTGATTTAATAAGTTGTTTAATTAAGAATTAAGATGAAATGAACCAGTGGACATTTCGTCATTAATAAATAACCAACAAAAAAAAAAAAAACAACAAGAGATTGCACATGTTTATTTCACCCACTTAATTAAAGAACTCTAATTTCTTCACTGACTCCTGACTCCCACCCAAAACTACTCCTTCGCTTTCTACGGGGTCACTCACTTGTAGGTGAACTTTTTGTCCAGGTTGATCCTGCCGGGTGAACCCAAAGCAGCCGCCAATGTGGGGCAGAACTTCTGCCAGAGGAACGAGGTGAAGTGCGGATTGGCATGGACATTCCGGGGCAGGGCCGAGGACAAGGTGAGGATGCACTCGGTGAGGTACAGGGAGCTGTGGTTCTCGCACTTCTTGTTCGGCGACGCGTTCACATTGGGCTCCACCAGACGGCTGCAGAGCCACTGCATCACCGGAATGACCTCGTTGTAGACGGCGGAGGCCTGCGTCTGGGTCATCAGGCCAGCGGGAGCCGTCTTCTTCACCTCCTCGGCCTCCTCGATGAGGAAGGCGCAGAAGGTGCGCAGGCACTGGGAGGCGGCGGCGAGGGATGCGGCTTTGGTGGCCCGCGACCCCATCTCCCAGCACTCGCCGCAGCGCGACAGGATCTCGATGAGCAGGCGGCCGTTGAGGGTGCAGGCCGGGGAGCAGGCCATGGCCAGGAAGAGGCGCAGCACGTTTACCACCGTGTCCTCGCTGCTCGTCGACGGCAGGATGCCGTTGGTGGCCCTCAGCAGCTGGGATGGTAGCCACACGGAGTCGTCCTCGGGCTCAAGGCCGATATAGAAACGCTCGTCCTTGATGACGCGCTGTTGGATTAGCAAAAGGATTAAGTGGAATAAGAAATAAGATGATGGAATATATAGGTAAGTAAACCAAGTACCAAGAACAAAGGAGAAAAAGGTCAAGGTAAAAGAAAAGGGTTGAGAAAGTTTACTTATTATGTAAAATGTAAGACAAGTAGATGGGAAAAAAGGAAATTAAGAAAGTAAATACATCAGCTAAGATAAAAAAGATCAAAAGATTTTAAAGAACATTTTGTTAAGGGTGACGGGAAAATGAATAAGGGAATCGTTGTTAAAAAAAAATTGCTGGAGAGATGAGGAAAAGAATAAAAATATAAGAAGAATAAGAAGGAACTTAAAAATAGAAAGGAAAATAAGTTAAAGGACACATAAGAGAATCAACAAGTGAAGGTAAACTTTACAGAGAAAATTTGATCCGTAAACTTGATTAAGAATAAAAATATTTGCACATTATGGCCACAAATGGAAAGGAAATGGAAAGTTCATGAATATTTAATCCGTCCAGGTGACAAGGAGGGGGGACAGTCAGTGGTTTAATAATGGGCAGAAAATGTCAGAACCAATTCAGGAATTATTGATTACCGTATTGTTAGGCAGTCATAAACAAAAGTCACTTCCGACCCCAAGGGATTCCCAGCAATTAGCCAATTCCACGCAAAGCCCCCAATGCCCCACACATGCCACATGCCATGTCCCATGTTCCTTATCCCATTTCCCGTGCCCATTGTCCAGTGTGTGCACTCGGAATGATAAATCCGCTTTGTGCGCCGGAAGTTCCGGCCGGAAAATGTGTGTCAGTGGTTGTTATGGCCATTGCCCCGTAACCCCGTAACCGTTACCGTTTCCCGTAACATTACCATTTACCCCGAGCAATAATCGCCGTTTCCGGGCGGTGCAGTGCACTTACATGGAGGCCATTGAGTCCCATCGTGATAAACTTGGGCCGCTTGGTGTCCAGCGCCATTTGCAGGGCGGTAAAGCAGACGGAGCGCAGCTCATGCGATGGATCCCGGTGGATGCCATGCTGTCGGTAGAGTTTATCTGCACGGTGATAAAAAATCAAAGAAATCACTAATTCCATCAGTCTTCTATCAAGTGGGTTAAAATGGGTAATGGTCATGTCTTAACTTTGTAACAGTTAAGCTCTTCAAATAAAAAATTAACTTTCACTTTTAAAAATAAGCTTTTTCACTAATTCCTAGTCATTTTGATGATGGTTTGACATGTGTTTTGATTTTAAGAAACTAGTAATAATAGTATTTAAAGTTAGAAATATTTAAATATTTATATAAAGCAACTTAAAACAAGCTGCGTTTTTCTCTCTGTATGCAAAAAGCTACGGCCGGAATTAGCGGTAAGTTTCCACAATTAACGGTTATCGCCATTGGGCACACCACACAGTCCCATACATACATATGTACAGACATACATATGTGTACCTAATGCAGGCAGTAAAATCTGTCCCGATAACCGGGCGGATATGTGGAAGCGTGGGAACATCCACAAATCGTTGCCTACTTTCCTGCAACGCCAACGCAAGGGAAAACAAAAGCTAGCAGCTTCAGAGTTAGAAAATCAAAAGGAAACACAGAAAAAGATTGTGTGGGTGTTGCAATGCCCTGTATGGCAATAAAGAAGGAAACCGGAAAGGTATAAAAAGGAATTAAAATAGAACAAAAAGTACAAAATTTGCTGGAAAACCCTAATTTAATTTTCGCACAAGACTTGTTCTGTTAACGTGTAATCAACGGGGATGTGTATGTATGAAAAGAACACAATTTTTAGAAAAATTGATTGCAATCAATAAAACTGTAATGTTTTCCTATTATTACAAGTCAAAAGCTTTGCAGAAACTTAAATGCCGCACTGGAAAATCAAAGAGCATCGCTCAAAGGAAGTAGCAACTAGCGGTAAACAACAAACAGTGGCCATGCCACAACAACAAAGGGCTGCTCTCTCTCTCACTTGCTCTCACCCCTTGCCCTGTGAAGTGAAGTATGTAAATTACACATATGGAAAATTTACCGTAAGCAATTTGCGCCGTTTGCCGCAACGCATTGTGCTTGGTGCCCGTTGACTCCTTGATAACCAGTAAAAAGAGGTCTTCCATATTGCCGCTCTTCCTTAACACTCTGCTCTCCTCTCTCCACGAAGTGCGTGCGTGTGTGTGCACTCGCCAAAAATTTCCTTGTTGGTATGTGAGTGTTTTTGTTGCTGGTTCAGGCAGTGGTTGTTGTTGTAGTTGCTGTTGCTTCGTCCTTGCACGCCATCATTGGTAATAACAACAAAAACTCAATTAGCGCCACCTAAAAAATGGGAGTAAAATCAATACAAACAAAATATACAGTGTAACCGTGAGAGAGGTGCGTTTGGTAATGTGGGTAGCCGCCGCCATATGTGTTCACACACTCACACACACATGATGTGTGCTTGTATTCGCGTCACGTCACTTTTGCACTTCTCAAAAACTTTTGCACACACTGCAATTGTGCACCTTCAAAAAAGTTCAAACAGTGTGTATCCGTTTTCCTTGAAAAACTTTTTCGTACATTCACAGACCCACACACACACGCACACACATAGAGGCGAACAATGCATCAGGCAGTGCAACGGTACATTTTCAATTAAATCCATATGTCAAGTCATTTCGCATCCCTTAGATCAACTTTTCACTGCGATTACTCATTGTAATTACCATTTTTACACTCGAATATATCAATAACGCGTAACGGTACGCAGCAGCCACCACTTGTGGTTTTTGTTTGCTGCCTGCTGCTCTCCTGCTGGCTGTCCACCTTGTTTTTCCGCACTTGCTTTTTCGGGTAAAATGCGCTGCACTTGCCGTTGGATGCGACAAATGCTGTGTGACGCGAAAGGAAAGCACTTTCTCCGTTTACGGAGGAGTGCGCACGGCCCACGGAGTACCGTTAGCCTGCGGGCGAGTGCGCATGTCGCGGCATCAGCTGTTCCGATTGTACCGTTTATCGGCCAGCTGAAACTTCAGAAAAACCAGGGACGTCGCATGGTTACTCGAAAGTACAGTTGTTAAGATAGAGATTTTGACCTGAACACCAATCTTTTTATTATTGGGAGTTCCAATTAACACTCTCATACCAAAATCCCTTTAGGATCGGACAAAAGAAGTTGAACACTCCGTCCCCAGAAAGTATGCTATGATTCTTCATGAGGGCCATGTTTTGTATGGTCTTTCTTTCATGTTCCCTATTATTTAATTTTACCAACCTTATTTAATACTATTTTATATTGAAGCCTTGAGCAGTTCCTGGAAAAAGTGCGCAGCCCTGGCAAAATTACAGCTCCAGGCTGTTTTTTGTGGATTGCTCGATAAATCAATACACAACTGGAATTGTCCAGTCAAAAAGAAGTTACAAGCGAGCAGAAGGGACTCTTTTACATCATTGACATTTACATTTTTCCTTTATACACACATAGCTACCTTAATCTGGGCTTAAAAACTGAATGAACATTTTTCATCTGGGCCATTTCTACAGGTGGTTTCGGTGCAGGATTCACCAGCACTCTCTCCCCCTTTCTCTTTCTATTTGGACCGAGTTTTAAATGCCATTAATTATATTTCGCATTGATTTAAATAGTTTAACTGACAGAGTACAAATTAGGTGTGTGAAAAAAAATAATTAAAAGGACTCAGTTGCATATATCAAAAACCATTCTTTGCTCTCATGACATAGAAGACTAAAAAGTGCATGTGCAGATTCCTATTTCGCCTACTTCACGGGCTTCGACTTCCACAGGCCGTCGTTGAGGAAGTGGTACGTCTCGATGCCGATGCCCTTGTTCTTCGCCAGACTATATGGAAAACAAGGAGTAGTTAAGTATGAAAGAACAGTAAATCAAAGTAACACTCACACTTCCTCGGTGGAGAGCGTGAGCAGGCCGATGGCCAGGGCGTGCTCCTTGCCCTCGGCCATGATGGCCACCACGGTGCTCTTGTCCGCCGGCGTCATGCAGGCACCCGGCGACGTCAGGCCCGGACACATGACGTTCGCCCCGCTCAGGACGAACCGGATGGCGCCCTTGTCCACCTGCTGCATGGTCACGAAGTAGGGGAACTTGTGCAGCAGCCGCAGCGTGGGCATCCACGGGCCGTCGCGGTGCCGGAAGAACACCTGCTCGCCGGCTCCATTCAGCAGCAGTTCGATGTGGTCGTGGCTGAATAGTGTGTGATATCGGGCTATATAGTGGATCGGGGGGATAATGTGGTTATATGGAGAGCATCCTACCACTTGGCGATGCGGTACGAGTCCTTTTTGGGCAGGATAAGGTCGATGTGTGTCTCCAGCTTTGGGTACGCCTCCAGCAACTTGGCACGTATGCCCTTCTGCACCGACGACTTCAGCTGCTGGATGCTGGAAATGCTGTCCTTCTCCTCGAATCTGCGCACACCGAACATTATTATGGTTGTGTTAGTCTGCGCCTGCGGAAAACCCCAGATTATACGTACTTTTTGAACATTTTGCACGAATTCCTTGCGTTTTAATGGCAGCTGATTAGAGATGGAACACAAATCGGTGTTTGCTTGATACCACCGATACCGATATGTCATCCGGCGGCGTGCGACTAAAATACCAAAACCGATTGATTATAATTTGATTAAATAGAAATAGTGATAAATTAGGAATAAAAAAAAAAAGGAGTAGGACCACGAGGAGACCTGTTGTGGATACAAATTACTTCAATAGTCAGTATCAATACCTTTTCAGTATTTTTAACGATACCAACAATACTGCCACCTTATCCGTCAGCCGATAGTTTACTTGATGGGCAACACTGATCGAAACAGCATTCTTAAAAAAGAAAAAAAATTTGTATCAACAATCAGAATTTGGTGTAAATTTTGTATGTGATTATATTTTTTTAACGAGAAATTGAATGATCTTCAGCGAAAGACCCTAAGGAAATGAGCGCCATGGAAAGACAGGGTGAGTGCATCCAGAGAGGTGGAGGCAAGCGTGTCTCGTCCAGGAGGAACAGCGGTCAATAGGAATCTCGTCTTGTTTCGTTTTCAGAGGGGACGCAGACGCCGCTGGAGGTGGTGCACGAATTCGTGGACAGCGTGGACAGTGGAACAGTGCGCCGCGAGCTGGCGGAGGACTGCGTGCTCAGCTTGTTCGGGCGGAACGCTCGCGGGGCCACCGCGGTCACCGGCTACCTGAGGACCCAGATCTCGGCCCGCTACCAGCACGAGCGGTTCGAGGAGGCGGCGGTGCTGAGTCCCGCGCGGGAGCTCATGTACAGGGAGCGCTTTGGCCGCTCTTTCGACAGAGTGCGACGTCGTCTAGGGCTGGAGAAGGAGCGGGAGCGGGAGAGAAGCACCACCGCCATGCACCTGCACCTGCGACCAGAGAGCGACGACGAGGAGCTGCCGGGTCGCCTTCCCATCCAGCTGGTGACCCCACCCAGACCCTCCAGCCAGTCCACGCACGCGCTGAAGTACGTGGAGGCCGTCGGCCTGCTGAGCAGCCGAGGCAGTGTCCACCATCCCGGCGGCCTGGATCTGGGCAACTCGGCCATGGTCCACATCACACTCGGCTACCGACGCACAAGCCTGGCCAGACACGTTTGGGGCATCGACATCTGCCTGGTCGTCTACGAGCGGCATCCGACGGCCCTCAACCGATCGATGGTGGCTCCGAGGCGTGGCGGTGCCCGCTGCAATCCACCGACGGATGACGAGGCCGAGGAGGCTCCCCCCTCGCGACGGGGCGTCCGTCGCACTTTGTTCACCGAGGAGAACGCAGAGGAGCCGGACCCAGAGGAGCAGCAACGGGAGGAGGAGGAGGAGCAGCAGCAGCCAGCACCCGCTGCACAGAGCACAGGACTAGGAACCGAAACAGAGGCGGCGCAAGAGGTGGCTGAGGCAGCTGTTGCAGCCGAGGATCCTCCCGCTGAGCTGGAAACCCCTGCACTGTGCAGCTACACACCAAGGAAGCGCCACCAGGCCGCCAGTGGCTCCGAAGTGGAACCCAAGCGTACGCCCGGACAGCATCGGCTGCGCTTCTAGATGGCTAGATGACCAGTTCTTAAGCAGTTAAGGTCTCTTCTAGTTGCTCTTCTTAATCTCGGTAGCACAATTTTTTGTTTAAGGCTTCAGAGGATCGATCCCCCCACTTATTTCCGTAGATATGCATCGGGCAGTCCGGATGGCTGCCCGCGAAGACTGATTGTACCCGCTTAAGTCCCGCATTTAGGGACTCCGCGTCGCGTTAGGCTAATCCAAAATATGTATTGTTTTACATAACCCTTATATTTATATGTGTATTAAAGTTCGATGTTGACTAACGCGGGCATTTTGATTGGGCTCGGTGCGTTCTAGGCTAAAATTAAAGTAGCCATCGTTATGATTTACAGAAAACTCTAATAAGATAGAATTTGATTAACATTTCTGCAATTGGCTATTTTTCCATGGTTTGGTTTATCTTTGATTTGTTCATTTTGTGTTAGTTTATCATTGGTTTTTATCAATATATGTATGTGTTACACCATATGTAAGCTGCTGAGTCAAGCCAAATATTACATTTCGAAATTGGATCGCTGAGACGTTTCCACACTTTAAAAAAAATTGAAAACAATTTCAAATTATTTGTTTTGAAAATATACATCTTAAAAATTATTGTTTAATGAAAATGATTTTGTAAGGCATTTTAATGTCTTAATTTTACGACAAGAATTAATTAGAATTGTGTTTTTAAATATTAGCTAATTCTGTTTATTTTGAGTGCAAATTCCATGTCGAGCGCCATAGCAGTTTTGTTCACCCTTCAGTCTGACTTCAAATTCGCAAAGCAGCGGTTCACAATTATTGATACTTAACGTAAAAATTGTATACTGTTTTAATATGGATTATCAAGAGGACATCAACTTAAATCTACGCAGGATATCGAAGACATTGGAAAACATAGAAAATCTGGCTGTCGTCTTGGTTGTATTACTGATCATCGACATGCTGCTCAAGTTTCATTCGTTGTACAGGAAGTGGATGAAGAAGCAGTATTTATATAACGCTGCGATCCAACTCCAACGCCGTAATACTGCCAAATCGCAGGAAAAAAATCAACAGACCACAATTGTAATTGAAGATATTAACAAACCATGTGGCTATGAGTTTTAATAAGCCCCATGATACAGAATAAATGCCTCAAATTATGAGCACTAAATAAAGAAAACGATGTGTCGGTTAAATTTTTAAGGTTGGAGTTAAATAGATTGCAAAATTAACTAAAAACATAAATAATTTTTAAGTAAACTTTTTTGCTGGCAAACTTAATAGTTTTAAAATTAAGGTTTGCATGTTGTTTATTCAATCTGGATTTTGATTTGGTGATTTTAAAAATCATGATTTAAGAGTTAAGTTCTGATTTTTATAATACAAATTGTAAAATAACTCTTATTATCTGATTTTTATGAATAAGTAATAGTTATTTCCAATTTTTATAATAAAAATCAGATACAACTGTTATGCTTTGATTTTTATTTTGACATAATATTTATTCAATGGTTTTTATTGTAAAAGTCAAAACTTAATAACTAAATCTTGATTTTGTAAATGTAAAAAAAAGGCGCTTTTAATCTACGGATCCATAACTTTCATCTGGTTTTTCATATGTCTCAATGTGACCAACATAATGACACACTATAACACTTAATTCATCAAATTTCAATTGCAAAGTGAAACGATAGTTATGGTATTTTTAAAAAGGGATTTTTCAGAAAGTAAGACAGCCCTAGTGTCAATCAGAATGAGTTGACCCTTTCAAATCATTTTCGGTGCTTGCATAAAGTAGAACTGAAGTTCGAGAAACGACGATTTGTTGGCTTCATTTCCAGTGGAGCGAGTGCCACTCCGCTTTTGCATTCAGAAAGCAGTAAGTATTTGAGTTACCTACCAATCGAATGTTAGTTTTTAGAATTAATATTAAACATCTGCGTTAGATGGTTTGCTACAACCAAGGGCAGTCTGCTAGTTTTGTTGAACTCTCGGAGAGAGCCATTGGAAAATTCCCGACTTCGCACGGCTACTACAAGAAAGATCTGGCCAGGGCCTATGTATGTCCTCCTGGCGGGTTACTTCATCAGACAGGCCTACAAGGAGTTGGGCCATCGTCGTTCGGCCTTACTGGCCAAGGTCACGAATTACCGGCGAGGTGAGTCTTTTGAGAATAAAAGGCTAGCGAAATATCAGAAAGTCCATTTTCCCGACCATCGGATACCGGTGGCTTGAAAATAACGTAAAGGTTTAATGGTTTGATTCAAATTAAGATTAATTTTTGTTTCTAAAACTTTTAAGGACACTTATTGGACACTGCCATATGAAGCTGGGTTACACTGACCGTGCTGTGTGTCACTACAAAGTAACTCGGTACGGTTATCAATCCAAGGATACCTCCAAGGCAACAGGAAAAAGCCTTAAGGATCTATAAGAAGGAAAGATAAAACTACGATGACGTGCTTCTTTGTGGGAACTGACAATTGTCATTCAATTTCCAGGTGGGAGCCGCTCTCAGCAGTCGCAACTACCTCTCCGAAGGCGCTGCTATTTTAAACAAATTGTAGAGGCTGGAATGAAGTGTCCTCCCGCCATCCTTAGTTCAGCTCACATTATGAGTTGAATTGAGGAAGGCAGGAGGGCACTCCTTTCCAGCCTCGACAATTTGCTTAAAAATAGCATCGCCTTCGTTGGGGTAGTTGCGACTGCTGAGAGCGGCTCCCGCGCCATTAGCTTCCCACAAGATTCGCGGATTACGACCTAAGACCAGGAAGCTGAGAGACAATTGTCATCCGAGATGTTAGTGGATCGAGAGATGGAGATGAAAAGCGGAGCAGATACACCTTCAATGGTTTAGAAAAACAAATAAGTCATGCAAAACATACATTTCAAAAAGATTACGGGGCACCCTAATCTTAAATATAATGTAACTATCTTTAAAATATCTCAGACAAACGTTATCTGCGGCCTATTTTGTACGTCATCACAAGTTTCTGCATACCCAAGCGTGTTTAAAATAAATTGTACTTGTATGCCCCATAAAAACAAAAATTGTAAAATTATTTTTCCAGAGATTCTTTAACGTACAAAAACTAAAACCATTTATAGTCCCAAGAGAAATTCATAAAACATATTATTTTTAGAACACACAAATTGAAATTTATTTGTTGAATACCAATACTTGTTGAGATAAATTCTATGCTTTTATTTAAGCCAATCAACTAAAATGTTGTGTGAATACTTGTGTTATGCCTTGGCAAGATCAAATTTATGAGATTTGGATAATGGTGAGAAAATCTAGAGAACGCCACCACGCAGACGCAGGACCAAATGCAAAGTAGACTCCTTCTGGATGTTGTAGTCGGACAGGGTACGTCCGTCCTCCAGCTGCTTTCCGGCGAAGATCAAACGCTGCTGATCTGGGGGGATTCCCTCCTTGTCCTGGATCTTGGCCTTCACGTTCTCAATAGTGTCGGAGGGCTCGACCTCCAAAGTGATGGTCTTGCCAGTGAGAGTCTTCACAAAGATCTGCATGCCTCCACGCAGGCGGAGCACCAAGTGGAGGGTGGACTCCTTCTGGATGTTGTAGTCGGACAGGGTACGTCCGTCCTCCAACTGCTTTCCGGCGAAGATCAAACGCTGCTGATCTGGGGGGATTCCCTCCTTGTCCTGGATCTTGGCCTTCACGTTCTCAATAGTGTCAGAGGGCTCGACCTCCAAAGTGATGGTCTTGCCAGTGAGAGTCTTCACAAAGATCTGCATGCCTCCACGCAGGCGGAGCACCAAGTGGAGGGTGGACTCCTTCTGGATGTTGTAGTCGGACAGGGTACGTCCGTCCTCCAGCTGCTTTCCGGCGAAGATCAAACGCTGCTGATCTGGGGGGATTCCCTCCTTGTCCTGGATCTTGGCCTTCACGTTTTCAATAGTGTCGGAGGGCTCGACCTCAAGAGTGATGGTCTTGCCAGTGAGAGTCTTCACAAAGATCTGCATGCCTCCACGCAAGCGGAGCACCAAGTGGAGGGTGGACTCCTTCTGGATGTTGTAGTCGGACAGGGTACGTCCGTCCTCCAGCTGCTTTCCGGCGAAGATCAAACGCTGCTGATCTGGGGGGATTCCCTCCTTGTCCTGGATCTTGGCCTTCACGTTCTCAATAGTGTCGGAGGGCTCGACCTCAAGGGTGATGGTCTTGCCAGTGAGAGTCTTCACAAAGATCTGCATGCCTCCACGCAGGCGGAGCACCAAGTGGAGGGTGGACTCCTTCTGGATGTTGTAGTCGGACAGGGTACGTCCGTCCTCCAGCTGCTTTCCAGCGAAGATCAAACGCTGCTGATCTGGGGGAATTCCCTCCTTGTCCTGGATCTTGGCCTTCACGTTTTCAATAGTGTCGGAGGGCTCGACCTCCAAAGTGATGGTCTTGCCAGTGAGAGTCTTGACGAAAATTTGCATATTGGCTATGGGGGATAAACGAAAGAAAATGATTAGTTGGAAAATAAATGGAAAGTGCGCAATTGATTTTTCTGCGTAGTGACCCAGTTTCCGTGACCCAGAAAAAGTTCTTTAGCATACACACAGACGAACGGATGAACAATATGTACATATGCGAGTTCAAAAAACTGAGTTATTTCACAATGAATCGTCAAATTTATTGTAATGACTAATTTTTCAAATAGGTTTGAAAAAAAAAAAAGTACCACTGGAACGGCGTAGATACGCATACACATACACACACTCAATGCACCATTTTCTTTGCTGCACTTTTCTTGCTACGACGCCATTTTGACTGCGTTGGAAGGGGCCACAAAGAAAAACGCACCAAATTGCTGCTATTTTTCACTCACCTTATTTGCTTGTGCCACACAACACAGTTAATTATTTTCTTGGACTTAATAGTTTTATCTCAGCACTTTTTGAATTAATACTTCTGTTGTTCAAAAACTTGCTCTGGTTTTTATCTTTTCGTTCTGGTCTCCACTAATTTCTCTCCACTAATGCCCAGTTTCTTGGAAGCAACTCGTATTTATAGGCGGCCAAATAGTGTTGGTGAATACCAACTTATTTGCAGCCCACAATTTTGTATTGCTTTGTTTTGGCCTTTGTGGGGTTCTATCTTTTGTGTAAATGGGCAAGAACAATAGTTTTCGTTCCGGAAAGTATGAACTAGAGGAAAGCCAGTTGATTGGCTAGCTGCAATTTGCAAGCTTTGACATTGAAAAGAAAACAAAATGCGTAGTGCATATCGATAAATAAAGATATTTTGCAGCACTGCTGAATGTGTTTGTGTGCGTTTTCTAGCTGTATGTATGTATGTATGTATGCACGGACATCTTGTGACGCTCTTTGTTTGGCGAGTTAAACGACCTTTATTTGTTTTGACGCCGCATGAGAGATTTGTCTTCGCTTTGGTCAATAGCCTTAGAACAGACCCCCACACGCACATATGTATTTTGGAACAGACGTCCACTTCCTCCAATCGCATATATGTACATACATACACCTGCATATGTCATAACTGGGCTAGTGTTAGTGCACACTGATTTGTGACTAACTGCATCTGGAAAGTTCCGGGAATAAATACATACATATGTATGTATTGCTGATGAAATCTGATGTAGACTTATGTCAGCACCTTAGCTTCTGATTTACCCACTTAAAGAAATACAGAAATTATTTTTTAAAAATAATTGTTAAAAAATAATTTCTGTATTTTCTTATAATAACTTAGAAAATTCAATCCCATTTTTTTAAACTCATATATGTAGTTTTAGCAACAAGCCAAAAAAAAAGTGTTCTCAAACCCCATTGGAATATGGAAAGAAAAACTATACAAAGTCATGAAAAGTGACTCATGGGACATTGTCATATAAACAACCTATGGATCCAATCGAGAAAATCCCCTTACTCATGCAAATTCTTAGGAACTCGGAGAAATACTAGGAATTTATTATTTTTTGATTATTATTTGATTTAAAAATACAGTTTTTGAAAAATAATAACTTGAAAATATTTGGGCTTATGTACATCATCGTTTAAATTATTCAAGATACTGATGATTTATAGAAATACTACAGCAATTTTTGCCTAGGTACAAATTTGAAAGTTACCATTTGTTTTGAAATAAGCTATTTCAGGATTCTGATGTTTCGAAACACCACAATTTCAGAAATACATATAAATGTAAATTTTTAAATTCAATCAATGGTAAAATGTTTGGACCCACAAAATAAAATCTGTTATAATATTTCCCCCTAGAAACTTAAACCCGTTGAAACTTTTTCATGTCGCGTTTGACACCACAATATTTCTTTAACGAAGCTGCACTTTAACATCGGCTAGGAACTCTTTAACTTAATCCTTTTGCGAAACCAAACCCACGAGCGACAAAATTACTAATTTTTTATACAAATTTCGTTTCTTTTATTCGGTTTTGTGTTTTTTCTTGTTCTTTTAAATGCAATCCGGCATCCTCAAACGAAATATGCCGCCAGCTGAGCCATTTTATCCTTGGGCTGCCTTCCGCCGCGTCCGCCACGCCCCCCGCCCCCAGTATTCGGTCCACCGCCAGCCGCTCCAACTGCTCCGCCAGCGGCAGCCGGACCACCGACTCCCCCGCCACCGCGTCCAACCTTTCCGCCCCGGGATCCGCCGCCACTGCGGACGGGGCGCGAGGCCACCGCCCGATGCTTCTCCACCAGGTGTGAGAAGTCCGTGGAGCAGAAGACGCAGCCGCTCTTTTCCTCGGTGCCATCCTTGAATTTGCTCTTGTCGGACTTATAGACCACGTTCACCTGCTGGGCACCGCACTCCTGGCACTTGGCCTCTGCAACATTAAAGGGAAATCATTCATAATACGGTTACAACTAAAAAAACCACCCAAAAAGTGGGACCCACCTTCCACTGTGATCTTGGTGGCGAACTTAAAGCAGTTGATAATCACGTCGCAACGATTGCAGCCCAACTTCCAGGTGGGGGCCAGCGTGCAGTCGAGCACAAGCACGCCGGTGGGGCACTCCACGCAGCCGGAGATGCCCAGCGTGTTGAGGGAGTGGGGGCAGGTGGAGTGCGTGCAGGTGTTGCAGCCGCCCAAATGGGGCATATCGCTGAACGGCGGGTGGTTGTAGCAGTACGGGCAGAACGGGAACGAGCGCCCCTTGACGCCCGTGGAGAAGGCCAGCAGGTCGAAGTCGTCCAGCGGGCACTTGAACTCGCGGTACACCTTTACATTGCCGATGGGCAGGGTGTACGTCTCGTCGCAGTGAGAGCAGTGCAGCCGGGCGGGTTTCGTCTGAAACAAGAGTGAGTATTTATAGAACAAATATTAAAGTTCAATTCTAGGCTGGGTGCACCCTTAACCCACCTGTATGTACTTCATGTAGCGGCGACACTTGCCGCAGCGCGAGTGCGCCTTACCCGACTCCGCCAGCGGCGAGAATGAGACCTCAAAAAGCGCATCCATGTTAGCGATGTTCTTCACAAAGTACATGAACTTCAGCTTGAAGATCTGAATGGCGTGGCGCAGCACGTCCTGAAAGTCGGCCGAGCCCTGGGCAATCAGCGTGAGCATGCGCTCCACCTCCGTGCGCATGGTGGGCAGCACCAGCTCCGGATCGATCTTCTGGTAGCCGTGAACGAGCACAATGCCCAGCGTGGTGGGGATCAGCTTGCGTCCGTTCTCGATGTGCACGTAGTTGCGCTGGCAGATGTTGTTGATGTGCACGGGTATGGAGGCGTCCGTACCGATGCCGTGCTGCTCCATCAGCGTGATCAGCTCGGATTCGGTGAGGTAGTCGGGCGGCCCCGTTTGGCTCTCGGCCAGCCGTACATCGTTGATGGCCACCTGGGTGCCCTCGACGAACGGGGGCATCGGCTCGTCCCGTCCGAAGGCCTGCCAGGTCATCACCTTGGTGAAGCCGGGATCCAGCAGCACGTTGGCCGTGCAGCTGAACGTCTCCAGGCCCACGCGCAGCTTGGCCGTTGTCACGCGGTATTTTAGATCCCTGGAGACCGTGCCGATAAAGTGACGGCAGATGAACTCGTAGACGCGCCAGGTGTCGCGATCAAAGTCGCTGCGGTTGCCCAGCTTCATGGGCGTGATCGGCGGATGGTCACCGGCGTCCTTGCCCTTCCTCGGCGTCTGCATGTCGCCCAGAATGGTGCGCGCCTCCTCCCCAAAGTCCCCCGATGGCTTCAGCACGTGCAGCACGGCCGGCAGATCAAAGTTCGTCGGATACTGATTGGTCTCCGTGCGCGGATAGCTGATGTAGCCCTGCGTGTACAGGCGCTCCGCAATCTGCATCGCCTGGAAAGGCCCAATGCCCAGCCCGGAGCTGCAGATCCGCATCAGCTCGACGGTGTTCAGGGCCTGAGGTTTGCTCTTGAAGGCCTCCTTGCTCCCCACGCTCTCAACTCTAAAAGGATACAAAAAGAAGATACTTTTACTTTGACTCTGCGACAGATCAAATGCACCAGCACTCTAGTCTTTGGCCTATGTAGTAGCATAGCTTCCTAATAAACAAGCCAGTATCATGTAGCACAAGGTAAGAAATAAATGAATTGAATGATAAAATGTAAGGTTTATTTTGTATAAGGAATATTTTGTTTAACAACAAACTAAGTTCCCTTTTACATTTGTGTACCCAGTAGTCAACGAGACTTCAACAAAAACGAACGAAAAACTTTAAAATGGATCTGACTAAAGACGACAAAATGTACGAAGGGAATGATATTTGCGTTGTAAACAATCCTAACGTTGTAAACGATCCCACAGAAACATTGGCCTATTGGCCGAAAACACGTAAGTTACCCCTTAACTTTAATGATTTTCGCGTTGTAAACGATCCTAACCCCACAGCAATATGGATCGTTTTTGCATGCATAATCGGTCTAACTGCTGTAATGATGTTTTGTTATAACAAGAAGTCAGAGCCTTTGGTACCACCAAAGCCTTCGGCACCACCGCTTCGGAGATCCGAAAGGATTAAAAACCAAAACCGCAGACGCAATATTACACAGTAAATACACAACACACAGTAATTCGGTTACACACTTTAACAATGCACAAATAAAAACTCACAAGATACATTGCAAAAAAAAAAAACGTATTCTTTTAATGACTAACGTGAAGCCTTAGGTTTTAAAAGATCAATGGGATCAAGAGGAAACAGCGTTTTTCCTTATCTACATATTCGGAATTGTCTTCTACTGTTTAAGCGATAGCCGCTGATGGGATATCTTTAGAAGGATATAAAGGGCAAACTCACGTGGCTTCCTTGTGCTCCTTGACGCGGTTCAGCAGCATGATGGCAATGTCCTTCTTGAAGACGCGGCCGCGAGCCCACTCCAGTGTGAATTCCGGTTGGCCGGCGAGCAGCTGCAGGTACCAGAAGCTCTCCGGCTTAAATGTCTGGATGTCGTCGTGCCGCTTCACACAGAAGCCGAGCGTGGGCGTCTGGCAGGGGCCGTAGGAGATGAGCGAGGAGTCCAGGTCGCCGTAGCGGTCCTGAAAGAATTTGGTCTGGAAGCGTGTGAAGGCGCAGCCGATGCGCAGATCCAACTCCTGTCGCGCGTCCACCGACTTGGCCTCGTTCTCGTTCGGATGGCCCAACGTCTCCATGGCCCCCTTGATGTCCTTGTCGGTGATGGCCGAGAAGTGAGCACGGTATGTCACCTGCTTGCTGTACACATTGTGGATGACGTGCTGCACGGCGTCCATCACCTCAAAGCAGATGTTCTCGCCCTCCTTGTCGCAATCCAGCCACAGCACCAGATAATCGCATCCCCTGGCCTCGTGCGCCAGGAAGGTGCGCATGTGCTGCTTGGGATTCGTCTCCTTCTTCTCTGTGGGACAGCCGAACAGCTCCACCGGGTCCACCTTGTCCCACGAATTGTATTTGCTGATGAAGTCCAGCGACATCACGTGCCCGCACACCGACGTCATCCGGAAGTGGACGCTGCCCTCGTTCCGGAAGCTACCGGTCCACTCGTGCGTGGAGCAGCCGTTACCCGTTCCTAGAAGGGATTAGCTTGGGTTGAAGACGGATTGGGCATCCAACCAGGGCCAGAACTCACCCCTCTTTGCCGTGCAGCGGCCGTTGGATAGAATCCCCGCCAGCGAGGCAGCCAGCGAGGGCTTCTCGGCCACCATCAGCACGCTCTTCATGACCCAAGTATAATTGATGAGATGAGTTTTCCAATTCCACAGCCACAGCCGTATCCGCTTCCACTGCCAGTTCCGATCTCTTCTCTCCTGCTCACTCGCATGGGATTGATGCGCGGGTTTACACCTTTACACCTTCTGCACCTGTCGGCGGGTTCGAAGCATCGATGCTTTTAGGCTTCCTACTAGCTCAAGTTTGGTTTAGTTTTTTTTTTTTTTTTTTTTGTGTATTAAGTTACTTCCTATCCGTCAAAGGAGGAAGATTTCTTTGGCCGTCCCGTATGAACGGGTAAACGCCACCGCCTATGTGTGAAATGAAATTTCAAGACACTAGTTAGCAATTTGCATTTATATTAAATAGTTGGCGTGTTAATGTCGTGTTGATATGTTGATGAACTGATGACTCCCGATGAATTGTTATCGATATGAGTGTATGAACTGGTTCATATTAGTGTTGTGTGATTGTGTGAGCAGAGTGTAAATGAAAACACTAAGCGAGTGTGTTTGTGTGTGTTGTGTATTAATGTGTGTTAATGTGTGTTTTATGTTTTGATGAAATGATGAAGATGTGTGGTGAAAAATGTTTTTGTGTGATGTTAATGATCATAGATCTATGTTAGCCATGCGTATGAATTTTGTGATGAATTTGTAGTTTTCTACAGGTTCCTGAGCGAAGAAGCGATAGATATCGTTGTATTTAAGAAGTAGCGGGAAGTTTATTCGAAGTGTTGCGTATTTAGAGCAACTGAGCAAGATGTGAGATATGTCCTCAATAGACTGGGAATCACAATCGCAGCAAGCGTTGTTAAACACTCTCATTTTGTATAACGTATATTTATCAAAGGCATGACCACTTAGTATTCTGTTTATTTGTTTTGTTTCTAGGCGATTTAAATCGCAATTCTTGTTTTTAAACCATGGTTTAGTGGCGACAAAAGGGAAAATTTTACAGTATCCTTTGTTTCTTTCGATACAGAAAGCATTATATTCTCTTTCCCAATCAATCATTATGCGATTGTAGAGGTGAGTGATGGCGTCGTTTAAAGTGTATCTTAATTGTATGCAAGTGCCTGCAATCCTAGCGTTTTTTGCTGCGGTATCCGCTAGCTCGTTTCCTGCGATATTTACATGACTAGGAATGTGATGAAGTTCAACGTATAAGATACTGAAACTGTTTTCGATTTTTCTCAAAATATCTAATGCGATGCAGTTAGAAACTTGATTTTTCTTCAGTGTTTGAAGCGCACCAAGACTATCAGTCAGGATCGCTACTTTGGTGAAATTTTCAGATATAGCAAAGTCGATGGCTTTCTCCAGGGCTGTAAGCTCAGCAGTCAGAGAAGAGCGTTTAGTATTAGCGTAAAAACTTTTGGTTGTATTTGAATTTGAATGAAAAAAAGCACTCCCCATAAAATTATCTTGAACTGAGCCGTCAGTATATATAATCTCAAATCTTTTTTCTTTCAAATTATTGAGTTTTTCTTTTAGAAGAATATCTACTTGAGACGAGCTAGATGATTTTTTGTTTAAACTAGTACCTTTAAAGAAATCTGTATCCAATGATATTTTCCGAGTTTTTAAGGAAGTAGAGTTAATGTTAGCTATTGTATCAAATATATCTTTAAATTCTGTATAAACCTTTATGTAGCTAGTGTTTTTTGCTGCAAAATTGCCGGTCAAGAGAGCTGCTGCAGGTAAACCGTAAGCAAAAATCTTGGCCAGTTCTTTCGCAGTGATAAATTTTAGCCTGTGTTCCGGAGGAAGTTCGCCTGCCAGATGGTAAATTATATTGATGGGAGTAGATTTGATAAGACCAAGGGATTTCCTTAGAAAAAAATTTGCGTGTACTTTTATATTGTCTGTAACTGTTTTAGAAATATTAGCAAAGGAAGAACAAGCGTATTCATACTTAGGCCTAACAAAAGCCTTGAAAAGGTTGAGTGCCTTGTTCGGATGTATTCCGAAGCGACATCCACTTAGCATGTTCAAGAACATGTTTGTCTTATTTGCTTTGGCAATAACATATTTAATGTGTCCTATAGAGGAATTGTTTGTACTGATGGTCCTACCTAAATAAATAACTTGATCTACGTCATTAACAGCTAAATTATTGCACATAATATTTAAAGGCTTCCTTCTATTGTTGAAGTGCATCACAGATGATTTTAAAGGATTAAAAGTTAGATTAATAGAATTGCACATTTCGCTAAATACATTAACCTTATGTTCAAGAACATTTCTTGCAGTCATAAAATCTTTGTCAAAGGTAATAAGAAAAAAGTCGTCAGCGTATTGAAATAACATGCTTTGGTGGTCATTTATAGAATGCAATTCAGACGTATACAGATTAAACAAAATTGGACTAAGGCAACTGCCCTGAGACACACCCTTGCTGACAGAAACTTCAGAGTTTCCCATGACTAGAATTCTTTTGCTTAAAAAATTAATAATAAAATTAATATCTAAATGATTAAAACCACAGTCTAAAAGATTTTTACCTAAAATCGGAATATTGACCGAATCAAAAGCCTTACTTATATCTAAAACTGCTGCTGTGACATGAAAACCCTTAGCCTTGAGATTAGCTATGTTATTTATGACATCATTTATACAATGAGCTGTGGAGTGATTACGCCTAAAGGCATAAGATCTGTTGGGAATTAAATTAAACATATTGATATGCATCTCCATATTGATTTTAATAAGACCCTCTAGACATTTATGGAAATGGAAGAATCAGTGTTTTTTTTTGGTACTGGTACCACTTTAATTTTACGCCAATCTTCTGGTACTACGCCGTCATTAAAAATTTCATTAATCATGGATACCAGATTTTGGGTTTGGTCAGGGGGTAAAGAGGAGAGCATGTTATATGAGATGTTGTCAAGGCCTTTTGCAGAGTTTGGGTTACGTGTCTTGAGGAATTTTGTCAGTTCAGACGCAGAGAAATAAGTTTTATTAAGGGTTTGAGTGTCAAAAAAGGGGAGTTCCAATTTAATACATTGTGCAGTATCCGGAGCTGAGGAAATTTGATTCAAAAATGCCAAGTGTTCCGAGTCATCAAATTGTCTTCTTGTGGGTTTAATTTGTTTATATAATTTAAGGGATTTTATGGTTTGCCACATTTCTTTAGGAGATACGGGATTGGATAGTTCGTCTGCTAATTTGGACATGTTTTCTTTTCTTACTTTATAATAGTAATTATTAAGCTTTTTATTATTTTCTAAAAAAATTTTAGCATCCGTAATTAATTTAGTTTTGTAATATTTTTGTCTACTCGCATTTCTTAGCCTAAAAAGTCTTTCACAGGTATCGTCCCAATATTTTTTTGGAACATATCTGTTGGTTTCATTCAATTTTACTGTGTTCTTCTTTATTATATCTTTGGTTGTGTTTGTAAGGTTGCTAAGAGAACTAATTTTTATTTTAGAAAAATCATCAAGAACTTGAGCATGTATTAGTTTATTGCTTTTTGTCGTAGCAGAAAGATCAAAAATTTCTAAAATGATTGGAAAATGGTTACTGTTTGATATTTTTGTGTTTGAGGTAGACCAGTTTAGTGACAAATTATTTTTGTTGACAAAAGTCAAGTCAAGAGCAGAACTGTAGGAAGGGTTTGGGGAATATGTAGGAGAACCATTGTTTATACAGAAAAAGCCAGAATTTACAAGAAGTTGTTCTAAAATTTGTCCCTTGTTGTCATGAGTTGAGTTTCCCCAAATTGACGACTTGGCATTGAGGTCACCGCCTACAACAGACAGTCCTCCAAGACCAGCAGCCGCCAACAGGGTATCCTTACAACCTTTTTCAAAGACATTAATATTTGTACTGGGAGAAGCATAAACACTGAAAACATTTACATTATGTTTTAAATTTACTGTTGATATGCCAATCGCTTCAATGTCAGAGCTACAATTTGTTATTTTAAATTTTATGCCTTTTTTTATGTATATTCCTACTCCACCATAACCATCGCTACGAGGCTTACAAACAAAATCATAATTTGCAAGACTACCCATAGCATTGTTTTTAATCCAGATTTCCGATAAAATGGCAATGTCAATGTTATTACTCACTAAGAAAAGTTCTAGAAGCTGTTTGTTATTGTTTGCTGTGAGGCTTTGAATGTTATATTGTAAAATTTTTAATGGTTTGAAAAGTAAAAAAAAAAAATTGGTTAAAAAACAAAAAACATATAAAAACAATACGTTTACAAAAAATAAGCTTCTTAGAATTTTTAAAACATTTATTTAAAACTATTTAAAATTATCACAAACAAAAATTCATTTTTTTTAAGTCTATTTCTGTATTAGATTTAGCTATTCTTGTTTTTAGATTTTCTAAAAATGTTCTAACGTCCTTTGAATAATTTGCATTATTAACAAGTAAAAACGAAGAAATTTCTGAAGACAATGAAAACAAACTGTTCTCAGCTGTTTCCAAAGCTGAGAAATGTGCATGTGAGGGATTGTGGGTATGCTGTTGTTGGGAAGGAATAGGAGAGCGGGGGGAATGAGAGGAATTAGGGGATTGAGTATAAAGGGGGACAAAATTTTCGTTAAGAGCTATTTCGTGCTCTTTAACGACTGTTTTCCAATTATTTATTGTGTTAAGTGCATTTTTATTTTCGTTGTTTCGGTTTTGGTTGATTTTAATAACTTTGTTGTACGGGATAAAATTATGTATGCCTTCAGCAGCAACCTTAGCGTTATTCTGTAGGACTGGAATGGCGGATTTTTTGTTAATTTGCAGCTGAGGAAACTCAGAAGAATCAAAAATTTCAGGTACAGGGGCTTGTTTTTCAAAGAGGGCAGGGAATTTAGTTTTTATTTCTACACGGGAAAGATTTTCTACCGTCATACATTTTTGTATGGCAAACGCTCTCTTTCTTGCTGGGCAATCAAGGGAGGTAGCAGAATGATTAAATTTGCAGTTAGCACACCTAAGAACCGTGCATTTCTCTTCTCTTGGATGAGAAAGAGAGCAATCGCGGCACTTTTCTTCCGTTTGCTTGCAGTGTTGGGCGAAATGCCCAAACCTGAAGCACCGGAAACACTGGCTAAATGGGACAAAAAGTTCAACTTTAACTTTAGTATATAGGAAAGCAATTTCCTCGGGAATCTGGGCGCCTTTAAAGATAATTTTTACCCTGGAAGTAGGTACAATTTCCTTGTTTTCATTTTTCCTAGTAACTCGGATAATGTCTTGGATAGGTACTGGAGAGGAGATGAATTCTTTTAGCTCAGTTATAGAAAACTTTGTTGGGATTTGAAAAATTATTCCTGTTTTATATATAAAATGTCTTAAGATTTTTGGTTCATAGCCTTCTTTTTTTAAATTAGAATTTACTAGATCATTTGCAGCTTTCGCCGACTTACACTCGGCTTTACAGCGCCCGAAGCCAATTTTATTTACTTTCACTATGTCTTTTACTTTCAGTTTAAAAAGAACTGCATTAAGTTCTAACGCATTTATAGGTTTTCTATTAAATCTATTCGCTTCTTCCTCCGTCATTTGGTCAATGTAAACAATATAAGGGCCTTTATGGAGTTCATGATAATAATGTTGTTCGAATACTTGCGTTTGATTTGCATTGGCATTGCCGTTGTCTTTGTCGTTTTCCTTTATCTGGCTGCTGCCGGGGTTATTGAACTCTTGCGTTGTTGTCTCGCATGGTCCTGCTTCTTCTGTTTCCTCCGTTACGTCCATACTCTCGTTCTCCTTTGTTGCTTCCATTCCATTCGCTTTTCTTCTTTTAAATATTTGTTGCACCTTCGGACTTTTTAATTTTGCCGCATCTAAGCTCAGGGATTTACCCCTGGCAGAGTGGGCCATTTTTTCCTTTAGGGTATTAACCCCCGTGTTTTTAATTTTATTTCCTCTCCACACAAAAAAATTAAATTAATTATTTTTAAATGTCTTGGTTGACAAATTTTTTTTTAAAAGATTTTGAAATTGCACAAAAAAGATTTTCTTCTGTACAGGTTCACACATCCGCTCCGTTCAAGAGTCAAAACCGGTGTCCTTTTTATTTGTATTTATTTACTAATTTTCCCGAAGCGATAGGGATGTGAACAGTGTGGTTTAGTTTTATTTTAGTTACCTTAAGTTTTTTGGGACTAAAAAAAAAAATGATCTAAGCAGTGTGCACGCAGCTTGGGTTGGCCACCACACCGCAACGCCTCGCGAAAAGAAGCGTATTTTGTTGCTGCCAACCACTGGTCACACGCTCCGTGGCGGATAATTTTAAAATGTTATTAAAGTCAACCAGAAGAGAAATATTAAACGAAAGGAGTTTCCATTGAAATTCTGTTATTCTTTGAACAATAATAAGCGAAAGAAACTTAGGTTTAACTTGTTAAAGCGATATTTTGTTTAACACAAAACTAAGTTCACTTCGACATTCCGTTTTTGTTGTTTAAAAAATCATTTTTTGTAAAAAATGTCGCCATACTTTTCTTTTGTATTTATTGTAAATATAAGTTTCTGAAAGGCTCATAATATCAAAAGTATTGGGAAAAATAACTGTTTTTTAAATCTTTTTTGAGTTCAAAATAAAAAGTTGTTGCAAATATTAGCAGATCAAAAATTCCTCGTAGCGTAAAAAATTATTGGAAAAATGATTATTGTGAATTTATGAAGCTTTATAATTTCGGCAGTTACAATTACATATGAATTACAGTGTTGAAAAAGGTTTGTGGGAAGCTGTTATCAGATGAGTTTGTCCAAAGCGTGCACATAAATTCGATCATAACTATTAATAAGAATTAGATCAAAAAAGGCAACAAGTTAACCATAATTTAAGTACAATTTTAAATTATTTATTTTAAACACTTAAGTTTTCCCTTGCTTTCAGTCCCATGGTATTTTGAAACAGACCGAGACACGGGCACACTGTCCGGTGTTATGCAAAACGCGTCAATTTGACAGGTTTTTTTTTCCCTTTATTAAAGCGTAAGTACGGCCTGGTAGAGTGAATACCAACTAATTGATCCCACCGACAGACAGCAGGAGTCACCATGGCCACGGCTGTGCCGCATGTACCCCCGAAACAGGACCTGCCACCGCCCGGCGGCTACAAGAAGATCCCCTTCGCCCGAGTGCCGCCCAAGAGCTACTTCACAGGTGAGCTGGGGAAGATTAGGAGTGACATATCATTAACACGAAACCCTTGCAGGCTTCACCACCATCGCCACCTATGTGGCCGTGACTACCGTCGGCCTGGGCATCTACTATCTTACCGCCAAGAAGGTGAAGCGCGACGAGATCGAGATGCGGTCCGCGCAGAATGTCATCTTTCCCATTCTGGTCGCCGAGCGGGATCGCGAGTTCCTGCGCCAGTTGCGCAAGAATCGGGATGAGGAGGCCGAGCTGATGAAGAACGTGCCCGGCTGGGAGGTGGGCACCTGGTACGGCGAGCCCGTGTTCAAGACCCTGCCGGAGGACACCCTGGTCACGCCCATCTTCAAGGAGTTCTACGCCCACTCCGACTGGAAGTCGTACGCCAAGCGTGCCCACATCAAGCTCTGGTCTTAGATGCTCCCTCTCCTCCGCGGGATTAGTTAATGCCTATCTATTGGATCTATTTTTTGTTTGTAGACACGCCTACGCCTAAGCGCTCATTTGACTCAATTATAGTGTGAGATTGGTTGAAATGGGACTATCTGCGTTTCCATCGTTTCGTTTTTGTGTCCTGGAGCACCAAGCACCAAGGTTACCAGACGTTGCACCAAGGTTGCCGTCCAGCTGCAAAGTGGTTTGGTCCACGGGAGCAGTGCTCAAAAATGGCCAAATATGGGGATTCCCTTTTGTTATTATTGTTGCAAATGCAAAATATTGTTGTTTCCGGGTTTTCCTTCTTTATATGTATGCAAAATTAAATTTAAAAATATTGTTAAGGAAGTAACAACACAACTTTATACGAAATCTGCCTCAATTTCAACAGATCCTTCAATATTCGTTGCTTAAAGAGTTGCAAGTAGTGTTCAGAAAACTATTTCTTAAAATCGTAAAAGAAATTCAGTCTTAAAAAAGTTACCCTTATCGACTTAATCGTTTACTTTTTTAAACGTATACTTTAAATTTTGTTATGCATATTCATCGATAATATATTTTTCTAAATGTTTTACATCTTGCTGCGTGAACCCAAAGTTTGAATAACAATGTCTTAAAATTCAGTTAGATAAAATATTCAAGTTTGATGTAAAGTATCAGCCAAAAATGAAAAAGAAACACACCATCTTCTATATTCCTTGTGGAAGTTTGTGGTTTAGTGTTTTATTGAATTCAACATCAATTTGACGCGCTCATTTGTTTGCCAGCATTTGGGTTTGGGGTTATTACACAATAGCGGGTGTTGGGGCTCTATCATTAAGTAGTCGTAATTAAAAGTAAGTAATATATATCTATACAATATTGTTTGTCCAACGTCCTCCGCCTCATCCAGTATCTCGTATCATAATAACTCATAACATAGTATGGTGTATGCATATAGGTAAAAAATTTCGCTCGCCGGAGATGTTGTGGCTCCAAAAATAAGCATATGCGTGTGTGGTTGGTTTTGTGTGTTTTTGTGTATGTGTGTTTTTGCTCCTTGTTAGGATGCGTTACGAATTAAGTGGTCCTTTGCGGCTCCCTACTTTTCCAGATCCGATTGATCCTTCTGCTTCTACAGCTCCAGCTCCTCCTCCTGCTCCTGCTTGATAACAACGTAACGCACTGGCGACGGTGACGGTAACTCCTGATCCTGCTGCTGCTGCTGTCGTCGCCGCCAGTTGCCGTCACGTTGCGGCCGCCTCTACTTCATGTCACGGCGACGCTTGATGCTGCCGTCACAGGTGGGCAGATGGCGCTGCAGGAAGCCCTCAAAGACGAACTTGCGGCCGCAGCGCTCGCAGCTGAACTCGCGCTTCTCCTCGACCTGCTGCTTGTGCTGGCGCAGGGCCTCCGCATTCGAGTACTTGTCGCGGCAGGCGTCGCAGGCATAGCGACGCTTCACCTGGCCAACGTCAAAGACGACGGTGAAGTTCTGGGTGCAGAAGGAGCACTGGAACTCCTTGACCACCACCTTCTTGCCGCCGTGCTGGGCGGCCAGTGCCACCGCCTCGGCCTCCAGCTTGTCCTGGTGCTTGTGCGACTCCATGTGGGCGGCATACTTGGCCTCGTCGACGAACTTGCGGTAGCAGCGGGTGCAGCGGAAGGGCTGCTCGCCCGTGTGGCGCATCATGTGCTCCTTGAGGTAGGCCACAGAGTTGAAGATCTTGCTGCACACCTTGCACTTGCGGTCCTCCGGGGAGACCTCGTTGCGCTGGCGCAGGCAGGCGCGCATGTGCAGCTTCAGCGAGCCGGCGGCACTGTAACAGTTGCCACAATTGGGGCAGTAGAACGTCTTGTTGCGGGCGTGCGGATCGTGCTCGGCCTGGTCGATGGTGCCCTCGAACACAATGGAGCCCACGTCGTCGTCGTCCTCGTCCACCTCGCCCTCCTCGTGCTCGTGCTCCACGGTCACGATCTCGTCCTCATCGTGCTCCAGCTCCTCGCCCTCCTCAAAGTCCTCGTCGTCGCCGCCATCGTGCTCGTGCATATTGGGCACAATGTGCAGAATGGTGTGGGTGCCGTCGCCCTGCTCAATTGTCTCCACCTCCTCCACGGTGCTATTCTCCACCAGCTGCTGCAAAGTCACCGCATGGCCGTTCTCGTCGATGATCACCTCCTGGGCGTTGGCCAGGGCCTCGTGCTCCTGGTCGCTGAGCGTCACCACGGCTGTCTCGGTGTCGTCGTCTTCGGTGGTGGTGTACGCATATGTGTAGTGCGTCTCACCACCGTCGTCCTGCTCGTGCTCGTGCTCCTGGTCGTGGTCATGGTCGTGGTCGTGGTCGTGCTCCTCCTCCTCCTCGTCCACCTCTTCCTCCGGATCGTGCTGGATGAGCTCGGGCACAATCTCCTCCTTCACGGCAGCGTATTTCACTCGCTTGGCGTTCATCGTGGAAATGAGTAGTAGTGGGTTTTCGGAAGTCTGAACTCTGACTGACTGACTGGCCTGCTGCTGTCGTCCTATTTGCCTTTTTTTTGACGTTTCGCTTTGATTTTCTTCCGGCTGACAGCTCCTCCTCCTTGTCAACGTCGCCTACTCACCCTATCCGTCTTCGTCTCCCCGCACTTTTCGCCCGCCGCTGGAAGCCGTAATCCGTGGTCCGTCGTCCGTAATCCGCTGGTTATCCTGTTGGTCTGCTTTTGGCGCGTATCGCGGTCTTTGCGTTTTTTTGCCACAATAGTCAACACTTATTTTTTTGCGAGATCGGGTAGTTTTAATGCTGACACGATTTTACGCTTGTGGCAACTTCGGTCAAAATGGTGGCGATGTGCATGTGTGTGTGACACACACATGTGGTATTTGTGGTATTTATGAAAAAGGTGGCAGCCATGTCGGGAGGGTGCACTCGCTAGGCGAAAAAGGTGGCAGCCATGTCAGGGTGGGTGCACTCGCTAAGCGAAAAAAGGTGGCAGCCATGACCTTGGGTGGCAGCGCTGGCAGTTTGAATTGAGCAACGGTAGAGTTGGGCGCGCATTTCAATGATGGTGAAATTTTAAATTTACTTGGATAAAATGTATTTATATTTAACTTCTATCCATTATACATATCATTAGCTTTACTAAAATAATAGCAATATAATATGAGTCTTTTTAGAGTGTTTTTTTTTATATCAGGGGTGCTACGGCAAACTGGGGCGATTTTGAATTCAGCTTTTTGTCAAATCGCTGAAAAATTTCCTGGGTGCCACGGAACTTCGAGCGATTTCATATTTTTAGCTAACTCACAAACCATTTCGAACTGGACCCGAACTGGCACTAAATAGCTAACAAATTTTAAACAAATTAAACAAAATGCCTTGTACAAGACTTCTTGCACTAGATGAGCTGCGCAGGCGACAGGCGATAAAGGAAACCATAGAGCGAAGACGCTTAAGAGACTCTTTGGACCCATTTTCCAAAGCGGACGAAACGTTTGATTTTGTTGTTGTTTTTGGTATTGTTTTTGGTATTGTTTATGGTCATTTATGTATGTAATTTAGCTAATTTCTGTTTTTTTTCTTCCTCTTCATATGCAACAGATGACATTTTCAATCGTTGCCACACTAGGAAAAATAGTATTTAAACCTTTTTTTCACAAAATAAATAGGAAAAACGCGCTTGACTAACAAATTAAGAATGACAACTTATTTGTTATACTTTGTTACTGCTTTTAAACACAATCATCTGTGTTTTACCATCATAAAATATGTTTTCGCTTTTCGAACTTAACTAGGTGGCACCAGTGAAATGCTATTTCGCTATGTTTGACAATTTTTACAAGCCAGTTTCTAAGCAATTTGCTAAAAACATTATTAAAAATAATAATTGCTTGCAAAATGTAATTATTTTAATGCAGAATTATCAGAAATTGAACAAGCTTTTCTGTGATATATGGCTTGTTAATGAAAACCCTTTATTTTAGCTGTATTTACCCAAATAGCTGACACATTTGCTAGCTGTTTTAAAACAGCTAAACACAGCTGAATTGAGGCTCCGTAGCACCCAGGAATTGAAATCAAGCTGAATGTGAGCTGAATGGTTTGCCGTAGCACCCCTGTATATGTATTATTTATTTGTTTATTATTTTTTTCCTTTTCAATTCTAAAAACTTTATAAAAATTTCCTTTTGTGCTCAACAAAACTGAATCAATAAAACTCCAAATTCGCAGTTTACATTTTTTGTGTTCAGCGAAGCATATAACTCACAGAATTCAGTAAAATTGTAGGTCCCTTTTTTGCGCATTGCAAAAAACAAAAAAAAAATCTATTATTTCATTGAATCAAATTCTTGTTTAATTTTATAGCTTAGTTCCATGAAGATATCTTTTTGTTTGCGAGTTGGATTACCGTTTTGGCTCACCCCCATTTTTAGCACGTTGAAGACGTGCCCAGTGTCGTGAGCGAGTGAGGAAGATGTCAGGGAAATCGGCGAGACTATTTTCGCCACTGCATTTGTCACGTCGCCAAGCTAAATAGCTTGGCTGCGATCAATGGCCACTAAGAAATGCTATAATTAGAGCTGCTATATGTGGAACTGCACTTCGGGTTGGCGGCTGTCATTTACTCACCACATTGTTTACCCGGCAGCTGCTTTTCTGCACCCACTTGGACGGCCTTGAACCAATTATCGGCGATTGGGGATTGGTGATTGGTGATTGGCGATCGGCGATGTCGGAAAAGCTCGTAACTGACTCAGCGATCGCCAATTGATGACCATTTAACAAATTCCCACAAACTGTGAATGTGAATGGAAAGTTTTTGCTTGGTTAACCCACTGGCACGGTTTTTATCCCTTTTTGGTATTTCAAATAAATACATTTTCCTAAATCATAGCATTTAGCTCAGTATTTCCCTATATTTTATTTAACCAAATTTCTTGTTAAATTTAAATTTAAATTAAATTTAATCTGTACAAATATGTAAAGGAGAGGTTTATCAATATAAAACTTGGTAAGTTTTATAATTCATTAAAAAAAAAAAACAAATCAATATTTTATTTAGGAAAAATGTTCAAAATTAAAAATGATGCAATAAATGGCCTTGAAAATTAGCTATCATTAATTTAAAGCATTCCGGAATTTAAGTATTCAAGTAAACGCAGATCAAATACAAATATGTATGTAGTTTGGCTGGGTGGGATAGAAGGGTTAAAAAAGGGTTAATGACGCACCATCACATTACAGTCCCGAGTCGATTGCGTCAGTGGAGAGCACAGTGTTCCAAACTACTACGTTACTATTACTATTTTTATATAGGGGTTCCGCTTTCCATCGCAGATTTCGGATCGAGAGATGGGGATGCAAATCTATGACAACTTAAGCAACAATCACTTTTCCGCCTGGATAAATGAGAGGCAATAGGAATAAAGATATGTTAAATGTTCCTTAAGAACGTATTTTTTATGTTATATGGTAATTATTAAGCAATTATTTAATGCAGCGATAAACAATTTAAATAATATATTCTTAGTTTGGCATTAATAAATAGATTATCTTAATTTATAAAAAAACCAAGTTCCTTTATCTTTGAAAAATCTTTTTGCACAAATCGAAAATATTTTGGTATTTCAGAATTTACAAAACTTGTGCAAACTTACAATAGATAATATTGAATATTTAATTTGTTAACTTCCAAGAAATACTGTTTGAAAATATGTTTGTAAGCTGATAAACGAATTGGAGGAAGTTGAATTAAGTGGCCCATTACTCTTATCTGGCACTTTCCGCGAATTGGGCCATTAAATAATAAGTGAAATGATTTTCTAGACTTAACATTTTCACAATTCCTTGACTCCCTGCGATCATCAACCTATTGACTTGAACCAGGCACATATCAAAAAGCTTAAATATGACTAATAGCTGCTTTGATAATGTCGCAAAGTTTCTTAAATCAATTGCCATATCAATTTCATTCTGGAGATTGGTGAAGAACACTTACAAAACGAATCTGAGAATGTGTCACAAAGAAGGTTTCTATCTGGTTTATCAATTTCGTTTCTATTCGTCATTTATGAAAACTATTGTGCACTGAAAAACTTTTGAAAGTTGTTAAAAATTTGACTAGAATTTGAAAATGTTTAAATTCTTGCCCGATTGAATAACCGTTCTTTATTGCTTTCTCATGCAGCTTTAATTTAATGATTGCTTGCAAATTCATTGTTTCGATTTGATTGGAGCTCATTGAATGCATAGCAAATCGTTGCCAGAAATTTCCGGAATATTCCGGACATTTCAAAATGCTCAATTTAATAGTCATTTTGGGCAATGTAGTAATGGGTACCACCACCCCCGGTGAACACACCTGTTCAAATTTTCTTTTAACGTCAACCGCCAATTATATATAGGATATATGTACGTACATATGAATGTACATCAAACATGTGTATTCAATATTCTTTCTGCTCAAGCTTTTTCCATAAATTTCGTAATTTTACTCTCTTTTTTCTTTCCCTTTATTATTCCCGTTACTTTTAGAGTAAAAGGGAATACTGCAAACGTTGCAACCGTCGGGATCATTGGAGACACATTTTCTATAACCCCCACGCATATCAAGTTTGTTTTGATATTTGAACACGCCTTATTGAACGCCCACAAATATAATTTTTAATGCTAGGAAAAAGTGATATGAAAATGTATTAGTTTATTTTTTATTTTATTTTATTTTATTATTGTTTAATTACATTTGTATTAAATAGAAAATTATCATAAGTACGCACAAGCATACAAAAATGTGTGTTTTATGAGTAACGGAAATCGAATAGTCGGAGTGTTCTTGCTTGTTTTCTACTTCTTATCGATCAAATTCACTTGGCGCCTTGGTTTCAGCCAATGCAACAGCTGCTGGCGGGGGGTTTTGGGGGGCTTTTCGGATGAAAAAGGGGGTGACACGCAATCAAAAGACACTCATTCTCGAGTGGAAATTTCCATTGCAATTTTTCGTGTAATTGTAGCGGCTTCCCTTAACCCCCGAATGATAAAAAAAAGCTTTTCCGGTAAAATAAATTTTCAATGCCCTTATAAAATACACCTGATAGATGTAAATATGTATAGTTTTAGTATTAAATTATTTTTCTACAGAGTGTTTCTTGATTAGTAAAAAGTTTTTTCTCTTTAGTTTAACTTGACAAATATATTTAATATTTCTGCAAGATGTTGAGCAACCCCATTAAAAGCATCTGAATTACACTATTACATTTGGACTTCAAAGCAGCGCAATCAGTTGGTGGTTTGAGATTTTCACTTTTTTGGCACACCCCATTGCCAGCGCACCAGAACGACCCCCGCGGGCATGCATGGGTTTAATTGCACTGCCTCTGTCTCTCTTTTCCCCTCGGCCCCCCTCTTTAACCCTATCTCGCTCGCGCTTCATGCGATTTTCGTTAATGTGGATGAACGAACGGGTGCACAGTGGGTGAAATTACCTAATTTCTTGCCGCGGAAAATTGTAAACTCTTGTTAAATACTCTTTAAGGTCTTACAGAAAATGCGATTAAGCAAGGCAAACTATATAACACTCTTACGGGAAGCTATGGCATTTATGGGAAATATAGGTCACAGGTAAGGATGATGCAGAACAGGATAAACGAAATATATTTTGAAGTTATATTTGGCCATGTTGCCCATTGTATTGAAAATGACCAACTGACTGACTGTCTCCCCTGCTTACTCACTTTCTCACCTCACCTACTCACGCTCTCTCCAGCTGTCCCCCTCTCGCTCACACACGAAACTGCAGTAGCAGCGACCGCTGCAGCAGAGGCCGCAGCAGCGCCGTCAGCGTTCTCATTCTCATTGATTTTGCTTTGTTGTCGTAAATTATTCCCTTTATGCTGATTGTTATTGTTTCTTGTTCGCTTTGTGGTGGGGAAAAGGGAAATGTGGATAAAGGGAAGCAAAAAAAAAGGGTGGGTCCAAAAAAGGATTGCATGTCAGGTATAACTTTTATATTTAATGGGTTATTTTCTGCTTAAAATTATGCACAGGATACAAAAAAAAGGGCGGAATGGAAAAGCTAACTTCGATGACCGAAGACTAAAGTTCCCTTGGAAATCTTTAATAAAATTTACATTTACAAAAACTGAAATTGATTTTTATTTAATTTATTGACTAAACAAAAAGTGTTCCTAACTTAAGCCAGATTTTTAAGGTGACAGTATTATTAATTGATTTCACGTTTCAGAAAACTAAGAACAGAAAAAGAGTTCTTAAAATATCAAAAAACCTAAAGGTAAAGGTGTCAATAAAATCAAACGGACATGACCTCATTCTGAGCTCAAATGTTGATTATCTCTTCAAATGTACTTAAACTCGCAATATTGTTAAGGAATACGAATAAATTAAGAGCAAGGTCTCAAGTGGATGGAACCCTTTTCTTAGGGATGGGGACTATAGCTACGACTACGAACGGTTGACCACCACTGTCTCCACTGACTGCATGTCTCTGGGTCTGGATCCGCCGTTGGTGCCGTTGCCATTGGCACTACCGTTACCATTTTGGGCTGGTGGTTCCAGCGGAGGCAGTCCCACCAGCTTCTCGCTTTCCCGCCACAGCCAGTCGGCTGTGTCCATGTTCCGTGCCCACGGCACCAGTGGCCAACGGATGCAGTCCGAGTAGTAGCCACCGCTGGATCCCTCCAGCTTGGGATCCAGAGCCAGCCTCAGGGAGGTCTGTGCCCCGGCCTTCGGTGACTTGAAGAAGTACAGGGAGCCCGTCTGGAGGATGCTCTTCATCCAGCCGGGGCCGGCAAAGTGACGATTCAGCTCCGTGCGCACCACTCCCGGATGACAGCAGTTGACCGTGACCCCCGAGTCCTTTAGGATGGTGCTCAGCTTGCGGGTGAACAGGATGTTGGCCAACTTGGACTGGCTGTAGGCACCAAAGAACTTGCCGTAATTCTTCTCACTCATCAGATCCTCGCGATTAATCCGGCCAAAGAGATGGGCCGCCGAACTGACCACCACAATTCGGCTGGGGGAGCTCTGTTTCAGTCGATCCAACAGCAGATTGGTCAGCAGGAAGTGGCCCAGGTGATTAACGCCCAACTGCTGTTCGTAGCCATCGGCGGTTAGGGTTCTGGGACAGGCCATTATTCCAGCATTGTTCACCAGCAGATCTAGCCGAGATTCCTCCGTCTTGAAGCGTTCCACGAAATTCCTCACCGACTGCAGGGAGCCCAGATCCAAGGTGCGATTGAAGAGCTGTTGGTTGTGACTGCGGTCCATGATCTCCAGTCGGGCGGCCTCACATCGCCCGGCATCCCGACATGCCATGTAGACCCGGGCTCCCCGCTTGGCCAACTCCAGGGCCGTCTCCTTGCCAATGCCCGTGTTGCAGCCGGTGACGATGACCACCTTGCCATCGATCCGATTGGCCTTTCGGTAGGCCGGACCTTGGATGCACTTGCGCAGCAGCCACATGAAGGCCGAAACGCAGATGGCGACCAGGAGGATCAGCACCACCCAGGCCCAGAAGCCGTGGAAACAAAGGGTCTTCTCTGTCGCCTCCGCGGTGGGATCGAAGCCAGGCGGAAATCCTAGCCCTGATCCTGCTCCTGGCACTGCTCCTGGTTCAGATCCTGATCCAGGGGGCGTGGCAGCCTCCGACATAGCTGACAAGCCGATCGCTTAGACAGTGCTTCCCTGGATGGGTGGGGTTAACTTTGGGTTGACTGATTCTACAAAAGAGAGAAAAGAAAGTTCAGTGGTTTGCACAAATGGGGAAAGGGTTACGATTTAGGAGGGGCAAATAAAAAGAGCTGGAAAGAGGTGGACAAGAGAAGAACGCCAGGTACAAGAGGCGACTGACCAAATTGAAGGCCCCGCTGACCCCGAAATCTCAAGTGGCTTGCACCTGACCAACTGGTTTTTGTAATTCACTTAAATCCTCGTTTCGCGTACCAAGCAAATCAATTAACTTTAAAAGCCATTGTATTTTATAGACTTAAATATATAGAATTTAAAAGCTTTGGCCTAGAACTTCGTTCCTATCTATGTAATTAAGTATTATTCCACTGCAAGCACTGCTTTAAAGTAGTTCAGTTAATAACTAGAAATAAAATACTTTAGAGCACTATATAATTGATTAAAAATCCTCTTAGCTTGTTTATTTCTAAATAAATGATGTATTAACGATCATTGTTTTATTATTTTATTATTAATTGTGGGAATAAATGATATTCCTGAGAACTGACATTGAATTGGTAAATACGTTCAGCTTAGGCAATACGAAGGAAACCTTTTGAATGAATAAACGATTTTAAACTTTTTATTAAGAGTTTTGTTTTTTTTTATGCTTCTATGAAAATGTTGCAAATATACTTGGATTAATTTGATATATTTAGGTCTGTCAGCCCTATGTATGTATGAGAAATGTAAAAAAGAACTTTCACTACGGTAATGGAATTAACACCTGGACTATTCAGAAGCCGAATATTTTATTGATTTATCAAGGGGTAAATTAATATTTTGAACACCAACTAAATAAAAACCTTACGAGTTTATGACATTTATTATTAAACAGATTGGCCCAATTTTCGGTAGCTCTTATGATAACCCCTGAAACCTAGACATTCATTGACAATTTCGTTATTCTTTTAGTGTGAATTAACTGAACTTTCTTTTACCCACTACCACAACGGCTCAGAGACTTACCAATTCGATGTGGCTTCTTTGGCTGCGACTGATTCCTGGGCCGTCAGGTGCCGATTTCGCACATCTCCAGGGGGGTCAGGGGAGGGCGGTGCTTTCGTTTGCTCGATCAGTTAGTAAGATCGGCTGCAAGTCCAAGCTCAAGCTCTAGTTACTAGGTTAGTGCTGCGTGTGTCCAAGTCTCTCGCGCGATCTTGGCCAACTGACTGTTGTGGACTCCAATTGCTCGGCGCCTGACTTCGTAGCTGTTCCAAGCCGTGTTAACGCGTCAAAAATAACCTGAAAAAAATTATTTCGAGGCGTCTGTTATTAACATGCCTCTGCTGCTGTTGCATATGCATTGGGGTGGACCTCTGTAAGTACTCATGGCCTTTTTTTTCGCATAGAACATAAGTTGACAACTGGTTTATATGAAAAAAAATGTGTTTTCTAGGCATGCAATTAAAATAGTTTTTTTGTATTTGAAAATGAAACCAAATTAGTTAGAGCTTGACAAGTCCCTTTTTCAATTAACTTGTGTATACATAAGTGATATATCACTCATACGTAGTAACTAATTATTACGTACCATAAATTGCAATTTGCAATGTTTAAATAAATACATTTGCGATTTGTTATTCACTGCATTTACTAGAATATTATTAACAAGACAAGAATTTAATATGGCCCAAGTGTCGTATGAGTAATATTGCTAAATTACTCATACGTCTTGAAAATTAGACAATTGTGATAACTTATTATTATGAATGCCATAATTTAATTTATTTTTTTATTAATTTTTTTTTGCTTTTCTTCTTGCTCTCTCCACAGAAATAACTCCCTGTTTTGGTTATTTTTTAGGGTTTGTTTGTGGATGGTCCACCCTAATGGTTACAGCGGTTCTCAGTCGCCGTCTCTGCTGTTGTTGCTACTGGTTGTTGTTGTTGTGTTGTTGTGTTGTGGCCAACATACCAAAGAAGAGCAACTGCCGTCGCTTGGCTTTAATTTCATTTCTTACCAATTTGCTGTTTGCCTTCTCTCCTTTTCCGTTTTAGTGTTCGACTTTCACTTGAAGCGTTTGTTTTTTTTGGTTGCCGCCTCTTTTCCACTCGTCTCGTTTGTTTTGCTCACTCATTCTTTAAGCCGCGCTCGCTTCGCTGCCTTTTGCGGTCTTCTCCTTCTCCCCATTCCTTTTTATCTCTGCCTTAGCATTCCAAATTGCAGCACGTTTTCTTTGGGGCAGAAAGAGATGGAGCTAGATGGAGGTGATGACCAGTACGGGGAGGGGGTGTTGGCAGGGCGGTAGGGATCAGTGAACCCGCCTTTGAAGCCAAGGCCAAGATTTTGTAAAACTCATTTTCACCTGGTCAATTTTATTTGTGTTACTTGGACTTTAAGCCTGCACTTTGACAGTAAAACATGCACTACATGAACGACAAAAGTCACTCCCCTTCGCCAGTGAATCCAATCCAACAGAACAAATGCAAACAACAAAAAATCAATAAACACCGTGTATCGAAGGCAAACGGCGAGTTGAATGTCCTTGACACGGGGCAAAAGGCAAGTCGCAGGGGTCACGGGACCAAAACCGGCTTACTTTTTCCTTCTCCTCATTTTCGGCTACGTGCCTCTCCACACGTTTTAAATGAAAGCAGGAGTGTGAGAGAGTATGTAAAAAGGAGAGCAAGAGCAGGAGCATGAGATATGGAGCAGGAGAGCGGAAAAGCTGGATAGCAGTGGTGACATGGGTGTAACTGTTGTTTTAAACTTTTTCTGATTTTTTTTTATTTTCAAGATTTTGTCGCTACATTTTTGTCCGCTGATTACTACAACAATTGGTTTATTTTTTACTCACCTAAACAGGTTTTCCAAGTTAAAAAAAAAAGATTTAAAATATGAACAAAACACCGTATTGCAGCTTTTCTCATAGACCTGCTTGTCTTCCGTTTAATAGCAGAGTGAATAAAAGCTACTCTCGTGGTTAATTACTTTATTACTTCTTATCAGCTACAAAAGTTTCTACATGTTAATCTACAATTAAGAATATACATATTAACATACCAGCGATTAGCAATCTGTGCTATTTTGAACTTTGCGAAATTAAACTACACTGTAGTTTAACACAACCATAAAATAAAAAATATATACATACATATGTACATATGAATATTAAATAAATTAATCATTCTTTTATTGTTACGTTCTTCAAACAAAAAAATTAATAAAGTAAACAGTAGCCTTTTAAAGTCTTATAACAAACCATAAAAACATTTTAATAATTTTCCTTCACCAAGTAGCTTTACAGCGAGAAGGAAATTTTCGCTTAAAACATTTTGTTAGTTTCTAAAAATAATTTGCAATGCATTTTATTTGTTTTTGAGCGGGGTGAGTGTCCCCCTTGCCACCCACTACGCCTATGGCGATAGAGAGCGCAGGAGAGCGACATAGAGTAAATGTCATTGCGCTTGAGAGAGCGGAAGAGAGCCGAACTTTGACTAGGTCAGGATAACGGGTCCTCACCGCTCCCTCCTATTCGTCCGCCATTCGCATTGTTAAATCGATGAACAGAGCGAAAGCTGCGCCCTTTGCGCACTGCCACCCCCCAACAACTTACCGCCCCCGCTATCCTTGCTCTCTTGCATCGTGTCTTTCTGTCGAGTTTTTGGGAATTTTCCACTGCATGTCGATGGTGGTTTTTCTTTTTGTTTTTGTTGGGCGGGCGGGCAGGTTGTTCAATTGAGAACATTAATTCAATTTCTGATTGAGTTCAGTATTTATTTCAATAGGTTTTGGGCCGGTGAGTGTGTGCTATTTTTATAAAAATAAAACATGATTCACTGGCAATGATATATTCTAATTTATGCTTGAAGTTCTGATTTTAATTATAAGATAAAAGAGTCATTATTGCATTTTACGATCTACTAAGAAACTAATTTTACCAGCTAAACTTGGTGCCAACAACTTTGGGATTATGTAGGATTATTTTTAACCAATTGCCTATCCCACGTTTATCATCTTTGGTTGTGCTTAAGTGCGCTTATCTCTTTTTTCACTCTCCGTCCGTTTCAGTCGCTAATTCCCGCTGGCAGTAGACCACCCCCACCCGCACCCGCACCCCACCCTCATCTCACCCTTGACCCGTGAACACTGAAAGCTGGCTAAATCAGGATAAACCCGAATTCCTTAGCGATGCGCGGTGACGTCAATGGAACTAGAACTGGGGTTATGCAACTCACCTTGATCTTGGGCCAAACAACAGATCGGGGTAAACAATGGAGGCTGCCAAAAGATTAAACACACGACACGACACGTAAACAACAACTAGCAACGCAGGGCGCAACTGTACTTGCTTGATTGTAGGATCCTTACATAAGTTTCCTACATGAGTTCCCAACATAACTGCCATTAGTCATAAGTCAGGATATTACGAAATTTCTCTTGGGAAGGGCACTCATGAGTTGTAGATGAATTGAAAAATGAATTTAATACATAATTGAAAACTTTTGATTTATTTACAGAAACATTCTAGAAATTTGACATCGATATCAGTTACAAAAACATTAATTAACTGTATAGTTTACTGCTCGGACATTGCCAACTTTCAAGTTCAAAGTATATCAATTCTGCGGGTAGCAGTAAAAACTGTGCAATTGGGTAATCACCTCACCGAACTGACCAACCGCAAAATATCAAGTCGTAATCGAATTGTTGTTGTTATTCAATAGGGGTTGAGCACAACAAAAACAAATTTCGTTCTTGGCGTCATCGTATCGCTCGTCTATAAGAGGATCGAACTGGAAATTGTTCAATAAATGTTCAATTCAGCATCACGTTGAGTGCGGCACGCGCAAAACACAAAACGCAAAAAAAAAAAAAAAAAAAAACACAAAAACGCCAAACAGTAGGAGAACAATAGGGGGTGGGGGGCAACAAGGGGTTAATTCCAATGAAAACCTGTTGCCTCTCGCATAAACATAGAAAACACAATAGTTTGCCCCCCACCCCCTCTCCCCTCTCCCCATCAAATGCTCCGTAAATTAGCAAATAGAAAAAAATAGAAAATAACGAAATGGGGAGAAGGAATTGGCATTGAAGAGCAAAAGAGAAACAATTGAAAATGACAAACAGGAAAGACTTAAAATTCTTACGAAGAGAACCAGTGAGAACGACAAACAAAAGCCAATACAAAACAAGAACGAGAAGGTGAAAACAAACACCGAAAACAACAATAGAAGGACCCTGCTTAAAACAGCGAATAATAGTAACTGCAATTGAGAAAACCATAGCAAAAGTAACATTGCAACTATAATTAAAAGAAAGAACGAACAAAATCAAAAACATGTCAAGGTCTTACTTATTGTTGAATCAAAAATAAAACAAAGCTCCTCTCTACATATTTAGTGCAATCAAAGCACGCATGCTATTAAATTTCAGTCCCCACCAAATATGTAGGTATTTTAATGCATGTTTATAGAGGTCGAGTTTTAAGAGGTCAAATTATAAGTCTAAGTCATAAATGTTTGTATGGACTAACGTAAAGCTAAAGAGTTGAGCGTTACAATATCTCGTTACAATATCTCCCTATTTAGATCCCTACCACTAGGAAAACCCGATGACAATGGAAAGATGAGATTCCCAAGATGAAGCTTAGATATCCAGATCCAAAACACATCATGCATTTTATGCTGGGCAAATTAACAACTTTATTTGCCTTTTAGAACGAATCCCATGTTGTTGTTGTTTAGATAAAGTGTCGAGTGAGCTGTTTATGCAGACAATGGAAAAAACCCAACTGGAAATGCAATGGGGAGGAATGGAAGATGCAGTGTTCGATTGACATTGGAAAGGAATTGCACAACAACAGAGAGCAACAATGGTGATATAACACCCGAGCGTTGACAATGCAATGGGCATCGCATTACCATACATTGCAGCGAAATCCCAGTCATGTGTAATGATTCCCCGAAAACCGAAAACCAAAGGAGTGCTGCTGGTAAATCATATTGGTAGGTGACATTTACGAAGGCGAATGCATAACATTAGCCTATCTGCGATATCTCGGCTAACTGCGTAGCCGTATTTACGGCCATGTGAACTTGAAAATCTGGCGCATCCATCGCCAGCTAACCGACTCGAACTGGTTCCAGAAATCGTATATCAAAGTATATCAAAGATAACAACTGACTCTGCAAATTGTGGGGGATAAACAAACATGCTAACAGATACAGATAGGGTTCAGAACAATAGAACGCTTAATTTCGTAATATTTCGATTTTAAATGACATGCAATCGTTTGTTTGTCTAGTCAAGTAGAAATAATATTAATTAAGGTTTGCAGTACTTAGCTCTTATAGTTAAGTTGTTTAAATAACAGGGACTGTAATTAGTTAATAGTATGAGTAATTAAAACTGTAACTATAACGTCGCACAAAACTGACCCAAAAAGAGGTACACAATTAGATCATAATTAGGACTTAATTCAAAAAATAAACTTTTTATTATTTTTCAACAGATATTTAATGATATTTTCTCAAGTGCAACATTGTTTTCAGCTATTTAATTCCCTTATCCCACTAGGGTTTCAATTTTATAAATACAAACATAGTTGCGGTTGGATTGAACAGTTGTTCTCTAAAAGTATTCCCAGTTTTTCATCCCCATTTCGTTTCCGCCTATTTGCTGCATGCGCGAATCAGAACAAATCAAAATTGAATAAAAACCGTCAACGCAATGAAATTGAAAGAGATCAACTGACTCACACACCGACACTAGTTCATGAATATGGAATATGGGTAAAGTCCACTCTCAGAATTTTCTTTGGACCACGGCTCGATCGCCTTTTGATTTAGTTTTTAATTGAAATTGAATCGTTGAGATTCCCATAAAATTTCTTTTCTACGAAAGAATCGCCTAGATTTTATGTGTGCCACAGTGTCGCTCCGAGAGAATCCCCATTTAAGCCCAAATGCCTTCCCCACCCGATTAAACAATATGACACATGCGAAATTGTTGCAGGCAATTCAATTCGTTGCTGCTGCGTCCAAAGGTCAAGGTTGAGGCACTGCACTCTGCCATGAAGCTCTTAATTCGGGTATTTGTGACTCGGAGTGAAACATATATACAAAGTTGCGCATCGCAGTGGTTAAACTGGAAGTCATATTAGTTTTATTCGAACTGAATTAATTTACAAAATATAAAATTGACAACATTAACACTTTTACCATTACCTTTAATTATTTATTTGAGATAAAGGTAAAGTTCGCAAAAATCTGGGTTAAAAAAAAAACAACAAAATTTTACATTTAATTTTGTCAAATAACAATGTTTGATTGAATTTTTTGTATTAGCTTATTCTTAATTACTTTGTCACTACTTAACAACTTTATTGGCAGTACTTTACTATTTGTTTTGTAGTGCCATAAAACCAAGTGCAGAAATACCGACAACAAATATGTATGTGGGTACTTAATTATTATTTCAAAAGTTTTACACGGCATTGTAATATAAATATTACAGTTATGAAAAATACCAATTAAAATCTTGTGGCACATTTTTTTTAAGTTCTCTCATGGAGGGGGAAGTTTTTATAAAATTTTTTTTATTTTTTATATATGCATTTTATGCCACTCGCTTAGCCTTAGAAAATACAAAATATTAAGGAGTTGTGTTAAATTTTTAACACGACCCACCTTTCAAGAGATATTTCAATTCAATCTTTATTTTCAAATCTTATAACCTTTATTTTAAAAATTAAAAATAAGGTAAGAGTAATTTGTCAACTTTTAAATAAAAATTGAAAAACAAGAGGTAAACTTTGATATTTAGACCAAAAAAAGAAGTTATTTTTAATTTTTTGTATAAAAATCAGAAAAGATTTCTTCATTTTAAGTTTGTTCAATTAAAAATGACTTTAAAAAATGTTAGCGATAGAAAATTATTTACCTGTAAGTGCCGAATAGCGGGGGTTCACTGTGCTTGCACAGTCTGTGGATCTCTGTTTCTTCTGTTTTTTTTTAGGTTTTCTTCGTGTAGCGCTTCTTCTGCTTCCGCATACCCCATCGATGTATGCCCATGTAGTGCATTGTGTGCGAGGGAGAAGGGCGAGGTGGGCGAAAGAGAAAGAGAGTCTAATTGCGGCTGAATTGGGGGCTTCCCTTGGACCTCCCCCCCTCCCCATCTACCACCCCCACGAAACGCATTTTCTGCGCACTTGGCTGCAGTTGCAACTTTTGCACTCTCTCTCGCTCTCTCTTGCTCGTGCTCGTGCTCTCTCCCTCTGCTGACATTTAAATGTTTTCGCGTGCAAATGAAATTACAGTCTTTTTGATTTTTTCCATATAGTTTTTCGTTACTTTTTATTTATTTGGTTTCTCGTAGTTTTCTTTTTCGTTTGCCGTGTATGTTTGTTTGTGTACCATAATCACAAAATTACTAACTAAGACAAAAAAAAAACCAATAACATTAATTGTTGCTTAAAAGTAGCGGTCGTCTAGGTACATCTTTGTATATATATTTATTTATATTTATTGTGGTACATAGTACATGCGTGTATATTTCATACGATATAATAAGAATTAAGTCTGTTTTCAGCTGCTTCGTTGTTTTTTTTTTTTATTATTATTTTTGTTTTTGTTCGCAATGCTTTAAAAGTATATTGTCAATTGCGCTTCGTCATTATGCAATTACAAAATGAAAAGGTAAAATACGCGGTTTTTTTTTTAGTTTGTTTATGATCTTCTAAATTGTTTTTTCTTGTTTTGGGTTTGTTCTGGTTCTTGTTGTTTTTGGTTATACAATGCAATTGGCAGTTGCAATTTCTGTTTTCCCTCTTCTCGCGAAACCGCAGTTACAAAAAAAAAGGATTTTTATTGAGGATTTGGGACTGGTTCTAGGTTCTATGTTCTATTTGGAAGCCTGGCATACATATGTACATATAATTAATGTAATTATACATTTGGGACTTTAATTTGTAATTATAGTTTTATACATTCACATATATATTTAAATAGTTTGCATATGTACACCGAAATTTATTTAATGTATTATATGTAGATTATGTTCAAACAAATTCGCACCAACAACTCTGTACGTCAACTTACTTTTCTGTTTCCTTGTCTTGGGGGTTTTCCTACACATTCCACAAATAACTAGGTTAAGTGACTTTTTGTAACCCCCATTGACTCCACCACCGCCTCTGCCTGCTCTTCGTGTGCTCCCCAGTCTCTCCTCTCTCTCTCTCGTTTTCCCTTATCCTGGCGACGAGGTGCAGCGCCGCAGTCGCATCTTCAGCCGGCTGCTGGCGCTGCCTATGCTGCTGCTGCGTCGACGACGGCTGCTGCCTCTGCTGCTGCCGGTGAGGTGCTCCATGGAGCTGACCTCTGCCGACGCCTCTGCGTCGACATCCTCTGCTGCTGCTGCTGCGCCGCTCTTGTGGGAGCCCAGGAGTTTACAGTAACGCCTGAAGCGTAGCCCCAACCGACTGACCATGCCTCTCTCTCTTGGCTCTCGCTCTCCACAGGAAGCTTCTGCCTCTCCTTCGCCTTTCTTCTTTCTTTTTGTTCCCGAAGAACTAGCTGCGCTTGTCTCTTCCAAACAGGTACTAGCTGCTGCACCGCTCTCTCCCAAGGCATTGGCTGCTGGCGATCTTCCTTTTGACAAACTAGCTGCAATAGCTTCGTCTCGCTCTTGCTCTCGCTCGTTGTTGTTGTTGGTCATGCTGACGAGTGCAACGCTGCTGCTGCTGCTGCTGGTTGCATTGTTGTTGTCGTAGTGGTTGTTGTTGCTGTTGCTTTTGCTGTTTTGACTGTTGTTGTTGTAATGCCGATGACGAACGTCTCATGACCGTTTACCGCTATCCTTGCGAAAGGATTTGCGCAGCTTGTCAACCAAACGCAGATGAAATTTCGTGTAATCGTTGGATGATTCCACCACAACTGCTCCTGCCCCCGGCTGCTGCTGCCGTTGTTGATTGATTACCGCTGCCTGGGCGGCCGCTTGCCGTTCGAGGGCGGACGCGGTGTGCGAGCGGCTGGGCGGACTGCTGCGCGTGGGCGACACAATTTGCTGCATTGAACCGTGGGAGCTGCGCGACGCGTTGCGGGGAAAGGCGCGCGAGCTGTGGCAGCGCTGCATCTGCATGCGGCTGTGGGCGGACCCTCCCGCGCCCAGCTGACCATGTGAGGGGGAGGTGGCGAAGCTCTCCGACTTGCATTCGGACACCTTGCGGCGTCGCTGCTGCTGGCTCTGGGTGGCGGGCGTGCCAAGTGCGGTGGCCAGTGCCGTGGTACCGTTACTACTCGCATTCGAACATTCCGACGTCTTGCGGGAACGCGTGTCCTTGTAGATATCGTAGTTGTTCTTCATCACGGGCATCATGAACGCCATCTCGATCACACGCTATTGTTCGTGCCACCGAAAAACAAACACAAAACAAAATAATAAAATAAACTGGCTTGTTCTTTTTCGTCTCTTCCGTTTTGCCGCCTGTTTTGCTTTTCAGCCGTTCTCGTTTTGTTTTGGTTTTCCCCTTTTTCTTCTACTTTTCGACTATCTCTTTTTTTTTGTCAGTGGGACAATTTTGCTGCGCGCACCTTCACCGCTTTTTTCGATTTGAGGCCGTCTCGCGTTGGCCGCCTCTACTTATACGCTGTTTGGTTGGCGGGAGAGAACACGGCGAGAAAAGTGTTTGTTTATAACAAACTCACACGCAACTCAAATCACTGCCTATTAATTAACAACATTTTAAGACAATTGTTGTCCTTAGGATTTTTTCGGTGCAATGTTTAAAAACTGAGAAACTTTAAGGGGGGAAATACAATTAGAAATTTTTTTTTTTGGAAAAATTTTTTTTTGTCTTAATGTACTCTAAATATGTCTGGGAATAAGCCTTTAAAAGCTTAAAGCCGTCCGGTACTTATTTTCAAAGTTATACGCAATTTAGTGAGTGCTTTTCACCTTACCTTTCTCACAAAAATAAACTTTAAACGCTTCTACTGAAAAGTCGTGTTTTCAAAGTCGCCGTGCAATGTACAGGTCAGAGATTTCATTTTAATCGAATGCGGTTTTCTGCTTTGTGTTTGAAATGAAATTCTCCACAACATGAATAGACGAATTTTTCATATTTGTTTGTTATAACATGTTTTTTTTACGAACAAAGTCGAAAAAAAAGTGTGTTTTTTGAAAATTTTTTTTCAACTTCAAATTTTTTCATGGAAAAACCATTTTTTTTACATATGAAATAATTCATGTTGTGCGCTGTAGTTCTAAGATTAATGCCCAGTTGCTGTTTTTGGTTTTAGACGTGATCCTGGGCCTGGAGACTGCACGGCGCAAAGTTCATCCCTCAAAAAACGACTCCACATTATTGATCATAAATGGGCTTAATTACAATATTTTTTAAAAAACTTGACTGATTTTCATTGCCCAATAATTTCCTAATAACATGCAAAAAGAATCGCTAAGATTCATTTAATTACCTACTTGCAATCCACTCCCAAAGATAGGCCTCATTTTAGGCCTTCTAATTGTATTTCCCCCTTAATTAAACTAATTATAATTATAATATACAATTATAATAAAACTTTTCTCTGATGTGCTATTAACAACATTTTGAGTATGAAAACGCCAACCGTAGAGATGACCCATTTCCGTTATAATTTTTCTGCGTGTACGGATGGTTGGGAGAGGCGCTCTCTAACTTCGTTGATGCGAAGAGAACGCGCCGGCGCTGTGAGAGAGTAAGCGTAGGTGTATTGGTGTAGATTCGTAGTGCACCACGTTTACACGTGGAACCATTATGCGAAAAGCGATGAAATAAAAAACGCGAATTGTGAAGCAAATTGTTTTTGTCGACGTTCTTAAAGAAAATCCGGTTAAGAACGATTTTTTAATACTAAAGGTTCTTGTTAGAAAAGATGAACATTTTTAAAGCCTTTGTAGCAAAACATTGATAAAAAAATTACCAGAAACTGTTTTAGAAACTGGATTAAATTGTTTTTTTTTTTTTTTTAACGCCTTTACGAGTTAACTCTTTCTTTAATTAAAAAGGTGTTGTTCTCGTAATTTTTTCCTTCTTAAAATAGGTAACATTTCAAAGTTACGCTTGCACTTACCGGATCTGAAAAGCAGTTCGTCAGCATTTGACGGTCGCCTTCGCCCAAAATCGTTATCTGAAATCAGAAAGCGGCTTTAGAGCTGAGCCCTATATGCATGTTAAATAGCCGTAGTCATGATCGATTGGCAACGGTGGGCTGGTTAAGCCTCAGATTGCGATAAGAGTCCAATTCTCATGTCCAAGTCGCATGCACGGATCGATAAACCCCGATGATATCCAAAACAAGGCCCAAGATAAAACGGCACACAGTTGGTTTAAATATGTTTTTGTCACTTTAATGAATAGTTTTCAATTAATGTTCTGTCTGCTTTTGATCATAATCATCATCGTCGTCTATATGAAAACGTTAAATAATGAAAGTGCATATATATTTAGTAATATATTTTCTTTTGCCTTGCCCATCTGGTTTTTTCGTATGAATGCATTAATTTTGGTAACAATTTTTCATATTCCTTTGCTTACTTAAACGTTCAACTCGTCTTCTTTTCTAATTTAAATGCATTTTTAACAACAATTTTTTTTGTGGTTTGTCTAAGTTATACAAAAAAAAGTTTATTCGAAAACGAAGTGAAAAGTTTTGAGAACAAGATTCGAAAACTGGAACGCAACTTATGTGTAAATGCATATACATACAGATTTGTATATACTATGAATATATATTTATCCTGACATAAATGTATTGTGGAAATTATTGTACAATTTGTTAAGATTTTGCTTGGATTCGTCATTATTTCTATATATCGTATATGTTTCGAGTGCATTTTGTGCTTCACCGCTTCTGCTACAAAAAAAAAAAAAAAAAAAAATACAAAAAAGGTTATTATTTTTCTTTGTTCTTTATAGGGGGGATAAATGGGGCTGAAATTCTGAAATTCTTTCGTTAAACTCGTACAGTTCTCTGATGCAAGCTCCCATTTATTCTCTTCCCGTCTGCACATTTTCAATGTTGTTTGTGTATTGTATAATTTACCTATAAGTTTCCTTAACTTGCTTTAATATTAATTTAAATATTATTTGCTTGATTTTGCTTCAATTCAATGAATGTCCGTTGTCCGCTAAGTTTAATAGATTTTTTTTTTTTTTTGGAATTTCAAAGACTAGCTAGGGGTGTTTCATATGAGAGTGTGTGAAAGGAAATCGTATTCGTATCGTTATGTTTGGGTGCATAAACCGAGGGGGGTTCACCCATCGTACGGAAAGGCGCCCAAACTAAAACCAAAAGAGGAACTTTTCATATGGCAAGTGTGTGTGTGCTGGCAGTTTAATTGGCTATATAATTAGATTCATGTGTATAATAAACTTATTCAAAAGTCGACAAAGTTCGGCCGAGTTCCTTTGACCCGAAAAAAAGTTGCAAATTTAATTAATATCGAATACTGTAATCTAGTTTAGACTTACATATGTATTTACAACGTACCCGGTATAAATCGGGGCTGACTAACTAACTAACGCTTCGAACTCAACTCAAAGGCTACTTTTTGTGTATGACCAACTGACCAACTGAAAACGATTACAACTCGTTCATAGATCGTTAAACGTATCTCACTGTGAGACTCCTAGAGATATGGGTTAAATCTGAAGGGTATAGTGCTATATAGAGATATAGATCCCCAGAACACACACACACACGCACGCAGCTATAGAAACGGACACAGATACAGATGCAGATACAGGTAAGTGACTAAGCCTAGGGGTTCCGGATTTGTCTGAGCTAGTTAACAAACTACACACAAATACACCGACTTACTGCTAAAGAATAAGATCGCGCCTCGACCATACACACATAACACTTTATCTGAGATCACATGTAGTAAAATTGCCAGCGAAAAGTTTCTAGGGAAAATGACATCTGTCAGGATTGATATTTAAAGTGAGTGTGTTGTAATTGCAGCTATCAAAAAAAATATTACCCTATCCATGTACATTCATGAGCTATATAGTACCGAGTACGTATGCATATTAACGTATGTTTTATGTTGTATGTTTTGGATTTTCCATATAGAGTTTTTAGCTAATTGAGTCGAAAGGAAATATGCATCATTGTCTAGCGATCATTGTCCATCGGCATCTGCACATATCATAACAACCACTCTGCTTGAGGTACATTAAGGATATGGGCCAGTGGGACACGCTGGCCCGTAGTGACTTTAGTGACTCCACTTACAAAGAGATAGATTACCGGTTTAGCTACCCTGAAGATCTGCAAAGAACCGATCCAGTCCGCCAATAAAAAAAACAAACAATGAGTTGCCTGCCGTCGATTTACTTTCTGTCGGGAAACTTGCGATTCCGAGGACTCGATCCATCATCACGGCGCGGAAACTCCTCGTGTGGGGTCTGAGAATTGGACGAAACGGATCATTAACCACAATAAGCACCATCGATCTATAGAGGTTTTAATTGAGCTTACCCTAGAATTGGAGACGCCCTTGCCACTGTGCCGCACTATTAGTGCCTGATCCTCGTCCCCATACATCCTGAAAGGGAGCAGAAGTAGTTCAAAAAGTGCAATGTTCTCCAGTCTCTTGGTTCACTCACCTGCTTTCCGCGGACGTGTCGGGCTCCAGGAGTGGCAACATGTCCTCGCCGTGCTGCAGAAGCTCCACCGAGGCTATTGAATCGCTGCCCGTGCCAGTTCCTGTCCCAGTACCCGTCTCTGTACTCGATTCTCCGGTTCCAGCCGTTGCTGTTGCCGTGGAGGACTCGCCTCGTTCCGCCTCGTGACACTCGCATTGACAGTCCTCCGGCTTCACGTAGTTGTAGTGCAACTTGTCGCCCCCATCCGTGCTCGTCTTGGATGGCTGCTGGTGCTGCTGCTGCTGGTGGTGGTGATGATGGTGGTGATGGCCGGTTCCAGACCGATGACCACTGCCGCAGGCGGAGGAGGAACTGGTGGTGGCCACCACGGCCACACTGCTGGACAACGTCTCCTTGGGCAGTGTGGTGATCCTCTTGGCCGGCTTTCTTTTCTCTGGAATGTTCTCGAAGTCGATCCAATGACCGGAGAGCTTTCGTTGGGTTGAGGCCTTTGGCTTCGGCTCCTCCAAGTGCGATGGTGTCGCTTGTCCCGTTCCCGGCTGGGGTGGTGGTGTGACCACCGGGAGCAGCTGCTTGGCGGAGTCCTTGCGCTCCAGGTTGTTATTGGCCCGCAAGCCCTCTTCGGCAAACTCAAACCAGGACTTTCCACTTGTGTTGGACACTCGTCGCGGTGACTTGGAGTTCTGAATGCGCTCCTTGCCAATCGACTCCTTGCGGGGCAAACTGATCCTCAGCTTCTCACCACGCACCGGAGCTCCTGCGGCAGTGCCTCCCATTGCTCCAGCACCGATTCCGATACCGATACCGATACCCATTCCCATTCCGCTCCCGGTTGCTACTGCCACTCCACCATCGACTTCCTGTTGACCAGCTGGTGTCGCGATCGCCTCCTGCGGCGTCATGATCCCCGTACAGTACTCCTCGAGATGCGAAGGATTTAGCGGCGTGGTGGATCGTGGCCTGTCCACCGGAAACGTCTTCAGCTCCATGTTGGCCCGTTCTCGCATGGGTATAATGGGTACGCCCTGGGCCCGCTCCTCGGGCAGCGTGGTGGGTATGTAGGGCAGCTCGTCCTCGAAGGACTCCTGGGACACCAGGCCCGTGCTCTCGTGCTCCTCAATCACGCACACGTTGCGCGGAAAGTTGTGATGCCGTCCACCGCCCGCTGGCACTGCAGTGGTCACCGACGAGCTGCCCGCCATATCCGAGTCCCGCTCGCTCTCCGATGACTCCACGGGCTCGTGCTCATCTGTCGACTGCGAGTGGCGACGTTCCGGTGGCGGGGAGGTCAGCGCGGGATCTGGGGTGTCAGAGGTCAGGGGATCGGTATACGAAGTGGCGGCTGGTGGATCCCTGTAGGAAGTGGACGAAGCTGGAGGGGCAGCGTATGAGGTGGAAGCTCGAGCAGGCGGAGTGGTCACTGGAACTGCAGCTGGCCTGGGTGTGGGAGTGGTTGAGGAAGTCTGGCTGGCTGGCTGCTTGGACGTTGGTGTGGGGGTGGTGGGCGTGGCCGTGCCGGAACTATAGCTAGAGGCTTCACCTGAAAGGAGAGAGGGTTCAAATTAGCGGTTGGGCAAGGAGTCCATCACTCACTTACGCCTCGATTCCGGCACGCTCTGTCGCTTTGGCTTCCTGGGTATGGTCATTTGACCGCCGGGCATCTCGGCCACTCGTCCCATGTCCGCCTCCGAGAGATTCTCGTGCAGCTTGCGTCGCACATCGAAGTTCTCCAGGTAGCGCGAGTGGCGCTGATCGGAAGGAGCTGTAGAAGCAGCAGGAGCAGGTGCAGGAGCAGGTGCCTCATCCTCTGAGCTGGGACGCGACTTGTGCTTGGAGCGCATCACCACCGCCTGCGTGCCGGTCTGCTCCTCATCGCCTGAACTGCAGACACCCCTGGGCGGCGGTGGTGGCGGTGGCTCCATCCTCCGGATCACTGTTCCCTGCCGCTGCAGTCCGTCCGCTGCTGCTCCTGCTGACTCAGAGCCGCCGGAGTGCTCAACCTGCTCGGACAGCTGGCTGGACTGGCTCTCCGTCTTCGAGATGCTGAACTGGGTGGAGAAGACCTGCTCCTGGCTGCCGGAGCCCAAGCGAGTGGCGAACAGCAGCCGTCTGCGCTCCTTGGCCTCCCTGGTGGCCGTAGTGTCCAGATCCGGATTTGGATTCACGGTGGCCACCGTGTGAACCAGCCTGGGCTCGCAGGCACTCTGCGTGCTCTCCACGGAGGGCAGGCGCTGCATCGCGGCCTGCTGTTCCCGCTGCTGGGCGAGATTCGCTGCCCGGGCACTTACCACCGAGCCCACCGACTCGGCCGTCGTCTCCTGCGAATCCTGCGAGCTGTGGCGCTGCACCTCCAGGCTCCAGTTCGTCGGCGCCGCCTGCTCCAGCTGCTTCAGCTCCTCGCCCGTGGGCGGATCCTCCTGGCTGGGCAGCGACTGAATGGCATCCAGATCGGGTCGCTGGGCCACCCTCCGCTGGGCCACCGGTCGCAGGGCTGCGGCAGCGGCTGCCAGTTGGTTGGCGGTTATCTGGGTACCCTGAGCAGCTGGCTGGGCTGCTCCTCCTCCGATTGCTCCGCCAATTCCAGTGGGTCGGTGGGTAGGCAACGGCGAGGGGTCCATGCTGGCCTGGGCGGCGTGGGTTAGCTGCTGGATGCCCTGCAGCAGGGTGCGGGCCTCCCTCTCCTCCGGCGGCGTGTGCAGCGGTATGTGGATCACCCCCTCCACCGGCTCATCGTAGTAGCGGAGCCGACTGCCTGGCCGGGAGCCGGCTGGTGTCCGGCTACGACTGGTCGAACCAGGACCCGATCCAGAACCCGGGGCAGGAGGTGGTGGCGGCGGCGCTGGCTCCACATGCGATTCAATGGGCGAGGAGCTCTTGCTACTCTGGCTGCCCCTTTTGCCGGGCTTGAAGATGGCCAGCACTGACTTTTGCTTGCTGGGTGTCACGTTCTGGGAGCCACCACCTGGTCCTGCTCCAGCTCCAGCACCAGCTCCTGCCCCTCGTTCTCCCCCCAATCCCCCCGAGGCCGTGGAGGGTCGCTCTTTGCTTTTGCTGCGCGAACGGCCCGTTTCCCTGGGCGAATCCGGCGAGTCCTTGCCCAAACGGAAGAGGGAGCTGAAGGAGCTCTTCCTGGAAACGGAGCCACCAGCTGCCCCGGTGGCCGGCGAGGGTGAACGGCTGGTCAGCCGCCTGCCCGGCTTGGGACTCGCTGTGGGGGTCAGACGGTGCTCATCGATGGCACCTGCACCCGAACTGGAACCCGAGCCACCTGCCTGCAAGCTCAGCGAGGCGGGCTTGGAGTAAACGGGGGCCAGCTGATTGGGTGCCTCCACCACCCGCTCGTTGGACGCAATCCCCTTGTCGTGGTACATGTGATCCGGCCTGAGATTGATCCGTATGTACTCCGTGCCGCTGGCCGTCTTGCCCACCACCATTTGCCCGGGGCTCTTGGTGCTCCGCCGTTGGGCTCCAATTGTGGCCTGCTGCTTGCTCTTGGCCCCCTGCTCCTTCTCGCCGTTGGTCTGTCGACTCCTTCGACTGCTGGACCCAGAAGCAGGCGCTGGTGGCAGTACCTTGATGCCCTCGGCCAGGACCGCCTGGGTGGGATCGTGTTTGCGGGCCAGCAGCAGTTGCTCGAGCAGCGCTGCATTGGCTGCCACTGTCCCAGCACCCGGCATCCCACCCTCCTGTCCCGCCTGGCTGTGCGCAGAGCTGGCGGCGGTGGAGGCATTGCTTCCAGCTCCACTGCCGCCACCACCACCACCAACAACGACACCCAGCTCCACGGGCTTGGGGCCACAGAAGGAGGTCTCCAGCAGCATGCGGTGGGGCGAGGGGGAGCGCGATACGCCGGATATCGCCGACAGACGACTCACCGCCGATCCCTGGCTGCCCACGCTGGAGATGCGGCTGGTCCTGCCCGAGATGCAGAGCAGGGCGGCCACCTCCGAGCTGGCCGAGTCCTTGCGCTGGTGCTGCTGCAGGTAGCTCTGGTGGTCGTCGAACTTGAAGATGTGCGGCGACGAGCGTTTGGCCTGCAACATAAATGAGATGGGTGATGAGATGGCTCCATGTCACGGACATGGTTCATTAAAATTGTGCATTCTGATTTATTTATATATGTGGTAAAACACAAGAGCATTTAAGTTGGGAGAACTACATCTGAGAAAGAAAAACCTTGGAGACTTTAGATCTAGATTTTAGGCCATGGAGTATGGTGGGTCCCTGTACAAGGATATGCACTCTATCACAATCTTGATGTGGAAATTCAGTCGTTCTATTTGGGTTAAATAATGACACTTCAACGTTATGTACACTTTAGGGATAGAATTTCGTTTCGTGAAATGTGAAAAGTAGGTCATTCCAGTATAATAATAATGTTTATGTGAATAAAACTTAAATTGCGAATGTTCTGTTCAAATTGAGTAAATTGTATATAAAACGTATCAAAAACTAGTGGAGCATATCTACTTCTAGAAGTATTAAAAGTATTAAGAAAAATGAAGTGTATAGATATTGAGAACAGAACTAGAAAAATATTTTTACAAAATATTTAAATAAACAAAACTCGTTTATACCTACTAAAATATATTATTAATTAAACTAAAATAGTAACAGTCTCATTGGCTTCTAGGGAAAACGTTCTTTTAGAGGCAAACAGTGTTCATTAAAAGGAGGAAATGGAAACGGACAGTGGTCCTCCGCTGGCAATCAAGGGATTCCATTCGGCTCCACGTCAATCGCGGCTCTTCAATCTGGAATCTGGAATCTGGAAACTGAATTCTGGACCCACAACCCGCGGCTGCCAATCAACGGAGGCAAACAAAACGTAGGGACAAAGCCAGTGGGGAAGACAGTAGAAAGAATCGGAATGAAATGAAAAAGTCGCAATGGAAAGGGAGATATGTAGACCTGCAGTGGGCGGTAGTGGGTGGGAAATCTTAATTTTCACCAACATGCGAGCATAATTAATTTAGGTTGGACTAAAACTGTCTTTCGGTTCGAATTCCCCTGCAAAAAACAAATGTGTGTTGAGCGGTGCAGTAGGGTACTTTTATACTAATGCCAATGAAAATAATCCCCAAAATAATGTATTTTGACGGATTTTTGGCTTTATAACTTCTCTAAAACCAAAAAGAACAGCTAAGGACCCAAGCTGTTGATTCCTTTAATGTTAAAGCCGATGGCTCATGTTTTTAGTTCCTTGACAAACTTTATTAATGTATGTTTATGTATATATATTTAGGTCTGTAAAATATTTTATCTTCTGTAGGTACTAGCAGAAAATATTTAATTTTTTCCAACACATATGATTTAAGCCACGTTTGTCTGTCTGTCAAAATCTTGGGAACGTGGAGCAAGTTTACTCTGTGGCACTTAATAAGTTTGCATTGCAAATATCTACAAAATATCTGAGCAACGATTTTGCAACATTTTGCGACATTTTCAACGAACGTCTTTGGTGCAACTAAGTAATATCATATTTCGCAGATACATATATTTTTGTTTATATAAGGAAGAATACGTTTATTATTTTGATGTGCACATATTTCCGTGTTATCACATTAATTCGCTCACAGACCCACACAAATCAGGTTAATATCGCTATTAATTTATTTGAAACGCTACAGCCTTTGGATAATTACAGCTCTCCTTGGGCCAATTAACACAGTCACGCGTCCCAGTAATCAATTGCAACTTTGTGCAATTAACCAGGAGTCTTCACCTCCAGCAATTGATAAGTTGGACGCCTCGCCAGCTGACAGAGTTACTCATTTCACCCGGGAAAAACTGGACCCTGGACCAGCGGGGGATGGATACATATATAATTCGCGTAAACTTTGTCCCGAGTGCAGGAGGAAACTTTGGCAAACAATCCCAACTAGGAAATTGAAGCTGGTTGGGATTGAGGGGGTGGTGCTTGTGCTTGTGCCTGGGCCTGGGTGGTTACACTTGTCAGCTGTCACTCGGTGCTTACTCGTCCAACTCAATGGGGGTTCCCACCCCCCATCCCATCCCATCCCGTCCCCCACTTCGTCCTCGTCCCATTTCCGCTGCTGCCACTTTTGCACTTCCCAGCCACTCGAATGCAATTTTGTATTATTAATTCAACTTGCGATGCGGTTTCTGTCTTCCATCCGGCCCTTCACCAGCCCAAGCCCATCTCTCGTCGACTCTCGCTGACTGACTGGCTCTGACCCGCTGACCCCTGACCCCCGACTACCAACCCATCCGCTTGTTTAATAGGAAATGTCGAAGCCGCTTGAAAAAATAACGAGCTTCCCAGTGAATGTGTTTAAAGGGAATGTATTTTTTTAATGGAGAAAACGAAAGGAGCCTTCGAAACTGTTTACGAGTATCACAATAAACATTCTGATGTCCCAAGGCAATAATTGAGCGGTCTTCTATAAATGAATTGCTTAGGAAACACGTCTAAATGGCCTAAATATCTGATTTAAATCTGTGGGAATCCGTCTCAATGGAAAACAGTTCCCTAGAAATTATCTTTGGAAATTATAACCTTTCCTACATAAATTACTTAATGTGGCACTTGACGAACAGTCAGAAAAATTCATTAGTTTATTAATGTTGTAATTTTTATACCAAACATTTTGTGGTCAACTTTGTTGACTTTATTGAGATCTGTGTAAGCAATCAATAACTCATCTATTTTATTGGTTTGATCGATCATTTTACGGTTAATATCGAAAATATCGGTTACATTTCGATAGCATTTGCTTGCAGATCCCCGCTCACCTGCTGCTGCTGCTGCTGGATGCGCTCCTGCTCCTCCTTCTTCTGCTCGGGATCCATGAAGTACAGCTCCTCCGTGGAGCTGCGCAGCTCGAGGGCGCCCTCCTCCCGGAAGCCAAGGCCAATCGTTTCCTGTAGGGTGCCAGTGCCGACCTTCAGAGCATTAGTTCAACCACATAAACCAGCCAGTACACACACACATCGAGTATCGAGTATCGAGTATCAAGTAGCGAGTATCGAGTCGAGCAGTTCGTTTTGTCAGAGCGATAGTTTGTTTTGGTTTTTGTTTTTTGATTTTTATTCGAATTGGTTTATTCGATGGGGATTAGGTGGTCAGGTGTGGATGGGATGGGATGGGTGTGGCAAGAAGCATGCATGGTGTGGGCAAAGTGGGGCAAACAGTCGAAAACAGAAAAGAAATCAACAAATCAGCAGCCAATTTGTGTGCAGGATTCGTTTGAGGTTCGGTCGAGATTTGTTGTGTTTTTGGTATGGTTAGTGTTATAGGTCAGGGGTTACGGGTGTACGGAGTTACGGTGTTTCGGAGGTGTTCGGGGGGAGTGTGTGTGTGCAAGGGGTAGCGAGCGCATCACAGAGTGTTTGACAGACAGAGAAAGAGACAGATGTACACATATATACGATGATATACATATCGATGAATGGTTAAGATAGATAGATAGATAGATAGATAGATTGATGTGTGAATAAGCGACAACAGATACACGAATCCAAAGTAAGCAAACAAGAGCAAAATACAAAATAATTAGCACCAGATGATGATTCCTCGCCTCCTTAAACCTTCTTAACCCACCACTAGCCACCAGTGATGGACTGGACCCCGGGACTCACCTGATCGAATACATTTTCCGGACTACTCTCCCGGCTGTCCTCCTCGTGATGCGACGAACTGGAGGCGCGACTGAGCTCGATGCGGGGCGTTGAGGGCGTGGTCAGGGTGGCGGTGCCGCGATAACTGCCACCCCCAGGACCACCACCAGGACCCCCCGAGTGGGCGGTGGGGGGCAGGGGCTGGCCGCCCTCGCTGCTGCTCACCAGCGTGGTGGTCACCGTTGTCGTCGCCGTTTTCAGTGGCGGCGGTCGCTGTTTCGCCTGGACAATGGTCGCCGAGCAGGTGGCCGATGAAACCGATGACGACGACGAGGAGGAGGTGGATGCGGATGCGGTGGCGGTGGCGGATGCAGAGGTTGCTCCAACTGCATTTGCGGGAACATTTGCTGATGCAGTGCTCGCTATGCTGGGTGCTTCAATGCCGCCGGCGCTTCTGTTCCGATTCGTCGTCGTCGACATCGTTGTCTGGTTTCGCACACTCTGCTCCATCATCTGAAAAAATGCAACCAGTAATTTGAGCCATTTTAAAGCTGCCATTTGTAGATCCTGAATAACGTGGAACTGCACAATAAAATGCTTAGATAAGATCAATGAATCGCTTATCAAAGTGTTTTTTTGTTGCATATATTCTTTAAGAGAATATTTCTTTTATTCGTACTTTATGCTTTCTAAGCATTTGTACAATCACGTTAAAAAGTATCGCTCCTACTAAAATTAATTTGTAATTTATCAAATATTTAAACTGTACATTTGAACCCTCTTTAAAATCAAAATTAGTTTAATAAATAAAATGATTAAATATAAATTATTTATCTATAGATCTAGAATATAGATCAGCTTATAGATCTAAACAAACCTAAGCTAATAAATTAAAATCAATTCAGGGAATAATTAACTCCAGTAAAATACTGTTATTTAAGTAATACATAAATCGAATATACATTTACATACATTTACATACCACCAAATATCGAACAGTAACGAAACGAACAAACGTACAGAACGGAAAACTACTGGCTCATTTCGATTTGGGGTAAACTCTCTACCGCAATCTACCGTAGTATTCTCCCACCGGATTGCATTTCGCAAATTGAAATCAAACGCTTTTGACACAGTTTCCCATGTACTTTGTACTTGTGAAAAGCAGGCCCTGGGCCGCGGCATTTTCTCTGCGGATTTCCCGCTGCTACGCCTTTCACCATGGCCTATTCCCAAACGTGACTTTTAAATGAAACGATGATTTGCTTTGTCTCTTGGCCCGATTATAATTGAGGGGTTGGGTCGGAGTGACCTGCATTGGGATTGGGGTTTGCTTTGGGGAAAACAACACCCAAGACGCGAGCATCTGGCTGGGCTCTCAGGGCTTTCAAAAGACACGTCGCCCACTAACGAAGGGGTACGACCAAAACAAGTGTGCCTAATGGGTATTTGTTTCAGGAATTATTTAGCACACCTAATTTTTTTGTTTTCTGAAAATCTATCTTGGTAATCAATTTTCTGCATTGACTTGTAGTCGTTAGAAACACCTTTATAGTATTTTGGAACACTTTAGGGATTTTGTTTAACCAGTAGTTAAAAGTATTATACAAATATTTACTTAAAAACTGTTTGCTTTTCAACAGAAAATACTGTAAATTAACAAGTTTAATCAACGTCTTATTTATCTTATCCCATTTAAACTTTTAATTTTAAAATTAAATGTAAGTTGTATTTCCATAGGTACACCTATTCAAGTACCTCCAAATTATTCCTACAGGTACAACCCTATATAAAGTGTTTATTTTTGGGAAATAGGGATTTCTTCCGTTGGGATTTCTCTCCTTTTCACTTTTGAAGTATCCCTTAAATAACTCCAAGCCGGAGGCAGGAGATAATAAGCGACTTTATTTGTCGTTCTCTCTTTTCCCGGATGCAACCGTGCTCTTGTCTGGGGCCCAAAGTCTTTGGCTAACACCATTAGCGGGCTTTAAGTTTTCAAGCTGTTTGTGGAACGATGGGGATGATATGGAAATGTGGGGTCCAAAGTTTACTGGAGCAACAGTCGAGGGGACTTTCGTCACCCACCCTTCTGCACTTTTTTCCTGTGATGCTGCATTCTCGCATTAAAAGCGCTCAAGGATAGATCCTTTCACACGCAAAAAATTTATGGTGATAAAAAGCGGGACAGATACGAAGATATGGAGGGAATGGGTGGGTGGCTGGAGGATGGGATATGCACATGTCGTGGTTGGGATGCGATGATTGACACATGGCGCCCGAATAGGGCTTCAGGGGTGGCTGCGATATAAGGGGAGGCTGTCGTTTATTGTCTCTGCGGGACCTTGGGGGCACAAATTAATTTAAAGTTGACGGTAGCAGCTATGCAACGATATCCCAAATTGAAGGCACAACGCGTGCTGTGCGGCAAACAAAATAGGGGCACTCACCTTCTTCTGAAGGTCCCCTGAAATCCGGAACACCCTGAAATCTATAAGCTCTAAAATAACTTGCGAGGCTCTGAATAAGTTGCAACCTCCTTAGATCCCCGTAATCAAATGTAATCCCTTTAAAACGACGTTGGCACCTACAAACATCGAAATAGCCCAAAATCTGTTGTAAGCCCCTAAATCGCCGTAACTCAATGGAACTACGAAAAATACTTAAATCTTCCATTTCTCCTCTTAAACCTGAGAACTCCAAGAAGAACAATACCTTACAGAACTTAGTGCTAACAAGGAAAACCCCTTCAAGAACTCCACAATTTTTACCAGCTTCGTAGCTTCGTGTATTCCAAAAACTGGATATAAACTCCTTGCCCTCTTAGCAACCCAAAGCCGTTAAAAAGGCCGAAAAACTCCGCATTCCCCCCTTCCCATTCAGATTTTGGTCTTTTGTTTTTGTGGTGTACAGAAAAGAAAATAACGTATTTTTCTTCCTTTTTTTTTTTTTTTTTTGGTAGGCAGTCAGGAAATGTGGGCAAGTGTTTTGGGACAATTCGTAACATAATTCTAGGCATACAAATAGAAACAGGGAGCGGAGAGCAGGAAGTGAAGAGAGAGAGCTGCTGGAACAGAGGAAGAGCCTGCAGAGAGGCTGTCACACACATTAGTGATTAAATTAATTAAAATTTAAATAAAAAGCAACTGAGACGGAGAGGCAGTGTGAAAAAGAGAGGGGCAGAAAGAGGGCAAGAGAGCCGCGTGCTTTATGTTTATTGTTCCACACGCACACACTCACCGCGGTCCCAAAAAGTCCTCTCCACGTGTGCGTGTGTGTATGTGTGTATTACTTGTCCTTATTAATTTTGCATCAATTTGCACTACAAAAAAAGTTGAACGGTAAATGCCAGCAAGTGTGATTTCTGCTCCTTTTTTATTTCTTTCTTTCTTGATTTATCTCTTGGGCTGCTCACTTCAGCTATCTGCTATCTCTGTCTCCGTCTGGCTGGCACACACACACACGTACACTCCCTCGCGCGCTCTCTCTCTCGAGCTCCGCTCCGTTTACCGTTAGACCGCACGCACGCAGCGCCAGCGTCGAACTGCGGGCAGCGAAAGCCCCGAAATGTATGCTAACGATGAATGTGAACGGGAATGCGACGAAAGCTTCGTCGTCGCACAGTGTGCTGTTGTCTCGAAGTACGTTGCAAAAAACACATTGTTTTTCATACCTATGTACATTTTTAAACCCATAATTTTACAGTTACAGTTATAGTTGTAGCAATATTTTTGTATGTCTTATTTTTGGCTTATATTAAGCAACAAAAATTATAAATAAAATAAATAAATATTTATTTATTTGGATTTTGCAACGGTTTTCTTCAAAGTTAGCCACTGTGCATCGCCTTTGCCTTTGCTTTGCCTCGTTTTGGGAGAAAGCTTTGCCCAAACGGCGGGGCGAGAAGAGAGAGGCCGCGGGAGAAAGGAGGCCGGAAAGCTCATTGGAGCTGTGGACTCAGCTGTGGGGCCTGCGAAGCTTCAAGAGTCAACTAGCCATGTGTGCGTGTGGGTGCGATTGCAAAAGGGAATACAGTGGTAGGCAAGTAAGTAACTACACAGCTAAAAGTCAATTTGATATTTGCAGATCAAAACTATATTTACATTAAGCATATCCTTCGGAAGAGTGAATAATTTCAAAAAGCTTTTATCCTCCTTCTCCTTGAAAACTATCGGGAATCGAAAATGCAAGCGTAGAGTAAAGTAATGAGTAATTGACAATAGTAGTTGAAAATAAAGTGCACTAAGTCAACGGGTCACTAAAAAACTAAAATTAAATATTAATAAAAACAGTCAGGCTAAAGGTAATTTTGTCGTGAATTTTACAGTACAATTAATTGGAGCAGCTTGTTAACTTCTAATTTCTATACCTTTCCTTCGGAATGTTTTGTCTCCTGGCTAAATGACATTATTTTGAGCACTTTACATTTAAGGGCAGATGCGTGCCAAAACATTTTCCAACGCATGCCAAACTCACGGGTTTTCCGTTACCGATCTACGACGCGTGTCTCTAAAATATATAGCTAACCAATTTTGTTGTTGTTTTCGGTGTTTCTGCTGTTTGTCGTTTAAGGTTCATTTTGTTTATTAGCCATAAGCGTTTGGCCTGCCTGCCTGCCTTTTAAGTGGCCATTTGCATGATTGCGGCATACATCGTCCCCTCCCCTCCTCACTCTCATTGCCATCCCCTTATCCCCTACTCCTTGCAAACGTACACACATATACTTAGTTTATACTATGCTATTTCATGAATTCTTGAATGCGTGAATTAAAAATAGCCCCTGTTTATACGTTAGAGACGAATGCATGTATTCATGTCAGCAGAGTTGCCAGAAGTGTAATTTGGCGAAAAATTTAAGTAAACTCCGTTCACACTATTTGTATTGGCGTTGCCACCTAATTTGTACAATGTTAAGTTGGTAGCGCCTCTACATTTCACACAATGCACTGAATTCATAGTCAACTTTCGTGTGTTGCCGAATACATGCAATGGTGTTTATACACACCCATTTCATGAAATGATTGCATGAAATGGGCTACGTATAAATCCAGTAATACATACATCCATATTTTGGAGAGCGGAAAGCTCTGGCCAAGCTTACAGCGCCCTGGAACGCTTTAGTTGATTTCATGTTTCGGTTAATTAATTTAAGCCCTGCATTATGTGCATGTGACATGAGGCAGTGCTTCTGCGGTGCCACGGTGGTTGCTCGATAAGTGGGTCGTGCCCCCTTAAAAGCAATCTCAAATACACATATAACTCATTGAGATATCAGCTGTATTTTTTGGTTTTAAAACCTTTGGAGTTCCGAAAAAAGTTTGATGCAAAGATCGGTTGATGAGCAGTTCTGTGTCAAGTGTTAAAATTGTTATAGTATCAAACGAGTACTAATCCTCTAAACAAAGCTTATAAAACATTTTATTTTCTATACATTTGTTACACACTTTGTTGTTTCCCGAGTCAGGGGTTCCTAATTCCTGTATTCCTGTATTAAAATAACACTTTTATTTCTGCTTTTCACGTTTTTTGTTTTAGAATATAATTTATTGCCTACTTGTTTGAGGTTTCGATGGTTTCCCTGATTGGACCGAGCCCTTTAAATCATATTCAAACATTTTATAACGAATCCTGGACAACTTGAAAACTTTGTCTTTTATTCCTTTGACAAGATGAGCGCTCACTGTATATTGTTGTGGTGTGCGTTTGGTAAATGGTAAATGGGAAATGGTAAATAGGCTAAAGGACTCACCGCCGCATGGCCACCATGGTGATGCTGTTGCTCCTGTTGGTGTTGCTGCTGTGCATTTGTCGTGGCATTGTCCTCGAATGACTTTTCGAAGGATGCAATTGGCGCTGGGCCAAGTCGTTTCTGCCGGCGCGCATCCATTCCGTAACCGTTCCCGTTCCCGTTCCCGTCCTCGTCCACGACCTCGTTCCCTTTACCGCTCCAAGCCGCTCCTCAATGGTTTTTATTTAGACAGCAGCACGGCATGGAATATCCTTTAAATGGAGCACCAGGAAAGGAAGAGAGCAAGCGGAGGGACACACATTAGAAGGCCATTGGCACGATTTCGCTCTTGCCGTGGCTTTTCATAATTGCCTGAGGCAACAATAATGCACTTGCAAAAATATCGCCCTAAATATAATCATAATTTATCATAATTTAATAATTCACAGTATACTTAAACCTGGATTTCAAAAATTCTTTGTTTTTAAGAAAAAATGAATTGCTTTAAGAAAGCTTTTTTTCATAGTTTTTGATGCTAGAAAATAAATGAATAAACCCATATCATTGGTTTTAGTGCTCAAAAGGCCAATCAAAGAGCAATTTGAATTGCATTTGTTTTTTTCAGTGCAGAAACAACTATGCCAAAACGGTTGCAATCACATATCACTTGGCTTTTACTGTTGCTTGTGCTGGGCCCCCATCAATCATTGGGGAATCATTTGGAAAAAAATAAGGCAAACTAAATATATGAGGCATTATGGGTCTGCACTGCCAGCGAGGTGAGCGAGGTGAAAGGGGGGTCATTCCGTGTCAGCGGTTCATTGAACCGCGTGGCAGCCACAAACGAACCGGAAGTGAAATAATAACATCAACAATTGATGAATATTTAAAGACACAGCCACCCGGGGTTGTCATGTAATTCTAGGAACCTCACCATTAAATATTCAGCGCTATTATTGCTACACTGGACAGCGGGGTATTTTGCACTTTTCAGTTCCAACTCAAGATCATATGTTTATATGGTTAGGCCTCTTAAAAAAGTATTTTGCTTCTTATTTTTAATACAAATCCTTTGATACCCTTAAATATTTAACTGAACTCCCAAAGTTTCAAATAAATAATGTCATAATCGTATAATACATACAAGTATCTAAATTTATAGGCTCGTAAATTTAACCTCATAGCGGCATCATATTTTTTTATGAATTCTTTTGTAAACGTTTTGTTGGCCTTACATAAGACTAGAAGATTCCTTTCCCAAACAAAACTGTGTCACTCAGATGACGTAGTCCGAAAGTAAATATCAACAAAAATCCATTTTGCACCACCTCCCAGTGGCTGCCTGACTATGACTTCATCGAATCTCTGTCGTCTCCCTGGCGGGGTTATTGTGTTAAGTTAAAACTTTAAAACTCAGAACCCTTTGCTGACTACCCAAAGCCAAGGAAAGTCAGTAAACAACTTGAAGAGTCTGTCATTGCGTGTATTTTGTATTATTTTTAATTTTCAGATACACTCGGCTTCATTTTAACACACACAAGACAATATTTCCTTTTCCCCCTCGATTTTCTGGGGCCAAAAAAAAAAAAAACAAATGAAAAAATAGGACATAAAACTCGAGCATCATTGAACCACACATATATATGTATATATACTATGCATACACACATCCTGACGCAAACATGGTTATTGCAGTTGGCTGGAACAAAGTTTTTCCCCATTTTTTTTTGTTTTTTTGGGCCTTGGGATGGAAACTTTTATTCTGCAGTTTGTTCTCGATATTGGGGCAGTGAAATAAAAAAAAGAAGTGGAGGTGGTCCTGTAGGGGATGCGTATTGATTGCCACGTCCCACCGATGGGGACTTGCGAGTTGGAATGAATTCGGTGCATTATTCATCGGCTTCGCCTGCCAATATATGTACAATTTTCACGGCAGTCAAAGGGAGTGCACTGATGTTTGTCTAAGCAAATGTTTAAGCGGCTTCCATCGAAAAGTCCCTGCTCACACAATCCCTAAATTATTCACAACGACTTTCAGTCACTGACCAAATAATCGCAACGACAAAACCTTGATTTCAGGTGTGTATGACCTCCTCGCGAAATGTATTATAAAAGTAATAAAACAAAAATTTATTAAATGTTTTTGAAAATATAGAAAAATTTTGAAATAAGTTAAGTTTATGATGAAAGCACAAAAAGTTGAACTAAGTCATAATTTGTAAAGTAATAGAAAGTATGAATTAATAAAACCTGAAATTAAATCTTCGCTTGACCATAGTTGTTGTTATTAGATGAAATTGATTTACCCAAATATTTATATTTTCTTACAAACCAACATTTACTTCATTTATTTTAGTTTTCCTTTAGGTTCGTAGAAAAATAATTCCTATCCCCCATGGGTCGCGATATTTATAGCCAGTGTTTGACATTGGTTTGGCAATGCGATTAAAGCCATTTCAGCCGCAATCTCCCCGTCATGCGGACACGAACACGAACACACAAATACCCACTCCAATGTTGACGTAGTTTTTAATAAACTTGTCAGCGCCCTTTTCCGCAATCACCCGCCCACCCACATAGCCTTGAACCCCCTTGAACCACCCACAAATGGTAGTAAATGGGGATGGGGATGGGGCTGGTGGTGTCTGTCGAGTCGACAAACATTTGACCTTCTGCGGCGCGGATCTAAATTTAAAACGTTTACCAGCAATTTTTCGTAATTTGCCCATAGATCCCGGGGCAATGAATACAAATGAGTGCACTCATCAGTGTCAAGTTGTGATGCGAATGCGAAGCTAAGGCCAAAGTACTTGGGCGTGGAAAGGGATTATACGCGTAGATATACAGGCTTTATAATTAACCACCTAAATTGCCCTTAATCATTTGACACAATATATTCACCGCAAGTCTTAAATGACACAAACACTATTAAATTAAGCGCAATTAGCTTAAAACACAATTATTTCGCTGTTTGACAAAATGTTTTCCTTAATTAAGCCAAACACTATAAAATCTCATTTAATTGGTGCACAAGCGAACAATGTAAATAAATACGATGCAAATTGTAAAGCATCTGCAGCTGTGGCAAATTCTATCAAATTCCCAATTAGTGGAAAAGCGAAACACATGCTTCTGATTCTGATTCTGATTCGGGTTTCGTTTACGTTGCAAGGTTTCCCATAATTAAGCCAAATAATATTGCATTTCTCCACATTATTTGCCCACACCTATGGGCATTCGGAAATTATTCACACATTTTCCAAAGAAATTAAAAGGAAATATTATGATTTCAAATTGTAGGTCCTTTAATTGGTGAAGAGTATTAAATTGAACTTAATTTGTGAAAGGTTAAATAAATTTGTAAATAAATTAAATGTAAACTGAAAATGTTCATAGCTTTGTTTTAAAATACAAAGTTGCTTACGGTTTTAACTTTAGCTTAAATTACTCAAAGTGAAAATACAAATTGAAATTATTAGTTTTGTTCCCTCAATAACTTGTATGTTACATGGACACTTTTAAATTAAGTTATTTCTCTCAATTATTTCTTGACTGTTTCTTGTTTGAAGTACATTTTGCAGTTGCGACAAGACCACTTAATTAAATTAAACATTGTTGTTTTCCTCAGTTTCCTAATTTTACCAGGCAAACAAAACAAAGCACCAAAAAGCTGGCAAAACTTTTTGAAATTTTTGGAAGGACCCCCTACCCAATTTTCACTCTTCCCCAGTTTAAACTACACTGGCAAAAAAAAACTAGAAAATCGGACAAATTCAGGCCCGAATCAACTATTTTTCCTAATGAAATGCAGTCAAGTCTGAAAATAGTAAATATGAATACGTTTATAATTGATTTTTAATCAATTATGCCCATAGTTGATGTAAGTATGTTCAATATTAGAATTGATTATGGAGCAAAGTTTTTTTAAAAATGCTTATTATAGATTCAAATACCTAAAATTATTAAAAACATAGTAAATTTAATAATGCCGCTTAGTAAATTTAAAAATGGTAAACATTATAAAAATTTTTAACTACTAATTGTTGTCAAAAAATGTATTGTTTTTTGCCTTTGTCAAACAACATCATTTTTTTTAAGGTATATACCTTTAATATAGCTTTAAATTTAAAACCATTTTTATGTGTACTAATTTAAAGTTAAAGCTTATTGGTATAATTTAATTTATATGAAAACTGAAATTTAAATAGATAAAGAGAGGTATATAATTATTATTAAACATAAACATAATGTATAAAAACTCACACTCAATTTGACTCGGCTGGGACTCGATCCTCGGACCATCGGACTCGCGCGCGCGACCTTAACCACTGAACCACGCTCGCTCATAGCAGAGGTTGGTCTTAGCTAAGAACTGAATCGCTTTGCTTTTGGAAAAACGTGTTCTATCTCGTCAAAATTTATGAGTATATACATTCTTAGTTCTTCAGTCAGAAACTACTTTGGAAAGTTTCTATCTTTTCAGTTAGCGTAAAGCATTTATAAAAACAAAAGTTGTGACGTTTATGAAAAGAAAAAAAAAGCTCTACCTCTTTTGTGTCCTCTATTTTTTACACTCTGAGCTACGTTTAAATATATAAAATATTCAATTCGTTTACAAGACAACTTTGATTTTACTATAGCGACTGCTACTATTTAAAATATTGAAAACTACCATGGTTCACTTTGTTTTCTAAAGTAAAATATATTTAAAATGTACACAAAACATCTTTGATTCTGTTATTTTTTTTTCAACTATTTATAATAGTAAAACCTACCACGGCTCACTTTGATTTTATTATGGTAACCTTATTTCTATTAGGTGTCACTTTGATTTGATTATTTTCATAATTGACCTATGGTTTGATTATGTTTTCTACTAGAATCAATGATTTTTGTAGTTGAATCGGGAATGAAAAACTATGCAGCAATCAATAATAAAAACTTTTGAAATCACTATGCGTTTTTTTTGCCAGTGTACTTTGAAGGGCTTTTAACACAGACACCCCTTCCCCCTTCCCCTCCCCAGATTGAGCATCGAAAATCGATGGAAACAGCGCCAGAAAATGGGGAGAAGGCGATAAGGATGTCAGCATAAGCGAACAACTTTGCGAAACAGCTTAAAGAACCATTCCCTGGCAATATATATGTATGTATGTTTTTATATTTATGTACATAAGAACCCCCATTTCCATCCCCCATTTGTCCCCTTCAGTCAAACTTTGCTGCTCAGCCAAACTATGAAAAGAAAAACTGGAGTAAGAAAACAGAACTTTGTCTGGCCGTGACCATTAAATAAACATTAACAAATCTTTACAGCATACAGGACCCAGACTTCGAACAAAATAACTTAAGTTGTTGTCTTTGACAAATATACATATGTATTTCGAAGACCGTACTCAACTTATTTTCATTTATTTAGAGTAAAAAAATTGTTTTAAATCTATTTTACTAAGGTTACATTTAAATTTAACTTTGATTTTTTTATTTTAAGTTAAACAATCAATCTTCTATTTTACTAAGGTTAAATTAAAAGAATTTTAATTCAATTAAAGACCTAAAGAATATTATTACCTGAAATTAATTTGGTTTTTAAATATACTTTACTGATCCTCAACAAACTTATAGCAAAAAATCTGTCTATTACATTGTATTAAAATTTTGTCTGATTTAAAGCTCCAATTTCGATGAAGATTCTATAATCTCCTGATCCAGATTCCATATGGTTTTCCCTACTATTTTTTCGTTAACATTTTTTAGTTGGCAACTTTGGGCTGAAAATGGCTCATGGCCTGCGGCCAAAGGCAATAGGCAAAAGCCTGTAGACACATTGCCCCCAATGACATTGGTAGCCCAGGGAGTGGAGTGGGGATGGGTATGGAGGGTGGAGACGAAGACGGAGACGGTGGGCGACATCGCCGCTGTCGTCGCTGGCAGAGTTGCCCGCTGCGAGCAGCAGGCGGCAAAAGCATTTCATTGACCTCATAAATTGTCCAAGAGGAGGCTACAAAAAAAAGGGGACCAAGGGGGCACTGTGGTCGGCGGAACCACAAGCCCCAAAAAACGGCATCCAAAAGACGACGGCGGCCATTTAGTGTCGACTACAGAGAAAATAATTTGCGATACAAGAAGATTTGTGATTAAAACAACTTTATAAGCTGAGAAAACAAGAAAAGTTGTTTAAAAAAAAAAAACTTATAAATCTATAAACTGATTTACTACCCAAGAGCTAATTTACCTTATTACAAACATTACGATAACAATTGAAGGTCTGAACATAGGCACAAAAATTCCTAAAGTTAACATGATATTTAAATATTTTTCTCTGTATGAAAAACCTGAACTAAAAAAACAACAGTACGAAAGTTATTAATGCCTCCTCGTTGCTCATCGTTTCAAGCTAAACTGTTTGTCATTGGGGGTGAGAGTGGGTGGGTGGGCTGAAGGTGAAGCAAGTGGAGTGGGTGGCTGGCGATTACCCGATTACCCGAGCTGAACAAAAAACCCAGACGCCAATGAGAGTATATTCAATGAGGATGTTAACTACATACAAAGTATGTGGCCACAGAGGTAAAAGGACAGTCAGACCAACAGAAAAAAAAATGACTGGCGATGGAAAAAAATAGATTGGGAACTGCAGACAGACAGATGACAGTGGATCAAATCGATTAAATTATTTAACCCCAGATTAAACATAAATTGCAGAACCAAAAAAATAGTCCCATAAGATATTTTAAATCAAAATGTCTGAAAAACTAATTGATACAATTTAATACAAAAATAAAGCTCCTAGTTTTTCTTATTAAAACCCTTTCCTGGCCATTGTGCATGGTGGGGCTTTCATGGGTTTCTCCGATGCCTCTGATAGCCAGAAGGCAGGGGAGGGGGTGGAAGAAAGTAGAAAGTAGAAAGGAGAAAGGAGACAGGCGAAAGGAGACAGCAGACAGGAGACAGGCGGAGGCGAGAAGCAGAAACAGAAACAGCAAAATGGATACAAAACGCTGGCTTTGATCGCTGGCTTTTGATAAGCGTCAATGACACAGACACAGTGCAAAGGATGTGGCCAGGAGGAGGAGGGGGAGCAGAAGGAGCAGGGGGAAGGAGGACCCTTGTTGCTGCTGGCAGTGAATCAGATTTCGCCACTCACTCTCTCATTATGCATTATACATTGTGTGTGCCGAGCAGTGCAACCGAGTCGCGTCGAGTCGGATCGGGCTGACTCATTCAACGTTGTCGCCTGGGAATTTGGGCCAACGGAAAGAAGCAGTTGCGGGTGGCAGCACAGAACAGGTGACTGTTCTTTGTCTAGCCTCAAAAGTGGAGCACCGACGATGCTGACCAAGCCCCCGAATCCAACCCCATAAGCCACCTTGCACTCAGCGAAAAAAATAACAATTAAATGTTTTTTTTGGGAACGTTTCGTTTTTTATTTATTTAATTAAATGTATTTTTTAAATAGCACTTTTTATAACCTCAATCATTATTTGAAGTAAAAAACTTCGAGTTCAAGAACTGATTGCGCGTTATGGGACAAACCTTTTACCAAAGAAAACTATTTTAAATCGACAATCTATGATATTATGATTCTTTTGTGTAAATAAGTAGAAAACTTTGAGATAGAGAATTGATTTTGCGTTAAGACATAAACCTTTTACCGAATGAAACTATTTAAATAGATCTTATATGATATTCCGGGGTGCCACAGAAACCGTCGACGGTTTTGGGGAGGGATTTTTCGGAAATTCGGTAAAAAATCGTCGGTGCTACAGAAACCGTCTCGAACTTGTTGCTGGGACTAACGATTCGGAAAAAAGACAGGGCTGACTTCTTATTTTTATTTGGCATTTATTTGCTATTTTTCAATAAATTCAAGCCAAGTTTTACTTTTTTTGCAAGACAATACCAATAACTAAAAAAACTCTACACATAAATCGTAACGAACAAAATAGTTCAACATTTTAAAATGACCGCCAACCTAAACAACAGAAGCCATCCCTGTATTACATGGCTTCTTATGAGAGGCCGCTACATAAAATCAGTCCCCCAGAGCGAATCCTTTTGCGAAAGCGGCGTTTTCTAATATAAAAATCAAGAGCACGGAGGGTCGCTTTCATTTCCTATGCTTTCCCCTCAAACTAAACAACATTTAGGCAATAATATTTAAAATTTGTTGAATTCACTGACATTTTCAAACAATTTGTCTTCTCCTTCGTCGTTTTTTAAGGTTTTTACCCAAGCCGGTATTTTTTGCCACACACGGTCACACTTAATTGCAATGCTACGATTTGTTTTATTAATTTCACAAGAAGTACAACTTATTTTCACTTGATATTTTGACACGCTATAGTTATAGTTATAAACAATATTATAGCGTACCATAACAATAATAACAATCATATTTCAAATATGAAAATTACTCCGAAATTTGGCATTTTCTATTTGGAGCAAGTTGGCATTTTGGTTTCTCGGGTGGAATTTGGCCGGAATCACACAAGCAATTTTTGAGGTGACGGTTTTTGGAGATTTATTAATTTAAAATATAAAAAGATCAAAACATAAAAAATGTTGTATGCAGATAGCACATACAATTCATTAACGTTGTTTTAAAAAAATTTTCATTATTTATAAAAAGGTGCAAGTATGCTTATTTTATAAAACTGTCGTTTAAAACACGGGGGAAATGATAGAGTTTTCTGTGGCACCGACGGTTTTGCCTTGGGTTGGAACTTGGGCGGACTTCGGGAGGAACGGTTTCTGTGGCACCCCCGATTATGATACTTTTAAATGGATCGATCCTTTTCTCTCAGTGTGCCAAATGCGATTAGACCTCTTCCACTGCATACTTTCAGGCAGTCGCAGGAAAACGACTTCTTGAAAGGCAAAAGCCAAAAGCAATAATGTGAATGTAAGTGTGTGAGTGTGAAAGAAAGGAGAATTCGAGTGGGGCACAGAGAAGAGAATTAGCATGCAATAGCAAAGAGGGATGGGGATGGGGATTGGTTGACCTGGCATGACTAATATGGGTCTCTCGCCTCTCGTTGTTCTTCGGCGAGGTTAAAGTCTTTTGGGGGTAGTTCAAAGCCGTCGCCCCCGTCCATCCCCTAACCTCCTCCATCCATTCTCCCCCATTTTTTATTCGTATTTCCTTATTGCTGTGTGGCTGTAATAGTGTAATGGCGTGCCGACTGGCGGCAGCTCGTAGGTGTTAAGTAATGACACACACACCCACACACACACACACAGGGCTAAGACGGGGTGGCATTAGGGTTATTCGCTGAGGTCGCCAATTATCAGGGACTGCCACAACATCCAAAGGATAAGCCCAGAAATTAAGTGGTAACAAAGCTTCAATTGAATGCCCAAAAATCAAAAAATGTTAAATAAAATTGGTTCATAAATATTTAAGGAAACACTTTCTAGCATTCCCTACACAACATTTAAAGGACCTATGTATATCAAAATATTTGCATTCCGAAAACATTCGAGACATCAACATTTTAATATTTTGCTAATAAAAGAGAAGAACTCACAGGTTAAAAATTAATATTTTTAGATTTCCGATCTCAGACAAACATTTTTATTTAAAGCTCAACCCTAACATTTCTTTGCCTTTTTTTGTTTATTATTTTCGCCTGGTTTCCTGGATTTTTATGGCCATGAATTTCACCTTACATAATTGAACAAGCGTTCGTTCCAACAACAAGGATAACTTGCAGGGCAGGACATGGGAAAGAGGACACAGAGCTCACCAACTGCAGCCGAAATTCATTGCATACTTCCCGGAGTCCAGATGAAAATGCGCAAAATATGCACTTGTCTGTGCCGCCTGTGCACACACCTCTCTCACACTCGAACAAACAAAAAAAACGAAGCAATCACAGGGGATTCCGGAGGCAGAGGCAGTGGCAGAGACAGAGGCACATCTTTCGATGGAACATCCCGCTTTTCCGCGAATAGTTTTTCCAGCTCTGTTCGCGCTGCCCAATTTTAGCCAATTCGATTTGACGCGATAACCGTGCTCGGCGCCAAACGAACGCCGACTGAACTTATCAGTCACTCAACTGAGCAGCGACCCGGCCCACAACTACAACTACAACTACAACTGCCAATACATATACAAATACATAGCCCCAGCGACGAATGTGCTCGTCTGTGTGATGTTGTTGCGACGATAACGAGCATGCAACAACAACATGTTGGACCTCTCACACACACACATTTAAATACAGTGGTACCCAGAAAGTAATAAACCAATGAAACTAATGAAATTCAACATAAATTAACCAATTACATACATAAATGTAAGTTTACCAGCAAAAGTTTTTTGTATTATGTTCACCAACATAAGTATACAAATTAAACTTTATTTATAAATTTACAACACAAAATTACTTAACAAAAGCTAGTATAAATTAAAACATTCACATGTAAACTTCACCAATTCATCAAAAGTAAAAAATAAGCAATTATTAAGCAACAGCATTTATTCAGCAATAAAAGTTTATTAAATGAAAATCATCAACTAACTAACTATGTATGTATATATGTATATGTATTTATGTGGACCCCTGAAAGCTTCGCAATGAATTCATCGCATTTGTCTTTTAAAGGGATCACTGTACTTGGTCACCCACACACACACACACAAACACACACACACACAAGACCCGAACTGGTGGACTATTGTTGACTGCACATTTCGTTTATTGCTTCTGCTTCTGTTTTTGCCTCCGCTTCGCTCCTTCTCCCCCAGCCTCTTGCTCTTGCTGTTGCTCTTCCTTTTGCTTTTCCTCTTCCGGCAGAAGCACAAGCACAAGAGGGGAAGGCAACAAAAGAAGAGGGGAAACCGAAGGAGAAGGGGAAATCCTCGGCCAACTGCAGGCCGTTGAGTGCAGCGTAAGCTTTTGGGGCTTGAGTATGTGAATGGGGTCACCACGCCCACGCCCCCCCAGGTCCACGCCCCTTTTACGCCCCCCACAGCACAGCACAGCTGCGATTGTTGTGATGCAGAATGCAAAATTGATCAATTTGGGCGTCAAGTCGCTCCCGCTCTCCTTCTCTCCTTCTCTATCCCTCCCCACACCACTCTCTCCGGCTCTCCTTCTGCATTCTGCACTCTGCCCCATCGAGTGTAAATATGTATAATTTATGGCCACTACAAGGGACGTGAGACCAGACAGATACGAGATGAGAGATACGAGGGTTTTGGTTTGGTTTGGTTTGGCTCGAACGGCCTAATTGTGTTGGCAGTCATAATGCAATTGCAGTTGAAGGGTTGAGAGAGAGAGAGGGAGAGAGAGAGTGATGGAGAGTGCTTCTGGTCGAGTGGGGATGCAACTCCTCTGGGTGTCCAGGAATGTGCAATGAAATGCGTATCACAACAACAGGTCCTGCGACGAACCATCATAAAAAACATGCAGTCCAAAAAGTATGCAATCTTTTTACTTCGTTAAAACTCAATTTTTTTATTAATTTTACTTTTCCACTTTGTGTTTTCTAAAGCGGTGTATCTGTTAACAATATTAAAGAGTTTAAAAACTTATTGCAGATGGTAAAAAGCATAACCGTAACAAAAATTAACTAGTAACTTGTAAATATATGTAATATATTTTATATTATATAATATGTTCATGTTTTTTAAATGTATTAAGAAGGAAATTATGTAAATATATATTCCCTTAGGAACATTGCTAGATTAAATCGTCTCAGTTAAAGGGTAGCAACTGGGCACAAACCAGTCCCACGCACAAAACCGGGTTTCACACCCACCCACAGGCCACCCACTTATTTTGTGCATGTGTGTTGGGCCTAAAACCCACCCACCCAAAAACACCACCCGCGCCCCAAAAAAGCAGAGCTGCCACATAATTCGATTACCATGCATGCCATCGCATGCAGTGCACGGTGCACATCAGGCTTTGGCTAAAAGCGTAAGTCCCACAACGCCCACAGCCCCCAACCACCCGTCCGAATGGGAGTGGCATGCACCGCACTGATGGATGAGTTGAATCGGTAAGTGGCGTTAAACCGGGGAACACGGAGCAGGGAGACCTGGAGGAGGTCTGCTGCCACAAAAACACATGTACACTGAGAAAATTCTTGTGCAAGATTCATTTTCCTTCGTGTCAGCAATATAATTTTAAAGGTTGATCCCTTGATGATTTTATTTAAAATAAGTGCAGAAAGTGCTAAATTTTATAATAAGTATTATCTCCTGCAATTGAAAAATTAACTTTTAAATAAGTCTGGAATCCGAAATTCCCCCATTTCTGTAGCATACTTTTGAACACCTTCTAAACTGATTTAAAATCTTTGGGAATTTCTTTTTTTTTCGTGTAACCAGACATAAAGACTAATATGTCATGCAAGTGGACAGCGATGGGCCAACGAAGAATGGTGAAGAGCACATAGAGATGATGGGGAATGGGATGAAAACGTCCTTTTTACTGGGCCGCACTTTAATGTGTCAGCCACACACATATGTACAAACATATGTGCATGTATGTATGAACTATGTGTTTATGTAGTCCTTGTGGCGGTTGGACATCGAATGGCGATGACGTTTGGCTAAAGTGTCGCCTGGCGATTGCGAATTGCGGATTGTGGGACTCCAGATTGCGGATAGCACACTACAGACTGCAGACGACCAGGTGGCCAGGTTGTGTCGATATGCGCATTATGCCTCAAGGGTCCTACGGTTCCACTTCCATTCCCACTGCTACTTCCTCCGCACACACACTCCACACACCCACTCATCCACAGAACATGGCCCGATTTTGAGGCACTTTAATGCACTGATAAAAATTAGTGGAAGTACACAAATGTTTATGCAAGTTAGATGCATTAGGTGATCAAAATAATAACACGAGAACGGGGTAAACACGAGCCAAGACAAGTAATGAGCTTAAAATCAATGTTTTAGTGTAGGCTCCCCTTTTGTAGTGGGTCAACTGCATCAGTTGCAGGCATCCAATGCACCGGCACTGATTGAAATTTTGCTGTTGCATTAAAAAAGAACACTCCATGTGCTTCATATGCTTCAATCGAACAAAATGCAGCATATGCAGGAGGACTTTCTTTTAAAGCATATTATAAACATTTATTTACATATTTATATAGACCCAAGCCCAGCTGGGGAGTGGAAACAATGGAGAACAAAACAAAAAATACAGTAAATGGACACCCCTCATCCGATATTCACATTCACCAGGAATTTACAAAAGTTCCCTTAGCCTAAATGGGTTTTCACAATAACTTTTGGAAATGTTTACCAATTTTATAAACCTTAGTTTTGGGACTATAATTCTTTAACTTGAAGTAATTTTTTAGGTTTGATTTTAATTTCCAATTTAAATTATTCCCATAATGTAATTTCTTTTACTGAAATTTATTTTTAGCGAGCTATTTTAGCTAATGAGTTTATAAATGTTAATCTTTAAGTTAAGCAGAATGTGATCTCAAAATTAATCAAACCGCATTAAATTTTCATATGATTTGCGAAATGAATCCCTGAATTAATCAATCAATTTTAATGCTAAATGAACTTTGGCAAATCCAGGAGAATGTAAAAGTGGATTTAGGTACAACTAATCGATTTCAAGGGCGCGAAGGCTTTGTGTAACACCGGTTAAGTTATCGCCGGACTTCAGCTGACTGTTCTTTTTAGCCTTGTTTATCTGCCAGTTTTTCGCATCCATCAGATAGTCCCTGCAAAAATACATAGATTTAGATACGAGAATGAAAGGAGGACAAGGTACTTACCGCTGCTCCTTGAGCAGCTGCATCCACTGCAACTTCAGGTCGGCCATCTTGCCCGACTCCCCGCCGTACTCCTCCGGCAGCATGGAGCGCGGAAAGTGGCGGAAGGGCGTCTCTGCGTTCGGCAAATGGAAGTGGATCAGCTTGAAGACCTCGCTCTTGATGAACGGCTTGACCACGGCCATCACCTTGTCCACGTACGAGGGGCAGTTGAGCACATGGATCTCCTTGAGACGCACGGGATGCGCCTCCTGGACGAACTTCATGTAGACCCGCAGGGCCCCCAGTGCCGTTTTGGTCAGGTGGCGCAGCGTATAGCCGGCCATGTCGAAAATGGGAATCTCACCATCCGACAGCCGCTCCTCATCCTCCGTGGCGAAACGGCAGTCGGCGACCATGAAGAACACCTTGATCGCAGCCGTAAAGTTAAACTGCCAATGGGAATAATGGAAAATTATTTATTACATTTTTAAACACAATTAATCATATAACATTAATTCAGTTGATATTTCAAAAAAATAAATTTGATCTAAATGAGAATCTTTTAAAATATTAAAATTTAAATTTAAGTTATGCTCAATATGGTTATGTGTAATATGAAGTAAAGTAAAAAGACAAAAATTACACTCAGGAAAAAGAAGGTCTACAGCAGCTTAATACCCAATTGGTATTATTATAAGAACTTATGGTTTTCATTTAAGTACGTATTTTTAATTAAGTTGTTCTTGTTTTAGATAAAGAATCTGAGGGTAGGAACAACCTTATGAACAATCCGTTCTTGAAATTATCAAAATCTTATTAAATCTTAAATCTTGGCAAAAATCCGTTCTTATAATGATACCAAAAGTGATACCATAGGATCTTATAATGGTACCATAAGTGATACCATAGGATATAAATCTCTTTAAGAGTTTTTTTTTCCTGAATGTATGTGTCATAATATATATGTTTAATCGTTGATTCAATTTCGTTTTAATTTAATATCTAACATTCTAAAAAACGTTAACCAATAACTTCTTAGTGACAAGACTCTTTTGGGAAAACATTTCCCTAACTTAAAGTGTTGTTAAGTCATATAAGAAGTAAAAATACATGTTATGGGTTTGAGTTATGGTTGTTATTACTAGTTATTTATACTTAAAGAATGAAATGACAAATTCAAAGGTCAAAGTTTAACCCTTTTTTTTCGGCTGCACTCACCTTGTCCGCATCGAAGTCGATCAGGCGGTAAAAGAGCAACTTGTTGTTCTCCGGGGTCAATCCGGGCAACGGCACCAGATCTCTGCAAGCGGCAGGGAATCGGTTAACATAACACTGGGTAACCCAAACTTAAACCCAAACCCAAACCCAAACCGGTTGCTTGACAAGATCCCGCCCCGGAATCGCAAGCCAATGCACTCTGTGTGCACTGAGCAAAAATAAGCCCCAAGTTGGCACACAATGCAAACACTGCAAAACCTGTCCCTTGAGTGTGGGCAAATGTATGGGAGCTCACAAGATCTAAGCTAATAGCACCTTATTTAATGGCACTTCCAGAGATTCAAACGTTTTTTCCAATTATCCAGGAATTTCTGCTTATTAAAAGCTGATTGGCCAGCCGGTGTAAAAATCAAAGTCTCAATCAATGTTTAATGTCTGTGTTTAAGCGTTTTTTCATGCCAATTAATTTGTGCCGATGATTTTTTCTACTGACTTGCAAAGGAGGTTAACTTATTGTGATTCGCTTGGAATAACATCAAGACCATAAATACTCTTACATGTTTTCAACCCTTTTTATTATTTTCCTAAGTGTTTGGTATTAAAAACAAAGTACGTTGATAAACACGTCTAACTTGGTAATAAACATTTTTATAAGTCTCAAATTTATTCCTTTTTTGCAATTAACTAAATCACTTAAACAATTACTTTTGACTAACATCTGATATAAATCTACATTAATCTTAACTGCCTCATCCTCAAACTTATTTTTCATTTTATTTTATATGGTTTATATGGCTTATAGATTTTTTTTTTGGGGGTATACTTTAGGAACATCGGAACAGTTTTTGGTAAATTGGTAAACATTTACCCACTAAACAGAAAAGAGAAATAGTTAACCCACCTCCCGAATCCCCCTGAATTGGGAGCAACTGAATCGAAGGCACCGCCGGGTACTTACGCCACTTGCAGCAGCTGCTGGGAACTCTCGTCCAGGGGATCGCGGTCGATGAAGATGTGGGCATGCTTGTTGCGCAGTCCGTAGTTCAGCTCCAAGAGGCGCTGGGCGGAAGATGCATCGCCGCGCGTCGTGTGCAGAAAGCGGCGCAGCAGCAGGCGGGCTGGAAAATGGAAAATGGAAAATGGTGAATGGGGAGTGGATAATGGACAATGGACATTGGACAATGGACAACGGAGAAGAGGAAGGTAGGAGCACTGGTGAGTACGGAGTGCAGGTGCATTCGTAAGTCATTGCGGTTATGCGGTTATGCAACTGTCTGCGGTTCCCATCACCCAGGCAATTGGCCCACAGGCAGAGTTGGCCAAGCAAACAACAAGCACTTAGGGAAAAATGTACGAGATCTCCATGGAGTAGAACCAAGTCTTGGTGATGCTTTCAAATAAAATATACATGGACATAAGTGGGTACTAAATTTTAAATGATATAACACGATCAACCCGAATGGAGTCATAAACTTTAAGGCACGAATTAGCCAAAAGTACACCCAGAAAAAAAAAGGAATTTTAAACGTTTAACACAATTTTTAGTTCATGTTTTCCCCATTTTATATGGGAGGCTCATTTGAAGTCGTTTTTCCTTGAATTCCGAAGTCTTTTCTCTAGGTGTAGCATTATTAGAATATATACTTTACACTGTTTTTCCGAAACATTATGTTTTTGTGATTAATTATTAAAATTAAATTATTATGATTTTTATACATCATTCCATTTGCCTAACTTGTTATGGCACTTGTTTTATAAATATATCCACTTAACTTTGAGACACAAATTTTAATATATTAAAATTTTGTAATTAGCACAATAAAACAATTTCAAATCCCTAGGGAGATATCCAAGATGATTACAATTTCTTTCGGTGCTTTGTGGTTTGTGGGAAGGGGAAAAGGCGGAAGGTAAGTGGCATTTTGCGATCTGACCCACTTAGGAATACAAACGTAAACGTACATATATTCTGCGGTAACTGCGGTTGCGTTTTCAGCCACTCCTGCAGCTCCAGAACCCGCTTGCTCACCACCTGATCCTCGTTGCTCTCGTTCATGTGCACCATTTTGTTGCAGCCACAAGAACTATCTTTTTGGACTTCCGCGAGCGAGTGAGATGGCGAGAAAGCGAGATGGCGAGATGGAGACTGAGCGTCTGTGCGACGCTAATTCGCGACTGCAACTGATTGGGACTTTGTTTTTTCGGCTTTTCGTTGAGTCGCTGCCTTTGGGGCTCTGCTTATGCTTCTGCCAACGCACAGTGGGCCAAAAAATGCACATTTTGGCCAAAATACGTTTTTTTCTTTTAAATAAATTTAATAAAACTACAATGGGATCTTGTTTAGAATACTTTAAGCTATTTCATGCCAACTTTTCAAACGAATTGATTTGTTCGCTTTTTGATGGCATATTTTTAAAGTTAAATCTTCATAAAATATTGCAAAAATTTTTGAAAATTCTACAGCTATACGAAACATTAACAAAAGTGTCACACATACCTAATGTAGTAAAGAAAAAATATAATAATGATGATTATTCCAAACACGTCTTTTAAAAATTTAAAAAATCAATAAGTTTAGCTTTTTTTTTATTAAAATGTAGTTTGCTTTAAATGTGCCAAAAAGTACCCATCGCGATTTGAGTTAAACTTTTAAAATAAATTATTTGATCAGTTGTCAAGTAAATTGGGTGCAGTGTCTTTTGTTTATAAATAAAAAATTAAAAAAGTAGGAAATATTTTTCAACTTTGGCTTAGATTATCTTTAACTTATAAAAATACTAAAAAATTTAAATTTTGTTTTATTAATAGTTTAATCTTTAAAGAACATAAAGGCCAAATTTCATCATCCTAGCTACGCAGTGGAAGAAATGCCAGATTTTTGGCCAAAATGTGAACTTTCTGGCCCACTGTGCAACGTCGGCGTCGCTGTCTCTGCCTCTGCCTCTGCCTCTGCTGGCATCGCAAATTATCAACTGCTGGGATAACGGCAAAAGGGGGGGAGGGGAGTGCAGGAGGAATAGGTCTGGCAACGTGCTATGCGATCATGCAACTTACATACATACTTATGTATGTATGTACATATGTATGTATGCTTGTGTCTTTGCATCTTCTGGTGTTGCCATCTCTGCTTTTCCAGTGGAAAGAAGCCATCTTAAAGGATTTATATTAACGGAATTATTACTTTACAATTTTGATTATATTTATCTTTTTATATAACTGAAAATATTTATTTAAGAATATTTTGTTTCAAAAGAAAATAGCTCCCCTTTGTGTGTTTATTTTTTTTTTGTTAATTTAAGCTGATTCAAACCGTTTATTTAGATCGCTTTCAGTAATTAAGTTTTTATGCATATGCTAATTTTTTTTACACAGAGCAAAATAGGTCCAGTTCAATGTGATAAGAAGACAGATACAAAATTTGTTCCAATTTTCATAAGAATGAAAAAAGGTAGCAAAAGTGTTAATTAATAAATAATATATATTTTATACAAACCTCTATAATTTATTTGTAGCTATTTTTTGTTAAATTCCACTCTTCAAAATTTTTACATTGTTGACGTTTTCTGTGTCAGAAGGTCAAAACGAAACGAAACGAAAACACGGCGGCAGGTGGGCAGGTGGGCGGGTGGTCAGGTGGGTGTGTGCTTGACTTTTGCGTGTGCGTATTGCGTGGGTGCCTTTGGTGCGGTTTGGTTTTTCCGGCTTTCCACGACGGTCGCGGCCATTGAGCCATTGGCCGTGTTTTGTTTGGCGGCATTTTTTACTCAGTTTCTTGTTCGTTTGGTTTGGCTTGGTGTTTTTTATTTTTTTTTTTTTAGCTTTATCGCGACATTGGCAAACAATTTTCGAAGTCGAAGTCGATGCCGTTGCGCTCCACTTGTTATGCTGCTCTGCTCCCTGCGCTGGCTGTGCTGGCCAACTGAACTGGCTCTGTCGGCTCTTTCGGACGTGTTTCGCAAGTTAAAAATCACAAACTATTTACAACCGTGGAGCCACGGCGACAACAACACACAACACAACACACGCAGCATGAACATGAATTAAAACAAAACTGTCAAAAAGAAGAAGCGGCGAAAGCGAAATGGATACATTTTTTGTTTTTGGCCCGCAGAACCAAAAAAAAAACAAAACAGAAAACAAAAAAAATTGATTACCAAACAAGTTTTCAAGTTTAATTTGGTATTCTTTAAAATGCAATCTTCGCGAATTCAATTTCGAAAAATCTTATAAAATTGTATATTTTTTCAAACAAAATTACTCATACGACATGGTGAACAATGTAAATAATTTAATTCCATTTGCTTACAAATTTGTCAAACAACACTTTAACACTTTAAAAACTTTTTCCCTTATTTGTTGTCAAAATAATTGCAAGTTAAATAATTCTGAAATGGAACATTACGCATACGCCACATGGGCCGGCTGAAATTTTGTACAATTAAAGTTGCAGTCGTAAAAAATGTTTTGTAAATAACTTTCAATAGGAATGTAGGAATATGTGACTGTATTATTTGGTTGTCAATTTAATGCAGCCGTTAACTCAAAAGACTAAAAACAAACGCAGCAAAAGCACGCTAAAGCCCAAAACAAAACAAAACCCTCTTAAAAATAGCTGAGTGGCCTTGAAAATGGAGCCCCACAACCCACAGCCCACAACTGCCATTAAACAAAGTCCAACTCAGATTTCGAAAAAAGTGCTAACTGCCAAATTAAAATGGTCAACGTACCATTTAAAATACATGTTACGTGGAGTTGGGGAATTATGGTCATGTGAATGGAATGGTGCGTTCTTGGCACTTTGCGACGACCTTAGCTATAGGGTAGTGCACTAAAACAGTAATACTTTTGTATTTAAACATCTCTACTTATATGTAAATGAGCAACAAGAATTTAAAATGTATACTGACTTTTTTTAGTTGTTATTTCGGTTCTGATATAAAAGTAACTTCTAACTATTGAGCTCTAATCAAATGAAGTGCCACGAATCGTGGCAAAGTGCATTCAGTGATAATGCATTTGCTGTTTGCCAACTTTGTTTGCATAATTTTGCAAATCAATTAGCAAGAATATTCACACTTGACGCTAATTACGGCCACAGCATCATCAATGCAACGCAACGCAACCAGTCAAAGCGAATTGCCGGTTACAAGTCATGCAATTCAGTTGCATTTTTTGGCAAACTAAAGAATGATATATGCAAATTTAGATAGGGTAAAAATTAAAGCTTTTAAAGCTCCACTCCTCCTCCACTCCACCAAAAATTAAGGTTCCTTTTAGCTTAAAAGAAATACCCCTTGATCGCTAGTTGGTTTTTGGTTTCCTAACACTATGCAGCTCTTCAAATTAAATTTTTCTTCATCAGTCATGAGACTTAATTTTATATTCTTTTTGTCGGTTCACTTGATTTGCACTCTGATTTTGATTTGCAAAACCCAATACTGTGCTGTCATCATCGAAGGTAACTTTTCTAAAACGATGTTGCTCAGTACGATGTTTGCTTGTTAATCAGTCAGCATTTTAGTTAATATGCATGTTGTAACCGTAAAAATATATCAGAATGATATAGGAAAAATATAATACCTACTAATCAACTTTTTTTAAGTTTTTTTAGAAATAAGCTTAATATAAAAAAATAAAAATTCCTTAAAGCTGTTTTAAGGATATATGTTTGCATGTATTTATTTTATTGAAACGGAAGAAATTACGATTCAAAGCACCTTTATTGGCTCCTACTATTATTATGATTCATAATTAAGATAAACCATTTAAAAAAATATGTATTTATGCTTCTTTTCTTAAGACATTTTTATTTGTTACCAAATGCATTCCTACAAAAATGATTTAAATTTAAAAATAATGGTTTTTTCGACTTAAGATTGTTACGTGACACGGGTACGTGACGTGACGGAACGTATAGTATGACGTAAGGCATAAAAATCGATAAACGGCGAGTGGGCGGAGTGCCATCGCTAGGTGAAAGTGTGACCGTGTGCGTGCGGAGAACACAAACTAATGGTGAAGCAAAGCAAAGCGAATAATAAAAGTGCAGAATAAAATGATCTGTCGCCTGTGTCTAAACGCGCTGGACGAGCAGAGCGCGGTGCTGTTGTTCGGCGGCACCGGCGGTGTCAGCGCGGCCACCGATTCGGATGACTCCGGCGACAAGGCGATGCCGGAAAGCTACCTGGTCCAACTGATCTCGATTCACTTGTACCTCTGCGTGAGTATCTCCTCCTCCTCCAGCTCCTCCTTCAACGCCACTCATGCTTATCTGTGTGAATCCCCTCAGCTGTCCCGCGACGACGCCATCTCCACCTGCATCTGCACCGAGTGCTGCGCCCAGCTGGAGAGCTTCCACAACTTCTGGAAGCTGGTGGAGCTCAAGCAGACGACGCTGTGCAGCCAGTTCCTGGAGATCGACTGCGACGTCAACTGGTCGGAGGAGGGCGGCGAGCCGGAGCTTGTCCTGGAGCCGGAGAGTCCCGAGTTCTGCCTGAAAACGCAAGAGCCCAAGGCGGCCACACCGACCACAGCCAACAAGTTCCCGTGCATGTTCTGCGAGAAGTCGTTCAAGATGCGACGCTACCTGGAGGAGCACATAGCCACGCACACGGGCGACCGGCCCATCGCGTGTCCCTACTGCGAGATGGCCTTCCGTTGTCGCTCGAACATGTACACGCACGTGAAGAGCAAACACACCACCCAGTGGCTAAAGGCGCGTGAGGAGCGGGATGCGGCCAAGTCGCAGGGTCACAGCGTGGTCGAGGCAAGGGCAGAGCCTGCGGAGGAGCCAGCTCCAGCGATCGCGGGAGTGCCTCTTGCTCCCACTCCCACTCCCGCTTCCGCAGTCAATCCTCTCCCCTCACCGCCCATCCAACAGCTGCCGCTGTCTGTCATCAAAAGCGAGCCGGCGGAGGCCATCAACCTGACCATGACCAAGACACCGCCATCCCGCACCCGTTCGAGCCGCCGCAAGACGCACTCGCCTAAGAAGGTCCAGCACACGGAGGGCAGCGATGCCAGCGACGAGGATCTGCCCAGAAAGCGGCTCAAGGAGAATGAGCTGATGCTGGCCAACTACAATGCAGTGGCTGCCGCCGTGGTGGCAGCCGCCTCTCTAACCAGCAATCCTGCGGCCCAGCCGGACAGCCTGCAGCAGCGTTTGTGCGTGAGTCTCCTCCAACAGCAGCAGCAGCACGAGCAGCTATTGGCTGTCATGTCGGCCACGGCGGCTGCAGCGGCGACTGTGAGTACGAACAACAACACTACGACGACGACGACGACGCCAGGTTCTATGCTGGGCCATCCGTACAGGTAAGCTGATTGTGTTGGGAAGTCGAGCAGGAGGTAAAACGGCTAAATCTCTTGCAGCACTCCGCCCGCAGAGGCTGGGGCTGGGAAGCAGGCCCTGGACAAACGACATCACATCCCGCCGCCGTCGCCCCTACAGGCTGTCATCCATGCCGCACCCGTCTCGATCATCTGTCCCAACTGCGGCGAGCTGCCCGGTCTGGGTCATCGCTGCCTGGGCAAGCCCAAGTACGCCTGCGATGTGTGCGGCAAGTGCTTCAAAATGAAGCGCTACCTGGAGGTGCGTATACGCTAACTCGCTCCCGTAGCCATTAATTTAAAGACATTTCTCCTTCTCCAGGAGCACTTTGCCACTCACACGGGCGTCAAGCTGCACACCTGCGCCTTCTGTCCCACGGAGTTCCGGTCCAAGTCGAACATGTACCACCACACCAAGCGTAAGCACAAAGCGGAATGGGAGCGATCGCGGGCCACCCGCTCAGCGGCCAAGGCGGGCTATGTCCAGGAGCAGGACACCAGCCCGACGCAGGAACAGTCCGGACCAGCTGCCGTCTAGGGAGGACGGGAATCGCAGGCGCAGGCGGAGGCAGTGCAGGCGTAGTCTTAGACGTTTACAATTATACATATATTTTTTGCATATTAGCCATACCGATGTACTTATCCGAAGTTCCGTGTACTCCAGTCCCCGGCGCCTCGCCTGACATCTATTGTGTATACTCTTCTCGTTCTCTATAATGCCTTAACCAGTTGGATTGCATCTGGTTATAAAGTAAACATTCATTTCAACAAAATCAGCTGCGGGTTACTTATTGGATTGGATTGAAATTTTGCAAGTGGTTACCATTTTTCTTACAAGTTTATTTCAGTTTTGCAATTTATACAATTTGTTTTTACAATTAAATTTACAATTAATGGGATGTAGAACCATGTGTTGGCTAATGCACGGATCTGCGATAATGCTGATTATTGCAATTAAAACGGCGTATGAATCTTCAAATGTGTAAAATGTACAGATGTACAGCTACCGAAGTACAGGAGTTGATCTTAACGCTAGGATGAAAAATGTAAACTCAAAATATGCGCTCATGGTTGCGATGAAATTAAAGTTTACTGTTAACACTAGGCCTGGCTACTAGCTGCCCAACTGAGATTGGTGCTGCTCCCCTGGAGTTGGCTGGTTGAGCGAGTGTGCTATAACTAAGTGGTATAACTGGTGCTCCTCACGGTGGTGGTGATGATTATGTGTTGGTCCGATCCTACGCGAGCCGCTTGCTGCGCGCCTGCGCCTGCAGCAGATCCACCGACGGCACGGAAAATACAAAAGATAAACAGCCGAAGCGCAGCAGGCTCCCGTGGGCCAGCACCGCCGATCCCTCCCAGGCGCCTGCCACCATCGGCACGGGTCCGGCGGTCAAGCAGCGGCAGGCGGGCTTCACAATGGGCGCCAGTCTGAAAAGGAAAAATCTCAATAAACCCGAAAAAACTGTATCTAGCTGCCTTACCGCTCTTTGCCGCTCCTCTTGGGCTCGAACTGGCGGTGAATGTGTCGCCGTTTGTCCAGCAAATCGTCCACGCGCCTCTTAAGCTCGGCATCGTCTGGCCGCATCCGCTTGCCGGCATGCGTGGGCATTCGATCGGTGAAGTCGCAGGCGTACAGCTGCCCATTGACCTCTGTGCCGAACTCCGAGTAGTTGATCAGTTCGTACGACTTGGAGAACTCGTCGTAGAAGATGATGGCGTGCTGCGGAGAGATGCGGCAGCAGTATCCAATCGCCGAGAGGTCCACCGTCTCCGTTTGCGCCAGCGTCGTCGACGGGGAGTAGTGGCCGCCGTAACCAATGTACAGGGTTCGGTAGCGCATGAAAATCGAATGGTCCAGCCCGAGGGAGCTGAACCAGCGGCTGTCCTCGAGCATGTCGCCCAGAGGGGTGATTACCGCCCGAGCCTGCACCTTGCATTGCAACAGCTTCAGCTCCAGGCGTGAGGCCAGCTCGTAGGCCTTCTCCGTGTCGCTCCTTGCGCGCGGCACATAGCTCTCTGCAGCCGCGTCTGCTGCTGCAATGGCCGCCGCAGTGGCCAAGGCCGGATGCAGGGCCATCGCGGGATCCTCGTCGGCCGCATTACCATTCTTCTGGGCCAGTATCGAGGACGTTTCGCTGGTGAACAGCAACGAGAAACGGTTCATGTCCTCCGGTGCCAGTTGGCCCTGTAGGGCAGTGGCTTCGTCCGATCCCTCTGCAGCGGCCAGTTGACGCAGCCGACGGGCGGCCGTGCGATTCTTGTACTGCGTCACAATCTCCGGGTGCTCTTCGACCAGCTGCTGCAGTCGCTGGTGTGCCAGCTTCTTGATAATATCCACGTCCAGGTGGAAGAGGTCTGCATCGATGATGCCGGCCTTGCTGTCCTCCTCGTCCTCCTCGAAGCTGACCTCCAGCTCCAGGCTGGCCTTGGACTCCACCTTGATGACGGAGGGCTGTTCGTTGGCCTGCGCATCCGACTCTGCTTTCGCATTCTCCGGATCTACACCGCCGTTTACTTTGTCGCCGGGGGAGTTCGCCTCGGAGTCCTGGTCCTCCGGACTCGGATCGCTGTCGCTATCGCCCTCCACCGCTGTCTCCACGGTGCCATACTCTCGCTGAATCTCACGGAACTTGGCGCGAGCCGAGCGCAGGGCCTCTAGGTCCTTTAGCAGCGACTCGGTGACCGACTCCCGGGAGATCTCCTCGACTGCGGTGGGAAGATTCTTGCGCCGCTTCACGCGGTCGTAGCGCAGAGTCTGGCGCATCGAGGGCAGCAGCGCCGGGGGATGCTCGTAGTGGTAGCGCACGATGGCCGGCACCTCGATGTGGGCGCGGGCCCGCACGTTCGTCCTGGTGCGGAAGGGCGGATGGCGAGTGTTGACGCGCCGGAAGAACTCCAGCTTGACGTTCTCGTGGTCGAGCGGTTGATGGAAGCGATTCCACAGGCGCACACGCTCTGTGGCCGAAATGCTGTTGGTCATGTTGGCATCCTGGGAAAGGAAATGTATTCAGGTCAGTGATATACAAATTACAAAAAGTTCACCAGTAATCCTTATGTGTATACCTATTAAAATACATATGAATTGAGTAATACATATGTTACGATTTTTGATAATAAATATTATAAAATAATATTGTAAAATGTAGGTGTCAATCCAATTAAGAATCTAAAGTGCAGCTCTTAAATGCAGTGCTCTCACTTACGATAAAGTTCTCGGCATGATTGGGACACATCCACAGGCCCGCTGGCAGGGCAGTGAGCGGTGGGTCTAGGCAGTCCTGATGGTAGTACAGCGGACAGTAGTCGCACGAGATGAGCGGTGCCCGCTTGCAGGATCGTGTGCAATAAAAACAGGTCTTGGCCGGCAGGGGGACCAGTCCCTGGGCGTCCAGCTCAAAGGGCTTCGAGTTGCGCCGCTGGTTGCCCGCACACTTGCGGTTCCCGTTGCCGCTCGAGTGGGTAGGCGGCTGCTGAACGGGCTGCACCTTTCCATTGCCTGGAAACTGGGTGTGCAGCTCCAGCTCCGGCGGCAGCGAGAACTGCTGCGGATTCAGCATGCTGGCCGCCCTAATGACGTCGTCCAGCGGCGTCGGCTTCTTGTTGGGATCGAGGGCCCGCTGGATGGCCATTGGCATCTTGGCCAGCAGCTTCTCGGTGCTGTTGCGCTCGCTGTTGCTCCGCTTGCGCAGGTTGCGGATCTTCAGCGGTATTGACTCCAGATCTCCGGAGGAGGGGGTATTGGCTCTGGAGCCACTGCCCGCGGATGGTACCCGCTCCACGGAGCTGGCCTTCGAGGAGGAGGCCGGCGGCTGCGACACCTTGGCCATGCGACAGCTGTGGCACAGCCACTGACCGCTGGGTATGTCCTCCTCGCTCAGCGGTGGATCACTGGATAGGATAGGGAGAGAGCCTTGGTAATGAAGAGGAGCACCTGGCAGGGACGCAGGATCCCTATACTTACTGACACTGCAGGTGGAAGCTGGAGGGACAGCGGTCACAGCACAACAAATTCCCGCCCTCCTCGCAGGCGTCGCAGTAGTCGTGGTTGTGGCCCCTGCCCGGCCGCCTGTAGTACGGGTGCTTCGTGTTCGTCGTCCTCTGCACCAGCTTCTCGTCCTCGTTGGGCGGCGGCCGAATTAGCTGCTTGATTTGCTACAGGACAAGGAGCGGATCAGCATGTTCATATGCGTGCGTTAATGTGGCATCTTCGTAGCGAAGCTTCGTTGCCAATTGGAACGGAAGCGCGGGAGCGGCTGCTGCCAGTCGCCAGTCCATCGCTGCAGTTCCAGCCCCGGGCCAACTTACCTCCATGATGCTCAGCGAGGCGTTCGGGTCCTGGTCCACCTTCGACATCTTTTTCGCTTGGCTCCTCTTATGCGGTGTACACAATCTCGCAGAGGAAAATACTTGGGAGTCGAGAGTCGACTCGGAACACTGTGCAGCCCTGCGCATCCGCCGCCCGGCTGGCCACACTATCGATTGACGACTGACGGGCATTCAGTGCTGACGACATTTCACTCTGAATCTAGCTTTTTTTTATGGTTATGGTTTTTAAATAAAACTAGAACAAAAACGATATCACCGATAAAGATATTTTTGAAATACCTGTGTTGTGTTGAGCATTTTTTTTTTAGTTTTTTAAACTTAAAAACCGTGTTAGCACTAGCGTTAATCCCATCAATGTATCGCATTGAAACTCAAATTGTATTCAACATTTAAATGGAAAATTTAAACTTGTTACTTCTATATAAATAATTCAAAAGTCAAGGGTTACATTTTTTTTAATAGCTTACCCCAAAAAGTTAAGCCGCATACCCTTTTATATTAGCTGGCTTTGAGGCAAGTTTATTTAATGACAAATTGTTTATTTTATTGCTTGATTTATCAGAATACATACATATAGCCAAAAATGCATTATTTTACAAGGAGCAAACACTGTGCGAGATTAAATATGAACATGAATTATACATAAAAACGAATAAATAATTAAAAAGGTGGCCATTAACGCTGATTCCTTGGGTCGATGAACTCCTCCTGCATCATCGGTAAGCCCACCGTGTATGTGGTATTGCTACCGTCCAACGGGTCAATGCATCGAACACAGGGCCCAAACAAGCGAAGCATGCGACTGCCCAGGGTAGTCCTCTTGGTCCGAAAGTGGAACTGGCCGTTTCCTTGGGTCTGCGAGTGGACCAGCAGGTGCACCTGGCTATCGCTGATGCTCTGGCTCTGACTCGTGTTCCGACTCAGGTTGTGGCTCAGATTGAGGCCCATCACCTCCACGACCCGGTTGTTTCGCCTGTCGAAGTAATATATGCCCTCGTGTCCCTCCACCTCAATGGCCGAGTCGTTGCTGCTCGGCTGGCTGGTTTCCGAGTTGTTGGGCGCAGCGCCGCTCCTGACCACGGGCCGTGCAGAGGAGCCTCCACGGGCCTCGCCTGCGGATGGAATTCAGGGGATTAGTTTAGTATACCGATCAAAGTGTGATTCAGCCCGTATGCTCACCACTTCCGTTGCCATCCAGAGGACTGCTGAAGTCCAGGGCCAGCGGCTGGATGCCTAGCTTGGACTGGCCGGCATTCTGCATGCGAACGGCGGGTGCCACGCTGAGCAGAGCCATCTCAATGGAGCCATCGATGCTATTGTAGGTAAGATTGTTGATTGGATGCGGTGTGGCGCTCTCCTCGACCACGATGGGCAACTCCGTTTGCGTGGCCTTGGCAATGGCCACCGGCGGCCAGGAGTTGAGGGAGCGCAGCGAGTGGCTCTGGAGGCGTCGCAGCTTCTCCTGGCTGGTGGTCAGCTCCGAGCGCAGTGTCTCGAAGTTGCGCCTCATCTGCAGGTGCTCCCCCCTCAACGTGTCCAGCCGCTGCTGCAGGTGATCGCGATACGCCTGGACACGCTCCTTCTCCAGCTGCAGAGCCTCGTTTTCGCCGAGCAGGCGCTCCTTCTCCTCGAGCAGGGTCTCGTAGCTGGGGCTGGGGCTCAGGTTGGTCGCCCCCTCGCTACTGTCGGCCAGCGACTCGTCCTGCATCTTGTGCAGCTCGTCGACGCTGAAGTGTCCCTGGCCCCCATCGCCCCTCGGTCGCGACTTGGGTGTCAGGTACTCTGGCATGGAGCTGTGCCGCTGGAAGCTGCCCGCCGCACTGCGTCGCTGCTGGTCCTGAGCATGAATGTCGGCTATGTACTTGGCCACCTTGCTGGTTACGTGTGCGTACCGCCGCTTTGTGTAGCCAGAGTGGATGTCCTGGCAGGAAACCGCTTTACTGGCGCGGGCGCTGCCCAGCGGCGCCTCTGTGGCGGCCAGTTGGCAGCCATCACCTGTGATCATCTATTTACATTCACTCTTCAAGTTTGGCTGGACAAGGGGCACTCACCATCGTCGACATCCTCCTCCTCCTCCTCCTGGTCGCGACCCACGGGATCGCTCACGCAGGTTTTGGCGCTCTTGTTGGCCACATCCGTATAGGAGTTCTCCGCGGAGCAGTCGCTGCCCGGAAATGGCGCCGGATTCCGCTCGAAAGCCGTCGGCTGGTGGTGCTCGCGAACTGACGGCGCTTTTCCCAGGTACGGCTGACGCCCTGGCTGTCCAGTTGGTCGAACAGCTCATCACTGGGAAAGCTCTCGTCCTGGAGACTCATATTTTACCCACACACAAAACGGATACAAAAACTACGAAAAAAAACAGAACCACAAAGTTGCAACTTGCAATGACTTTTGAAAATTGGCTGGGCTGGGAAAAGCACCGTTACTTCTTGGAAAACTGGAATGTGCAAAGGCGCCAAAGAGACGGCCGTCTTCACAGCCTGGTCACATTTGCTCTTCGCACAAACCGGTCATAAAATATACATTTTATTATCAGTTTTAAAACTAACGAAAATAGCATAAGTACATATTTTTTAAACATCAACATTTACCTTAAAATTCTACTCAAATGACATGTAAAATTAAATTCTACAATTTGTGAAATCTGGCTATGTTTTGACGACTGGAAAACCGTCAGACTAGCAGCACTGCTGGCAATCGGCCATCTCAGCTGGCCGACAACGCAATTTGCCCTATTGTTTGGCAAATTATAAAATATAAAGCGCGATGTTCTCGATTTTTGGGAAGCGCAAGCCGGCCGAAACGCCCACGGAGGAGCAGCCCATCCAGGGACCGGCTGATGGTCCACGTCCAGGCAGTGGCGGCGGCGACGAGTTCGTGTTTATAGAACGGAGGTCCGGATCTCCGGAGGAGGGGGTATTGGCTCTGGAGCCACTGCCCGCGGATGGTACCCGCTCCACGGAGCTGGCCTTCGAGGAGGACACCTTGGCCATGCGACAGCTGTGGCACAGCCACTGACCGCTGGGTATGTCCTCCTCGCTCAGCGGTGGATCACTGGATAGGATAGGGAGAGAGCCTTGGTAATGAAGAGGAGCACCTGGCAGGGACGCAGGATCCCTATACTTACTGACACTGCAGGTGGAAGGTGGAGGGACAGCGGTCACAGCACAACAAATTCCCGCCCTCCTCGCAGGCGTCGCAGTAGTCGTGGTTGTGGCCCCTGCCCGGCCGCCTGTAGTACGGGTGCTTCGTGTTCGTCGTCCTCTGCACCAGCTTCTCGTCCTCGTTGGGCGGCGGCCGAATTAGCTGCTTGATTTGCTACAGGACAAGGAGCGGATCAGCATGTACATATGCGTGCGTTAATGTGGCATCTTCGTAGCGAAGCTTCGCTGCCAATTGGAACGAAAGCGCGGGAGCGGCTGCTGCCAGTCGCCAGTCCATCGCTGCAGTTCCAACGTCCAGCCCCGGGCCAACTTACCTCCATGATGCTCAGCGAGGCGTTCGGGTCCTGGTCCACCTTCGACATCTTTTTCGCTTGGCTCCTCTTATGCGGTGTACACAATCTCGCAGAGGAAAATACTTGGGAGTCGAGAGTCGACTCGGAACACTGTGCAGCCCTGCGCATCCGCCGCCCGGCTGGCCACACTATCGATTGACGACTGACGGGCATTCAGTGCTGACGACATTTCACTCTGAATCTAGCTTTTTTTTTAAATAGTTTTTAAACAAAACTAGAACAAAAACGATATCACCGATAAAGTTATTTTTGAAATACCTGTTATGTTAGGTACTTTTTTTTTTAGAAAAAACTTAAAAATCGTGTTAGCACGAGCGTTAATCCCATCAATGTATCGCATTGAAACTCAAATTGTATTAAACATTTAAATGGAAAATTTAAATATGTTACTTCTATATACATAATTCAAAAGTCAAGGGTTACATTTTTTTTAATAGCTTTCAGCTAAAAGGTAAGCCGCATACCCTTTTATATTAACTGGCTTTGAGGCAAGTTTATTTAATGACAAATTGTTTATTTTATTGCTTGATTTATCAGAATACATACATATAGCCAAAAATGCATTATTTTACAAGGAGCAAACACTGTGCGAGATTAAATATTAACATGAATTATACATAAAAACGAATAAAAACGAATAGTTCCAGTTTCGGGCCAAGAGGACTACCCTGGGCAGTCGCGTGCTTCGCTTGTTTGGGCCCTGTGTTCGATGCATTGACCCATTGGACGGTAGCAATACCACATACACGATGATGCAGGACAAGTTCATCGACCCAAGGAATCAGCCTTAAGGGCCCTTAACGCTGATTCCTTGGGTCGATGAACTCGTCCTGCATCATCGTGTATGTGGTATTGCTACCGTCCAATGGGTCAATGCATCGAACACAGGGCCCAAACAAGCGAAGCACGCGACTGCCCAGGGTAGTCCTCTTGGCCCGAAACTGGAACTGGCCATTTCCTTGGGTCTGCGAGTGGACCAGCAGGTGCACCTGGCTATCGCTGATGCTCTGGCTCTGACTCGTGTTCCGGCTCAGGTTGTGGCTCAGATTGAGGCCCATCACCTCCACGACCCGGTTGTTTCGCCTGTCGAAGTAATATATGCCCTCGCGGGGGCCGTGACCCCACTCCCGGCGGTTTGGCTGCTCCTCGTGTCCCTCCACCTCAATGGCCGAGTCGTTGCTGCTCGGCTGGATGGTCTCCGAGTTGTTGGGCGCAGCGCCGCTTCTGACCACGGGCCGTGCAGAGGAGCCTCCACGGGCCTCGCCTGCGGATGGAATTCAGGGGATTAGTTTAGTCTACCGATCAAAGTGTGATTCAGCCCGTATGCTCACCACTTCCGTTGCCATCCAGGGGACTGCTGAAGTCCAGGGCCAGCGGCTGGATGCCTAGCTTGGACTGGCCGGCATTCTGCATGCGAACGGCGGGTGCCACGCTGAGCAGAGCCATCTCAATGGAGCCATCGATGCTATTGTAGGTAAGATTGTTGATTGGATGCGGTGTGGCTCTCTCCTCGACCACGATGGGCAACTCCGTTTGCGTGGCCTTGGCAACGGCCACCGGCGGCCAGGAGTTGAGAGAGCGCAGCGAGTGGCTCTGGAGGCGTCGCAGCTTCTCCTGGCTGGTGGTCAGCTCCGAGCGCAGTGTCTCGAAGTTGCGCCTCATCTGCAGGTGCTCCCCCCTCAACGTGTCCAGCCGCTGCTGCAGGTGATCCCTATACGCCTGGACACGCTCCTTCTCCAGCTGCAGAGCCTCGTTTTCGCCGAGCAGGCGCTCCTTCTCCTCGAGCAGGGTCTCGTAGCTGGGGCTGGGGCTCAGGTTGGTCGCCCCCTCGCTACTGTCGGCCAGCGACTCGTCCTGCATCTTGTGCAGCTCGTCGACGCTGAAGTGTCCCTGGCCCCCATCGCCCCTCGGTCGCGACTTGGGTGTCAGGTACTCTGGCATGGAGCTGTGCCGCTGGAAGCTGCCCGCCGCACTGCGTCGCTGCTGGTCCTGGGCATGAATGTCGGCTATGTACTTGGCCACCTTGCTGGTTACGTGTGCGTACCGCCGCTTTGTGTAGCCAGAGTGGATGTCCTGGCAGGAAACCGCTTTACTGGCGCGTGCGCTGCCCAGCGGCGCCTCTGTGGCGGCCAGTTGGCAGCCATCACCTGTGATCATCTATTTACATTCACTCTTCAAATTTGGTTAGACAAGGGGCACTCACCATCGTCGACATTCTCCTCCTCCTCCTGGTCGCGACCCACGGGATCGCTCACGCATGTTTTGGCGCTCTTGTTGGCCACATCCGTGTAGGAGTTCTCCGCGGAGCAGTCGCTGCCCGGAAATGACGCCGGATTCCGCTCGAAAGCCGTCGGCTGGTGGTGCTCCGCGAACTGACGGCGCGTTTCCCAGGTACGGCTGAGGCCCTGGCTGTCCAGTTGGTCGAACAACTCATCACTGGGAAAGCTCTCGTCCTGGAGACTCATATTTTACCCACACACAAAACGGACACAAAAACTACGAAAAACAACAGAACCACAAAGTTGCAACTTGCAATGACTTTTGAAAATTGGCTGGGCTGGGAAAAGCACCGTTACTTCTTGGAAAACTGGAACGTGCAAAGGCGCCAAAGAGACGGCCGTCTTCACAGCCTGGTCACATTTGCTCTTCGCACAAACCGGTCATAAAATATACATTTTATTTTCATTTTTAAAATTAACGAAAATAGCCTAAGTACCTACATCTTTTAAAAACTTCAACATTTACCTAAAAATTCTACTCAAATGACATGTAAAATTAAATTTTACAATTTGTGAAATCTGGCTATGTTTTGACGACTGGAAAACCGCCAGACAAGCAGCACTGCTGGCAATCGGCCATCTCAGCTGGCCGACAACGCAATTAGCCAAACAATAGAATAAAATATAAAGCGCGATGTTCTCGATTTTTGGGAAGCGCAAGCCGGCCGAAACGCCCACGGAGGAGCAGCCCATCCAGGGACCGGCTGATGGTCCACGTCCAGGCAGTGGCGGCGGCGACGAGTTCGTGTTTATAGAACGGAGGTCCGGATCTCCGGAGGAGGGGGTATTGGCTCTGGAGCCACTGCCCGCGGATGGTACCCGCTCCACGGAGCTGGCCTTCGAGGAGGAGGCCGGCGGCTGCGACACCTTGGCCATGCGACAGCTGTGGCACAGCCACTGACCGCTGGGTATGTCCTCCTCGCTCAGCGGTGGATCACTGGATAGGATAGGGAGAGAGCCTTGGTAATGAAGAGGAGCACCTGGCAGGGACGCAGGATCCCTATACTTACTGACACTGCAGGTGGAAGCTGGAGGGACAGCGGTCACAGCACAACAAATTCCCGCCCTCCTCGCAGGCGTCGCAGTAGTCGTGGTTGTGGCCCCTGCCCGGCCGCCTGTAGTACGGGTGCTTCGTGTTCGTCGTCCTCTGCACCAGCTTCTCGTCCTCGTTGGGCGGCGGCCGAATTAGCTGCTTGATTTGCTACAGGACAAGGAGCGGATCAGCATGTTCATATGCGTGCGTTAATGTGGCATCTTCGTAGCGAAGCTTCGTTGCCAATTGGAACGGAAGCGCGGGAGCGGCTGCTGCCAGTCGCCAGTCCATCGCTGCAGTTCCAGCCCCGGGCCAACTTACCTCCATGATGCTCAGCGAGGCGTTCGGGTCCTGGTCCACCTTCGACATCTTTTTCGCTTGGCTCCTCTTATGCGGTGTACACAATCTCGCAGAGGAAAATACTTGGGAGTCGAGAGTCGACTCGGAACACTGTGCAGCCCTGCGCATCCGCCGCCCGGCTGGCCACACTATCGATTGACGACTGACGGGCATTCAGTGCTGACGACATTTCACTCTGAATCTAGCTTTTTTATGGTTATGGTTTTTAAATAAAACTAGAACAAAAACGATATCACCGATAAAGATATTTTTGAAATACCTGTGTTGTGTTGAGCATTTTTTTTTAGTTTTTTAAACTTAAAAACCGTGTTAGCACTAGCGTTAATCCCATCAATGTATCGCATTGAAACTCAAATTGTATTCAACATTTAAATGGAAAATTTAAACTTGTTACTTCTATATAAATAATTCAAAAGTCAAGGGCTACATTTTTTTTAATAGCTTACCGCTAAAAGTTAAGCCGCATACCCTTTTATATTAGCTGGCTTTGATGCAAGTTTATTTAATGACAAATTGTTTATTTTATTGCTTGATTTATCAGAATACATACATATAGCCAAAAATGCATTATTTTACAAGGAGCAAACACTGTGCGAGATTAAATATGAACATGAATTATACATAAAAACGAATAAATAATTAAAAAGGTGGCCATTAACGCTGATTCCTTGGGTCGATGAACTCCTCCTGCATCATCGGTAAGCCCACCGTGTATGTGGTATTGCTACCGTCCAACGGGTCAATGCATCGAACACAGGGCCCAAACAAGCGAAGCATGCGACTGCCCAGGGTAGTCCTCTTGGTCCGAAAGTGGAACTGGCCATTTCCTTGGGTCTGCGAGTGGACCAGCAGGTGCACCTGGCTATCGCTGATGCTCTGGCTCTGACTCGTGTTCCGACTCAGGTTGTGGCTCAGATTAAGGCCCATCACCTCCACGACCCGGTTGTTTCGCCTGTCGAAGTAATATATGCCCTCGCGGGGGCCGTGGCCCCACTCCCGGCGGTTTGGCTGCTCCTCGTGTCCCTCCACCTCAATGGCCGAGTCGTTGCTGCTCGGCTGGCTGGTTTCAGAGTTGTTGGGCGCAGCGCCGCTTCTGACCACGGGCCGTGCAGAGGAGCCTCCACGGGCCTCGCCTGCGGATGGAATTCAGGGGATTAGTTTAGTCTACCGATCAAAGTGATTCAGCCCGTATGCTCACCACTTCCGTTGCCATCCAGGGGACTGCTGAAGTCCAGGGCCAGCGGCTGGATGCCTAGCTTGGACTGGCCGGCATTCTGCATGCGAACGGCGGGTGCCACGCTGAGCAGAGCCATCTCAATGGAGCCATCGATGCTATTGTAGGTAAGATTGTTGATTGGATGCGGTGTGGCGCTCTCCTCGACCACGATGGGCAACTCCGTTTGCGTGGCCTTGGCAATGGTCACCGGCGGCCAGGAGTTGAGGGAGCGCAGCGAGTGGCTCTGGAGGCGTCGCAGCTTCTCCTGGCTGGTGGTCAGCTCCGAGCGCAGTGTCTCGAAGTTGCGCCTCATTTGCAGGTGCTCCCCCCTCAACGTGTCCAGCCGCTGCTGCAGGTGATCGCGATACGCCTGGACACGCTCCTTCTCCAGCTGCAGAGCCTCGTTTTCGCCGAGCAGGCGCTCCTTCTCCTCGAGCAGGGTCTCGTAGCTGGGGCTGGGGCTCAGGTTGGTCGCCCCCTCGCTACTGTCGGCCAGCGACTCGTCCTGCATCTTGTGCAGCTCGTCGACGCTGAAGTGTCCCTGGCCCCCATCGCCCCTCGGTCGCGACTTGGGTGTCAGGTACTCTGGCATGGAGCTGTGCCGCTGGAAGCTGCCCGCCGCACTGCGTCGCTGCTGGTCCTGGGCATGAATGTCGGCTATGTACTTGGCCACCTTGCTGGTTACGTGTGCGTACCGCCGCTTTGTGTAGCCAGAGTGGATGTCCTGGCAGGAAACCGCTTTACTGGCGCGTGCGCTGCCCAGCGGCGCCTCTGTGGCGGCCAGTTGGCAGCCATCACCTGTGATCATCTATTTACACTCACTCTTCAAATTTGGCTGGACAAGGGGCACTCACCATCGTCGACGTCCTCCTCCTCCTCCTGGTCGCGACCCACGGGATCGCTCACGCAGGTTTTGGCGCTCTTGTTGGCCACATCCGTATAGGAGTTCTCCGCGGAGCAGTCGCTGCCCGGAAATGGCGCCGGATTCCGCTCGAAAGCCGTCGGCTGGTGGTGCTCCGCGAACTGACGGCGCTTTTCCCAGGTACGGCTGACGCCCTGGCTGTCCAGTTGGTCGAACAGCTCATCACTGGGAAAGCTCTCGTCCTGGAGACTCATATTTTACCCACACACAAAACGGACACAAAAACTACGAAAAACAACAGAACCACAAAGTTGCAACTTGCAATGACTTTTGAAAATTGGCTGGGCTGGGAAAAGCACCGTTACTTCTTGGAAAACTGGAATGTGCAAAGGCGCCAAAGAGACGGCCGTCTTCACAGCCTGGTCACATTTGCTCTTCGCACAAACCGGTCATAAAATATACATTTTATTTTCATTTTTAAAATTAACGAAAATAGCCTAAGTACCTACATCTTTTAAAAACTTCAACATTTACCTAAAAATTCTACTCAAATGACATGTAAAATTAAATTTTACAATTTGTGAAATCTGGCTATGTTTTGACGACTGGAAAACCGCCAGACAAGCAGCACCGCCGCCCGGCTGGCCACACTATCGATTGACGACTGACGGGCATTCAGTGCTGACGACATTTCACTCTGAATCTAGCTTTTATTTTAAATAAAGTTTTTAAATAAAACTAGAACAAAAACGATATCACCGATAAAGTTATTTTTGAAATACCTGTTATGTTAGGTACTTTTTTTTTAGAAAAAACTTAAAAATCGTGTTAGCACGAGCGTTAATCCCATCAATGTATCGCATTGAAACTCAAATTGTATTAAACATTTAAATGGAAAATTTAAATATGTTACTTCTATATACATAATTCAAAAGTCAAGGGTTACATTTTTTTTAATAGCTTTCAGCTAAAAGGTAAGCCGCATACCCTTTTATATTAACTGGCTTTGAGGCAAGTTTATTTAATGACAAATTGTTTATTTTATTGCTTGATTTATCAGAATACATACATATAGCCAAAAATGCATTATTTTACAAAGAGCAAACACTGTGCGAGATTAAATATTAACATGAATTATACATAAAAACGAATAAAAACGAATAGTTCCAGTTTCGGGCCAAGAGGACTACCCTGGGCAGTCGCGTGCTTCGCTTGTTTGGGCCCTGTGTTCGATGCATTGACCCATTGGACAGCGTAGCAATACCACATTCCTTGGGTCGATGCACCCGGACAACGTGTTCATCGGGTATTGCTACCGTCCAATGGGTCAATGCATCGAACACAGGGCCCAAACAAGCGAAGCACGCGACTGCCCAGGGTAGTCCTCTTGGCCCGAAACTGGAACTGGCCATTTCCTTGGGTCTGCGAGTGGACCAGCAGGTGCACCTGGCTATCGCTGATGCTCTGGCTCTGACTCGTGTTCCGGCTCAGGTTGTGGCTCAGATTGAGGCCCATCACCTCCACGACCCGGTTGTTTCGCCTGTCGAAGTAATATATGCCCTCGCGGGGGCCGTGACCCCACTCCCGGCGGTTTGGCTGCTCCTCGTGTCCCTCCACCTCAATGGCCGAGTCGTTGCTGCTCGGCTGGCTGGTTTCCGAGTTGTTGGGCGCAGCGCCGCTTCTGACCACGGCCCGTGCAGAGGAGCCTCCACGGGCCTCGCCTGCGGATGGAATTCAGGGGATTAGTTTAGTCTACCGATCAAAGTGTGATTCAGCCCGTATGCTCACCACTTCCGTTGCCATCCAGGGGACTGCTGAAGTCCAGGGCCAGCGGCTGGATGCCTAGCTTGGGTTGGCCGGCATTCTGCATGCGAACGGCGGGTGCCACGCTGAGCAGAGCCATCTCAATGGAGCCATCGATGCTATTGTAGGTAAGATTGTTGATTGGATGCGGTGTGGCGCTCTCCTCGACCACGATGGGCAACTCCGTTTGCGTGGCCTTGGCAATGGTCACCGGCGGCCAGGAGTTGTGGGAGCGCAGCGAGTGGCTCTGGAGGCGTCGCAGCTTCTCCTGGCTGGTGGTCAGCTCCGAGCGCAGTGTCTCGAAGTTGCGCCTCATCTGCAGGTGCTCCCCCTCAACTTGTCCAGCCGCTGCTGCAGGTGATCGCTATACGCCTGGACACGCTCCTTCTCCAGCTGCAGAGCCTCGTTTTCGCCGAGCAGGCGCTCCTTCTCCTCGAGCAGGGTCTCGTAGCTGGGGCTGGGGCTCAGGTTGGTCGCCCCCTCGCTACTGTCGGCCAGCGACTCGTCCTGCATCTTGTGCAGCTCGTCGACGCTGAAGTGTCCCTGGCCCCCATCGCCCCTCGGTCGCGACTCGAGTGTCAGGTACTCTGGCATGGAGCTGTGCCGCTGGAAGCTGCCCGCCGCACTGCGTCGCTGCTGGTCCTGGGCATGAATGTCGGCTATGTACTTGGCCACCTTGCTGGTTACGTGTGCGTACCGCCGCTTTGTGTAGGCAGAGTGGATGTCCTGGCAGGAAACCGCTTTACTGGCGCGTGCGCTGCCCAGCGGCGCCTCTGTGGCGGCCAGTTGGCAGCCATCACCTGTGATCATCTATTTACATTCACTCTTCAAATTTGGTTAGACAAGGGGCACTCACCATCGTCGACATCCTCCTCCTCCTCCTGGTCGCGACCCACGGGATCGCTTACGCAGGTTTTGGCGCTCTTGTTAGCCACATCCGTGTAGGAGTTCTCCGCGGAGCAGTCGCTGCCCGGAAATGGCGCCGGATTCCGCTCGAAAGCCGTCGGCTGGTGGTGCTCGGCGAACTGACGGTGCTTTTCCCAGGTACGGCTGACGCCCTGGCTGTCCAGTTGGTCGAACAGCTCATCACTGGGAAAGCTCTCGTCCTGGAGACTCATATTTTACCCACACACAAAACGGATACAAAAACTACGAAAAACAACAGAACCACAAAGTTGCAACTTGCAATGACTTTTGAAAATTGGCTGGGCTGGGAAAAGCACCGTTACTTCTTGGAAAACTGGAACGTGCAAAGGCGCCAAAGAGACGGCCGTCTTCACAGCCTGGTCACATTTGCTCTTCGCACAAACCGGTCATAAAATATACATTTTATTTTCATTTTTAAAATTAACGAAAATAGCCTAAGTACCTACATCTTTTAAAAACTTCAACATTTACCTAAAAATTCTACTCAAATGACATGTAAAATTAAATTTTACAATTTGTGAAAGCTGGCTATGTTTTGACGACTGGAAAACCGCCAGACAAGCAGCACCGCCGCCCGGCTGGCCACACTATCGATTGACGACTGACGGGCATTCAGTGCTGACGACATTTCACTCTGAATCTAGCTTTTATTTTAAATAAAGTTTTTAAATAAAACTAGAACAAAAACGATATCACCGATAAAGTTATTTTTGAAATACCTGTTATGTTAGGTACTTTTTTTTTTAGAAAAAACTTAAAAATCGTGTTAGCACGAGCGTTAATCCCATCAATGTATCGCATTGAAACTCAAATTGTATTCAACATTTAAATGGAAAATTTAAATTTGTTACTTCTATATAAATAATTCAAAAGTCAAGGGCTACATTTTTTTTTAATAGCTTACCGCTAAAAGTTAAGCCGCATACCCTTTTATATTAGCTGGCTTTGATGCAAGTTTATTTAATGACAAATTGTTTATTTTATTGCTTGATTTATCAGAATACATACATATAGCCAAAAATGCATTATTTTACAAGGAGCAAACACTGTGCGAGATTAAATATGAACATGAATTATACATAAAAACGAATAAATAATTAAAAAGGTGGCCATTAACGCTGATTCCTTGGGTCGATGAACTCCTCCTGCATCATCGGTAAGCCCACCGTGTATGTGGTATTGCTACCGTCCAACGGGTCAATGCATCGAACACAGGGCCCAAACAAGCGAAGCATGCGACTGCCCAGGGTAGTCCTCTTGGTCCGAAAGTGGAACTGGCCATTTCCTTGGGTCTGCGAGTGGACCAGCAGGTGCACCTGGCTATCGCTGATGCTCTGGCTCTGACTCGTGTTCCGACTCAGGTTGTGGCTCAGATTAAGGCCCATCACCTCCACGACCCGGTTGTTTCGCCTGTCGAAGTAATATATGCCCTCGCGGGGGCCGTGGCCCCACTCCCGGCGGTTTGGCTGCTCCTCGTGTCCCTCCACCTCAATGGCCGAGTCGTTGCTGCTCGGCTGGCTGGTTTCAGAGTTGTTGGGCGCAGCGCCGCTTCTGACCACGGGCCGTGCAGAGGAGCCTCCACGGGCCTCGCCTGCGGATGGAATTCAGGGGATTAGTTTAGTCTACCGATCAAAGTGATTCAGCCCGTGTGCTCACCACTTCCGTTGCCATCCAGGGGACTGCTGAAGTCCAGGGCCAGTGGCTGGATGCCTAGCTTGGGCTGGCCGGCATTCTGCATGCGAACGGCGGGTGCCACGCTGAGCAGAGCCATCTCAATGGAGCCATCGATGCTATTGTAGGTAAGATTGTTGATTGGATGCGGTGTGGCGCTCTCCTCGACCACGATGGGCAACTCCGTTTGCGTGGCCTTGGCAATGGTCACCGGCGGCCAGGAGTTGAGGGAGCGCAGCGAGTGGCTCTGGAGGCGTCGCAGCTTCTCCTGGCTGGTGGTCAGCTCCGAGCGCAGTGTCTCGAAGTTGCGCCTCATCTGCAGGTGCTCCCCCCTCAACTTGTCCAGCCGCTGCTGCAGGTGATCGCTATACGCCTGGACACGCTCCTTCTCCAGCTGCAGAGCCTCGTTTTCGCCGAGCAGGCGCTCCTTCTCCTCGAGCAGGGTCTCGTAGCTGGGGCTGGGGCTCAGGTTGGTCGCCCCCTCGTTACTGTCGGCCAGCGACTCGTCCTGCATCTTGTGCAGCTCGTCGACGCTGAAGTGTCCCTGGCCCCCATCGCCCCTCGGTCGCGACTCGAGTGTCAGGTACTCTGGCATGGAGCTGTGCCGCTGGAAGCTGCCCGCCGCACTGCGTCGCTGCTGGTCCTGGGCATGAATGTCGGCTATGTACTTGGCCACCTTGCTGGTTACGTGTGCGTACCGCCGCTTTGTGTAGGCAGAGTGGATGTCCTGGCAGGAAACCGCTTTACTGGCGCGTGCGCTGCCCAGCGGCGCCTCTGTGGCGGCCAGTTGGCAGCCATCACCTGTGATCATCTATTTACATTCACTCTTCAAATTTGGTTAGACAAGGGGCACTCACCATCGTCGACATCCTCCTCCTCCTCCTGGTCGCGACCCACGGGATCGCTTACGCAGGTTTTGGCGCTCTTGTTAGCCACATCCGTGTAGGAGTTCTCCGCGGAGCAGTCGCTGCCCGGAAATGGCGCCGGATTCCGCTCGAAAGCCGTCGGCTGGTGGTGCTCGGCGAACTGACGGTGCTTTTCCCAGGTACGGCTGACGCCCTGGCTGTCCAGTTGGTCGAACAGCTCATCACTGGGAAAGCTCTCGTCCTGGAGACTCATATTTTACCCACACACAAAACGGATACAAAAACTACGAAAAACAACAGAACCACAAAGTTGCAACTTGCAATGACTTTTGAAAATTGGCTGGGCTGGGAAAAGCACCGTTACTTCTTGGAAAACTGGAACGTGCAAAGGCGCCAAAGAGACGGCCGTCTTCACAGCCTGGTCACATTTGCTCTTCGCACAAACCGGTCATAAAATATACATTTTATTTTCATTTTTAAAATTAACGAAAATAGCCTAAGTACCTACATCTTTTAAAAACTTCAACATTTACCTAAAAATTCTACTCAAATGACATGTAAAATTAAATTTTACAATTTGTGAAATCTGGCTATGTTTTGACGACTGGAAAACCGTCAGACTAGCAGCACTGCTGGCAATCGGCCATCTCAGCTGGCCGACAACGCAATTTGCCAAACAATAGAATAAAATATAAAGCGCGATGTTCTCGATTTTTGGGAAGCGCAAGCCGGCCGAAACGCCTACGGAGGAGCAGCCCATCCAGGGACCGGCTGATGGTCCACGTCCAGGCAGCGGCGGCGGCGACGAGTTCGTGTTTATAGAACGGAGGTCCGGGCCGGATCCGGTGGCCCCAGGAGCTGGAGCACCGGGCCCCATGTACCCGCCAATGCCGCCAGCTGGCTATCTGCCCTATCCGCCGATGCCGGGACAGGGACACAGGGGCACGCCAGTGAAGCAGCCGGGTTCCCAAGGACCCGTCAACTACTTGCAGGACATTCCCTTCGAGCTGGCGCCCGGATTGGCCACCAAGGACCGCTACGCGAGCACCCAGATGCAGGTGGACAGCATCCTGGCGCTGCTCACGCGCCAGCTGTCCGTGGACGCACTGGCCGAGGAGTACACCTTCGCCCTGGAGCGGTCCGTGCAGAACGAGTGCTACTAACATTAGCTGCCTTGGCTGCTGAGCACACTGGTTATTAATAAACGTTGCTTATTTAATTGTAAACTGCCGAGAGGAGAAAGGAGGAGGGCGTGCCATTTGGCACTGTTCGGTCTGGAAATGTCTGTCGCATGCCGAGAAAGTATTTCACCAATTGCGTATTTGCCCAATACTCTGGTAAATGACTTTTAGCTAAATGTAACAATGTTTAACCATTCAAAATGTATTGTAAATCGTTAAATTATTAAACTCTTTATGCAATTAAAGTCAACACTTTCGGTTCAAATATTATATTTTTTTTAAACTAAAAATCCTAATACGACTATAAAACAGTTTGAACATTTGTTTTTTTTTAAAACCCCCACTTAGAAGAGAAATGCAATATTTTTGGATTAATGAATACCAGTTTGTACATAATCCTTGTGGAACATTGCCATATAAACATGTAACATTAAAAACAAGTGATCCCAAATGTGCTGTACTGAAAACTATCAATCTAGTCACCTGGGGGCGTTGCCTTTGACATATTTCAACTAAGCCTGGCCATTCGGTGTTCGACTTTTCCAACGTAAACACATAAAATTGTTAGTGCTCTCGTTTTTCAAAACTACAAATCCGTTTTTCCGTTCCGGGCATAGAGTTTTACATTTTTTTACCGCATCCCATCTGAGAACCCCTGCTAAATTCGCAATTTATCCAAATTGATTGGGCCGTTCTGCCTGCTACTTAATCCCCTTACCGTTCCGGCCATGGCCAGCTCCAACGTCTCCGACTGGGATGAGCCGCGGCCCACGTCGACTGACACCTTGCCCGAGGAGGAGGATCCGGATGTGTGCGCCGAGGAGAATGTAAAGAAGCGGCAGGAGGAGAACCTGTCCAGGCTGCAGTCCTACGTGCGACGCATGGCTTACCAGCCGGCCATGCCGCCCAAGGCCAAGCCCTACGATGTGGCCCTGTCCAAGCCCAAGATGCACACGCTCATCGACAACTACGAGCAGTTCAAGGACGTGTACGATCCCAAGCTGCGGGCCAAGCGGCTCAAGCGCATGCTGGGCAAGTACAACGCCATAACCACAGAGTAAGAGCTGCTTCCTTACAGACTTCACTCCATTTGCTTACTAATCCCGTGTCAACAGGCATCTGGAGCAGATCCTCAAGAGCAACAAGACCAAGGAGCGTAAGAAGGAGGACTTCCTGAAGCGCAAGCAGGAGCTGTACTACAACATGCTGACCAAGCTGGAGCGGCAGTGCCGCACACAGTACCTGAACGTGCTCATCAATAAGTTCGCCAAGTTCATCGCCCATCTGGCCACCACGATGCGCATTCCCCCGCAGCTGTGCGATCCGTATGCGCGCATGCAGCGCGGCATCTTCTGCAACATCCTGCTGGCCATCGGTGTGCAGCCCACCTCGCAGTCGGCCATCTACTACACCAGCGAGGACGCCATTGAGTACGATGTGTGCCATCGCCTCGCCCACGCGCTGCTCAGCCTGATCATCAAGGCCCTGGACTCGGCGGCCACACGGGATCCCAGCGAGCCGCCCATGCCGGCGGACATGGACTTCGAGATGGACAACCACATCAAGCGGCGGCTCATGTGTGCCGCGGCGAGGAAGCTGATGTACGAGCGTCGCCGCAATAAGGCCCAGCCCCAGCCCCAGGGCCCTGGAGGCTTCGAGAATTTATTGCGTGCTATGCGTCGAGGAGCGGACGGCTCTCCAGTGTGTTCGTAAACCTTGGGTTTTTATTTTTGGCTCTATAGATAAATCGGCTTGACATTAAACACAAGCATTGTGCGCACAGTCACCGTCAGGGGTTTCCTCCTTTAACTGCAGGCACAGCCAGTTCGAGGGCACCTCAAAGCTCTCTGTGGGATGCTGCGTGTACTCCTCGCAGTAGGGCACGTGCCAGTGGCCAGACACTCTGTGGGCACCGAGCCTGTGGCGGATGGGCTCCTTGACTATAATCCGACCCGTTTGCGTTTGGGTCACCAGCGAAAACTGGTGCTCCTGCTGCCAGCGCCGGAAGATGGGCTTCAGCTCGGGACCCACATGGAACGCGTGACTGCGCATCAGGTCGCGGGAAAAGAAGTCCGTGTCCTGACCGCTGCGCAGCGTAGCATACAGCAAAAACGGATCGTCATGAGACCTAGAAAGAATCATCAGTTATTCTTCCACTCAATTTTAATACAACGTTCTAAAAGGAGTTCTAGCCAAATTACAACCCATTCCCTATTGTAATTACTACCAAAATGTGGTTGAAAGGGATTCCTTGAGCATATTGATCAGTCACATTCGAGTCTTCTTTAAGTCGTTATGAAATGATAGTTTCTTAATCAGATAGACCAGTAAAAGCCTCATCAAGGTAATCCTAAATTAATCTTCTAAATGGCTATACCCATTCCTTTCTCTTTGACGAAGCATTACTTACAGGTTGTTGGTGAGGAAGAGGCTGGCGTTGCTCTGGACGTAGTGCATGGCCTGCTTGGACCAGTTGCGCATGTGCTCGCGTCCAAGGACCAGGACACGCTTGTCCTGATCCCGGAAGTGCCGCACCACGGTGGCCACCAGCTTCGCCAGCTGCTGGGGCGACTTTTTTGTGCCCGTTGAGTAGGCCACGTTTAGGCCATCGATCACACAGTCGTAGGGAGCCGTCTTCGCCACGTACTTCTTGAATCTGGTCACCTCCTCGGGCGTGGAGCGCTGAAAGACGTCGCGTCGTATGAGCACCCGCTCCAGGAAACACTCACTGAGCCGCCGGAACTGCTCGTCGCTGATGGCCACCGGCTGGAGGTGCTGCTGGCACTCGATACACCTGCCGAGGGCGCCCAGGTGCGTGAGCCTGGCCTTCAGGAGCTGGGGCACCTTTTGGGCCAGCTCCTGCAACCGCTCCGCCACCCGCTGGCTGACTAGAATCTCGTGCCGCTCGAGGAAGTGCAGCAGACGCTTGAGCTGGGCAGGCAAAACATTTGTGCTCGTGGCCAGGCGGTTGAGCAGCGCCAAGTAGACATCGCACTTGGGTGGCTTCCTGGCCAGGGCCATTTCCTCCAGCAGGCTCCAGGCCAAATCGTACTCCGGCGACTCCACGCTGAATGCCTTCTCCGCCAGCGCACTGTAGGCGGCCACGCTAGGCGCGCTGGTCACCTTCATCATCTCCAGCAGCGGCAGGGCGCTCTGCCAGTCGGCGGTGGTGGCCACCAGACCGTGAATTACATGCTCGCAGCTGCTGGCGTCCAAAGTCTCGTGCTCCGCCCGCAGTGACTCACAGATCTGCATGATCTCCCCCTGCTCCGCCTCGCTGAGCGGTCGTTCGTGGTAGGCGGCATTGTAGACCCTCAGCAGGCGCCCCAGCGTCGCCGCATTGGGCTTTGAGCCCTGGCTGCGCAGGAACTCCACGTAGTTCTTGGCCAACGCCAGCTGCCGCGGTCCACTGCACACGCCCAGGATCACCGCGTCCACGTTGTGCCCGTTGATGTGTTTGTAGCCCTCCACCAGGGACTGTCGCACCGCCGTCCACTCCTCGCCGCTCAGCTCCTGGCGACGCTCCAAGAGATCGCTGCGCAGCTGTTCCAGGCGATCGGGCGGCAGGCTGCCCAGCTGGGGGCGCCGCTTGTGCTGGCTGGCCAACCGGCGGTGGACACTGCGGCAGCCGTCAATCTGCTGCAATCTGCAATGCTGCAGATGCCGCAGCAGTCGCAGATTGTACATAATCGGCGGAATTTTTTGGTTTTGTTGAATCTTCAAGTTTCTTGCCGGTTTGCGGTGTGACCAGGCGAGAAGAATTTTGGAAAATACCCTAATTTTAAAATTAATAACAAGGTACGTCAAACGGTATTTCTAATTAAATTAAATTTAAGTGGAAAACCGTATAAACAAGTGAAAAACTCTATTAAAGTTCAATAATTTGGAAATTCCAACAGTTAATTGAAAAATTGCGGGAACTGTCGATACTAATCGATATATTGGTAAGTTGGTATATTTCACAACGTACCAGTGCTGGTCACATTGAAACAGCAAAACTTGCAACTCACTCAATTGTTATTTCAGAATCTTGAATTTGTAAAGTGTTTCGCTGTAAAATAAGTGATAATCCAAGTGCAGGATGACCGTGACCGCCACCCCGCTGCCCGACAATCTGCGGGTGAAAGCCTTCTCCGACTACAGGAAGAAGCTTCTGGAGCACAAGGAGATCGAGGGGCGACTCAAAGAAAGTACGGCTGGTGAGCACTGTCCCCCGGCAAATGCGTATTAAACGGCTGTTTTCAGAGCGCGAGGAGATCAAGGAGCTGACCAAGCTGTACGACAAGTCTGAGAACGACCTGAAGGCACTGCAGAGCGTGGGACAGATCGTGGGCGAGGTGCTGAAGCAGCTGACCGAGGATAAATGTAAGACTCCTGGAGGGTTTCCTCAAACGTGTACACTGTGCATATATCACCATACACCCATACAATTGTATTGCAGTCATCGTGAAGGCCACCAATGGTCCCCGCTACGTGGTGGGCTGTCGCCGCCAGCTGGATAAGGCAAAGCTCAAGTCGGGCACAAGAGTGGCCCTCGACATGACCACGCTGACCATCATGCGCTACCTGCCGCGCGAGGTGGACCCGCTGGTGTACAACATGTCGCACGAGGACCCCGGCGATGTGACCTACTCGGCCATCGGCGGCCTCACCGAGCAGATCCGCGAGCTGCGCGAGGTGATCGAGCTGCCGCTCCTCAATCCGGAGCTTTTCCTGCGCGTCGGCATTACGCCGCCCAAGGGCTGTCTGCTGTACGGACCGCCAGGCACCGGCAAAACGCTGCTGGCCCGCGCCGTCGCCTCGCAGCTGGACGCCAACTTCCTCAAGGTCGTGTCCTCGGCCATTGTCGACAAGTACATCGGCGAGAGCGCACGCCTCATCCGCGAGATGTTCAACTACGCCCGCGACCACCAGCCCTGCATTATCTTCATGGACGAGATAGACGCCATCGGCGGCCGGCGCTTCTCCGAGGGCACCTCCGCGGATCGCGAGATCCAGCGCACGCTCATGGAGCTGCTCAACCAGATGGACGGCTTCGATTCGCTGGGCCAGGTGAAAATGATCATGGCCACCAATCGCCCAGACACCCTGGATCCTGCCCTGCTGCGTCCGGGTCGCTTGGACCGCAAGATTGAGATTCCCCTGCCCAACGAGCAGGCCAGGTGAGGCATTCAGCTTGATTGGTCGAATGATAGTCGTAAAAATTATGCATAGCTTTTGGTCAGGTGTCTTTGGAGATAGTTAAACAAAATTTTGGATATCTCGCTTTTAATTGGTTTATATTTTGTTCACCACTTTGTTTAGCTTTTATCAAGCGAGTTTGGGTCGGAAAATCTCCTCATAAATATAAGGCACTATTGTGACATCCTTCGGCTGACAGAGATTTCATTGATTAGATATTTTCTTGAATCAAAATATAAGATAATGGGTATTTTAGTACACCTTGTTTTCTATCAGTTAGTCATACTGATACAAAGCTTGTGTTATGAAGGGAAACACCCAAAAACTTCAGTCTTAAATAAGAATCACAAACATTAAAACTAACAGAGAAACTATTATAATTTCAGATTGGAAATCCTTAAGATTCACGCTCTGAAGATCGCCAAGCACGGCGAGATCGACTACGAGGCCATTGTGAAACTGTCGGACAACTTCAACGGTGCGGATTTGCGAAATGTGTGCACAGAGGCGGGTCTCTTTGCCATCCGGTGAGTGGAGGAGTCTTCTTCCGCCCCTCGTTCTCCACTAACAAAACCATATTCTCCAATTTCCTCTCCAGGGCCGAGCGGGAGTATGTTATTCAGGAGGACTTTATGAAGGCGGTGCGCAAGGTATCTGACAACAAGAAACTGGAGAGCAAGCTGGACTACAAGCCCGTCTAGGAGCCACCCCGCCCATAGAGTTAACCATTACCCATTTACACACATATACAGATATATATATTATGTCCAACCAACAGGCCTGTCATACATAGTCCGTTGCTTTCTCCATATGCTAATTAAATGCTATGTAAAGATTAGGGGTTCATGTAATTCTTGTAGGGTTTTCTATCGGCCTAGCCGCACTTCTGCTGCTGCTGCTCCTCGATGCGGCGCTTCTTGCGCTCCAAGTAGTCACTGACGTTGTCGAAGCGCTTCTTAAACCAAACGGACAAGTCCTCTGGCACAAAGGGCACGCCGCACTCGTCGGAGGCATCCAGGCCCTCCAGCACCATCTTCAGCCAGCCCTCGGGCATCCCCTTGGAAGACCGCTGGCCAGTGGCAATGTCGTACGCCCGCAGAGTCAGCCGCTCGTTCTCTGCCCCGCTCACGTAGATGCGGTCGGCGGTTAAAGTAAAGTTGCAAATGTTCCAGGTGCCCGCCTCAGCCCGCACCAGTTGCGTGGCCGTGACACTCCAGGCCTCCGATTCCGTCTCCGACTCCCCGCTGCTCCGCTCCAGCCGATACAGACCCAGGGCGTCCACGTTGTCATAGAAGAGCACGGCCGCCTGGAAGACCTTGTTCGGCTGCAGCTGTCGCACCAGCAGGCGAACTGCCGGTGCTGGAAGCTCGTGGAGCAGCAGCTCCTTGCCTGCAATGTAGTTCCACACGCGCAGCGTCTTGTCCCCGGAGGCCGAGGCGATGTGCTGGTCCGTCAGCAGGGCCAGACCCGAGACGAACTCCCTATGCCCTAGGCAGTAGCTGTGGATGTCGAAGGTGGCGGGATAGTTGGTCACCCGTATCTTGTCGTCCCGGTCGCAGGTGATGATGTGCTGCTGGTCCTCGGACCACAGGATGTCGTACACGACGCTGAGGTGGCCCAGTAAGAGCCTGGGGGCCGCCTCCACCTCCACGCAGTCGTACTGGTAGCAGTCGCCTGTCTTGTCCGTGACCAAAACGGAGCTGCTGTCGCTGCAAAAGCGCAGGGCACTGGCTGCCCTCGCCAGCGGGCGGGACGACAGCAGGTGGGCGTGCTCCGGACGAGCGCGGTAGAGCAGCAGGGCCTTCTGGCCGCCCGACGTGGTCACGGCCAGCAGCTGTCTATCTGGAGAGTAGCTCACATTCTGCACCACTGAGGCCTCGACCTTGGATCCAGAATTAGAACCAGCTCCAGAACCCGAACCAGAGGCTGTTGCTTCCGACGGCTGCTTGTCCTTGACAACAGCAAGCTGTTGCTCCTTTCCAGGCCCGGGCCCAGTGCCTGGACAGGATCCCTGCTCGGCGGCCTTGAGGCCACACGTGGCCATGTCGGGCGGCAGCTCGATCTCCTTGAATATCTGCAGGTCGTCCGGGTTCACGAACAGCACCCTGCGGCCATGGCCGACCACCAGCTCGGGCTCGGCGAAGAAAATCGTTGCCATGGATCCTGATTTGTCCGACTTGTCCGATTTGATTTGGTAAACAACTTTCGGGAATGGAAATTCGGGGACCAATAACTGTAAGTCGGCGGCAGCGGGAAGGAAATAAGTTTGTGTCTAAAAAATACCAGCTTCGCGAGCCAAGACACAACAAAAAATACCGTTAGAATATACCGTGGGCTAAGGAAAATATACTGCACGCATGGAAATCAGGGACCGTAAGTAACAGTTATGATTTTTGAATTTGGAACACGGCTGCCAGATTTGGCTCTTTTGAGCCACAACTGGCTATTTTTTTCCTCGTTGGCTCTTTGGCCCATTTTTATTGAATTTGGCTCTTATATGATAAAAGTTAAAAAAAAATCAAAGCAAATAATAAATAAAAATTTGGCTCTTTTTTATTAAAATTGGCTAATTTTTAATCTTTTTTTAGCTCATTGAAAATTTTTGAAGTGGCAACCGTGGATATAGATCTAAAAGCTACTAAAAGTTCAAATTTTGCTGCATTCTTTTAGGCTGCTAATATTTTCTGCTGGCTGCAAAACATAGCCGATAAAGAATACGCTGCCTACTGGAAGAAGGATATTTGGTGAAATTTGCAAGGATTCCTTGGCCGAAACATGGAATGTCCTACCTCGTTGAACTCGTAGAAAGATTCTCTATCGATTGGCGTTCAAACCTGGAACATTTTTTTTCTAGCCCAAATTTGCAAATTTGGATCATCATCCATCAGGATTTTTTTGATTTTCGGGGTCAAAATTTTTGTATCGGAAAAGTGATGGGGTTCGATTGCTTAGGTCCTCAGCAATCCGAAACAGTTACTCTTTTTCCTGTGGGTCCTTTCTGAGCCGAGATATCCTGCAAAAACACTATCCCATACAAATTTTTGGATGTGAAACTTCAAAAACTTTAAATGTTCAGAATCGGAAAAGTAGTTATGAGGATCTATAGCCTTGGTCCTCAGAAGCTAAAATCCGTAATCCTTTTGCTTTAATGTCCTTCCTAGGCCGAGTTATCCTGCAAAAACACTTTCAAACGCAATATTTTTGTCAATTTGTTTTTGCAGGATATCTCGGCCGATACGCATCCTACAGTAAAAACAAAAACAGTTTTGGACTGCCAAGTACTTTGGCTATCGACCCTCAAGGATTATTTGGCCGAATTCGATTCACAAAGCTTTTTTCTGACAATCGATATTATTAAACAAGAACTAATCGGAAAAAATTTGATAATGATCAATACCCGAGGTCCTTACCAATTCGAAACAGTTTTTGTTTTTACTGTGGGATGCGTATCGACCGAGATATCCTGCAAAAACTGTTTGCAAGGAATATTGCTACTGAAAGTGTTTTCGTAGGATAACTCGATTTAGACAGGACATCCAGGCAAAAGGATGACTGTTTTGGGTTCTTAAGGACCAAAGCTATCACTATTTTTCCGATTGCGAACAACAAGATTTTTTCGAGATTCACGTCAAAAAAAATCGTATGGGAATGGGTTTTTGCAGGATATCTCGGCAGAAACAGGACCCACACGAAGAAGAGTAACTGTTTCGGATTGCTGAGGACCTAAGCAATCGAACCCCATCACTTTTCCGATACAAAAATTTTGACCCCGAAAATCAAAAAAATCCTGATGGTACCATCAGCCAAATTTGCAAATTTGGGCTAGAAAAAAAATGTTCCAGGTTTGAACGCCAATCGATAGAGAATCTTTCTACGAGTTCAACGAGGTAGGACATTCCATGTTTCGGCCAAGGAATCCTTGCAAATTTCACCAAATATCCTTCTTTCAGTAGACAGCGTATTCTTTATCGGCCTGGAAGTATGCAGCAGCTATATTTTGCAGCCAAATCAAAATACCCTCTAAATCTTTGAAAGCGACTAGTACATGGGAAAATTTCACATTATTAGTGTTGGCTTTTATTTATAGTCTATTATAAACATAGTAATTAATGCTCCATCATTGGCGGTAGTCAGGGAAGGAAAAAGAAGGACAATATGCTTAAGCCTAAATGCATTGAATTGTATATTGCAACCGAGTCGCTGCGGACAGGCGGACAGGACAATATCGAATACGATGCGAATGTTGCGTAACCACTAATTATTGATTGGTGCCGATCGATGATCTGTGTGCTGTGTGGGAAGGGGAGTGGGTGCGATTTGTAGGGTGGGTTGAGGGTGGGACGGGGTGGGCAGGGGTTTGATACAAAGGACGACGGAGAGAAGGCAGCCGGATCAGGTTAGCTTGGAGCGCTTCTTGGCAATCGCGTCCTCCACGGCGCGCAGTTGCTTCAGCAGCTCCTCACGCCTCGACTTTTTGCCGTCCTTGTCCTTGCCGCCATCCTTGTCCTTGTCCTTCTCCTTGCCGTCCTTGTCTTTGTCCTTGCTGTGCTCCTTCTCCTTGTCCTTGCCGTGCTCCTTCTCCTTGTCAGAGTCGGCTGAGTTGTTGGGTGAGGCCAGCGCCGAAACTCCCACCATGTTTGATGTTTTCTTAATCTCAATGGAAATGGGCGAACGCTTCTTGGTTGCTTGTTCAGCGGCTGTGGAGAGATACATTTGAATTAATAAATCCTTAAGGGATGCAACCAATAACAAAGCAAAGCTTGAGTTCCCTTACGCTTCTTGATTAGCTTGCGCTCGTTGAGCGCCTTGTCAGTGGCTCGCACTCGCTTCTGGGGCGTCTCCCGCGATCCCGACGAGCTATCCGACGAAGAGGATCCCGATTCCGATTCGGAGTACGAGGTATCCGATGAGTCTGTCAAATATTTAATGCCGAATTAGTATAGATCTTGGTTTTGTTTGTGCACTATCCCTTACCTGAGTCAGATGTGCTGGAGCTGCGCCTGCGTCTCAGCTTGTCGAACTTTTTGGGTGTCGGGGAGGAAAGCTTCTTTCGCTTGGAAGCGGGACTGTGGCCCAAGCCTCGCTTGTCCAAAGCGGGTCGCTTGTACGAAGGCGACAGGCTTCCTTCTGTGAATGGTAATATTTGGTTTTTTTAATTCCAGAAAATGTAAGTTACATGGGTCCCCTAATTTTGATGAAAAAACTGGTAAATTGCAAATAAGCATAATTTTAAGCTTTAACGAAAAACCTATTGATTGTGTATGCTTAATATTTTGAATTATCTTAATATATATAAAAGATTATGTAAAGTTATTAAGCGGTTAAAAAAAAACTCTTGTAAAAGATAATTTATACAATAAAAGAAAGCTTGTTTTGAAAACCATGACAAAGAAAAAAACCTATTAAAATGAAATCAATTAAACGGCGAAACTCACTGGAAGAGTGCCTGGGGCGTCGCGGTATCTGGCTCGGCGATCGGGCCGCCCTGCCAGCGTGCCGGCGCGATGAGGAAGAGGCGGAGGCTTGGGCCAGCTTGTGCGAACTGCCTCCGTAGCGCCGCTTGTGCTCGGAGGGACTGCTCGAGCGCGAGGAGTCCGAGCTGGAGTCGCTTTGTGAGCTGTTCGATGTGGAGTACGACGAGTTGCTGCTGTAGCTGCGCTTGTCCCGCCGTCTCCGGTCGTCCCGATCGTAGGAGCCCCTGCCCATCGACTTGGAGCGCATCCAGGGATCGCTCCACTCGTCTCCCCTTCCTCCGGCTGCCTCCACCCGCTGTACGATCACCTCGCGGGCAGGCCGCAATCGTCTGTCGTCCTCGTAGTGCGGCATTCGGTGGGGCGGCAGTTCGCGGTACCTCGCCATTCGGCCATACGCATCCACATCCTCGTACTGCGGCGGCATGTACTGACTGCGGCCATAGCGATCTGGTGGAGGACCATAAACGGAGTACTGCAGGGGCAGGAGAGCGCGGGGATGGGGATGAGCCTGGGGCACCGCATGGGGGTGCATGGACATCGGCAGGCTGAGCGGATTGAGTGGCTGCTCGCGGACCGAGGACGAGGGCGGGGGCGGTGACCGGGCGCTGCTGCCGCCCCGCTCCTTGAGGTAGTACGGATCCTTCTCGAGTTCGTCGGGGGACAACGTCAGGTTCATCTTCTTATCTTCAAAGTCCATGTCCTGCTCCTTGCGTTTGTTCGCCTTCCTCATCATCTCCTTGGCCGTTCGCAGTCCTCTCTCCCAGGCATTTTCCACCACCACGGGGCCGTCCGGTAGCAGGGCGGCTCTTTCGTGCACGTGGCCGCCATAGATGCTCGGTGCGTGGTGCAGAGTGGGGCGATGGAGCAGGGGCGGTCGCTCGTTCCGGTAGTCATGATAGTCGGCCACTGTCGCGGCATGCGAGCTGTAGGCACTCGCTCCGGGACGTGCTCCAGCGCTGGCCGATCCACCGACCGAGGCTCCTGCTCCCGAACCCTGCATGGGCACAGACCGCACCAAGCTCTCGAACATCGTGTAGTTGCCCTTGTCCGTGACTCCGGGATGCAGAAAACGGCAGCTCATTCCCCAGGTGCACTGGCCACGCGTGTAGAAGCGGCACACAGGCTTCGGTTCGGTCTCCTCCGGCCTCTTCTCGTCCTCGTCGGAAACCTCGCCCTCCTCCAGTTCCTCCTCGTCCTTCTTTTTCTTTGCGGCCGCTGCTGCCGCCGCCGCCGTCTTGTCCTTGCCCTCCTCGCCGTCCTCCAGGCTGCCATTGCCCACGCTGTTCTTGCGCTTCTCCTTGCCATCAGCCTCGTCGTCGTCGCCGTCCACCTCACCGTCGTCGTCGTCATCGTCTTGCGTGCCCTTGGCCTGGTTTGTTTCGTTGGCTTTGCTCTCCGCCGACGGCTCCTTTACAGGCTCCGGACATTCGCCCTCTTCCGCCTCAAAGTCAAGCGCGTCGTCGTCGTGGGTCTTCACCAAGTCCTCCTCCAAAACAGACGCAGGCGCTCGACCATTGGATGCGTCTTCAGGCTATTGAAGATGGAAGATAACCATTAAATAAATAACTGGATGTTTTAAAATACAACTTATTATAAATTTGTTTTTAAGTCCGTCTCACAACTTAAGTATTTCATCCAAATTGTAATGTAATGATGATGATCGTAAGACTATACGCTATAGCTAAATCGTTTTTAAATGCTTTTTTTTAGCTTGGGTTGAAAATACATATGAAACGGAATCTTTGAGCATAATATTCACCTATTTCCAGAATGTCTGATTAATTTGAAACTTTGTATACGTTTCCTATTATCCCTTTTGGGACCGCCAGGATTAATAATAAGTTATTCGGCGCCTATAATTGATTTTTCTACCTTTAAGTTCGGTTAGCTATAAAGCGTGTTTTTTTTTAAGTTTTTAAAACTATAATGTATTTAATATAACCTTTTTTTTGTTAAGGATCCCTTCAGACTTTAATACCCTTTTTAAAGAATTAAGACTACAACTCACTTTGGTCTCTTTGGCGGAAGCCCTCTCCTCATCTCCACTGGCAGACCTGCCGTTTTGCTTGGCCGGCTTCAACTCCAGATCGTTGTCCTCGCCCAGGGCGGGCAGTGAGTCGTTTGAGATGGCCCCGTCCTCGTCCTCGTCCGCGGGATGAAGCGAGTTTTTGGAGGGCGCTCGCTTCTCATCAGCCTCGATGTCGCTCACGTCGCTGAGATCCTCGTGGCTGATGTTCAGGTCGACGGCTGCCTGGTTGTATAGCTGCGGACTGTTGCTCCGGCTGCGCACGGAGGAGAGGAACGAGCTGGGCTGGGATTTGGCGCTGGGCGAGCCGGGTGGCTCCACTTCCGCTGATCCAGTTAACTCTGCCGACTCGGACTCGGGTTGGGGCTCAGTTTCAGATTCAGGAGGCGGCTGCTGCTCCAGCACTCGCTTTTGTTCCTGACCCGGCTCAGGATCGGGCTCATCTTCACTTGAGGAGCCGCTGGAGGAGCTGCTGCCACTTCCACTGCCGCTGCTGCTGCTGGAGCTCTTCTTCTGCTTCTTGGAGACTTCGCTGCGACTAGAACTGGAGCTAGAGTTGGAAGACGAGCTGCTGGTAGAGGCGGCTCGAACGGATCGGTCCAGGGGTACTCCGCCGCCAGCCGGTTCCGCCACCTCAGCGACCTCCTTAACGTTTGTGGGCGAATTGGAGCGCGATTCCGAGGAGTTGGACTGGGAGCTGGCACGAGAGTCGTCCGACTCCATGTCGAGGACCATGGGTTCGCCTTACGCCGGTGCGGGCAACTCCTTCCCTGGCGTTTCTGCAGGAGATTCGAAGATAGCGTACATTAGCGGGGGCACGGCAATTCCTACAACACCCTGGACAACTTAGACGGTAAACCACAGCTCGGTGGGGTGGGGGCAACCGAGGCAAAGCTAGTAACGCAACGATCATTTGTTGGAGGCTTCTTTATATTGCTTTAAAAAGTGTAAACGCTGATGCAGTAGACAAAAAAAAAGGAAATACCTGTTGTTTTTTTTTTATTTATAAACATTAAACTAGAATTTTTGATCATCTGACAAAACCACGTGGTATTTGTTTGGTAAAACTCATGTGCAAAAACTATTTGTTTCTTCATCATAATCCATGGAAAGTAAAAGAGTTAGATTTTGCAACATCAACTATTAAATAATCAGCATTAAATTGTATTCTTCGAGTTCAATGAGGTAAAGAACATCCAGTTTGATGTTTTATTATCTAATAAAACCACGTGGTATCTTTAAAAATGTTTTAAAACAAAAAATAAACAATTTAATAAATAAAATATTCAAAGAACACTCGAAATATGTAGCTTTACCAGCATTTACGCTACAATCGTTATAATCGAAACAGAGTCCTGACTGTCGATAGCTGTTAATCGATACAAGCCAGCAAAAGAAAACGGATAAAGGGACGCAACGAAAGGCAACAAAACCAAGGTCACGGCCAACAGCCCCCAACAAATGCCGATAGCGGGTCGATTGCTCCGATAACGCGATGGGGCATAACAATCGATATTGGGGGGTTTTTTTTTTATGGGGAGAAGAAAAGTTTTGATCGATAAATTTGTTTGTTGCTGTTGACTTTTGTGGGGTTCTTACCTTCATTTCTTTTATTAGCATTTATCTTTTTCAATTTCTTGATTATATTGTGTGTGTGTGCTACTGTTTTCTTTAATTTTTAACGCGAGCGAGAGGCCACAGAGAGAGAAAGAGAGTGAGCAATTGGAAATATATTGGAGCATTGCATTGCTTCTCCTTCTTATTCTTGCGCTCTCTTCCCCTCACACACACAGGTAGGACACGCACACACACAGACGCACACACAGAGAGAGTTAATTATATTTTTTGCGGACTTTTGCGCACTTTTCGCGACCGACAGACTCGCAGGAGATTTTACTTAACAACTTTGACCACTTTTCACTTACTGACTTTTACTTTTACATTTTACATTAAACTTTTTCTCTTTTACTTTTTCTTTTTTTGGAGGGGAAAAATAGAATACTTGAAAATATATCAATTTGTTGGTCTGGATTTTGCATTATGCTCAATATGTTGTTGCTGCTTACCTATAGTTGAGTGGGTGCGAGTGAGAGCGGGAGAGAGCGAAAGAAAGAAGAGCTACCGCTACTGTCTCTGCCGCTGCTGCACTGCCTCTGCTCTGCCGCCGTCTGCGCTGCTTTTCCTCCGCCGAACGTTGGGGACTGCAATATTCCCCGCCGCACCTCTAGCGCTCTTCCAGGAGTGGCCAGCAAGGTGAGTGGTGTTGTGTGGCTACGGAAAATGCGTTCGTTTGATTAAAACAATAACCTCTGTCCTGTCTTCCTGTGAAAAATCCGCGCCGCAGAAAATATGGCGGTGTCCAGTGTGGCCGTCAACGGCGTGTCTGAAAATCTCGTTTACCATAATACCTTAAATTCTAGCGCTTGACCAGTGTTGCCAGATGTTAGGCATGTTAAATGTTAGCTTTAAAGTCCCCATTTAACAAAAATAATCATTTAAATTGAAGCTAGCTCGACAAAATAGGAATTTTTACTGGCAACATGTAAAACAAATTCTGAATCAAAGGGTCAACTGCAATTAAATGTTGAGTAAAAGTTTGAAATCTTAACATGCACTACACAAAAAAACCCAGATTGACATATGTATTAAACAGTTGTTTGGTAACAACAAAAAAAATTACATATTTCATAATGCAAATAAGGTTAGTGAAAATAGGCGTTAATGATATCTGCAACAAATATGTTAGCAAGTAAGAGTCTCACTTGTGAATCCCCTTTAAAACAGTCGACGAAACAATGTTTTTTTTTTTTTTAATTTCGTACATGCTTTTTTTGTCCCTTGACAATTCCCTTCCAAATGTAAATATGTGTCTTGACTCGGCACTTCATTTGGCAAAATGTTCGAAATTAACGACTTTTTGATAAGCATTTGAATTACGCAACTGGAGGAGAGAAACACAACCACTGTCAACTAGCCGGTCTCACTGGTCAACAGATGCAGCGGCTGACGAGATCGTTACGTTCACTTCCAGTTCCAGCTGGAAGGGGACTTCCATGGAGTTCGCTCGGAGTCCTGCGGCAGTCCCACTCTTCCTCTGGAAGTTCGGAGCCCGTGGAGCTTAGTTTTGATGCTTACAAGAGCGAGGCACCGGCCACCGGGCTACCGCTGATCACCTACCACGGTCTGTTCGGTTCCAAGCAGAATTGGCGGGGCATCAGCAGAGCTCTGGTGCGGAAAGTTGCCCGGCAGGTGGGTTACTGCATCCCTTGGACCCTGGACTGCCTGACTCGAAGCTCTCCTTATTTCCAGGTGTACGCTGTGGATGCCCGGAACCACGGCGAGAGTCCACACTCGAGTGTCCACAGCTCGCGAGCGATGAGCGAGGATGTGCGTCACTTTCTGGAGCAGCACAAGCATGCGAGGGCCGCCTGCATGGGCCACAGCATGGGCGGTCGCTCGATGATGTACTTTGCCAGGAAATATGTGAGTGGTAGAAAAGGTCAAATCATATTGCATGTTTATCTGCAGGATACGGATTAAAAAATAGACTATTTGACACTAAAATAAATCAAGATTCCCACTATTGCAGCCCGAACTGGTGGAGCGTTTGATAGTGGTGGACATATCGCCGATTAGCGTGCCGCGCTCCACGTCGGAGATGAAGCTTATATTCGATGCGATGGTCACGTTGAATCTCTCACCCACTCTGTCCATGTCCGAGGGCCGGAAGATTGCGAGGGAGAGACTACTAGAAGCCACCGAGGACGAGACCGTTGACTTCATCATGCTGAACCTGCGCAAGGACCCCGAGTCGGGGGCGTAAGTCAAATATGCGAGCTTTGGACTGATTAAACAACTGAGTAATCTCCTGCAGGTTCTCTTGGGCCTGCAATGCCCGGGTACTCCGCGACTTCCTCACCCGCTTCGATGACTACCGGAGCGGTCTGGACGAGCTGCCTCCGTACACGGGTCCCACCACTTTTATCTGCGGATCTCGTTCACCCTATATGAGGTGAGCTGCTTTACTTCGATGTATACAAGTTTCACAAACTCAATGCTCAATAATAATATTCTAGGCGCGAGCACTGGCCGGAGATTGTGGAGATGTTCCCCAATTCGGAGATCCACTGGCTGGAGGCAGGTCATCTGGTGCATTTCGAACAGCCGCAGGAGTTCATCCGGATAGTCAGCGAGTTCCTAAACAGATCTGATTAGGCCACCAAATTTGTTATGTTTGCCAATTGTACAAAAGGAGCCAATGGCTGAATGAAAGATAAATGCGTGTTTTTGGGGGGTGCATTTCAATATGGAAGCTTCTAGGTTCTAGAAGAGATACTAAACTAAACGTGAATGCCGAACATCTAGCAGAATCATCCTCGCATGTTGCATTCAATGCTTCCAAGCAGTCACCAAAAAGAGCAAGATGGCCATAAATTTTGTATTTCTGCCGACGCTGTTGGATGTTGGATAATTGAAAGTTTCTTAGGCTATCCATAGTTGTACTCTTACTTAATAGATTAATAAAGTGAAATCCTTGCGTCTTCTAAATAATGTTTAATCAAATCGCATGGAAAATCGTAGCCTAGAATAGCTTACAAACTAGCGTGCGCCTAGAATTTGCGGCGCTTGAGCAGCTCGGGCCGCCAATTGACCGGGTGGGACTCCTCGCTGGCCTCGTCGTCCTCCTTGTACACCTTAATCGTCTTGTCCGCCTCGGCTGTGATCAACCGGGTGCCCGATTGGTCGAAGCACATGGCGAAGATGCCCGCCTCGCTGTCCATGGAGCCCGGCTGCACTGGGGCCTGAAATCGCTGGAAATTGTAGCCGGTGCGCCAGTCCCAGAAGAACATGGTGCCGTTGTCGCCGCCAGAGACCAGCACCCCGTCGTTGTTGGCCGCCATGCAGTTAACGATGGCCGTGTGACCGGAGATGTTCTGCACGAAGTTGCCCTCCGGACAGCGCCACTGCTTAATGTTGTCCGGCGAGGCGGAGGCGAACATGTAGAGGGACGGATGTAGGACTATGCTACGCACCGACTTCTTGTGATTGGTGAGCGTGCAGACGCTCTTGCCGGCGGCCAAGTCCCACAGGCGGACTGTGGAGTCGTGGGAGCCGGTAATGATCTGTGGGTTCGTCGCCTGGGCCACCACACTGGCCACCGTGTTCGTGTGGCCCGTAAGCGTGTGCACATTCGCCTTGGTCCGCATGTCCCAGATGCGTGCGGTGGAGTCACGCCCGGAGGTGGCCAGCACATCGATAGTGGGGTGCAGGGCCAGTGAGTAGACAGCGGAGAGGTGGCCGTGGTAGTGGCGGATCACCTTGTTGTATTCCAAATCCCAGCACTTCACCTGCCTGTCCTCGCCGCAGCTGAACAGGTACGGGTGCTTCGAGCTGACGGCCACACCGCGCACCGTGCTCACGTGGCCGGTGAGCGAGAGCTTCAGCTTGCCGCTGGCCAGGTCCCAGATCTTGATCACGCGATCCCCCGCCCCGGTGGCGAACCACTCGTTGCCCGGCTCCACAGCGATGCAGCGCACCCAGCCCAGGTGGCCGGAGATTACACGCGACAGCTTCCAGGGCGCATGCCACTTGGGCTTGGGTATGGTGGGTGCTTTCTTGGGTATTAGCTGCAGATTACTAGCGCCTCCATTGGCCCCCTTGTCGGACCCATTGCTGGGCAGTGAGGCGCGCACCAGGGATGTGTGGCTGCCGGTGACCAGCGGAGCTGTCTTCTCCATTGTTCTGCCGCCAGCAGTGTACTTAACCACCGAGGAGTCCGCACTACCGTCGGTGATGGCCAATTGCTTCTCGCCCGGCGTCTGGGCCCCGGATCCTCTCCTGGCCTCCCCGATCTTCACCGCCTTTTCCAGCACCAGGCCATAGCTATCCTTGGCCTTAACAGAGCGACGCAGCTTCTCCCTAACATAATTAAGGATTAAGATTGGTGGTTGCGGTGAAACTGGTAAATCCAAGTACTCACAGTCCGTCGTCGATCTCCGGCAGATTCCCCTGGTTGGAGACAAACAGGTCGTGGGTGCGCTTCAGGGAGCGGAATATCAGCGTGTGCACGCTGTGTTTCTGTACATCTTCCATGGCCAGTTCTCTGTTATTTATTATTTGTTCGCTAAATTCGATTAAAAAATGCGGCTTTTTTTTTTAGCTAGCCCACACAACGGCCATTCACAATGGCCGGACTATCGGTTATCGTCATTCGCCGGAGCTGGTCAGTGCTGCCGGCTTGCTATTTCCAAGCCAAGCTAGCTATTTTCGAGCCGAATTTAATTGTAAGCCGAATATTTAAAATAAGAATATTTTTGGCAGAGCTCTGTCGAACCCAAGGAATAAGTTACGACCTTCAACGGTTGAGCCTGCAGCGTTGTTCAAAATAAGAGTATGTTTAAAAAAAAGACAAGCAAAAATATGTAGTTTCTTCAGCGAAATACTACCTTGAATAATATGGAAACCTGAATTTGATGTCTATCGAAAACCATTTTCAAGAACCAATGGGGAATTTTGAATAAATTTCATTACCATAAGCTCTTCTCATATGAAGAATTCGCATTTAAAAACAGTTCTAGACATTTGTGTCCATTTCATAAAGCATAAACAGGCTTGGTACATGTTCTTGGAAATGCGCTGAGCTGAGGCTTAATGTTTTTAAAGACAAAATATTTAAAATATAAACCCGTTACCAACTGAAATAAGAAAACAAACGGGATGTCCTTTTTGAAGCACATTTCTGTTTTTGTTTTGTGTTGTTTTGTTTGTGTGTTTTTTCTTTATTATTAGTTAGCGGGAACCGGCGATCCAGATGCAGCGTTACTTGATGAAAGAGATGAGGACGTGGGAGACACCGATGGTGACGAGGTGCTGGCGGCAGCTCCGCTTTCTGGAACTGGAGATGGTCTCGTGTTGAAGAACTGTTTGATCTGGGGATTTCAAAGAGAAAAAATATAAATTGGGTATCAGGACATACTGCTTAATTTTAAACGACTGATATAAAGCGTTTCTTTTGGTTAATGATGATGATGATGGTTAACGGGTTAAAATCATCTTGATTTACTTCACTAAAATGTTTTTTTCTTTGGATTTTGGCTAATACCAAATCAATATGTTTGGAGTCATGACCGTATTTTCTCAAATAAAGTAGAAAGACTAAAGTGACTTACGATGCGCTTGATGTAATTGCATGAAGTTTCGTTGTTCGAGCTGGACACTACGTTGTCCACTCGGTACGGCGGCGAGATGGTGACTTCATTCAGTATTTGTATGTTCAGTCCCTGCCAGGAGACCTCATTGTACTGTTGAGAATGGGATGTGGTTAAAAGGAAATCTGGGGCAGTGGCTGCAAGGCGGTTACCCCGTATTGTTTGGCTATCGCTCTATAAAGCTCCTGTGCCTCTGGACTGACATCCGCGTTCTTGGACTTCAGATAGTCCTGTCTGCGCTCCACTGTTTTCCGCAGTCGCATTTTCACCTGTGAAAGGCCGAGTGTTAGGAGTACTCTGTGGATAACCCAGTTACCCGGTTACCTGTTCCAGGTTGAGCTTTTGCGGGTCGTCGAAGTTGCCGTTGCACTCCTTGACCACCTGCACGTTGCTGCACAGCGAGAGGTTCATCGCGTAGATATCACTCAGCTCCTCGGACGTCTTGGAGCGGCATTCTAAATGGTTAAGAAAGGGGGGAAAAGGATATGGCGCGATGTACGGAGAACCAAGCTTTGATTTGTGTGTTATATAAACAAGGGATAAAGGGCCAGTGTGGCCTGGTGTTTTCATTGCAAAAGGATACTCAGGATTAGCATCTTTGTGTTGTGATCGAAGGCCAGCACCTCGCCCTCCACCTCCTCGTTGAAGCAGGTCGTGCAGACCACTGTGGACCCGATGCTGAAGCAGTCGTTCACTGCATTCACTGCGCTCGCAGCTGCAGCGGCCATTTTTAATTGCCCGACTCGACGGATTGGAGATAGGCCAACTGAAGAACTGGGGCCACGAGCTGAAGCTATGCTAAGTGCCTGGCTAAGAGCTTTGCTGGCTTATGGCTTCCGCTTGCTGGTATGCTGGGCCTGGGCCGCTTGCTCACACAACTTGCAACTAGCGAAAGGGGGAGAGGTCTATGCGAGGAGCAGCTGCGCTCCCAGGGTTCCCGATTGCTGGACAGGATCGAATCTCCGGTTCGGTTGCGGTGTCGCTCTCTCTCTCTCGCTCTTGCGCTCGCTTTCACTGCGGCTGTAAATGTCGCTTCCTGGAAAGTTCGCTGCCGATCTGGTCAAGCTCCTGCGTGTCGTGTTAGCACGTATATTGGCAAAAAACTCTTAATCGGGGTGCTGCGCTGGCGTGAAACGGTCTGCGAGGGCGCCTTTTGCGGTTCGGTAATTGAAAGGTGGAAAGAATATGCGAAAAATTTATTGGTCAACACACGAAACAACAGCCAAAAGGGGGCAGCAAAAAACGCAGGGTTGCAAAAGCGATGGCACCGACGTTTATCGATTCACCTTGGATGCCACCTTTTTCGCTTAGCAAGTAAATCCACCATTTTTCGCTTAGCGGAGTTACAGTCGATTGTTGTGATTTACCGTGATTACTTTGTAATAATAATTATTTACATAAAATTGTTGTGATGTACCGTGATTACTAAGAAACAATAATTATTTACACAAAACGCAAATGAATCGTTTGTTCTCGCAAAGTATTTAATAAACTCTATTTGTGGCTATCGATATCAAGATATCTCAGCTGACCGCCCGCGAACGGTCCCTCTGAACAGCTGTGTTTTCGAGTGTCGTGCTTTTTTTCCAAACCGGAAAGCTATTTGATAACACTCGACCTACTCCTTTAAATTGAGCACTGACCACTGACCCAGGACACAGGACTCCCACCCAGGCGGCAAGATGCAGTTCCTGCGCGTGGGCGGCAGGATGACGGCGCTGCGGCAGCGGATCTCCGACAAGTTCGTAATGCCGGAGCGATTCAAGGGAACGGTGGTGGAGAAGTGGGCCAGGTACTGGAACGGCCTGGTGCGCGACTACTCGGAGGTGGCGGTGGGCGTGGTGAAAGAGTCCTATGCGAAGCCGCGAAAGGCACTGCTCTACGGTACTGGGATGGTGTTCCTCTACCAGTCGGCGCTCCGTAATCCCGACGAGGAGGCCTTCATGACGCTGCTGCGCACACAGACCAACCGGATGATCACCGTGGCCCCGGAGCTGCAAAATCCGGTGGCCCTGGACTACCTGCTAACGCTGGAGCGGGCCATCAACCAGAAGAAGCTGCGCATGCTCTCGCTGGGCGTCTGCACGCTGCTCTGGGTGGACCTGTACGACGAGGAGGACTGCACCTACCCGGCCATCTGCGAGTACACCACGGTGGGCCTCATGAACTTCCACGAGCGCGTCATCGATGTGGGCTTCTGGAATCAGTTTTGGAGGCTCCGCTGGAAGATGCGCAACTACGACGTCAACTACCTGTGATCCGTGATCCTCCTGCTCCTCCTACTCCGCTGCCTTTGTTACCTTTAATGCGTTGTTGTACACTGTTTAAGTCGAATCGAAAGAATACAATATATGTATGTTTTTAGTACAGAAAATCGTTTGTATCGTCTTCTTGGGGATTTGTGGTTTTGTTTAGGGGTTAGGGTTTTCCTTTCGCAGATTTAATGTTTACATTTAAAATAAATATTCAATAAATGGGCAATAAAGGAAATAGGTTAGAGTCCCTATTTTTGGTTAGAAATTTCACAAATTTGAATATAACCTGACTTTTTATGGATACAAAAAAAAAACTTTTTTTTAATCCCAAAATCATGTACATATGTAAATAGCCAAAACATTCCTTCAAATATCAGTATTATTTACTTGCATACAAATATTGTATATTGGATGATGCTCTACAAATATTGCTTTATTCAATTATCTCCAACTCGGCACCATTTGCCGGCGGCGGCGATGGTGGTGGCGGTGCCTCTACGATCTTCTTTGGTTTAAACTGGGCCTCTAGGAGCGCCTGACAGTCCTGCAGCCTGGCCAGGTTGTTGATCTTGCCCTGGAAACTGCCCTCCTTGCCGTTGCCCTTGCCCTCGAGCAGGTCCACGAACTGCGGCCCCAGGTGCTCCACAATTTCCGGGTCGCCGCGCAGCACCAGGTGACCCTTGGCACTGCTGCCGGCAGATACGCCCTCGGAAACGGTCAGGAAGTAGAAGATGCCCTCGGGGGCCACCCGCAAGAATGTGTTGATGAAGTCCACCTCGATGCCGTCGCGCCGATGGAGGGCAAAGTACTTGGGTCGCTCCTTCCTGGGCAAGTCCTCCAGGCGCTCGGCCTCGGCGGTGGCGAAGTCCTTGAGCAGCTGCTGGAAGTACTTACGGCTGCCCTTCACGTTCTGCTGCAGCTTCTGGACGAGCTCCAAGTGCTGGCCGGGGCCACCTCTGTACAAATTACAAAAATATTTATAGACTTCTTATTAAAATTGTAAAAAAAATTAACATGATTGGGAATGATAAGGGAATGATATTTGCAATGATTAGGTACAATAGGAATAGGGATACGTTTGAAATATCATGGGAGCTACCTGACATATAGCTAGCATTTAGTTAAACTCACTTCAAGGCCTGGGTGAGCTGCTGTTCGCGCTGAAAGACCTCCCCGAGCTTGCCTAGCACCCTCTCACCCACGACAAAGTGGACGAGGACGTTGGTCTTAACCTTCTCCGCGTACAGCAGCTTGACGCACTGTAGCTGGGAGAGATTGGAGACGTGGGTGCCGCAGCACATGTTGCTCTCGATGCCCTCGATGCGCACCACCCTGGCCAGTCCCTCGTGATCCTTGGGCAGTCCGCGCGGCGCCCTGGCGTCCTGGAACTCTTGGGCCACCTCGGGATCCACCAGAACGACGCTCACCTCGCGGCCCTCACGAATCAGGTCGTTCGCCTGCCGCTCAATGAGGTCCAGCGACTCGCGACTGATCAGGTGGGGTGTGCTCAGCTGGATGTAGGACACGCTGGCGCCCAGTGACCAGGATGTGGTGTCGTACTTAAACTCCCGGTCGAACAGGGCGGTAATCAGGTGCTGGCCCGAGTGCTGTTGCATGTGATCCAGCCGGCGAGGGAAGTCCAGCGTGAGCAGCACCTCCGCATCCTGCTCGAAACTCTGCGAGGACTCCACGAAGTGAACGGCCGTGCTCCCGTTGCGCTGCACATTCTTTACGGGAAATCCGGCCAGAGTTCCATAGTCGCAGGGCTGGCCACCGCCCTCGGGGAACAGAATGGTGTCCTCGCAGACCACCTGGAAGCCTCGCAGCTTCTGGACCTCCCCGCTGCTAGGATTCGTCCAGTCCAGAGTCGCGTACTCGCTGCTCACTATCTTCGTCTTGAACTAGGTTACAAATTATGTAATTGGGGCCGCTCCGAAAGTATCTAAATAGCTCACCTGCTTCAGGAAGCTGTCCTCCTGGCACTTGAACACCATCTTCTCATCCAATCCAAGCAATTTTAACTGGAATCGGAACTATAAACACTTTATGAGAGGTTCCATCAACAAGTGTTCATCATAGTGATGCGCACACAGTCACGATCACGCGTTGGAAAGTCACATTTTCCAAGCGCGCAAATAAGCGGTAAATTGTGGACCATCCCTAGCTTCGTGCGATTTCGATAACAGCGCTTTGACTTAAAACTTAATTTACCAAAAGTAATTACAAAAAAGGAGCAAAATGACGGCCAGCGACAGCGACGAGAGTGTGTCGTCCTACAAGTCGGCGGTGGAAACGCAGCTGGACAGGATTCGCCATCCCCTAAGCAACGAGGAGCTGGAATCCCTGGAGAAGAAGCTAACTCGCATTGTGTACATCAGGCAGACGGACGCGAAGTACCATAAAGCTATGGCGGATATGCGGGAGCAGAGCAGCATATCCCTGGTGATCGAACCCAGTTTCTATGGGCGTCACCGGGAGTCGGCCGTAATAATGGTGGCCACGGAGAAGGAGACTTATTTGTTCGACATGCAGGCACTGGGTTCCATATTCAAGGAAATGAAAGAGATCCTGCTGGCAGAGAAGCCCGTCAAGGTGGTGCACTATAGCCACCGGATCTCCGATCATCTGCTTCACGTGCACCGCCTCCATTTGGGCCGCATTTCCGACTCCTTTGTGGCCCTGTGCCTGGCCCGTCTGCAGAACTTGCCCTGCAACCTGCCGGCGGCCATATCACTCGTCACCGGACTACCTCTGGCGGATCTGCTCTGCGAGGAAGTCACTGGTGTAAGTGAAAGGCGCAAGTTTTTCACCGCTCGTCCACTGACCACCAGTCAAGTGCGTTACCTGGGCAAGATGGCCAGACTGCAGCACTGGATCCACGACAAATTGATCTTCGACAACAAGGAGTGCGCCGAGGTTCAGCGCATTTCGATGGATTTCAGCCGGTGCTACGAGGTGTTCGAGTGGGCCAGCGAAGTGGCAATGGAAATGAGTCCTAACAGTCGCTTTGGGTTCCACCTGATAGATCCCTGGCGCTACACTATGGAAGAGGAGCAGCAAAAGGTGCATGATTTGCATTGAAGCTATTGGTCATATTGATCAATTAAATGAACTATGGATATGGTATTTCGACTCCTACTTTGCATATATTTTGTTCTAAAAATATGTATTTCTACTGCTACTTTTCTAGCATATATACTATTGTTTTTTTTTTTTTGCGCCATGCCTTTTTTGAAAAGAAACATACATAATTGTGAAGAATTTAGTGAAGTTTATAGAATACAAAATTTGTAATCAGTTGTGGGTCCCTTCTGAAAAACATCCTAAAAACTGAAATGGAAAAGGAAAGAAAATTATCACATTTAAATATATTATGAAAATGTATTTATGTTAAGGGGGACATCTGAGTAAGTGAAAAAAAAATCTGATTTTCTGAAATTTTTTTGGCCAAATGAAAAAGCCAATCGAAAATTTGTAAATAGGTTTTATAATATAAGATGTGAAGTACAAAATAAAATTTTTTTGGAACAAATCAAAAACAAAATGGCGGCTGTGCAGCATTTTCTCAAAACCACTTTTTTGAGTTGGCCGAGTAGAAAACTCGCACAAATCTTAACCGATCGATCTGAAATTTTGACAGTATATTCAAAATACCTATGCCTATCGACACACGTAGGATTTTTTCGATATATTGGTTTTTTGCAAAATGGTGAGTGATTGAAAAAAAATTACAATTTTCACGAAAAAAACGTCACAAAATTGTTGATAAAAAAAAAGTAAGCAATATATCGAAAAAATCCTACGTGTGTCGATAGACACAGATCGATCGGTTAAGATTTGTGCGAGTTTTCTACTCGGCCAACTCAAAAAAAGTGGTTTCGAGAAAAACGCGTTTAAACACAAAAGGTTCCATGGGATATATAGTACATACATACCTGTGAGGCATCGCCGCAGAATGGAAAATTTCGACACTTAGACACTTTTGCCGGACTCTATCTTTTGGTATGTTATTTTTAAGACCATAAAGAATTATTTAAGCGAAAAAAAAATTTTGGATTTTTAAAAAAAAGTTACTCAGATGTCCCCCCTTAAGATTTCTAGCTGACAAAAGCATAACGTTGAGTTCCTGTGTATTTAAAAATGAATAGAATTTGTATGGTACTATCGATTGAATCGATAGCATTTGCATACAGAGAAAAATGATGTTTATTAATGTTTATTAAATCTTTATTTTTTTTGTATGGATGAATATAATTTAATAAATTAAATAAAACTAATGAATTCAAAACATGGTTATTTGTTGCTGCTGTTATTGCTCTGTTATGTTCAGGGGTGCCACAGGAACCGCTCCACCCAAATTAGGTTGGAATTTACATAGAGAAGGGGTTGACATTCGGTTGGAATTTGGTTGGAACGGTGTCTGTGGCACTCAGGTCATAAAAAGGCAAAACTAATCTTTGAAAAAAGCAAGAAATAATTATAAATTAATAAAAATAAATAATCATTAATTATTTAAATTCTTTCCAAAGTTGTTTTTTGGCATAAATCATAATTTTTTGTTCCTAATATTGTATTAAACTATTAAATTTAAGGTGTTTTACTTAAAGTCCGGTTAAAAATGCTATTGTACGCTAAAGCGTACTAGGATGTGATTTTCCTGCCAAGTCAGTTTTGATTTTAAGTAATTGTAAACGCTTAGAATTTAAATCGTTCAAACTATCCCGCCAAACGAATAAGGTGGCAACCATGTCAGGAGCCTTTATCGGCTAAGTGAATTAGGTGGCATCCATGTCAGGAGCCTTTATCGGCTAAGTGGCGCCATCTGTTACAGAGTGGCGCCTTTTAGCGAGTGCACCCTCCTGACATGGCTGCCACCATTTTCGGTTGGCGGGCTATTCAATTGAATATGGCTCCGTTAAATTGTCTAATTTTTACTTGATTTTAGATGATTATCCTAGATTATTTCAGGTAAAGAACGTAAATCAGCTAAGATTAAAACTTGAAATAAACAATTTTTTTTTTTCAGTTATGAGCAATTGAAGTTTCATGTATGACCTAATAATCATATCACTGCAGACGGGTGTTAAAATGTTGTGCTACTTTTGGTTTCTTTAGATAAATGGTAACTGTAAAAAGTACATGTGTTAATAAATATAACTTAAAAACCAATAACAATCTAAAATGGTATATTTGAGACATGATCAGGTTTTTAGTTTTGCCCCCACGAACTTGTTCTTATCAGCACTGCAGTCGGCTTTCCAATCAGCGCCTGCTGCCTGGCTTGGCAACAGGTTCTGATTGGAGTGGTCAGTGGTGCATCAGTGGACATCCCATTCCCACTAAAATCGTAGTTATATGGACAGCACGTTTAATAATACGAAAGACACACACACACAAACAGACGGCGTACGTGTCGTTAGTCAACGACATTGAACAAACAAAGAAATAAAGAGCGTCGAATAAATATATTTCACATGCGGGTTGCCAAAGGCGTCAGCAAAAGGTTGACCTAAAAACTGGACCACTAATTAAACGGACACTTTAAATTTAACTAAAATTAAATTTTGTATCTCAAAAAATTTAAAAATTTGTTTATTTAAAAGTTTTTTTTTTTATTATATGAGTTTTAAATGAAAAATAATTTAATAGAGGGTATTTAAACTCCGGTTTGCGTTTCATATTACATTTTAAAAACCCTTAATTATAAAACTAAATACAGTTATGATTTTTAGAAAGAAAATTATTCTTACCTTTCACATTTTCACTTTCAGCGAGACTAACAAATATAAATATAGCTAACAAAGCTACCCTATATTTATAAATTTGTATTATTTATTTTTTTCATATTTTGATAACGGATGAACAAATTAAATATTTTGATGTCACGTTCTAACAACACTTTTATTACTTTATACTCGGACACAATCTGGCCATAGAGCTTAAACCCAAGGTGTAAAATTCGGATCTTTATAAAATAAAAAAAGAAGATTTATTTTATCTAAAATGTATTTAAGTGAAAAAACAATTCTAGGGGTTTTGAATCGAAACAGACCCACAATTGATTAAAAACCAAAACACGTAATCATTAAAAACCATATGGATAATATGATGTAAATAAAAACATGATTCTTTTCTCACCTCTTCTTTCTCTCGCCCCATCTCTGTCTAACGCAGATGTGAACAGCTTCGAGTCGAAATTTAATTTCAACATATTTATTGATGTAATTCAAAAATTAAATATAAGTTATGTTTATAATTATTACTGCTTACTATGCAAAATTACTTTGCAGTTTTGCGTTCTGTTGTTTGTTTTTTTTTTTTGTTTTTTCTTTTTATGTTTTTTGTTTTCCTTCATTATAATTATTAATTATTTGTTTGCTTTACTCTTGTTGCTGTTGTATTTAATTACTTTCCCCCATCTCAGTTGGCTTTGCTTGGTTGTTTCTTTTTCTTCTTCTCTTATTCTCTCCTTGTTCTCTCCACCTCCTCCATTGGCTCCTCGACTATCCTGGATAATTTTTTTTCTTGTTTTTCTCGGTGTATTTTATTAATTTTTTTTTAGTGTTTATTCTTGTTTTGTTTCTTATTTATTCCATTTTAATTAGTTATTGAGTTTTGCTTCGCTCGAATCATAATTAAGCATTGGATTCGATTTGACGTGAATCAAATGGGATATATGCATACATATATGGTGTTTATTCGCTTATATATACATATACATATATATAATATATATATGTGGGTTTAGTTTTTCTCAGCTTTACTTCTTCTCCAACATTACCATTATTATTTCTTGTAATTTATTAGGCTAAGTGTTGATTTCTTTCGTTTACTTGATTTCTTCTGGGGCAATGATGTTTGCTTTTTCTTAGAGTTTGTGTGTGAAAGAGTGTGTGTGTGTGTGGGTGGGTGAGTGTGTGTGTGTGTGCCTGGATTGCAGATTGATTTGAATCGAATTGATTTGGAGTAATTTGTGTGTGTGTTACTATCGATCGCAGTGATTCACTCGTGAATCACATTTGCTGGGGTATCTTTATCTCAATAATAATGTGTTTGCTTGTCTGCATTTGCTTTTCATCTTGCTGTTGTTCCTTATTGGTTTAGTATTGAGTTTAAATTAATATTAAGAAACATCCTAATTGATCTGCTGTTTGCTGCATGATTTTCAGCTGCAGATCAACCTTTATCCTCCTCTCTTTTTTACTCCCGTTGCTCCTCCAGGCCAATTGCCCTTGTCCTCGTCCTCCTGCCTCCTACTCTTATGATCCTCCTCCTTCTTCTCCAACAAGCTTCCAAGCAGCTTCCCATCCCTTACTTAGTCTGCGATCAGGGGCTTGCCGTTCTGCTTCTCCTTGTCCTTGTCCAATTGCTCCAAGAGAATAGCTGGATTGGGCTGACCCTGGTGGGTCTTCTGCTTCAGCATTGTCCAGTCGTAGATGTAGTCATACTGATGGTTCAGCGTCCTAAACAGTATGCTGTGCGTGTGTGAAGAGACACCAAAAAAGAGAGAGAAAGTTTGGACCATTAGATCATCGCGCAGTAGGAAGCTATGACTAAAACAAGACTTAAATATATATTGTTTTTACATAATAATTGGTAAGAGATGTTTTTTATATTGAAAGATTGAACTGAGCTTTATAGCTCATTAAAAAACAATAAGAATATATCTCTCATTACTTGCCAGAGCTTGTAAATTCCTCCAGTTGTTTTTAATATAAAATAATAATAATAATAATATAAAATAATTATAAAGGCACATAGCAATCCTTCTAATGTTTTCCTTTTTGGGTAATACACCAAGTATTGCAGAGGTTCAAAACGAGCTTCATTTTTATAATTAAAGTTAATACTAGTAAAACCCTTAGAGAGATTTACTCACCGGAACAATTGACGTAGGTACATGTAGTCCGGCTGCTCCTCAAAGCGCAGGCTACGACAATAGTTCAGATACATGGAGAACTCGGCCGGCGAGCCCTTGCAGAGGACCTCGATGGGCGTGGACATCTTCTTCTCGGAGATCTTCTCGTACTTCTGCTGCTTGGTGTTGGCCTTCATGCCCTGCCAGGGGAGTACGCCACGATTGAAGTACATCATCACGTAGCCGAGCGACTCCATGTCGTCCCTGCGCGACTGCTCGATGCCCAGATGGGCGTTGATCGAGGCGTAGCGGGCGGTGCCGGTGAGGTTCTTGTCCTCGCGGTACAGGATGTGGTGGCGCGTGTGGGGATCGCGGAACTTCTTGGCCAGCCCGAAGTCGATCAGGAAGAGCTTGTTGCAGTGCCGGCCGATGCCCATAAGGAAGTTGTCCGGCTTGATGTCGCGATGGATGAAGCACTTGAGGTGGATGTACTCCAAGCGCCCAATCATCTGGTCCACCAGCATCAGCACCGTCTTGATGGTGAAGTGGCGCGTGCAAAAGTTGAACAGATCCTCCAGCGAGGGTCCCAGCAGGTCCATTACCAGCGTATTGAAGTTCTTCTCCTTGCCATGATGGCGTATGCGTGGGAAGCCGACGCCGCCGCTCAAGATTCTGTACAGCTTGGCCTCGTACAGCAGCTGCGGATGCCTGGCATGGGCGCTCTCCATCTTGATGGCCACCTCCTCGCCGCTCTGGATGCTCATGCCCAGATAAATGTCGCCAAACGAGCCACTTCCTACGGGTTGTACATGGACATGTTAATCTCTTCTCTAGCTGGGTTTTCCCTTAGGGGATTCGACTTACCAATCTTCCTGATCACCCGATATTTGCCACCGACAATTATCTCGGGGCGACTTTCCTTCAATATCCGCATCTTGTCCATCCTGGCTTACTGCTCCTCCGCCTAGGCGCTTCTCCTCAAAATCAGTTGTACGGGTTTATCACTTGAAATGACTGCAGAAATGCGAACATTAACATTAACATTATAAACAATATTTAAGCGTTTATTGCTACAATGACAATGAAAAGCCCTTTGAGTCCACAAAATCGATTCAGGTAGTGTTCACAAAAAAACCTTTAAGTATAAACAATCTGGTGGCCCTAAATTATTAGCAGTTTGCAATTTATACTAACAACAAGGGGCTCTTCGATGAACTGGTAATATTACCGCTAAAAACAGGTGGCTGTGGATGACCAGAAATTCGTACAAGGAACTTGTAAAAAACTTAAAAAAAATTAAAAATTAACTTAAAGAAACCCCAACAAAATTGTTTGCCTTTGGAAAATGTTTGAAAAGCTTGGAAAAGCGGAAAAAGAGTGACAGTTTACACATCAGCCTACTGATGGAGACAAAATTGTAATTGTGAGGTGTATTTTCAACATTTTGGCAGGTTAAGAAAACTAGAGGTAATACCTACCGATTTTTGTATGATTATTTTTGACATATGTATAACAAAAAGGCTTTTAGTGAACTTGGCGTGAAGTTGTAGCACTTTTTAAAGTGAATTATTGATATTCCATGATAAATCAGTGCAGGACACATTTACAATGCACTTTTTAGAGAGTTGTTGTGGACACACAACGTTTAATAATAATCGGATTTGGGATTTACGGACCATCTGACACATAACTGATATTACTAAAGCTGTTTTCGTCGTCGTCTTGTCTTTCTTGTACTTTCTTTTCCTCCGCTCTTCCTCTTCGTCCGAATTTGTTTTGCTTTTTTCCTTGCTTTTTGTTTTGTGTGTGTTTATATGCCACTGTCCAATCGATATGTCTGCATTATCGATTACACTAACCGATCTCCATTGTTTTTGGGGGAAAGGTGTAGGGCGGGGGAGGGCCTATTTCCTGGGGGAATTTCTAAATAAACACAGACAGACAGACACACTTCGATAGACTTCGATAGGCTGGCGACAGGTACTACTGCTGCTTACCCCGTTGGAATGCATATTACACACATACTCATCGCTATGACGCACAACAACAACAACCATTTGGGCAGAGCGATACATACACACAAACACTCACACACACAACTGCAGTTGCACCTTACAAATGTTTTACACAAAAGAAAATTTCGAAGGCACATACAAACACCAAACACACACGCACACATCCAAGCGCGCAGCGAGACACGCACACTGGCAAAGAGCGAGACCCACACTCATACACGTTTGCATATTTAGCACGCATTTGGAACTGGACGAAATGGGGAAAAATTAAACATCCTCGCGGATATTTAACAGCCACATTCACTCACATTCAATCGAATCGCTGTGAAATTCTTACCAGCAGACGAGAAAAGACCGAATTACTGCCGTGCTGGGAGTTTCTCAAGGTTGGCTCTTTTACAATATTCGCTGCTGCTGCTGGTGGAGAAAAAAAAAACGAAACGGGGGAAAATGTCGTGTCGCAGAACCGTTTTTCTCACTTTTGCGGCCGTTTCGATTTTATTGCACGTTGGACGCGAGGCCTTTGCCAGCTTTTTCGAACGCGCAAACGGAAAAAAAGAGAGGAAATATATGTATTTTATTAACTAAAATAAAATGGTAGAAAATCTTCCAGCAAAAAATGCTTTTGCTTGACAGCCAGCGCGCTAGTGTGGCCAGAGCTGCATGGGGTTTTGTATGTGTGTGTTAGTGCCAGTGCTGTCAACTTTTGGCCAGAAAAAAGCTAAATTTGACTGGATAGATAGAAAATCAAGATTTTAAATTTGACAGAAAAAAAAACAGTTTTTAACTGAATATAAGGGAAAAAAGCTAAACAATTTTATTGAATACATTAGTTTATTTTTTATTATGCAACGAACTATCGTGAAGCATCTACATTTTCATACTGTGCACGCAAATGTTTACTACATTACAGAAGCTAAAAAAAAAACCAACAAAATGTTTAAAAATTTAATTCTCGCAGCTGGCCTTCAAAAAAATCCAGATTTGACGGGAAAAAAACGGAACTGGCAGCCCTGGTTGGACCTATCGATAGGTGCAAGTGCGGTAAATTCAAATGAATACTATTTTAGTTCCAATTAGACTGTTTGGAATTTATGAAGTTATTATCCAACACGAAAGCCAATAAGAGTTGTTTTAGAAAACAAAATAATGAATGCGATTTGTTATTAGAACGAAGAAAGTATAATTTTGGATTAGGCTACAGTTTCCTACAGCCAATTATTTAAAGTTTTGTTGTTTTGAAGATAACTGATTATAATTTATTTTCTTAATGGTAATAGAATAAATGATTATGTTTTCAAGACTTTCTACAATTCAAAACCACAAGAATTTAGGCACAAGGAAACTAAAAGTGAACTGGGTTTATACTTTTGCAATGTTTTGTTTTACTTTCCACTATTAACATTATTGTTTAAGATATTTTAGAAACGGTTTTTGTAAAACCTTGTACTATCTAAAACAAGAAATAGAAAGGAACATATTAAAACACCCACGTGATTATTTCCAATTTTTAAAATACCAAATTAAGTCCTTCGCTTTGCACCGTCAACATTCAAAATAAGACGCGTAATGCTTGTTTTTTGGTCTATATATTTTTATTAAAAACAGTTTTTTTTGTTGGTTTTTCTCTTTCAGTTTTTTTTGTTCTTGTTTTTGTGAATTTTCGGTTTTTGTTTTTTTTTTTGTTTTGTTGGTTTTCGGTTTTTGTAAATAACGTGACGACTTGAAAACAGAAATTAAATAAGTGTACTTTACTCGTAATGTAGTAGAAAGTGTTATAAAAGCAATATTACAATAACTGTGGTAGAATTGGCTCCTAAAATAGATATTTTACAACTGATACCACTTCTTGTCTTTATATTTAAGCATTAATTGATGCGCAGTGCCGCTGAAATCTTGAGCAGTGTTGGCCATGCGCTCGGCGCGCTCCTCCAGCAAGTTGAGCTTCTCGCCCCGCTCCATTGCCAGCTGATGGGCCTGGCTAATTGCCGATGCCGCGGTGCCGGCCCGATTCCCGAGCTGCTCCAAATTGGGTCCCGGTATGTGCCGGGCCACCGATCGCGTCGGCTTTCCGCTCTGCTCGCCAACTGGTAGATGGATGGTAAATGATATTAACAAGGGTAAAGGCAATCAATCCCATTATCAACTCACATAGCTCCTCGCGATCCAGGAGCTTGGCGCCGCCGCCAAAAAGACCCTTGAAGAAACCCTCCTTCGGCTGTTCGGGCATTTCCTGTACTGTATATAGTTCACCCATCATCTCCAAAATAAATTGACTGAAGGAACAGAAAGCAACATTTTAATGAACATTTTATTTCCTAAGTAAATAGATTCTTGAACTATACATATCTTTGAATGTATAACCCATATAATAATAAATTAGAAGGAAAATTAAACTTACCAAAATTCCGATGATATCGTGAATTTTTGAATTTCGGTGGGCGATGCCATGTACAATCCATGACCTTTATGACTAAAGCAAAATATTTTTGATATTCTGTGGGATAGATAAAACAACAACATGTAGTCTATAATACCTATATGGTTTTCTTTTAAACTCTGAACTTACTGAGTTGTATCTTCATGAACAATGATCTGTTGACCCCATATCGAAAGCATTGGATCCACAATTCCCTGTTTACATTTTGTTTGAAAACTGAACAAAGGGTGGGTATAGAAATTAGTCTGGGGCAAATGGATTCATGGGTAATGGTTCACCTTAGTTCCATAAGCGGTAAGAAATCAGTATCCAATAACAGTTTTAGACTAGGAAGACTATGTACCATTAGATGGCCATTCGAAAGATAGGTTGCTAAGCAAGAGCCATCTAAAATAAAGGGAAAGAAATGTATAATGTGTAATGTAAAATTTAGAAAGAGGATAGGCTTGATGGGCACCTTTCATCGTGATAGTTTCTGCCTTGACTGCAAAATCCATTTCCGATAATTGTATGCGGTTGATGCAGCACTGGTTGGCCACATCAAAGACTTTTGTTTGCTTCTCGCTAGCGATAACGATGTATTGTCGATCGGTGAGAGTTTCCAGGCCGGTGCTGACGCTTCCGCTGATGCCGCTGCTGCTGGCGCTGCTGCTGCTCATGCCACCTCCTCCTGCACCGCCGGCCGCCCCACTTCCACCAGCTGCCCCAGAGGCTGATCCAGATGATGCTCCAGCTCCAGCCCCAGTTCCCGCTGCACTTGCACCTGCACCACCTGTGGCTGCACCGCCTCCAGCGGCAGCGATCGCTCCAGCTCCGCCAGCGGACGCGCCAGCGACCGAAGTGTTTGATATTGTATTGGCAGTTGTCGGTGTGAATGTGGGACTGGTGCGGCTGCTGCTTTTTGTGGGTGTGCCTATTTAACAAAAATATATTTATATATGATTTAAAGAACCGTAAAATCAAGCTGGATTTACGGTCTTTGTTGTCCCTCTTCTCGTCACGCCAGGTCTCAAACGTATAGGGTATGATCGAACCGTATGAGTCTAAAAAAGACATGGAAGTTATGGATCCTTTGAGTCGTACTACGGGGCCACCTGCAAGTATATATGTAACGCATAAGAAGAGAGAATTTAACTGAATAGTAAACCCACCATTTATTGTGATCAATACTGGCTGAGATTTGCGCACATCTCGATCCGGCATGGTTATGAACAATGTCAGTATCGAACCGAAACTAGTTCCAATCCACAAAGTAGGAACAAGTGTCAAAATATCTGTGTCAAAGCCAAATGCATAAAAAAATTTAGAAAAAAATTAAATGGTAACAATAACAAATTATTCTTACCATTTCGTTTTGCATAACTCTCGATAAAAGCTAAACAGGTAACAGATTCAGAGGAAGACATATCAATGCTGGACATTGACGATGATCTGGATCTTGAGAAAGTTCCATCCAATTTATCTGTAATTTATACGGGTTTGGTTTTGGTTTTGGGGATCGATTGCATACAGATGGGAGAAAGATAGAGAGAGAGAGAGATAAATAAACGAGTTACATCAAAATCGTTACATAAGTTCAAAAATATTGTGAAATTGAGACAGGCGGATATTAGAAATAGAGAGAGTGATAAAGAGAGAGAGAGATAGAGAGAGAGAGAGAGTAAAAGCGGCGGGCGGTAGTAGGCAAAACTTTTGCTTATTGATTTAATCGAATTTTTGCTTTTTATTATCTAATTGAATTATTTTAATTGCGAGATTTTGCACTATGTTGTCTTTTGCGCTTTACAACACTAAAAATACCGCTAGACTGCCTAATTATTGTTGGTTGCTCAATGTGTGCGTTAGCATGTGTATGTGTGTGTGTGTGTATTCCTTAAGCCGCTCGCAGGACTTTGATATTCCTTACAAATCATGTAATTCCTTTTTTTTAAAACATGTTATTACTGTATTAAGAGTAAGAGCTACTCATAAGTGTTGTATTCACAGTGTTGTATTCAAAACATCACAGCAAAAAATTAAGGTTATCAAAAATGGATTACATTTATATTTTAACCAAGTAAGGCTTATAAAGGAAGTTAACAAATACAGTTCTTATACAATTTTTATAAATTTAAATTATTTTATGGATTTTTTTTACTTAGTTTTGAGTTGTTTTTCATTATGTAAGTTTCGAAAAAAATTAGCTCCTTTTCTTATTGTACAAAACTGTACTTACACCTGCAAGCGACTGTAGCTTGTTTTGGATTTTTGTTTTTTGTTCATTGTATTATATTTTGTTGTATTTTCTGAGTGACTTTTTCATTGAGTGATCTGGCTGTGAGTGCAATTTCGAAAGCGGCGTCAGACTAAGTAACGAAAAAATGCACGAAAAAATAGGACGAGTGAAATTTGCTTGCATGTGTGTGCTTAGCTAGGCGTTTGTATGGGTGTGCGTGTGACAGTATGTGTATGTGTGAGTGTGTGTGTGAACTATGCAAAAGTTTAGTTTTTGCCAATACACAGTCGAATCTTGTTGTACTCTTTTTTATTCGATATCTATATAGAAATCCGGTTAGTCTAATCCTTGGTTTAGTTAATCAGTTTTATAGTTCATATACTTCTGGTTCAAAGCGTGCCAAATGCAGTTACAGGTACCGACAGAGATAGAGAGACAGAGAGCGAAAGAGACAGATATAGTGGGAGACAGTAGCAGAGAGCGAGATAGAGGAAAAGAGAGAGTAAGAGTAGAGAAAAAGATACAGCGAGCAGATAGCGAACGAGCGAGCGAGACAGATATAGAGAACATATTCATTTGCACTGTTATTATAACGAGATTTATTTCTAGGGCTAGAGGAAGAGAGAGAAATAGACAGAGAGAGAGAGATAGAAAGAGAGCGAACAGAGCGAGCGAGCGGACGAGCGAGAAAGAGACAGACAGCACCAGCCATCGCCCCCCTCAAAAAAACCCCCAAAAAATATTAAAACATAAAAATGAATAAAAACAATCAAAAATTTTTAAATTCCACACACGCACACACACCGAAATAGCCACACATACACGCCCACACACACATACTGAGGAAGGGGGCGGGGCCACAAGCAACGTGCATCGTCTGCTGTCCATGTGTATGTGTGCGTGAATGTGTGCGTTTGTGGTGTGTGTGTGTGTGTGTGTGTGCAAACAGAGAGAAAGAGAGAGACAGAGATACAGTCGAATATCTATAACTCTTCCACAAAGAATTGGAGTTATAGAACATACAGATATTTCTACTCTAAATTGGCGTATTCGAGATCAAGAGAAGTTCGAGTTAGAGAAGCTCAACTGTATATATAGAATGTGTGTCTGTGTGTGGTACACTTGGAAAAAAAACAATGCATATTCTTTTCATGAGACTAGAGGTGCAATCATTTTTGTTTGTTATGCGGTTGCTATTTGTTGTTGCTGTAGTTGTTGTTGTTGTTGTTGCTGAGTATATAATTAATTATTGCTGTAGTTGTAGTTGTTGTGGATTGCTGTTAGCTTGTTGTTGTTTTACTGTAGTGCTCTGTTGTGCTCCCACCTTGTGATTTGGACTTTTTTAGGGACTCGTACGATGTCACTGACTGCTGTTGCTGTATAACGGATGTTTGATGCGGATACGGATGCGGATGCGGATACGGATGCGGATACGGATGCGGATGCGGATGCTGATATTGATGTTGTTGCGCACCTGCACCGCTTGCACCGCCGCTAGCACCACCGATTATTGCACCTGCACCGCTAGCACCACCGCTTGCACCACCACTTGCACTTGCACCGCACTCGCCGATGCCCCAGGGATCAGCCTGATCAAAGGATTGCTGCTGCTGCGATTGCTGCTGCTGTAGTACCTGTTGCGGCACCTGTTGCTGCTGCTGCGGCTCAACCGCACCACCAAATCCACTGCTAATCGCACTGCTAATACCACCAACACCAACACCGCCACTAGCAACACCCGCACCTGCATCGTCTGCACCGTAAATGGAGGATCCTGCTGCAATTGCGGCCGCTGCTGCCGATGTCGAAGACGCGGGATCACCAGGATCACCACCACCCATCGATTGCTGCTGCTGCTGCTGTAGCTGAAGCTGCTGCTGCTGTTGCTGCTGCTGCTGTTGTAGCTGCTGCTGCTGTTGCTGCTGCTGCGACTGCAACTGCTGCTGCTGTTGCTGCTGCTGCGACTGCTGCTGTTGCTGCGGTGCAGTTGCAACTCCGCTGCCGTTGATCTGGGCAATTGCAAAATATACAATAAACAATAATTGTGGGAGACACGGGAGAGAGAGAGAGATAGAGAGATACACACACGTAGTCACAGATAGAGAGAGAGAGATAGAGATAAAGACAGAGAGAGAGAGACAGAAAGATAAATGCACTAAATGATTGAATGGCCATCTCTTTCACATTTCGTTGGTTTTTTTCGAGTTTTGTTTCCGTTTCTCTTTGCAATTTCTTCTGTTGTTCTAATTTGTGCCGTAAGTGTGTGTGTGTGTGCTCGCGTGTGGGGTGTGTTGGTGGCAAGTGTGTTTGTTGCATACTTTTCAGAGACGCTCAACATAAGGGTTAACGAAGAAACAAGTGTGCAAAATCAGACAAATTTTAGTGATCTTATGTACAGTGAAGACTGGCTTATTGGTGAAAGCTGTTTGTAAATAAAACAATACAAATAAAAAACTAACAGGTGACTAAAAAACGACTTCGAGTGCGATTTTGTCTATTCACTGCAACATTTTTCAATTTCAGTTTTCAAAATCCGCCTACAAAAACTTTTTTTAAGTAACATTTTTTTTTTACTAACAGTGCAATTTTGTCGCCGTGGCGTAATTGCGTACGTAATTAATAAAAACTTCTTCGTTAAAAAACGTACACGTTAACCATTTCGTATACGTTATTTATATAACACATACACCATGTCGTATACGTTATTTATGTAACACGTACACCATGTCGTATACGTTATTTATATAACGTATACGATATGGTGTACGTTCTTTAATAAATATTATAACGTACAGTTTGTTTTTTTTGATGGTTGTGTTGTATGCGCTATTAAATGAATTTTATAATCGTGATCTATAACATTTTTCCAATTTTATACTATGAAAGTAGTAGAAATCGGGTGGACGCTCTAATTTTCAATACTCTATTTTCTCTATATCTGCTATCCGTGTCAACGTGAAATGTGTTTAAAACCTTTTTAAATAGCTTTCTAATGAATTCGAAAATGTTTTAATCGCTATTTCTAAATCAAAATCCAGGTAAAATAACTACATTTTTAAAATAAACCAAATGAGAAGAATTAAACACACTTTACTACTGACTCTAACCCTGCAATTGAATTTAATTTTAGTAAGGCGAAAAACATACTTTTCAATTTGATCAGTAAATCAGAACTCTTAACTCGTTTCTTATTCGACACAAAATAAGTTTTCTAGAAAGGAACAAATTAAAAATGCATAGAAACAAGTTTAATAAAATTAAAACTAAATTAAAATTAAACTGTGTAAAGTATACACCGTTCTGACTAGCAAGCGATCACTGCAGGTAAAGTGCGTGTTTTATAATTTGTTTCAAATTATAGTAGTGTCTCCTGATCGGTTTATGTTTGTCGTTAACTGTACCTTTTGAAGTGCAAAGCAAACAAGACTTAGTATTTTTGTTTGGGTTGTGATAAATACAAAAGTATTGGATGACGATTGATTTTTGGTGATCAGTGCAAATTGTATATGTGTTTACACCTAGTAGTCGCTTAAGTAGCAAGTTATCGAGTATTCGATCAAAACACAAATACGAGTACACTGCGGGAAACGGAGGCGTCGTTGCAGTGGTGGTAGTGGTGGTGGTGGGTGGGTGACATTGATTGACAGTGATTAACATGAGGCACAATTAAAACACGAGAACACGGCAATTATTATTTAGGTGATCATAACAAGGAATACATTAAAGTAGAATACGTTGGCAAATGAAGTTATGTTATGGAATGTAAGTGTAAGTACAAAAAAATACGAGAGAAAGAGAGAGATTAGACAGATACATAGAGCGAATAAACGTTGGTGGGTCTTAGGTTAGAACGAGAAGTAGACATATACATACATAGGTAGACATGTGGTTATATGTATGTATGCGGGTGGATATATTAGCTGGTATTACACATGAATAATCGATTAAAAAGTAGTTGGTTATATGTATATGATTAAGCTTATTTGAAAGACTTTTCTTCATAATTTTTCAACTTCTGTTTTGGTTGGTATTGTTATTATGTACAAGTGAGATATACATATGGTGACGTTTGGCAAAGCGCTAAGCAAAAACGGAAACGAAAATAAAGGCAAAAAGGCAACGGTAAATTTGCTTATCGATAGCCAGGAACACACATTCAATAGAACAATCGAAACGAAATAAATTTCAAATGAATCGAGAAAAAAATCGTTGAAAATAACCCAAGTTATCGATAACGGGAGCCAAGGCCATCGATAGCAGAGAAGACAACCAGGGTCATTGGGTCTTTAGAGGGAGGGGGAGGACTTGGGCCAAAATCTTCGATGGGAGCACAACATTGAGCTTGACCCAACAACCGAACTCCGTCAATACAAAGTTCAAAGTGTTTATTCTGGCATCCATCAACAAATTGGAACCAGAAGACTACGGGTAATTTAATTTTATCCTTTTCATAGCCATTCTGACTTATTTTTCACTGTGTGTGTTTGTGTGTGTGGCGAGTTCGGGTGGTGAACTTACAGACTAACACAGGGAATGGTGGTCAACGTACAACAATCAACAATTCGTTTTAAGGTTTTTTGATTTTGGTTACATTTCAAATGTACTTTCTCTTTTAGCACAGTGCATACACAGAGTGGTGGGTGTTGGTGATTGGTGAATCTTTTTTTATGTATTGTGTTTGACCTACAGCACCCGCTTTACATTGATCTCTTAACTTAAAATGTAAATTTCGTGGTTTTCTTGCATAATGAGTAGTAAGTTAATTGAGAACTTTATAGTTACACATTGTATGTGGGTGTGGTGGTGCTTGTTAGTGGTTGTTGTTCGTATGTGTTGGGTGACTGGTGAGTAGTGGTGTTGGTGGTGATCGTGTTGTTGCTGTTGTTGTGGTGGTTGTTAAATGATTTACCAAAGAACTTCCACACAATCACATACAGGCAGTTGTATTGCAGCTCTTCTGCATCCGATGCCTAGGTGTTGAGGAGAAGAAGAAGCATAGATAAGAAATTGTTGGCAAAAATTTATACTTTTTAGTTTTATTTTTCTGTTTTTTTTTCGGTTGTTGTTGGTTTTAGTTGTTGTAATTGTTTTTGTTGAGTGCGTATGTGAATTTGTTGTTGGTTGCTGTTGTTATTGCATCACATTGTGGCTGTAGATTGCTGTTCTAGTTGTTTTAATGTTGTTCTTATAGTTGGTTCTTGTTTACATTTATATATATATTTATTACTGTAAGCTTTTTTTGATTTTGGTTGTAGTTTTAATTAGCTAACACTCTACAAAGTAGGCTCTATACACAAAATGCTATTTTGGTTTTTGTTTTCGTTTCAAAAATCAACAAAAGAAGCATCATCGGATTTTTGGTTATCGTTTGGATCTCATTTCTAGTTTTGATCCTGGAATACGCACATCTCTAGCTGTTTTTTTTATAGGGGTAGGAACAGGGGGCGTGGACATGGGGGCGGGGTTGCTATGTTTACTGTTTCATCACACTTTGTTTGCTATTCTCTACAGCTTGCAGCAACTAAAAGCAACAAAAGCAAAGGCACAAACACAAAACGAAAAGAAGAAAGTGAAAAACCCAAACAGAAACGACGACAGAACGCCGATGGTCGGGGTAGGAGAGAAAGAGAGAGAAGGGTGGAAAGGAGAAGGGGTCGAGAGAAAGTGTGAGAGAGGTTAACAATTGCGACGTCGAGAAAGGAATTACTGCGTTTATGCGGGACTCATAAAAACTTCACTCTTTATATTGAACAAAGCAACAAAATTGAATTATCTTATAGGTATAAGTAATCTAAAAATAATAGTACTTTACGTATTATTTTAAACACTTCTCCTCAACCTTGTTGTTTTTGAAAAGTTTAATGATTTTAATTGAAATTTTTCTTGCCCCTGCACGGGCGCCACGAGAAAGGTTCTGTGAGTCTATACGAGTATATGGTCCCGAAAATGAAAGTCCTTATATTTGTAAGGTAACTAAAAAAGTCGGTATTGGATTTTCTAATTTTAATCTAATCTAAACTGTCTCGAGTTCGCTAAACCGCTTACTTTAAAGCCACGAAGTCACAAATTTCGTAAACGACAGTTCCTGCTCGGGCGCCATACCATCGCATAAACGCAGTAGCTTGTCATTAAATTGGGAATGTTTTCAGTTCCTCCGATTCGAGGACTTTGATTCGGTTCCTGGTCTGTATTCTGTTTGCCTGCCTAGCGATCACTCATCCAAAACTCGCTCGCTCGCTCTGCATATATATATATACATGGGGATAAGGGGGTTAAACCGCTGCCGTTTGTGGAATTAAAACACTCTCTTTTCAATTCGGGATTTAGGATGGGGGTGTGATCCTTCGCCGGGGGCCATACTTACGTATCTTCTTTCCTCCACCGCCGCTTCCTCCAACTCCCGACCCACCGCTGGCCACGCCTCCCGTACCGCCACCGCCCATCTGCGGTGATACATCGTTCTTCAGGGCCCGCACTCCGCCGCGCAAATCTCGCGGCTGGTACTTAATGTTTGGAACGGACAACAGCCGTTGATCACGCGACTTCTCCTTAAACTTTTGACGGGCGGGCTTCAAGGGAGCGGGTGCATCAGCCAGTGGAAGATTATTGGGCCGCTCCACCTCCACCGCTGCTGGCTGTTCGAAGTCCACCCGACGAACGTTACTGCCGCTGGTGCTGGCGGCTCCCTCATCCGGCGAATCGGTGGTGGAAGAGCGAAATTTACCGCGCATTGCCGGCGATGGTGCCGATGCCAGTGTCATTTCAGCATCGTCTAGCGATTCATCCTCCTTGCCCTCCGGTGTCGCTTCCTCTTCTGTGGGCGGCGGCGGTGGCGTGGCACCCTCAGGTGACACCTCCTTGGGCGTGTAGAAAATAGAGCTATTCTTGAGCGACTCCAGATCGGTGTTGACATTCATTCCACCGATCTTCATATTGACTTTAGATAATTGACGCTTCAAATTGAACGTTTTCCAGGACATGGACTTGCGTCTGTCCTGCAGCTCCTTGGGTGCCGCATCCTCCCGCTGGGGACTCTTGGCCATCATGGAAGCGGCGGCTGTCGCTGCCGTTGTCGCCGCCGATCCGCTGAGCAGCGTTTCGCGGGCACTGTTCACCACCGGCTCCGGTGAACTCGGGCGCGAACCCGTCGCCGCCGATGCGCCATCGTGGGCCGTTGTTGTTGATTCGCCGGCCGCCTCCGGGACAAATTCAAGCGACGGACTGTCCGGACTGGTCGTGTCGTTCAGCTATATGAAGATCGGGATTTTTGAAGGGGGTATATAGGGGGCAGAGTTTTAATTTTCGTTTTGGTTTTTGTTCTTTCAGGCAGCAATAAGAAAAGTTTTGGTCAGTTTCGACGGGTTAGGGGATTGGTTGGAGGGGGACTTTTGGTGGGTTAAGGGGTTAACATTCAATTTGTTTTTGGCTACTGGGTTTTTGTTTTGGTTTCTGTTTGATCTCTTCTCTTAATTAGCAAACCCAAAGATGCAGAAATAGAGCAGCAACAGTGAAAGGAGTAATAATAAAGTATGGAGTGTATTAGAAGGTGAAAAGTAAGCAGAAAATAAGATTACAGCACAAAAATTCCTTTCACAAGTAATAGTTTTTTTAATGTTTTTATATAGTTTCTTTGCAAACGTGTTATTACATTGAAGCAGAAAAAGTTTAAACGTCCTATCGAACTTCTGACTGTACATTTCTTTTCATTTTCATTAAAATCGGACGACTGTATGCTACAGCTGGTATATACACGAGGAGCTTGCCCTTGTGAGGATTCCTATTTGGTTTTACCTACAGTCATGAAGAACGGAATAGGGGGGAAATTAATGAAAGCATGCTTTTTGCAATGGCGGTTTCAACCTTTTTTTACATTTACATTTTGTGGTATGAAAGCTGCGAATTGTTGTTGCTGCTTATTTGCGTTTTTGGTTTGCTCCAGTTGTTCTTGCTTTTGAGTATGTTTGGAATTTACTATTTAACAAGGGTTAACAGGGCTTAAACGGGTTTATTGGGGGGGTGCTGTTTTGGGTTCAGAGGGGGGGATTTGGAGAGTATTGTATCAAAAATGTACACTTTAAACTTGAGTTTTGCTTTATTATTGGGTTTCGATTGGATTTTATGTTTCGGTTGGGGTTAACGAACATCGGATGGGGGTTTAACTTTAGGCAACGACTTTAGTTAGCTGTTATACTTGGGGCGTAATACAGTTTAATGCTAGGTGTGGTTGTGTACAACACATACACACACACATACACATACGCATAGGCAGAACTCAAACACACACACACACGCACAGGCAATACAACGATATATATATTTTTTGTTTGATTAACTTAGATTTAGAATATAAATTTAAAATAAACTACGATCAATCAAGGTATTAATTTTAGTTCGAATTAGGGAAAAAAAATGTATATCAAACATTAAATAATTTGTTAGCTGCATTTGTGGGTTGTGTGTGGTTGGTTATGTTATGTTAATTTGGGTGTTTTGAAGAAAGGTGACAAAGCAGATCAAAGTAATAAAATCACACGGTTACACTTGATCAATCGATCAATAATTAGTACACAGAGAGAGAGAGAGAGACAGAGAGATGGAGAGTGACAGATACAGAGTGGAGGAGGAAAAACGTAGTTTTTTGTTGTTGCTGTTGTTAATGTTGTTTCAGTTGTAACTGTTTCTTGGGTGTTCGCTAGGCTTTTACTTTTCAGGCACAACTCAGATCACATCAATTCAAATCAACTTAAATCGAACTGAGTCGAATCGAATCGGCAGGAATCGGTATTGGATCATACAACACGTGTACATGTACAACAATCAGAGCCATCAATCGTGTCTATGCGATGGTCTTGGGCGTGGCAATCAAAAAAGTTACACGAAACAAAGACACCAATCAAATTCAAATCCAAATTAAATCGTATCTTAGGCAAGCTTCGTGCAGAACACAAAACAACTAAACATTAATGTAAATGTGATTTTTACCATGCTGCATTTTGTGTGCGTTCACTAAGAGACTGAGACAGATAGAGGCTAGGAAACGGAGACGGAGAGATAAAAATAGAGAGACAGAGAGAGAGAGAAAGGGGTGGCCAGATTTAACGAAACCTAAAAGAATTTAAAATTAACTAAAGACAGCCAATCGTAAAAGTTAGAGCAGGATAGTTAGTTATTTGTTTGGAAAGAGGTAACTATAGCAGTGTGGTTAGGGTAAGAGCAGGATGGTTAGTTATTTGTTTGGAGATATACAACTATAGCAGTATGGTATTGAGTCAGAGCGGAATAGTTGGTTAGTTAGTTTAGAACGAAGTATAGCACTAGCTTATTTTCTGGGAAACAGCTGGCAATGGTACATCAAAAAAATACAAGGTAGAAAATACCGAGCTATAACTAGAGCTATTTAAATTTGGTTATATATTATTTTCATTAATATAGCTATATATTTTTTTTTTTGCTTGCTTGCTTGCATGTGGGTGTGTGTGTGTAAATAAATATGGGGTCTAATTAATGCTGTGGGATATTCAATCGGATTGGAATCAGTACAAAAATGGCAAAACAATGCAAGAAGGTGACAGCGAGAGGGAAAAAAGAGACAGCGAGAGCTTAACCAAAGGAAGAGGGAAAACAAAAAACACAAACCAAAACAAAAGTCATCGGCTACGAATGTTTAAAGTTAGCTCATACATACGAGTATGTTTAAGTATATATATATAGAATATAATTTAAATATCAAATTTGGTATTTTTTGTTAGTATGTGATACGTAATTCAAATTTCGTTCGTTATGTAATAAGTAAATATCGGAATGCATATAAAATTCAAATATATAATATGTTAAGATGTCTAGAAAAATACTGAGTATGTTAACATGTTTAAATGAGCTGAGCATTTGTTGGTCGGTGTGGGAATTTCAGCACACTATGTTATGTAGCATAGCATACTTTTCGGTCTGTCTATGTTCTCAGTGTTGCTGTGTCTCAATTCAATTCAAATCAATTGCGAATTCGAATTATCTGGTCTGTCTGTGTGTTTCGGTTTCGGTTTGGGTTCGAGTGTATGTATGTTTGAACTCGGTTCACTGCGATTTCGGTTTCATTAGTAGTCTCGGTGGCAGAGAGAGACAGAGAGACAGACAGAGAGACAGAGAGAGAGAGAGAGAGAAAGCGAGGGCACTTACCTGATCTGAGCTGGGCGATCTGCTTTGCTCCTCTTTGTTCTCAATGCGTTTTGGACTTTTTGGTGTTCGCGAGTAAGGATCATGTGCGCCATACAGATCGGGGCATGCAACACTCAATAGGCAAATTTTTTGGATTATATCAATTATGACAAGTCCATATTCGGTACCATAAGCCATTCTAAAAACAGAAAATATTCATATGTATTTCAAAAATCAACTGCATACAAATCAACGTCACAAAACAAATGCGAGAAAACCATTGGTTATCGGGATAAAACTGAATAAAACCAAAGAATACAAAGTAATGCAAAACAAACAAACACAGATGTAAAAAGTGTACTAAAAGAAATACAAAGTAACAAAAAAGTTGTATTAAAAAATACCAAAATCTCAATTCCGAAAAAATTCTATTCTCAAAAAATACTACATATAATGCAATAAAGTTTTTCTATGTTTTTACTCTATTAATTTATGGTAATTACTAACAAAACTATATTTTATAAAATATTGAAAAGATTGTAAGAAAAAAAAAACTACAGTGCTTTGCTAAGCATAAATAAATAAGTAACCTAAAATACTTATTATTTCTTTTATGCTGAATACTGAAAAAAATATTCAAAACTAAATTTAAAAAAAAACAACAAATAATAAAAATACCGTATAAAACGAAAACTGAAAGATAAATGAATTATTTTGATGCGCATCATCACTCACACACGCGCACACACCAGGCACTAAAATACAGATCCGTCCGGTTTTCAGTCAGATTCGAGTTTTGAGATTTTGAGTTCGTTTGAGTTTGATTTTAGGGTCGGTTCGGTTGGAGGCGGAGAGGAATCGGATTTAAAATTCAGGGAGTCAAGGGTTCTGTCCAGGGATGTGTTTACCAAGGGACGTTGACTTAGTTAACGGTCTGCTTGCAACTGTTGCATACTACGGAATACACAACGCAAACAAATTCAACAAAAGCGGTGCTGCTTGGGGGCGGGACAGAGGCGTTGGCAGGGCAATTTTTTTAATGGGCGGCTAGAACACTCATCGAGCGTTAGCAGGAGGTTCTTATATCATTTTTTGGCTACGTCTCAGGCGCTTTTCAGAGAACGTCATGCATTTACGAATACAAACTAGACTACGTCTAAGTATTTTTTTTTTTTTAGGGCAGGGTTTGAGAGCTAGTATCTTTTAAGTCCGCTTTCCTGTGTCCTTTGTCTGGTGGGTGGTTGGGTTGCTTTGGCTTGGCTCTTGGCATTTGGCTGGTTGTTGTTGGCGGTGGGGGCTGCTTGGGCTTTCGGTGGTGGTGTGTGTACGTGTGTGGCTGGATCGATGGACAGATGGATCGCTGGATGTACGGATCGGATGGATCGAAGCGAGTGTCTCGGGGATAATGGGATGAGGATGAACGCTGGATGGAAAGTTCAGCAGCTACGCTACTTACAGGCCGTAACTGGAGCTGATGCACAGCGAGGTGACCTGCACGTTCCGGCGATTGGGCCCGGTGGTGAGGCAGACCAGCTGCGATTGGAAGCCCGGTGGCTTGCGCTGCGCCCCAAAGCGCACTTTCAGCGAACACTCCGTCGTCTGTAAGAAAAAAAAAGAGGGAGAAAATCGGTTAATTATTGAAGCTTTAAATTGAATTTAAAATAAAACAAAGTTTCTGAAGTCATCGTTACATGAGTTCTGTTATATACACTGTAATCAAACACAAACACCTAATAAATGTTTAAAAGATAATATTTACCTTATCCGAATCACTCGACTCCGTCTTCTGCACTTGATGGCCCGTAAGGAAGTCGCACTCGGGACTCGTGCCATAAATGTCATCAAAATTCTCATAGAGTATGGGTATCTCCAGCACCAGAACCTCCGAGGTGGACTCCACCTTGCGGAACTTGAAGAGCATTACCTGGCCCATGGCGCCGGCCACACAGAGGCGTCGCGACTCCGAACAGAGGAAGATGAGGTGCACCGCCAGCGGATTGTCGCTCTCCGGATGCGAGTGGGCGACGTGGGAGCGCGGCTTCTCGAACATCTTGGCTGTCTTCAGCTTGTAGAGGATCTGCAGCGTGCCGGCACCGGAGTCCCAGAACTTGAGGCTGCCGTCCTGGTGTCCGGTGATCACGATCTCCGAATAGCTGCACGACGCCGGCGACCACTCGCCACCGGATATCGGCCATTCGCGCTCCGAGAAGCAGCTCTTTTTACTTGTCGTTGTGCGACCAACCTAAATAGGAAATAAAGCAACATGATTATTAAACTTTCAAGGGACAATGAGGCCGGGAAACAACTCACTGAATAGAAAGCAGGAACCAAATCCGATGGGCAATCGGTTAAATATGTGCAACATGTAACAGGTGATTCGTGTAAGTCCATTGGATAAGGCGATTCAAAACATGGAAAACCGGGTGTTAATAAGTCTATTAATACTAAGTCGTATTGCAGCAGCACGGCAATTGCATACGGCTCCTGGGTCTCTGTAAGACAAATAAAACAGATGGTAGTAAAATATTATTCAAAAGGTACAGTAAAAAGTATAACCACAATCTTGTAGACAAGTTATTTATATTTCAATTGATGCCTTTCTTTCTATATATTTATGTATATGTATTATAAAAACCTACCGCAGGGCCAGGGATTCTCGCAGAGTGTAATGAAATCGCATACGGCGTGCTCCATCTCCAGCACGGTGGTGGCCTTGCCCACCATCACCGTGATGCAGTTCGACTTGGAGCCCTTCTCCGATGGCATGCCGCCCGAGAAAATGGTGTAGGTTTCCCTGCAGGCAACGTGGGCAAATGTTATTTATTATTCATTCGTTTTCAAGAGAAGTCTTAATTCTTTCAATGTTTATTACACAAAAATTAAGCCTTAGGGCGCACATTTCGTTGACAAAATAGTTAAAAATAACTCACCCAGTTGCGCTGGACTTCAAGTCAACTTTATAAATTGGTTTGCATTTCTCCGCGTTGCCATCCTTGTTGATTTTAGCTGAATCACACAGAAAATGAATCTGTTTAGAGGGGCAACATGTGGAGTGAGGTGGAGGAGTGCGACTTACCATGCGGACAGACCTGCGACTGTGGCTTGGCCTGCGGCTTCGTTGGCCAGGAGCAAATGGAGCCATCCGTGTGCGAGGACACAAAGTACTTGCCCTCGTAGTGCCAGGCCAGGGACTTGACGGCCTCGGCAGCTTGCCATCGTAATTCAGCGCATTTCGCCTTCAGATCCCACAACACAAGCAGCCCGCACTCAAATGCAATAAGCAGCTGTTCAGAAAGAGACTCATCAGTATCAATAAATTGAATTTACCTAAACCTATTTAAAAGGGTTCAGTGGTTTCTCCCGCCTAATCCCCGAATTGATCGTTAAACTTACCTTGTTTGCATCCAATGGATTATCACATAACGCAATCACAGCACCTGGATGACTAGTTCTAACCCTAAATAAAGTTAAAGCCATTTTAGTATTTTATATTATGGGTTCACTTTGGGGCGAGCTGGACTTACACTTCAATTGCTTTATTCCAGTTAATAATATATCCACTAAGTGCAAATGTATCTATGTGAACAACGTGTATGTTTCCCTTCTCGGTGCCCACGTACAGCCATTTGCTGCCCACGGGCAGGTGTATGCAAGTCACGCTGCAAGACAGACGGAGAGGAGAGGAGAGATTATGTCATCAGGGTATATAAATCAAGTCGAGTGATGGCCAATCGGGTTCATAGTTTTATTAGGTAATAAACTCCAAAATAAGACAAGCATCTTAGTTTAGGATTTAATAGGGTTTCTTAAGTAAGTTTGCTTTAGCAAAAATTATTTAAATTTCTTGTATCTAATAATGCTTCCTAAAACATGACCAATCGATGAAAAATCTTTTTAATGTCAATTGTTTGTTAATTTATTTGTCTTGCAATTTACTAAAATATAATTAAAAATATAATATAATTTCAGGAAACATCAATATTCTAATTAAAATATATTCACACTTACCGCTCCCGCTGAAATTTCAGACTCTGCACAATGAGCGGGTTCTTTTGGCGAATGTTCCACAAGTGAATGGTGTCATCGGCGGTGACGGTGACCAAGGCGCCCTCGTTGACCAGGAATTGGGTGAAGAGCACGGCGCACTCGGACTCGCCCTCGTGTTTGGCATGGGCATCGACACCAGGTCGTCCCAATCTGGAGCAAACAAACACAAAATGAAGAGTTTAAACAAAGATTTAGTCTTAGTGACCAGGTCAAGAATTTAAAAAAGTCCAAACTTACATGCGAATGTAGCCCGATTTGTCGCCAATCGCTAGTAGCTTTTGTACTGGATCGAAGGCAAAGGATGTGGGCGAGTATGGAAAGCCATGGCGAAAGGTCTGCGGCGATATAAAGAGAAAAAAATGAGTTAAGTGAGATTTCACCGTCAATTTGTTTTAACACGTTTACTGATTTATGAACAACAGTTAAGGTCTTAAAATGTCTGTTATCACTTTAGACCAACTGATAACTATTATCACATTTTTGGTAGGTGTTGCTTGGTTTTAGACACATAACACTTTTTTGATTGATATTGATACATTAATGAGTTCAATTGATATGACTGGAATTATTTTGAAGGGTAATCAAATCGTGGTTGACTTTAAACATCTGTAATAGCCGCGTGTGTCTTATGATAGATTGAAATCATTACCACTACCAAATAAAACACCCGCTAGCTGCAACAGATGTCCAGAATATTTGCACTTTTCCTAGAGCTATGCAACTGGAATGGGCATACCTTCTTTAACGTAAAATGGTCGGCCTTGAGTTGCTCCTGGATCTCCTGCTCCTGTCGTGTGGCTTGGGGCTGAACGCTTTGTCGAAATCCATCTAGAACTCCTTTGAATGTGAACTTTTTCATTTTTGTAACATGAGTCGTCCTCGTGCTCCGGCTGCTCTATCCTCAGTTATGCGATGGTGCTGTACTCCTCGAAAACTCTTTGGCCAAGGAGGAATAGTTTTCCAAATAGTTGGATATGCAAAAAGGGCCGGACTAGAGTGTGTGGAGTGTGGATAGTGATAGAGATGGAGTGGCGGGATGGTTCTACGGGGAAACAGTGCCGGGGTTGGGATGGGGAGATGATCTCGCTCCGAGGAGAACCGAAAAGTGTGGGGCTTGGTTTCTTCCTCTGCCCGCGGCCAGTTAGTTAGTCTCTTCTTTGAGTCCTTGGTAGTTTTTGTCTTTAGATAGTGGTCGATTTGTGGGTAATCGAAGCCAGAGGAGCCAGCGCTGCTCTGAGCTCGTCCTTGTTGCTTGATTTTTTTTTGGGATGTGAAACTAGGTTAACAATAGTCGAATTAACAGCTGCAATCGACAAGAGACAGAGAAAATTACATTTAATTATAAAGGGTGGAAGCTACATAGTTGCAATTTCAAATTATCCCAAAGGTCCTGTAATGGTGTATGTGTTTTATTTAATCAAGTTTTATTCCTGTTGGTCATGCGATTTGCTTGCCATTTTACACTTTCTAAAACAAGCATTTATAGTATATCTATGTGTAGCACGTATCTTCTTCCACGTATTAACAACTCAAGAAGTTTACGTTTTATCGATATTTCGCAAACAATTTTTTTAAGGAACGTCTTTAACTCTTTTAAACAATAGCGTGCTTTTCAGGGCTTTACTTACATACATATATGTACATACATATAGCACAACTGAAATGTCTCTTTCGAATAAATGTTTCTACTTAAGGTATTACAAAAACAAACATATTTATTTTTAGATAAACAAATCTGTTTTTGGGAACTTTTTTGATTTTAGACTCCTAATAATTGTAAGATTTAAAGATGACCTCATTCAAATTAATAATTAATATTTTTCCCACAAATGTATTACATTTTGAGCTTATTTTTAAAGAATCTTGTGATATCACTAAGGTCATGTGTTTCTTGCTTAAACTTAAGCTGCTTTCACTGTTTTCCAGACGCTTTGGAGTTTCTAGTTTCGCTTTTCGCGGAATTTAATAACGGAATGCCAACTCGGATATCGATAACAACTAACTGCCAATTGTTTGGACTCAGATATTAAATCGTATTTTTTTGTTTGCGGTTTTCCCTCTTACTCCTCGTTGTTCAGCCTGTTTTTGTGTTTTTCTTTTTCTTTTGTTTTTCGCCTGGCCTGGGGGATTACATAAACCTTGATTTCTATTCAGCCTTTTGACAATGGCACACGTAGATTAATTAAGAGCCCCCCTGCTGGGTGTGTGTGTGTGAGTGTGAGTGGAAGAGGGATGGCGAATCAATCTGTACAACGGGATATTGACTGCGATTGCAATGGCGGATGTAAAACGTTAACCGATTGTTTGCTGTTAATTGAAAATCGTTGCTGCCACATTATGTTGCACAACGTGGTGTGTTTACAAGTATGTGTTTTTGTGGGGATATATGGGTTGCCTATATATGCACTTTTTGATGGCACACAAATCGATTTTTTTTGCACACTCGCAGCACATCACAAATGTCGTGTGTTTCTTCGACTACTCGGGTTTCCTTTTTGCTTGTTTTATTCTATTTCTTTTTTTTTTGCTTGTTTTTTATTTGCAATTGTTTACGCTTTGACAAACGTACACATATACAATTAAGGGGGAGGCATATGTACATACTTGTGTACATACATATGTACACATATGGGTCGCCAGGACAAATGCGCGCAACAGTGGGGCAAACGGCAAGAAGAAGAGCAAATGGGAAGTGTGGTAGAAGGACAAGCAAATCGTTGGCATACTTTAAATTTAATTCCCGCAAACAAACATTGCAGCGGAGGGGGGGAGAAGGAGAGAGCAATATAGGGGGGAGGACAATGGGTGGAGGTGTGTCCCTCTGTGTGTGTGTGTGTGTCTGTTGATAATGACAGTGTGCCATCCCCCTCCCACTCGCCTAATGATGATTAAAATGCCATTGCTGAAGAGGAGAAGGAAGAGGAGAAGGAGAGAGGAGCTGAGAGAGGAGATCCTGAGAGGGAGTCGCAGGATGCTGCCCAAATCTGTGTATGTATATATGTGTACGTAAGCAGTTACCATCTCGCTTTCTCTCATTTCGATTTCGACTTCGTGTGTGTGTGTGTGTGTGTGTATAGATAACCTCGATTTACAGATTTTTCACACACACACACAAATACACATACGGGCACTGCTTGGCCCTGCTTGTTGCTACTCACATGTTAACTACATCTCATTTTAATGCTGCTGCTTCTTCTTCACAAGAACATACGAACAAAAAAAAAATGTGGTTTTATTAATTTTTGTTTATTTGGAGGGGGAACATCGTTCACATAGGTAATACTTAAAACAGCGCCAACAATTGCCTTGTCTTATAACACACACGCACACACTCGGACACTGAACAGGCGCGCTTTTAAAATGTCTTTTTTTTAAAGTTATTTTTTGGTTTTGCTAAATTCTGTTGGTCTTCAATGTTTTTAGAGCTTTTCCTGACAGGGACAACAAAAAATATGCTAGTGCTTGGCTGGTCAGTTGTCGACTGAGCTGCTGCTGCTGCTGCGTTCCTGCTGCTGCTGCTGCAAAAGTGAGAACGAAAGCGCAAGAGCGAGAGAACTGGCGATGCTGCTGCTGCCTAGGACATGTACGTGTGTGTGTGTGTATGTTTGTGTGGGTGTGTTAGTGTGTGTCGAACTATAAGCCATTTATGCTTATTGGAAATGGAAATGGTAACGGAATCAATCGTTGCTCCTTTTTTCGTGTTGTATAGCCTACTTCAAGGCGTCGCTGTGATTTCCGTTGGACTAACAAAAAAAAAATCTCGGTTGCCATTAGCTGCTTTGCGTGAGTGCAAGTGTGTGTATGGACAGCTGCCATGTGAGCGACTATTGCGCAGGCTTACGCTATTTCGCCCCCAAAAAACGTTTTTCGCGTACACGCTGGGTATCCTGCAGCAACACCAACAACAAGCTTGGGCAAAAACAATGCAAAATGTTTTGCGCGCGCGGTCACATGACACGAGTTACACATACATACACCACTTATACAACGGTACAATTTGTTGAGGCAGCGCAGGAGCAGCACACACACACATACGCACACCTAATAAACTTTTAAAAATTTAATTTTTCTAAGATTTACTTGGCCGAAACATCTGGAACAGATTCTCTTCAAAAGCTGTTATTTATAGATCTTTAGAATTTTTTTGCACAAATTTTGGCTACTTTTTAGTGGTTTGTTGAGGGGGAAAACGCGTGCGAACGCGTCGAATGCTCTGCACCGAAAAACTGAAACTGGAGAAAACTTGGACGGCAGCACCAGTGTTTTCCGCGCAGTTTCCACGGCACGTGTATGTATATGGAGGATACACACACACTTGCACACGTACACGTACATATCCTGCTGGTTATGCAAAGCAGCGAAGAGTTCGGGTGGTAGGGTTGTCTCTGGCTTTGATTTTCGGGGTTTGGGCGGCAGCCCTGGCCGAGGTTTTCCCAGGAATCGATATACTTGCTGTTGTTGTAAAAATTAAAAAGGAAAAAGCAAAGGGAGGGGGGGCGTAATAATCCCACATGCGAGTACATACTAAAAAATTTAATCTGCTAAAATGTAAATACTTGCACTCCCACAATATATATGCGTATGAATGTGCTTCTCTCTCTCTCTCTCTCTCACTCTGACACGCACGCACACATGCGCCACCCTTTTTAATAGTGGCACGAAATTTGCATGGAAATTGTAATGAGTTATGTGCCGTTATGTCCTTTGTGCGAGCGAGCGAGCAAAGAGCCATTATCAATAACTCAGCAAAGTAGGCAATAAAAAAGGAGACCTAAAAGAGAGCGGGAACAAGAACGGGAGAAACTCTTGCGTCATGTTGGTTAACGTAGTCCAATAAGAAACTTGTTGGGCGAAGAACAGAACAATAAAGATAGAAGAGTGACTTTCGCCTGGCCTGATAAGAATCTGCTTAGGCGAGAGCGAGAGGGAGCGAAATCAAGTGATTCATCTGGAGCGAAACGAGCAGCAATAACAACTTAACGGTGATGATATTAAAAATCAGCTAGCGAATGCAAACATGTTGTCATTCCAACACACAAACATACACACCCGCAAGCCGTTAGAATTTGCATTTTGACACACACACACATGGTGACATAGGAGACATAACATCATCAGCAGTAGCAACAACAACAACACCCACAAAAACACATACCCCGCATCCCGCAATCCCCCCAGCACCCCACCCCGCCCACCTGTTTCATGGCGATTTTCTCCGCTCGCTGGACGTTTCTTGTTGGTTTGGACACTTGGACACTTGTCGCGCTTGACCAATCGGCGGATCGGATCGGATGCGATGCACACGGGCCACGGGGCGACAAACGAAAAACGCAACAACGCAATGCAAATGCAAATAGCAAACAAAAGCGCACAAACGACAAATTTCAATGCAGAACAACAATAAAAAAAAGTATATTTTCAATATCGTGGTATTTTTACAGGTACTGTGCTAGGGTCACACCAGTGTGACCGCATGGCGAAAGCGTGAAAAAGTAACGGTGAAAATGTGGAACGGTGGAATATTCGAAATTCTCGCTATTTAAACCGATTTTTTAACAAAATTAAATGCTGAAATATAACGAAAAAATTAAATATTTAACAGTTGAAGTCAATAAATGATTAGATTATATTTGTACATTTGCCACTTTATAGTTATTTTCCCCTAAAAAAGTTTAGATGACGAATTTATTTTGTACTTGTTATTTATTTAAAGTTACAAGTATAAAACTTTTAATTTAGTGCGCTAGTCACACAGATCAAGTTAATTTGTAAACATTAACTTGAACTTAATGCAATAACAGAATTTTAATTTTACGTACATATATTAACTGGCACTAAATTTAAAAAGTGTATTAATGAACAATTAAAAAAAAAATCAACGAAATATGCTTACTTGCAAATAAATACAAAAAGAAAACTATTTCTGAATTAATCCTTCGCTGTAAGTGTTTATTCTGGTCATTTAACGTTGTTATCAATTTTACAAGCACTATTATAATCGGCTGGTTGGCCGGAGGAGAGGATGGGATGAGGGGAAGCTTAGTACAGCTCCGACTTTTGCATGACGGCGGTGACCAGCGCCTTGAACGCGTCCTCGATCATGATGATGTGCAGCTGGGCATCCCGGTACGAGCAGAGCTTGGCGCTTTCGGTGAGGGGCATCTGCATGGTGGTCACGCCCAGCGACGACTGCGAGTGCAGACTGCGCCCGGTGGTCATCAGGATGTTGACGCAGTCGTCGGCCAGGATGGGAAACGTTTCCACGAACCGCACCATCGCCGGCAGCACATTGCGCAGGAACTTGCACTTGGCCGACGATGTCAGCAGGGACAGCGTCGTCTGGATCACATTCAGGCAGAACTTGGAGACGCCCAGACTCTTGGGTATCGAGTAGTTGAGCACCAGGTGCGAGGTCAGCTCGATGGTGAATATCTGCTTGTCCATCTCGGTGACGTTGAGGAACTCGTGCACGAAGTCGATGCATATGTGCATCGACGGCACACTGGCCACGATCATGGGAATCACGGACTTTGGATATGTCTGAAAGTGCACTAGCTTCGCCAGCGAGGGCTCCGAGATGAAGGCCTGGTGCACGTACGTCCCAATGATGCCCTGTATCTCGCGCACCTCCAGCTGCGACACCCGATCCGAGGCCTTGCTGGCCATGTACTCCAGCACCTCCAGCAGAATGTGCACGGCCGCGCTCTCCTGCGAGGCAATCAGCGTCGTCTTCAGCTCCTCCCGGTCCGCGTCCGTCTGCACCAGCCCGTTCTTGTCCAGCACCTGCTTCTGCTGCATGTGCACGTTGAGATATGTCTTCGAGGCGGCCAGGCTGCCCTTGAGGATGCGCAGCAGGATCATGAGAAGGTACGGCGAGCAGAATACGTAGCGGGGGCAACTGTGAAGCGAGGAGAGAAATGATAATCATGTTTATACATAAAAAGATAAACAAGCATGAAAAATATACCTCAACACCTCCATGGGCTCCAGCAGGCTCTCGTTGGCAAAGGTTCGCCGGTTGATCGAGTCCGAGCTGTTGGTGATCGCCCGCAGCGACATGATCCACAATGTGGTGGGCAGCACGGCGTTCAGGCGCAGCCAGATATCGTTGTACAGATCCTTAACGTAGCGCGGCACCGTCTTGCCAAACACCACCGGCAGGTGCTGCACCAGCTGCTGCCCATACTGCGCCAGCGTTTCCGGCGGTAGCTGGAGCAGCTGCTTGAACGCCCGGATGGCCAGGTGCGGCTTCGTATGGATGGCGGCCAGTGCGCGGTCCAGTTGTTCGGGTTTTAGCTCGCGCTTGCTCACCATCAACGATTGATTGGTGGGACTGGATGATTGGGAGTGGCCCTGGGCCAGGTTGTGCTCCTCCAGCCAGTCGTCCACCATGCTGAGGTGCGGATAGTTGGAGATAATGAGTCTCAGCAGCGGGTGGAAGAGCGAGAGGTAGTCATGGTGGTAGTGGTGGGCCTTCTGCAGCAGGTACTTGAGGGGCAGGCCGCCCAGGAAGTTGTTGGAGTACTCCTTCTGCTTGCGGCCACCCAGCGCACTGAGGTTCATCAGCCGCGTGTCCTCGTAGAGCATCAGGTAGTAGATCATCAGCAGCTGGGCGGTGAGTGGGCAGGTAACCTCGATCTGGGCCAGCTCCTCGCTCTCGGCCATCGGCGGCAGCTCCTCGGCGAAGAAGGTGAGCTTGGAGGTGCGGAAGACGTGCAGGATCTCCGCCTCGGTAAACGGCCGGTGCATGTGATCGATGTTCACCTTGCCGGTGGGATTGGGTATGATCAGCGTGTTGACAAACACCTCCACCAGGGCCGGCATCACCGGATGCACCGGCCTCACCGAGCTGCAGATCTGCTTGAAGATCCACGACTTGATGGGCACCTTGTGTTTGAGGAAGGTCCGTGACTTGAGCAGCTGGTGAATGCAGTGCACCGGCAGGTAGCCCGGTATGGTGCCGTTCAGATTGGTGGTCACAGGCACACGCACCGCATGCAGGGCCACCACCTGCTCCGTGAACAGGTCCTGAGTGAACAGCTGCTTGATCCTGTTCGTGCTGTTCGGCCGGATGGGTATCTTCATGGCCAGCGTGGAGCAGACCATCTCGCTGATGGCCGAGATCTGGTTGCTGTGAAAGTGGATCGCCAGCAGAAGGAGCATCTCGCCCAGAGAGGTGCTGGTGCCGGAGCGCTTGCAGAAGAAGGCGTCCTCGCGGATCAGCCACTGCAGCCACTCCACCGCCTTGTTCTCCAGCGGAATGGTGGACACCAGCGAGGGGCAGGCGATCAGCATGCACAGCGCCAACGTCACAAATCGCACGCCCGAGGGCGTCGCCTGCGGACAGCTCGTGACCAGCTGGGACAGAGCGTTGATCTCGTCGTCGTTGAACTTCAGGCCACCGATCCCTCGGAGGGCGCAGTACAGCCGCAGCAGCACCGCTCCCTGCAGATTGAAGTCGCGCAGCTCCGCCGCATTGGCCGTCGTCTGGATCACCTTCTGCAGCAGCTCCACTCGCACCAGGTTCAGTGCGTCGCCCTTGCGCTTCTGGCTGGAGCGGATGTAGACGGCGAACCAGGAGCGCAGGTTCTGGTCATTGCCAAGCAGCAGGCCCGTGAGGAAGGCGATCTGTGGGGGGATGGCAGAGCTGTATTATGATTTCTTATCTCTTATTTATATTCCATATTGTCATAGGTCCAAATGCTTCCCATTCACGTTTTTACATATATTAAAAGAAGATAGCAAAAGGCGCTGTTCTCCCTCTAAATAAATATTACCCTACTCACCAGGTCCTCGGGATGCTTCAGCGTGAGCTTGAGCATGAACGACGGCACCTTGAGCATGTCCACGCACATGGACCTGTTGGCCAGCGCCTGCGAGGGATTCATTTCGCTGAGGCCCATCAGCAGCATCAGCCGGTGCTTGCCGTCGCTGCCCTCCTCGTCACAATTGGCGATCACATGCGACACCACATCGCGATAGCAGTCGGGAAAGTTGGCCACCAGGGCGCAGATGATGCGGTGACCATTGGGAACATGCACCAGGGCGTCCGTCAGCTCCAGGATGTTCAGGAGGGAGGGCAGCTCGGCGAGGGCGATGCAGAGGATGTCCACCACCTCCTCCAGATAAATGCCGTCGTCAAGCATCTCCGAGTGGGCGGCGGGCTTCTGCTCGGTGACCTGCTGCTGCAGATTGAAGATCTCCGAGAGCACCACGCGCACCTTGCGCGCCACATCCGCCCGCTCAAAGCCCAGCGCGATGCCCGACTGGAGGCCGTATTCGTGCTGCTGCTGCCCCTCAAAATAGGCAGACTTCTGGCGCGCCTGCAGCTCCTTCTTCAGCTCGTTCTCCAGCTCGTGGTAGTTGACCTGCAGGTAGGACACGATGCTGTTCACCACCTCGATGCCGATCAGCACGGCGAGGATCTGCTTGCGCGACTCCATCGACGACTCCGTGTTGTCCAGCGGCGACAGCAGGCTCATCCGCACCAGCGACGGCAGCACCGGCCGGATCTCCGCCTCCGGATAGCTGGCCAGCAGCGTGATGTCCAGGTTCTGCATGGCGCAGAAAACGCGCGGCGACACATCGTACATCTTCACCGGCATCTTCTGCGTCTGTGTTTGTGTTTGCCACTGGTTGCTCCTGTCCGGTGCGTCTGCGATTTCTTGTTGGTTTCTTTGTGGCCTGCCGGGGGAGAGATGAGCTGATCCGCTCCTCTGGGTTCCCACGCGGGGGCCTGCGTTGATCTCGGCGAGCGTAGGTGGACCTGGAATGCCGGAGGATCCGAAAATCCACAATCCGCATCCAAAAAATCAACACTAGAGCTGGCAGCTCGTCGATGACATGACAGTGGCGATAGTATCGTATCGAAGGATATCTCATTTATCGATTGGTGGAACTTCTGTGTTTCTTTTTCTCACAATTTTAAACGATTTTTGCAATGTTTTTAGGAAAACAAAACTAGGTCCTCTATAATGTTTAATAAAAAATAAAATTAATTAACTTAGAAATTTAATATTTAAAGAATTCCACAGGTTGAAATAGTTTTTTAGAATCTACCGTACTTTTTTGTAAAATACGAGTACATATGGATATAGCTAAAAAAAAACCCAAAATATATTCCACATAAAATAACTTTAAAATATCATAAAAAGTATTAAAAAATATTGAATATATATTTGCACATACTTAACTTATTATTTTGTTGCTTTTAAAGAAAGTCTCATCCTAATCTTTTCATATATTTTAAAAGTTATACGGCTTGGTTTGTAATAAAATATTGAATATTCAATAATCAGTGTATTTCTGATTATCTCTTGGTTAACTTATTATTGATGATTATTTATTATTTCTCAGCGAGGTTTTAGCTTTCCCAGGTAACTGATTAGGTTTAAAAAATGAAACCAAATAGTATTTTAAGTGAATTAATTGTTTTCCAAAAATACTTCCGCCCGCAAATGTTTTTAGCTCGTTTATATTATAGCTAGCTGTTTATAAGAAAACAAAAATTATAAAATATTTTGCATTAGCTTTGTATGTAAACAGAAGCAATGCTTTTATTAATAACTTTGCTATTAGAGACAAGGAAGTATATTTTGTAACCTTGCACTTAAGATTAAGATTAGTAACTTTGATAAAATGCTTAATTTACAATAAGGGTATTGTAAAAAATTCCAGGAGAGGAACCAGAACCTCCAGATCCTCAAGAAAAAAACAGTGCTGTACGACAGCAAAATGCAACAAATTAATCATGTTATTTTCTATTTATTTTATGTCTCCATTTGCTCGCCGGTGTCCACCTGCTTCTCCGCCTGCTCCTTGAGGCGCTGCAGCATGTTGTACGACACCAGATCGAGTTTTAGGTGCTGGACACTCAGCGCGCTGCCGTCCCAGTCACGCAGCATTTTCAGCTTCAGCGGATCGCAGAGGTTCAACAGCTCCAGGCCGCCGCTGCGGAACTCGTTTCGCTCCTTCTCCAGCGTTATGGTGATCACATCCTTGCGGGCGGCGTGCTGGTTGGCCCGATGTTTGCCAATGGACTGCTTCAGGTTGATCTGCTCCAGTTCCTCGTCGAAGCGGGTGAAATACAGCTCAATAAGGTCCTCCAGCTCCTGTGGCTTCAGCGGTTCGGTGCGGCCCTCGTCGATCTGTCCCAAAAACCAGCTCAACTTCTCGCCGGTCAGATTGCTCTTAATCGCATGGCCCAGACGCACTTTGTGCTTGTGGTTTTGACGGCGGGCTTTCTTGCCCAGCGCCCTGGTCTTGCGACTGTTCGGGTGCTTGCATTTCTCGAGCTCCTTGCGCAGATTCGTCTGGTAATCCGGAGGGCACAATCATTAGTTTATTTAATTACGCGTTACTTGCCAAGACGTACCATTTCTTTTATTATTGTAGCTCACGTTGTTTTCATCAGTTGTTTGCCAACACTGGCTGCTGGATTAGTGGCGGTCACTGTATGCGATAGTTTAACGATGTTCGGTGAGAGATCTTAAATGGTATTTACAATTTTGTGGGCCTCTGTTCATAACTGATCAAAAATATGTAGGTTTTTCTTTGTAAGACATTGGTTAATACTTAAATTATCATAGCAAAAGTGCTATTTATTAATTAATTTTTTTGACCTGACCTGATGATCATGCCTTCAATATCGATAGTTAACTTTTGCTTCCATCTCCAGCCAGAATCATATGTTTCTCCAAGCACAAACACACACACATACATACAGACACACCTGATCGATCGCATGAGACTAAAACCCACGATCCGAACCGATCCGCGTCTATTTCCCGTGCATTTCCAGGTCCCAACGTCCCGCTAAATGGCAACACACCTGCTCCGAAATGGCGCTACCGGCTGGCTGCTCAGGAACTGCGTTTCCCGCCAGGCGACAGTAAGTAATTCCGAATTTAATTGCAAAATAAAAAACAAAAACAACACCTCCGTTATGTAATCTCACAAACACCCTGCACGCGTGCGAGGGAGAGGTAAATAGTTCTGCGCTCCTCCAATCTAAGCAAAGTTGTTTTCAAAACACTGGGAAAAAATTAGATTCATTTTTATTTTATTATGCATTTAACTTTTTTAATTCAATTATATTATATTAGTTTTCAATAAAATGTTCTATATGTTTTTTTAGCATCATATAAATTCCATACACAATTTTTTTTAGGCCCACCACATGGTATCAAAAAAACTAAGCATTATATTGTTAACTATCCTTTTTTTTGACCCCTTGTCTAATTTTTCAATTTATTTTGGACTGCCTTTTATTTTTGCTAGCCCATTTTTAAGGAAAGTTCAATTTCAAAGAAAGTGTAATGCAATTAATGAATATATATTAAATTAAAATATCTTAACATTTTTTTAATAATCATTTTTTGGGGTAAAATATAATTTATTTAAATTGCTTTTAAATTTCGATTAGAATTTCTTATGTTAGCTTCCATGTTAGCTGTTAGTTTTTAAGTAGTGTTTAGCAATATAGAAGGAAAACCAACATTAACCTTCACTTAATCTCCGTTTATCTTTGCAGTTGAGACGCTGCCTGCATGTGACCTCCAGTCTAGACAAGACGGTCTCCTTTAACCTCAGCGACATTGGCGAGGGCATCCGGGAGGTGACCGTCAAGGAGTGGTTCGTGAAAGTTGGCGACACCGTGGAGCAGTTCGACAATCTCTGCGAGGTGCAATCGGACAAGGCATCGGTGACCATCACCAGTCGCTACGATGGCAAGATAACCAAGATCCACCACACTATCGATGAGATTGCGCTGGTGGGCAAGCCCCTGGTAGATTTCGATGTTGTGGATGAGGAGGGTGATGAAGAAAGTGATTCCTCCTCCTCCTCCTCCACATCCTCCGACAGTTCTGCCAGCGATGCGGAGCAGGTGAAATCTGCCGTGGCATCTGGCGGTCGTGTGATAATACCCGCCACGCCCGCAGTTCGTCGCCTGGCCAAGGAGCACCAGTTGGATCTGGCCAAGGTGCCGGGCACAGGCAGGGATGGTCGTGTGCTGAAGGGTGATATACTGGAGTACCTGGGACAGGTGCCGCCCGGTACTAATGTGCCCCATCCCACACTGGTCAACAAGCCAGCCGTAACCAAGGCATCTTCCACTCCAGCTACTGCGGCCGCTGGTCCTGTTACCGTGCCCGCAGATCGCGTGGAGGTGCTCAAGGGAGTACGCAAGGCCATGCTCAAATCGATGACGGAATCCCTGGTAAGTAATCAATAATTTAAGCCATTTCCACAGACTGAATACTATAATATGTAATATACAGATTAAGCTTAATAACTATTACTACTTCTCAATACAGAAAATTCCGCACTTTGCGTACAGCGACGAGATCGACATGACCCAGCTGGTGCACTTCCGGACCCAACTGCAGGCGGTGGCCAAGGAGAATGGCGTGCCGAAGCTTACTTTTATGCCGTTTTGCATCAAGGCAGCAAGCGTTGCACTGTCCAAGTATCCAATTGTTAACAGCTCGCTGGATTTGGCCAGTGAGTCGCTGATCTTTAAGGGAGCCCACAACATCAGTGTGGCCATCGATACGCCCCAGGGTCTGGTGGTGCCGAACATCAAGAACTGTCAGGCAAAGAACATCATTGAGATAGCCAAGGACCTGAACGCACTCGTTGAGCGCGGACGCACTGGCTCCCTGACCCCAGCGGACTTTGCCGATGGCACTTTCTCGCTCTCGAACATCGGAGTCGTAAGTGTTTTGTGTTTAAGTGGGGTGTTTTGTGTGTTCGTTGTATTGATGATCTTAAAACCCTTTCAGATTGGCGGCACCTACACGCATCCCTGCATCATGGCCCCCCAGGTGGCCATAGGAGCGATGGGAAGGACCAAGGCGGTGCCGCGCTTCAACGAGAAGGACGAGGTGGTCAAGGCGTACGTAATGAGCGTTAGCTGGTCCGCTGACCATCGCGTCATCGACGGCGTGACCATGGCCAGCTTCTCGAACGTCTGGAAGCAGTACCTGGAGCAGCCGGCTCTTTTCCTGCTGCACTAGTCGGCCAGAAACTCCAACGCTTACGCCCACGGATAAGGCTGTTCCCAACGCATTTATCTAGACATATCAAATTTTGTAAATTCTACGCAATCCGTTTGTTCTGGAGCAATGCCATGTGCCGTCGCCCATCCCCGAAACGTGCATTTATAGGAGGCAAGCTGCTCTGAGCGGCTCCTCGATTACTTTAAGCTCCTGGCGCACATGGCTGGCTTCCCCGTTTACCTTATTTTTGTTAACCCGCATTTATAGCAATTTTTTGTAGTTTGTTAAGCAGCAGCTTTAGCGTACAGTTTAACTGTAGTGTGTGCATTTATTTTAAAGCTTTGTTTTAATGGCTGTCCAATAAATATCCAAAACGGTTTATGTAAAGCCCCCCCACTTTTTGCATATCTTCCCGGGCCCTAAGTGAGTTGTAAAATATTTGTAATTGGATTACAACTTTCTCTTGCGGAGGCTTTTTGTGCTTGGTTTACCTCTGGGATCCTTGAGAACTGGATTAAAGGAAAGTTAATTTGATGTGGAGGGGTGTTCCAGGAAATGTTCGGTGCTTACAGATTTCAGAAAACAATTAATTTAATCCAAGTATTAAATAAAATAAAATAACCTTAACATAATTATTATACTAAAATTCATTGCATAGATATTTATAAGACCTACTAATGAATGTATATACTTTAAGTATTCTCAAACATTTTAATATACGCTATATGTATATAAGGGTCATTACCTTTTGGTATGCCCTAAAAAAGGTAACTTATAACGCACGCACGTTTTTAAGAACACTTAAAAGTAAAACTTGCATTACTTGCCATGTGGGTATGTATGGTACATACCAGCTTTTTAACTTTGTTTTGCAGCAAGTTTAATTTCATTTGAGCGTCTCAGCTACTCCAGGGCCACCAGGAACACTCACACGCACCGGGCACGTTACTTTACTCGTGGCAGCGGTGTGTAAGTGAAGTCAGGTTTAAATATGGGTAAAGCTAAAAATTCTTTAATTTACGTTTTGGCAATCTAATCACATGGGAAAGTTATAGATCAGATACAGGGGTCACACAAAAATCCCCTAACTCAATATAAACTCATAACAAACAAGGAGCGATTTTGAAATCAACCAACCAACTCAAAATTCTGAAGAGATTTCAGTCTTTAAGACTCCTGTTGTTTATAGAAATTAGTAAATCATGTATAGGAGTATCACAAAAACCCTATAAAAAAATCCAGAAAGCAACGGGTATAAAAACCGTTGAAGATTTTTATGAAACTCCAAAGTAAAAAATAGTTTTAAGCATGGGAAATAAAAAGCTAAATTAATCGGGAAAGAGCTAGGTGGGCAGCACCAAAGTAGCGTCGACGTGATGGAACATGCGCAGTGGGTGGAATTTAACGAGAATCCAACAAGTGCGGCATGGAAATGCTGTTCGGATAGCTTCGTGTCGCCTCGTGCCATTGCTACGGCACACTTCCAGCCCCCAGAGCAGAGGAATTTCAACACCACCACGCACATTGCAGTGGCGCCCGAACAGGGATGGGGATGGATACATATGAAGGTGGATGGGGTGGCTTGTGTTCGTGGTCGGTTGGTTGGCTGGATGGCTGGCTGGCGTCCTTTGGTTTAGCTGATTTGCTCCACGGCTAGCAAAATCAGTCACACCACGGCCAGCGCGGAGTCAGGAACACAAAAGCAGAAGCAAAGGAGCTGCGGTGTAGGAGTCCTTCGTCTGCAACTGACCACGAGAGCTGAGCAAAGAAGAGCCTATATATTTACTTTTTTTTTGCTGTTGCTGTTGGTACAATAGAAAATAGGCATAAATAGTGACATTCCGGTTTAATTTGTGGGGTGCTTCGCCATGTCAACAGAATGCAAGTCTAACTAACTAAAACAACAACAAATAATAACTAGTGAACTAAGGTAAGTGTGTTACCACAAAATAATTGGAGGGCTAAGAAGTACCCAAAATAAAAAGAAACATGCATAAGTGTGTGTATAACAAGTGACATGGTATATACTGTACTGTATCATTGTTGTTTCTATTCCGCCGTCGAGTGTGTATTTTTTTCGTTCTTAACGATTTTTCCAGTGACCTTGTTGCGTACGCCAGAACGTACAAATTGAGTGTATATGTGTGTGTGTGTGTCATTGCTGCTTAGCCTTGTCCTCCCCCTTTTATCCACATTCAGCATATACACACACACACACTCGTACATTTGTGTGTGTGTGTGTGTGTGTGTGTGAGTTCTGCGCATATAATTTTTGGGTCCGAAATATTGGTAGCATACTTTTCAGCACACACCACTCGGAATTTATGCGGGAGTTTTTTTTTTTCTATTTTGAGGGCCCAAAAAACCTACATCCAAGGCATTTCACTTAGCATATTGCCTGTTCCCGGGCTTTTGTACCACACCACAACTGGGGTCAAGATAATAGCCCCGAAAAACATGTATCCATAATTGACTCAGCTAACTTTATCTGCTAGCATTGTATGTAGTAGGGGTTGTTCCGCGAACCGTCCAATTAAGAACAATTATGGAGTTAATTTTAGTACTAGAATAGCAAATTAAGGCCACAATAATTCCTTTCTTTACTGATTTCTACCAAGTTCCGAAAATTTGCATTAAAACAGATCCAGAGTTGTGTCAACTTTTGGCTTTTTAAGTAGAATTTGACGAAATTTAAAAGTATAGTATCGATTTCTTCTGCCTTAAAAATGGTTTGATATTGTTAAAGTTAAGGAGTACTGGAAAAATTGAGTAAAATGATTTGGGGAAGTGCTGCTTAATTCAAATTTAAATCGCTGACTTCCACCTTGCAGAGCTATCGCTCTGAGCGCCACTGTATTTCGCCCCGGGGAATGTTAATTCCCAAATGATAAGACCATTGGGCATCAACATTTGTGGCCTGGCCTTGATGTACGACTGTAAATATGTGCTGGTGCTGATGATGTGGCTTCAGCTTGTTGTTAGGGAATGCATTTGCCGAGCCCTTTATTGATTTTATGATACCACAGCAAGAAGGACCCATGGCCCACCATCCACTGCCTCATCCCCTGCAGTGGCACGTGCATAACAACAAAATAAGCGCGGCAACAACAACAACAACCCATTCACACCACCACCACAGGAATAGGAGATGGAGATGGAGATGGGAACAAGGAGAAAAAACAACAGGAGGAGGAGGACATTGTGGGTGTTGAATGTAAATTGCAAAGCACAGCCCGACTGACTGACTGACTGACAGACAGACAGACAGACAGACATGCCAGGCCGCCCACTCTAAGTGGCTTGAGTGGTGACAGAAGAGCTTTTCCAAGAAAAAATGCAGGAGCATCCTTTCTCCATCCTTAGCTTCCTTGGGCCTTTCCCTGCCCTCCGTCACGCTTAATTTAGCGGAGAAATTCCATTGCATACTGCGTTGTGTAGGGCGCTTTGCACGATACGATAAGGTAGGCTTGGGCCCTAACCACACGTTGAGAAACGCTTTATTTTCTTTATCCCGGCTTGAGCACAAGTCGGATTGTTATAGTATCTTATTGTGAGCCACAAACAAAACAGATATATAATACGCATATTAACTGTCTAAGTTTTCTTTACCTCCTTTCTAAATGTGTCATCTTTTATTGCCGTCCAGGAAGTGGAAGACAGTTTACAGTTGAGTAAGTGGGCAGTTTTTTTTGTTTGAAACACAAAAATTCTGTTGTTTGAAGTTCACTATAAGTTCTATCTCTGTAAAAGCTGGCTGTTCAACTTTTGATGATTTATTGCTTTAAAGAGCTCTATCATTTTCCATGGAAATAAAGTTACAAGTACAGAGATGACCAAAAAGGCTCAAGTGACTTGGTGGGCTCCAATCAATGGACGTTTTGGCAAGTGTGGTGTGTGTACTCAAGACTCAAGTGCCTTTTTCCAAGTTCTTGATGGACTTTCGACTACGCTGGGCGCCACTTGAAACCTCGCAATACGCGTCACATCTCCGATTCCAATGGCAGATGATTTCATAATACGCACGCTGCCAACGACGCTGACAACTTTTTGGTTAATGACAGTTTCGCCCTTATCCTCACATTCGCGACTATTTTTAACCTCAGTCGTTTAATGGGATAGCAGGGGTGGGAGTGGGAGTGGAACGGCTGTCACGTCCAGGATGATGTCATTCCGCGGAGTCTGCGGTCTGAGGATGGCAGTGGGCATCCCTTCAATGAGCTCTTGTTGGGCATGTAAGATTGGTTGGAATGGTGGGGGTGTTGGTGCATCGATAGCCTTGACATGATTCGCCATGACATGTGGTGGGTGTGGGAGGTGCAGGGTTGGTTGACCAGGAGACGGTGTGAGTCCATTCTTTTGCTCTTACACATACATTTTATCGTAGGAGTTTTATCCTTTTCTTTCCCCCAAAAAGCTTATGAAATTTATGTATTTTTTTTTTGCAAGTTAAACATTTAAAAATTGTATAAAACCAATAGAGGAACCTATGTATTTGTATATATACATAAGCATATACTTGAATCAAGGAATTCTTACTTATTCTGAGTGAAAGCAGATTAATTTGTGAAGCCTGGGTTGGATGTTGATTGTGACTTTAGCTCGCGTTTTTCCACAGATTCTTGTGCCTCCTTTGGCCTTGGGGCAACTTCCACGTGGCGCCTCCACCGAGCGATTCGATTCGCATGCCAAGTGCGCTAAATTGGCATTCTTTGGACCACCCACAGGAAATTTTTAGCCACCTTAAGCCCCAATACCCCACAAATAGCTCACTCACTCGCTGACGTCAATGGGGATTTGCAATTTGTGATTGGGGGCACTCTAAAGTATTTCTGCTTTGACATTCAATTTACTATACTCGACTTGGCTTTGTTTGTCGGTCTCCATTCCGATTAGTTAGCCATAGCCATCGGCAAGGTCACGAGCCAACAAAGAGAAGGCCACCGAGTTGACTGACTGACTTTAACCCGAAATCTGTGGATATTCCAAAGGGAGTTGCCTTGACATGATTAATACGTTTTTAGGATGGGGGAAGAGGGTTATCCACAAACAGAAGACCAACATATCCTTAGGATTTTCCTTTTATAATAAGCTCTTATAATGAGTTCGGCCTTGCAACTTTTTGTTGTATGAAAAAACAAAACCTTGGATAAATAATCCTTCCCTCGCCATCCTCAACATCCATGGCAACTCATGTTTTCCCTTCACTTCCCCTCAATGCAAACAGCAAACACAATCCAGGATGTCGGACCAGCAGAAAGCCTCCCTCTGTCCCCGCTTGGTGGACTACATGGCCATAGTGGGTGCACACACGACGCCCCCGATGCCAAAGGGACTGCAGGGTCTCAAGGCCCCGCCCGTGCAGGTAAGTCGGTCATTGATTATCGTATTGCTTCTGTGATTTATTACCTTGAAAATGAGTTCAACTTTCGTTCCTCCAGTTTGTACATTCAACGAGAATTGAATGTTTAAGTGATTTTCAATAAAAATATTATACAAAAATAATGATTACAATTTTAGTAGTTTTTTTTATGATTTTTTATATTTAATGCAAGTTAGTTACTAAGTTTCATTTTTATTATTGAACTATAATGTTTTTTTTTTATAAAATTTTATGATTAAAAATATAATTAACGCCTTAAATGTCAAATTTTGTTTTACCCATTTTTAGGTTCCCGATCTTCTGCGGCGCTATCCCCCATCGGACCATGCGGACTTCCCCCTGCCCCTGGACATGGTGTACTTCTGCCAGCCGGAGGGCTGCACCAGTGTCGGTCCCCGACGCACTGGCTCCGCCATCCGGGACATGACCTCCTTCGTGTTCGCGCTGACCGACAAGGATTCGGGCAAGACGCGCTATGGCATCTGCGTGAACTTCTATCGCCCCATCGAGCGCCCCAGTTCGGTGGCGGGCTCCTCTGGAGCCGGTGGCAGTGATCGTCCGGGCAATGGGGGACCCGGTGGTCATGCGGCCGGCGGGGGCGGAGCAGGGGGAGGCGGTGGCCGGGGCGGAAGACGATCATCGGCCTTCAGGCGCGAATCGTGGCGCAAAAGCATGGAACGCAGCTCGGATTCGGCATTTAGCAGGCAAGTGTTGTGTGCTTGTTATTGGAGTGGGCCAGGAAGTCAGGAGCCATAAGTGAGTCAGCATTATGACCGACTTCCCGACTTCCCCGCCTTCTTAGCCAGTGGCCCGTCGCCTGTCTAACGCATCTCAAACCATTCCCATAATAGTTACGGCCTCTTAACTTCTTCTAGCGACTACAGAAGTAACGTAGCGCCCAGCGATTCGGACCGTGAATTAACCTCGCGTCGCGATTCGGACCAGCAGCGCCTGCACTCGCACCACTCGCAGCACCACCAGCCGGGGCAGTCGGGGCACCACCCGTCGGCGGGTCCGGGTCCGGCAGTGCCCAAACTGGGCCTGATGGCCCCCTCCGCGGACTCCGAGTCCGGCGGCAGCCACTCGCCATCGCCGCGGGCCTCGAGGAAGCGGACCAAGCTGCGCAACCAGTCGCTCACCTCGCTGTGCATCATCTCGCACCATCCGTTCTTTACCACCTTCCGCGAGTGCCTCTTCATCCTAAAGAAGCTGATCGACGCCTGCAACGAGTCCTCCTCCCCGAAGCGCGTGGGTGCCTCCCAGAAGGTGAACAGGGACAATGTGTGGACGGTGCTGACGGGCCACGTCAGCGAGGCCACGCCCTCGATTGTCCTGCACGATGTGCGCGAGATCGAGACCTGGATCCTACGCCTGCTCTCCACACCGGTTCCGGTGCCGGGATCTACGCGAGTCGAGGTGGGTTCGAGCTGCCTTTAGGAGATTATGTGACTAGTAAAATGGTTTTTTTTCCAGGTGGAAGTATTGTCGCCGACGGTGCACGAACCGCTGCTGTTTGCATTGCCCGACCACACTCGCTTCTCGCTGGTGGACTTCCCGCTCCACCTGCCGCTGGAGCTGCTTGGGGTGGAGACCTGCCTCAAGGTGTGGACACTGATCATGCAGGAGAACAAGGTGCTGTTTCAGTCGCGCGACTACAACGCACTCTCCATGTCGGTGATGGCCTTCGTCACGATGCTCTATCCGCTGGAGTACATGTTCCCGGTCATCCCGCTGCTGCCCACCTGCCTAAGTTGTGCGGAGCAGCTTCTGCTGGCCCCGACGCCCTTCGTCATCGGGGTGCCCGCCTCCTTCCTGGTGTACAAAAAGAACTTCCGGTAGGACATTTATCATTTACAGATATTCCAAAAAGTTTACCTTTAATCTAAGCTCAATTAAATCACAACAATTTTTATTTGAAAAAGTTAATCGGAATGAGAATAAGATTTTGTTTGTTTTTGTTTTTGTTTTTAGGTTACCGGATGACATTTGGGTGGTTGACTTGGACTCCACCAAACTAACGCCACCGACTGGTGGCTACGAGGAAATACCACCGCTACCTGAGCCCGAGGGCACTATCCTAAAGAACCACCTCAAGCAGGTAAGCCACGGACCCTCGTCCATAAACCTTTGTATATAAATTGATTTCCAAAATCGAACAAGTGCATTCAAAAAGTAATTATCTGATTTTTGGAAATTCACCCACAAAAGACTTTTTGCGTTTGAGTGTTGTGTCTTTTAGGATGTGATTAAAAAAATATCTGATTTCAAACGGAAGTTTTTTTTAATAATTATTAACTTTGTCTCATGGAAATAGTGAACATTCGGTAATGATAAATTCAGAATCTGGTGAATTTTAAACAATTTTAAAAAGATGTTTTCTTGTTGGGGAACAGCTAAGCGATCCCCTTGATTCTCATTGATTGCAAGGCCATTTTTGCTTTTCCATGTCTAGTATTTAACCCATGTCACATGAAAATGTGTCTGCTCCTTGAGAGACTCCCATCCAAAGGGAATTTTCCACAGCAGACTCATCCGACTAATCATCGTGGCGTTTACTCTTGGCTATCATATATTCGTTATCATTGATCCATTCAACTTTGGTGTGATTGTTTTATTTCGAATAATACTACATATATATCAAACTTCCTATGGAGATCTCTGGTCTGTCGCAGAGTAAATATCAAAAGAGAGCACCTCAGCGATATTTTGTTTTAATTTCATGTTTAATAGAACCCCCACTTAAAAACTCCCCAAACACTTGTACAACTCTCTATCTCTCTCTCTCTCTATTTCTTTCTTTCTTTCTTTTTGTTCTTTGTTTTTGTGTACTCACTGCCTCTCTTCCTACTACTTATCAATGTGTGTCCATCTCTGTCTCTCTACTCTAATGCTTTACTTTTGACTCACTCATGCATTATCTGTTATATGAAATTTGTTATACTCGATCACAACTTTAACTACAACAACAACAACTACTACAACAACAACTATTCAACAACAACAACAACTATTCAACAACAACAACGGCAGGCTATGCTATTGATGGATGAAGCTGGACTTGGTGTAAATATCGTTCGCAAAAGAGTTAAATACGTTTGGTTTATAGTTTATCGTTATACATTTGAGTTGAAAGCGTTTGTACATACTAAACATAATCATAAATAATAAGAATACTAACTGTATGTAAGAAGTACTTGACATAGAACATAGAACTAACCGCATGCACAGTCATTCTACATAGACATAGACATAGACATACTATATATCGGCCTTCTTTTCGATGTTGAATTTTAGTGTAACATACAGCGGACCTCAAAAAGGGTTTCCAATTAGATAATGGGTACATTTTCCCATAAGGGACTTCCACCCAAAAATTTCTCTATCCAATCTGTCGCTGTCTTTGGCGTTACCTATTTCGTGTGTGCATGCATTTTTAGTATCTTTCTTCTGAGTAACTTATTAACTATCTAATAAAACTGAAGTAGCATTATGGCCCCTTAAATGCTTTCCAAGTCCCATATCTTATATGATAGTTAGCGAAATTAAAGTCCTCATTTAGATGGCTAGTGTCAAGGTTAGCCCTGCTAATCATCTAACTTGTAATGTTCCACAGGCACTCACCTCGATGACGGCCACCAACACGGCGGTGTCCTCGCAACAACTGTTGCCCTCGGTGAGGGACAGCCTCCAGGAGCCACCGCTGCTCGGGTGAGTAATTTTTAAAGACCTGTGTGATTACATCTAGGGATTTTGTAATTGTTTTAATTTTTTTTAATTTTTTAAATATTTTATTGAGGAGAGAATAGATGTTAAATAACAGAAATATAATTTGTAAAGTTAAATATTAAAATGTTAATTAAGCTAGTTAATATATAACAATATCTGGAGTAAATTATAATTCTCCCCGTCCTTCTGAATCCTAATTCCCTGCTAATTTATCTCTGATTATCTTACAGGGTCTCCCAGGTGCGACTCCCGCTGCAGACACCGCCGCATTCGGCACAGGCCAGTCAACGGAACTCCATGTCTGCCCAGGGGGCGATCAGTTCGCGGCAACCGAGTCCCATGAACTCACCGGCCCTCAATCCGTTCGTCTACGGTACGGATGTGGACAGCGTGGATGTGGCCACGCGGGTGGCGATGGTGCGGTTCTTCAATGCCCAAAATACATTGGCTAACTTTGCGGAGCACACGCGCACCTTGCGCCTCTATCCGCGTCCCGTGGTCGCCTTTCAGATCAATAGCTTTCTGAGATCACGGCCACGCGCCTCGCAGTTTTTGAATCAGTTTGCGAGGACACAGGCAGTGGAGTTCCTGGCCGAGTGGTCACTCACGCCCACGAACGTGGCATTTTTGCGGGTGCAAACTGGTGTGATGGATCCCATGCAGGTGGGCGATAAGCCCAAGTGGTTCGCCCACGCCCTGACCCCCATTCGGTTCTCGGTGTGGGACGATGGCAGCTCGCTAAATGGAGCTCTGCGCTCGCTGAAGCAACTCGAGTGCCAGCCGACGGACGAGAGTGGCTCGGACTCGGAGGGAGCAGATAGTAGCAGCTCCTCCTACAGTTCGCTCAGTGATTTTGTCTCGGAGATGGCCTCCTCCGATCTTTCGCCCAGCATCCACGACGTCTTCGGCTCCTATAATCGACCGCATGTGGTGCCCCAGACCCTTTCCTCGAATCTGGACCCAGCTCTGGTCTACCATCCACCCAGCAAGCTGCAGTATCCCGAGGGCATCGCAGATGCAGCGGCCAGCAAGGAGGAGGAGGATGAGGAGCGAGCCGATAGCCCGGTGTCCTCGTCCTCTAGTCGATCGGACTTGAGTTCGCCCAGCTTCAATCGCGATTCGGAGTTTGATTTCCAGCCGAAGGGAGGAGGTCAGGCTCTTGAACCGACAGGAGCAGGAGCTGCAGCTGCACCCAGCTTCGAGTTGGCCACACCGCTCGCCATGCGACTGGAGGCCACCATCAAGATGGCCAGCATCGAACAGGAGTCGGACACGGGCTCCACGGTCACGGGAAAGAGCATAGCAACCGGTACCAAGCTGCAGCGACATCCCAGTGACTCCGAGCGGCCCGAAAGGAAGATTCCGGTAAGCAGAGGTCAACTGGGAGGATGTGGGATCAGGATGATCAGTGTTTATATTTCTATTTCCAGCCACCGCTCACGCCGCCGGTGAAGCAGCCAGGTGTAAGCAATATCCTGGCCCGCACGGGGAGTTCCGGCTCCAGTTCGAGCAGTCCGGGTCGCCAGAGCTCCCAGAGCTCCCTCTTCGAGAACTTCGCCTCCCATGCCAAGGAATTGGTGCGGGAGACGACACGACAGAGTAGTCAGGAGGGTTTGTTGGCCCATGTGGACAAGGTGAGTGCACTTTTACCAGGGTTACCAGGGCAGGTTGTCTCTATGTGCTGTTGTGCTCTGATCGTTGATCACTATTCTTTTTTTTCTATCCTTTCTTATCGTCGTTTACGTGGTTTATTTATTTATTCCTTTATATTTGAATTCATTTCCGTTTTGCGTTGGCGGTGTTGCATTTGGTAAATTGGTAAACCGGAAATGAATGTACCGTACTGTAGCATGCGCTGGACGAAGATCTTGACGACAAAATGCGTCATACCTTCGAAAAGGTTGGTACTCCCGCCGCACTGTCCCAGACCCATCCAGAACCCATCATACATCCACCCACCCACGCTATGGTCCATACATTGTTGTCATTGTCATAACCCAATAACATTTCTCTATTCATCACACTGCACTCAATACACACATTTCACAACATTGTGGTAACTGAACGACGTGAGTCAAAAAATCCATATACATACATTTATTTGCATTGCACTCCCATTGTTGCATTGTACATAGAACACTCTTAACATACGCATGAAATTAAAAAAAATAATACAAGTATTCTACATTTAATACACCACATTCCCACCACTGACCACTTCACCTCAAAACCTTTCCTCGAAGTATCCTTACTACTACCCCGTTACGCTGATTTTCTCATGGGAGTCGTAGTGCCATTGTAGATTGCCATAAAGTAGACCTCAATCCGGTTACTGGTGGGTTGAGGGATTGATTGTTAGCATCACATAGGCTTGAAGTCCTGTGTATTGGACAGCCGATAACTAAAACTTTATTGATTTTGGATCCGTAGTTCACCCTGCACGCCAAGAAGGCGGCCGGAGAGGCTTCGAAGCAGGCCCTGGAGGTATCCAAGCAGGCGGCTGGCGTGAGCAAAAACACTCTGGAGGATCTCACCTACGTGGGCAAGTCGACGCTGGGCGATCTGACCAAGACGGCCAAGGAGGCGGCCACCAAGAAGGGCATCATCAAGATCGAGGAGCATCCGCAGGCAGTGTCAGTGCCGCCACCAAAGTCTCCTGGATCCCAGCTGGCTACCCATAAGCAGGTGCAGCAGAGTGGAGGATCAGGCGGCGGCGGCGGCAACAACTTCTTCTCCGCCATTGGCACTGATTTCAATGGACTGGCCTCCTCCACATCCACCATGTTCTCGGGCATGTTTGGTAAAAGTAAGTATCATACGTTACTATTTGTTAACTTAACTAAATGTTATATCTTCTGTATTTTATAGAGAACCAACAAAAGCAGGTTCCTATGGCTCACAAGCCAGCAAGTGTATCAACTGGAAAGGGCAAGACAGGAATCAATTTCGATCCCTTTCCTGGACGCAAGGGACTCGTGGAGCGGACGCCGTTGATCAAGCATTCGGGACCCAGGCAGACGCAGGAGGAGCTTACCCGCCAGCAGAACCAGGAGCGGTCGCACAGTAACGCGGAGAATCAGACCTTTCTCAAGGACGTCACCAACCAGGTGCTCGCTGGCGAGGGAGTCGGGTGGCTGAAGCTGAACAGGTTCAGGAAGCTCATGGAGGACGAGTCCTATCGCACGCTGGTGCTCAGCAAGCTCAACAAGACCCTGGACAAGAAGATTGCCCCAGATGATCACATCGACGATGTGGTAGGTTACACAGAACCTAGAGTTACCTAGAATTTACACCGGAAAGTAACCTAACTCCATTTGCAGTGTGTGACGAAGCCAGTGTGGAAGGGCATGCTCAAGTGTGTCCAGGCGATAGCCGGCGGCTTGGACGCGACTTTTGCGAATTTCGGCCTGGGCGGTATGGCCTCAGTGTTCCAGCTGATGGAGGTGGCTCACACGCACTATTGGAGCAAGGAGATCAACGAGGGCAGCGACATGTCCTCCAGCCTGCTCTCCAGTCACGCGGCCAGTCCGATGGGCAGTCGGGAGAACCTGCGATCGCCCAGCTCGCCAAATGGCTCCCATTCGGCATTGGGAAGTGAGTGGGCATCGCCGCAGGAGTCACGCAAAAGCTCCACCCAGCTGCCGCACAGTGGTCCGGGTGTCTCGCATCCGGGATCCGTATCGGCCAATCGCCGGCTATCCTCTGCTGACAGCCAGGATGGTCAGTCCACGACAGAGATGTTCAAGGACATGCTGTCGCAGAAGAGAAGTGCCTTGAAGAACATGCTCACCTCCTTCGATTCGGATGTAAGTATTGCTGTCTGTTCAATGAACACCCACCCACCCACCAAGCCATTAAGATTCGTCCATCCATCCATCAGCCAATTGTGCGAAGCTTGTTAACCAATCCCATATGTCGCTCAGTGTTTACTATAAATATATCGTATCGTATGTAGAACCGCTTATCAGCATCTCAGTAAATCAGTAAATAGCTAAACCAATACCAATCAGCATATATCAGTATTTATCAGTATGTAACATATAGCATATGTATGTCGCATCGCGAGTGTCAATCGATGTAGTCTGCAGAATCCACCACCAACCACCTCAACCTCAACGTATCCGTAACCCGTCCTAAACCCGGCCTAAATCCTGATTCGTATCCGTCCAACCGACATACCCGATCGATACATTGTAGAGTTCTCTAACACTCCGTCTGTGTGTGTGTGTAATCCGTAGGCTGCTGGCTCTACGGGCGCGCTCTCAGTGGTCAGTCTGGGCGTCCGCTTGCCCTCCAGCTGTCGGTCCACCGTCTCAGACACCGAGTACGAAAATGTAAGTACCACAGCGGACAACTGTAATGGAAGAATTCAGGTAGTTGCACCTGAGTGCCTACTTTTCATGCTTTCCATGTTCCAAAAACAATAATTTGATGACACAGAACTTAATTCAACCGAAAAATAAATCTGGATGTAAACATGAATATACATCCAACAACTTAACGGGGAGCATTGTGTGGCATACCCTAACCTGTATTGGCCCTTTCGATTCTTATTAGGCTTAGAGTTCCAAATTCCCTGACCCTTTTGAGAGCCCAGCTCAGTCCCTGATCGCGTTAGACTGTCCTGCGTCAGGTCCAAAAAAAATATCGTCGAACCCTAGCTAATTATACACTAATTTTCCAGACAACCACGTCAAAGGATTCGAAAAAGAGCTCTGGCAATCTGTGGTCTGGAAAATCGACGCTGAGTGCTGGGTTCCGTTATACTGGTGGGCACCTGATCAACACCTCCTCCTCCCCCTCACCAGACAGTCCGCGGGTATACCTGTTCGAGGGGCTGCTGGGCAAGGATCGCCTCAATCTGTGGAATCAAATGCAGTTCTGGGAGGATGCCTTCCTGGACGCTGTTAGTCAGGAGCGAGATATGATCGGCATGGATCAGGTGAGAGAGAGAGGAAGCCTTTAAATTAGATGGTATTATATATTTTCTTGAATGCAGGGTCCCATCGAGATGATGGAGCGCTACAAATCGCTGAGTGAGTCGGAGCGCAAGCGGCTCGAACACGACGAGGACCGCCTGCTATCCACCATGCTCTACAATCTGACGGCAATCCTGGTGATGCTAAACGTGACCAAAGACGAGATCCGGCGCAAGATTCGTCGCCTGCTCGGAAAGAGCCATATCGGCCTGGTCTACTCCCAGGAGGTGCACAACGTTGTCGATCAGATCAATAATCTAGTAAGTTAGTTAAAAACGAAATTAATATTTTTTTATTGAATATTTTTTGTATTTTTCTTGTAGAACGGCAATGACATCGACCTAAAGCCACTCGGTTCGCGGCTGCTGCACCGCCAGAGCTTCACCGTCCACCAGGGGACGGATGTGAATGGACCACTGCGTTTCATGGAGGTGCGGGACGACGGCTTGGTGCTGCGATCGGTGGACGGCACCATTGTGGAGCGCTGGTGGTACGAGCGGCTGGTCAACATGACCTACTCGCCCAAGACCAAGCTGCTCTGCCTGTGGCGCCGCAACGGCGGCCAGACGCAGCTGCACAAATACTATACGCGAAAGGTGGGTTTTCGGCTAAGGACGGATTGATTCTAGCTCAACGTATTAATCATCATTCACTATTTAGTGCAAGGAGCTGTACAACTGCATCAAGGATGCCATGGAGCGGGGCGGCACGCCCACAAATGTCCCCGAGCTTGGGGGCGAGTTCCCGGTTCAGGACATGAACACGGGCGAGGGCGGTCTGCTGCAGGTGTGCCTCGAGGGTGTCGGTTTGTTGTTCTCCAACAGCAAGGTGAGTGCCTGCGATATATAACATTTTAGATCAATCCCTCACCAACACTTGGCACACATAAACTTACCACATGGTTACACCCAAGTCTCATACACAACCAGCTTCATTTCCGATACTCAAACTACTGGTACTGGTTACAACTTCTCATCGCAGTATAAAAGCATCTATTTCCCAAAACGATTCCCCTTCCGTATCCATTGTTAATTGAGTACAGACAAACTGTCAGAGACCATGTTAATCTTCCTAGTTCCCAAACATAATGGAAAGACTTTGACATTTTTACTGTGTTGTTTGGGTCACCAAGCGGCGAATAGACACGAAAAATGGTGTTGACTGGGTCACCCAGCCAATCGAACACCAGACCCCAATAATAACCGATGGGATAACGGTATAGAGAAGAGATGCACACCTCAATCTGGTTACCACTAAAAGATCGGGGCAACCTTACCAATAAGTCTTTGTCAGATCCATCATGAGGTCAATACTCGTACATACTCGCGTCTATCTATTCAGATATCCAGATATATCGATACATACTCCCACTGCCTTCGTTTCAGTGTTTCAGTTCCAGTCGTTTTGTTTTCTTTCGTTTCGGTTTCAGTTCATTTTCAGTTTGGCTTTCTTTGATTTCCTTTCCTTACAACATTTTAGTTCAATCGATTTCCGATGATTTCCTTGTTGTGTGTGTGTATCGACAGCATCAAGATCAAGGGCCCTCTCAATATACATCTATATGTATAAATATATACATTGTGTTTGGTTTTCAGTTCTTGCTTTTCCGATATGTCTTGCCTATGCAAAAGTAATGTGAATGAACCGTAGACACAGATTTACGGGAGTCGTAGGTCCGCCGCCCCAAATCAAAACCCCCAAAACAAGCGAATCTGAATAAAATCCTTTATATTTCAGACCGGCAAGGTTGCCACCTTTGGCCACCTTTACCGTTTACTTTCGGGTTGTTTTCATTTGTTAGCCCAAAACCGGAACCATTCTCCACCTCTCCAACTACCCAAGCTAAACCCAATACGAATTATACTTTACCGATCTCTCTCTCTATCTCTCTCTTTATCTGTCTGTCTCGCTCTAATTCTTGTCTTACGTTCTTTGGCTTTGGTTTTGGCATTTTATTTTGACTAGCCTTCTTATATATCTACTTATATTATCTCTAAGTCATTATATAATCCACAAATAAGTGAAAAATCAATCGAATCTTTTATCTTATCCAATTTTTAATCGATCAAGTGAAAGTATATATGAACAAAAAATAAATATATGCAGAAAAATCCATCTATATCATACCCATATATTGTGCTAGTGAATGTACTGAATGCTGTATTCATTATACTCTCTATTTTATTTATTACCTAACCGATTCAATGATAACGCCATCAAAACCAATAGCAAAAGAATCAAAAAATAATAAATCCCAATTCTCCTCCTCATTCTTTTCAATTACAATTGACATTTTTACGCTCCTTACGTTTGGTTACTTATTCTCACCGTTTGATATGTTGATATTGTCATCTTTACCTCATTATGATTGTCTTGATTAACGATTACTCTGACTACCAATTACCAATTACCAATTACCGATTACCGATTTACGATAACCAATTAGTATCGTTCGTAAGAGTACTCCAATCAAACTTTGTATGTACTCCCGAAACCCCAACTACAGTTTTCTACATTCCCACATAAAAATCGATTAAGCTCAAAAACAAGTACTCAAAGTAGGGGGAAAAAAAGTATACACATAAAATATGTTTGGAGTTCAACGAAATATTTTTGTCCCTCAATCCATAACCCTGGCAAAGTTAGTTATTTTCCTGTAAATATATAGAATTGTCATTTTGCTTTGATATGGTAAAACTCAGGGTTCTTATTGATTGGGTTTTAGGCTATGATATATTATACGTTTTAAGTTTTGTTTTTTTTTGTTTTCCTTATATTAATCCTTCAAAGCTCATCCTTGAAAAAATAATTTATGAACATGTATACTCAAAGTGAAAAATTGTAACGGAAGATAAAGAAGAATTCTAAGCTGGTAACTTTTGAGATGGTCCTTGTGCAAAATCCTCTAAAGTGCTTTGTTTATTCCAATTTTGGGTTGAATTTCAGTTATTGTTTTTATTTGATTTCCTGATTTCCTGTCTCTATTTTCGCTATCTCTACAAATATATGCGTGTATACATATATATATATAAATAACTTCCTCTCTATATATATCTGTATCTCTGTCTGTATCTCTTCTAAATCTAACTCTATCACTTTTCCGTGTTATATATGCGATATATAAGAAGTTTTTTCGTGAGCCCAGAATTTTCTGCCTTACGCCATTATCAGTTTCATTGCTCCATTTCGTTCCATTTCGATTTGATTGCGTTCCTATTTCTTTTCATTAAATTTTTGGTAGTGATTTCATGCCAAATTATTCCTTAAGTATGATAACCAAACAACAACAAGTACAAACAACAAATGTAATTTAAGCTATAGTAGCCTTGTCCTACCCATGAAATCTCCACTGTTACCACTGTTGTAGCGCCGAAACTGATACCAAAATACCGAAATTTGAAGCCCCAATATGTTCTCCCCCCGTCTATAAGCAACCGACTCTAACATTACAACAACAGCAACAACAACCACATTTCATATCGTTTCTAGTATCTACCAATAAATCAATAAATACCAAAAAAAATATACAAAATTCGCCAGCAAATTAGAAATTGAACAGAAAATAAACTGCAACTAAAATATTTGAATGAACAGTTTAAAAAACAGTTTTCTCAACTTTCCTTTTTATAATTTTCTTTGTTGTTTGTTTGATGTTCTCTGTCGAACGCGGAACGCTGCACCGTTGCTCGCTCTCCCTCCTTTGTGGACCAACCAAAAATCACGTTCCGTATCCGGAACGAACCGATCCGAACCGAACCGAATTGAATTGTATTATTCCAATGATTGGTCTACTTCTCAAACGACAACAAAAAAACCAAAAAAAAAAAAAAAAAACCAAAACAAAAATAAAACAATCGAAATATAAACCGAAATCAATGATAAAACGATCTGAAAATGTCTGAAAATACGATAAAGGATTTCGAGGTATTGCAATGAACAAATTTCTTGTTATATTTGAACTTAAATTTATAAGCAACTATTGTTCTTTAAATGACCTGCTATCCACCACCTAGCCCCAGACCCATCCGCTCTTCCTCTATCCCAAACACCCTTTACCCCTCACAAAAAATATATCAAATAGAAAATATATTTTAGTTTGCGTTGCTCTTCAGTTTTAACTTGGACTCTTTTGCTTTTATAATTCTTTGTTTAATCCTTCACTTTCACCCCAAAAAAAAAAAAAAAAAGGTAAAAACCAAAAAAGTATACAAAATAATCTGAAATGGCATTTTACAGTAAAAAACAAAACAAAAACCAAAAATTTGTAGTTGATATTGAATTTAAACCTTAGACCGCAAATAATAAATATACCACAATGTATATTATTAACCCATATATTTTGTGTTATAATCTATATTTCTCTCTCTATCTCTCTAACCCAACTGAGTTATTCGTTTTTGAACTGTTGGTTGATTGATTGGTTGGTTGGTTAGTTGGTTTGTTTGTTGAATTGATCTTGATTGAATTTAAATGAAACAAAGTCGACACTTTGTATACCTTAATGCCAGTTACCGATTGCTGATTACCGATTATTGATTACTGTTACTGAAAAACGTTACCCTTACCAGTTTATCATTTGATCCCCCAGTTGTCGACACTTTATAGTTTCGTTCTCATTTAAACCCATCAGCGGTAATGTTAATTTTTTGATGTAAGCCCCCATGTACACATGGTCACACTAGTCACACAAAATCATAGATGGTCACACTATTCGTTCAAATCATAGATGGTCACACTGCGTTTTGAAGAACTTAAGGCTTCGAACTCAAGCATGCCAAGCACTCCACTCCCCACACCTCAAGTGCAACCACTTTAAAGTCCTTGCCAGGACTGCACCACATTTCACAGCCACTCACAATAATTTACTACACTTGCATTTGTCCTGGTCGGTCCGACACTCTGTTAACATATAAAACAAGGATCTAACTAGACACGATCTCGTCCTACGTTATGTGATTAGCATTTTGGCACTTGGCTGATGATCAAGCTTGTAATATACGTTATATATACATTAATAACAAGACCATAAATTCACCACACGGTTCAAAACAAATATAACCAGCTCAGAAATTTGAATATACACATGACCGTGCTATTACATTTAGTTTTGTTTTGTTACTTTCTGTTCTGTTCTGCTAAGTTTCGTAAAATTATTTTTCGTTGGTTGCGGCCTATGTTATGCTAGATGACTTTTCACTCGGAGGGAAAGCAGCCACTTAAACACCTAGACTATTCTTTTTAAGGGTCCAGGGTTCGTTGCTTAGTGACAAAAGTTTTAAATCTTCGATTCTGCCATCAAAAAGTTTGTATTATATATAAATAAATTCGAATGCAACTTCAGATCACAAATGACGGCAAACGAACCCTGCGTCCAAGCTCCAATATTTTTAGTTTTCGTACTTTTTCCCCATCGAGTGGGCCAGACAATTCACTGAGTTATCAACAATAGCCAAAAAGTTTCCTTAGTGTTGATTTTGAGTTTGCTTGTGTAGCGTTACTTGTTTAGCAAAGACTTAAACACCAATCGTAGTTGTAGTTTACTTATTAAGAAATTAAAAGAAAATATTAAATAAAATGACAAACAAGAAACGTAAACTAAACCGTATACGTAGAGGAAAAAACAAACCCACTTAGAAAACCCCATAAATATAGTCGTAAGATATAAAAAAAACCACAAATGCTGGCGTTTTCTTTTCAATATCTATAAGCTATCGCTATCAGTCTGGCTATCTGCCTTTCTTTCTTACTCTCTCGCTCTCTAACTGTTTATATTTTAATGATTTCCTTCCAATGCCTATTGAATAAATCTTTTGTATTGAGACATCTCAAGGAAAGCAACTAAGCATTGACTAAAATGGATCTTATGCAGATAATGCCCACTAGTTTTTAGTGCTAGTGCCACATGGTGCATGCTGTTACATGTGATTGCCGAATGCCTGCCGCTTTTCCCCAAGTCTTCCCCTTACCACCCGGCTCCCATTTAGCCCCATTTAAAATCGGACTATCTGAGTCAAGGACTAAGGACTTTTTTAGAGCTGTGGACTATACCCTATCATCTACTGCCTTTCGGGGAAACCGGGGGTAACATTTGAAATTGTTAAATTGCCAAGTGTTACGTACTCGCTCTTTATTAAAATCCCCTTGCTAAAACCCTTTGGGAACGAAACAATTATTTGGTTTGCATAATTTTCTTAAGTGTTAACAGTTTTAATTGTATACTAACAACTTCTCTAGAGAAGCACAGACACTCGTACACCGAACACTGTAGCTTAATTTTGTTATTTGCGTTTGTTTTAGTGCGAATTGGGGTTGCTCAGGTGAACAACTCTCGTAAATATATGGCATAACATGCGTAGAACCAACGCCTTCGTATTCAAATCCATGCTACCTACGATACGACCATCTCACAAGTGCTAATTAGAGTCCCCCTTTCCCAAAAAAATAAAATTGACTAAATAAATTCCATACTTAATAAGTAATGTGGAAGAGAAAAGATTTTTGGAAAAAAAAAGATCAAGTAAACCAAACTAATTACCGAACTTTCATTTGATTTTGCTGCATTCTCTTTCTGTCTCTTTCTCTCTCTATTCATTCAGTCTGTTTCATTCCGTTGCATTTTTTTTGTTTTACTTGCCATTCCGTTTCATTTCAAATTACATTTTGTGTTCCCTCGGTTCCGTTTTACGTCCTGAGCACTGATAACCGCTGAAAACACTTGACGCCGTGTACATAGGTGGATGTCGTTAACTGTACTTGGTGTCCTTGTCTTGCTGCCCGCTCCCCAGTAGATGTCACCCCAGTGCTTGCGTAGCATTAAGCTTTTGTTTGCTTGCCGCCCGCCTGCCTGCTTATGTTCCAAATCCCTACCGTTTCGTTTCGTTTTGTCGGGTTGATAACTGTACTTTTGACCACACACCGAAAAAACACGTATTTATTTAAGAATCCAAATAAAACATGCTGCCGACTGCTATGATTTATTACATTTAACTGCCCACGCGTAAACGCTATCTCTGTCCAAAAATCTCTTACTATCTCTTTCTAACTCCCGCTCTCTGCCTATCAGCCAGTCTCTCTTCCTCTGTTGAATAGCCTTTTGTGTGAAAGCTTTTTGGTTTGGACCGCATTATGATTTGCATTCCGTTCCGTTTGATTTCGTTCCGTTCCGATTGATTTCGTTCCGTTCCGTTCCCCCTTCCGTTATGTTCCATTCTGGCGTTCCGTATAAAGACGGAGTCTTTAAGCCGAAAAAAATGAATAAAGGTGGGTTAAAAGTGAAGCTTAACTAACTGTCCTCTCCGCCCGTAATTTCAGTTCTTCGTGCGATTGGACCACATCCGCAAGTGTTTCACCCAGAAGGGCGGCATTTTTGTGCTGGAGGAGTACAGTAAGTACTGTAGTTTCATTGTGGGTCCCTCAAACTCAAGTAACTCCCTTTCACTTTGCTCACTTGCAGATCCCAAGACCCGCAATCTCATCCAGAGGAAGTACCAGTCAAGCATGGTAAGTACTGTAATTTGATTACAATCATCACAACACATTTCGCCACCACAGCCATTACGCACTGTTTACCACTTGTTCCGAGTTGCATCCCATTCCGTTTCTGGAACTATCGTTTATCGATTCACTGTACATAAACTTGCTTAAGCCTGCCGAGTTATGCAAATTTCTGTACAAATCAATTGTCACCCCCCACCCATCTTTGTATATATCTGTATACATATACATATATGGAGATTTCAGAACTTTTAACCATTGTTAATTATATGGCACATTCAATTGCACCGACAGTTTGTATATATTGAATATTGAGATAATCTCTTGGATTTTCGATTTTTCTTTTCTTTCCGTTTCCGTTTCCATTTTCGTTTACCATTTGGTTATTTGCATTCGTTTTCTGTGAATATACTTCTATGTCAACGACAACAACTACTCAACAACAAACAATGCCTGCAACAACAACACACAAACACCAAAACACCAATCATATATCATCCAACAACAAAAAACACACCGAAAAATACCTCCACCAATTGAATTCGATACTGAAACCGAAACACCCAAATGTGTAATTGAAACCTAAGGCATCGGAAATTGTCCTGAGCTTTCATCGCGTGACCTCCGTGCAGTTTGCCTACATCTGCCATCTGAACGGCGTCCGAAGTACAGTCACCGCCAAAACCCAAGGCATAGCCGCTGGAACGATGGAATCGGGGGAGCTGCCCAGGCGAAAGGAGGTGCAGGATACGATGGCGAGCGAATAAATAATGTGCCTAAAATGAAATCTATGTAAATAAAATCAAGAATCCTTTTTGTATGTAACTCTTATGTATGTATGTACTTTCTGCCACATAAAAACAAAAAAAAACACCACAAACAAAATCAAAAATCATAAAAAACAATGATAGTTTTTGGTTCTGGCTTTATGTGACTTTTTACCAAAATATTTTCCATTTGATTTCCTTATTTTCCATTTGACTTGAGTTTTGGTTGTTGCGTTCCACTTCCACCGTTGCGAGTTGCATGCTTCCTTTTTTTCCTGTCTTTTTGTGCCTTGTTGTGTTGTGCAAGCACCACCCAAACCACTTCACCCAACACCACCAACACAACACTCTTCATTCTGACAATCAAAAAATCCACGCTAAGAAGTGGCAGCAAAAGCAGATCTTGTAAATCACGTATACGCTCCGTAGTCCGATCAGATTTGCTACTCGGTGCTGTGCGTATTTTCCTACGTAGCCGCTGGTCAGGATCAGAAGAAGAATCCGGTGGTTATCACCCCGCAAATCCAGGACATCCATGCCCAGCAGAAGCAGAAGCACCAGCAACAACAGCAGCAGCAGCAGCAACACCAGCAGCAGCCGCAGCAGCAACACCAAGCCACCGCAGCAACATCTGCGGCTGCTCCTCAGGCTGCTGCACCAACAACAGCGACCGCAGCTCCTGCTCCGCGGATGAGTGGCAAGTCCCAGGCGGGCAGCATCTCCATCCGCCACACGGTGCCCATGCAGAAGCCCACCATCACCATGTCCACGGTGCAGCCGCAGGCCCGGCTGCCCGCCCATGTGGCCATCGTGGCACCAGCCGCTCCTGCTCCTGCACCGGCTCCCACTCCTGCTCCTGCAGCTGCCACTCCTGGAAGGCTGCCACAGCTGCCGCCGCGAGTGCCCTCGCAGCCCTCCACGGAGAGCCTGGCCTCCATCAGCTCGCCGCCGCCGAAGATCCGCACCCCGATGTCCGCTCCGCCTGGTCCGCCGCCGGCCATACCACCCCGAACCGGAGCAATTGCCCGGAGCGGCTCGGTGCCAGCAGCCCGCTCCTTTGTCCGCCAGGCATCGGCAAACTCCACGTGCCCGCAGTACACGCCGCAGCCGCCGCCGCCCTTTGTGATCCCCAAACGGCACACTGGACTAACCAGAGCCTCCACTCTGTTATCGTCATCGCACTCGAACACGAACTCAAACCCGACGTCCACATCCGCCTCCAATCATCCCGGCCAGCCGCAGTCGCAGCAGCGCGCCAGCCATGGCAGCGTCGCCGCTGTGCTGCAGTCTATGCCGGAGGCTGAGCCCGGATACGGATCCGGCTCCGGTTCTATCTCCGGCTCCAGTTCCGGCTCCGGATCGGCATCGGGCTCCATTGCCAGCGCTTCACCGCAGGCCAATCGCAAGCACTGACGAAGGAGTTCGTTCTTCAAGTTTGGAGGCGGCGGAGGTGGAGGTGGAGGAGGAGGAGGCGGGGCTAACCCAGGCGGCGGCGGTGGCGGTGGGCAGATGGGGGAGGAGCCACACCCACATCCAAACCATCGACGAGACGTGTGCCGCACCATTTGCATTCCATGGCTGTGATCCCGGCAGTCGCCCGATTAAAGCGGTGTACCCATCGGTGGGGGCTTTCCGGATCCCTGTAGCTATCGAAACTATTACCACGTTTATGCGTAACAAAGTTCATAAACTTCCAAAGCATCATATTTTATATAATAACATACATATTTGTCAAAAAACGTCTCTCAAAAATAGAAAAAATTAAGGAAAGTCTTGAAATATTTTGATCAGTTTCTCAAAATTTCTTAAACTCTGAACAACTACATTTATTTGGCTCGAAAGAAGCACTTGAAATTTAATTTTTAGTAAAAAAATATCAATTAAAGTATAAAGTATTAAAGGTTTAAAAATGGCGAAGATCTGTTTGTAAAAAAAGTATCAATAATGTTAGCAGATGCCATGCGTATAAACGTAGTATAATATAAAAAGGGGGTTTGGTATTACCCCCGATCATTATAGCCAAAGTTGCAGTATTTGCCAGCGTTTCCTCTTCCTCTGTAAGGATCTTGAAAGCCCCTCGACCAACCAGTTATGCTATATATATATGTTATATGTACTGTATTTGAGCTGTATTTACTGAACCCTAGCCAAATCATATCATTAGCCGCCTCTGACATAGACAAATTGTTTCCTGCTAAGCTTTAAGGCAGAAAGCGCCAACAGAAAGTAAAGAAACTCGCTTACACCTACCTATATAGATAATGACATAACACATATATATTATACAGATCGGGACTTGACTTCATTGTGGGCCCAGAAAGGGCACAACAAACGATACGAAAAACAAACGGAAATTGAAGGCAATCTAGTTAGGGATGTAGTATACCAACTAAACCCACAAACATATACATATGTGAATATCTAAGAAAGTAACTATGATCATACATCTAACGAAAGTGAATATATATATATATTTATGGTAAAGGAATTTAACTAGTTGTACAACAAAACAAATCAAGCGAAGGAGGCGTAGGAGCGAAGGATCCGGTGGGATCAGATGGGTAGATTAAGGAATTGTCAGGGAACACGAGAGCACGGACGACATATAAGTTTAGTGGTTTACGGAGATTTTGGAGAGCAATAAGTGTGTATGTATGTCTGTGTATGTAGTCTGTAGGATGAAAATATCGGCGTACACACAATATATATATATAATTATTTTTTTGTTTGCTGGTTCTGGATGTTAACCATAAATAAAGCCCAGCACCTATATACATGCACATATATATATACCTCTTTAACCGTGTATATATGTATATGATCGATTGTATTTTTCAAAGTTCAAAGCAAAAAATAAACAAAGCAAAACAAAAAATAATCTTTTCTTATATGGCAAGGTCGTTAGCGATAGCCAACTGGCACTACTTATCAGGCGCCCCCCGGTGGGGCCCTATAAACTGCGTCACGCCTCTGGACTACTTAAATTGTTTACTTTATTTTTATTGTTAATTTAATCTATGTTAGACATGATGGGGCCTTAAGAACTAGAAATGATGCGGAGATATCATTATCATGTGGAGGTTCCGTTCTGGTCGCGTGGCAAGATCCGAAGTCTGATCCCATTTCCGCTCTTCGTCACCAATTCGGCCAGTGGCTTAGGCTGGTGACTCTCGTCGGGCAGGAAGCGGTAGCTACGCAGAAGCATCGACAAGGAGGTCTTCAGCTCCAGCATGGCAAACTTCTGGCCTAAAAGTGTCAAATAAAAATCAAAATAAAATGGTTTTAATAAGAAAAAGTAGTAGGTTGGTAAAATACTCCCATTAAATATAATGCTGCGTTAATAAAACAGCTTATTTTAAGATGCAACGTTTTTTTCGTAATTGTCATCCGGTTTTATAGGACTTTGACCTGTGACGATGCTGTGGTTTCTTTACTTATTGCTTGAACTTGTAAATTAAGCTAAATTTTTTATTTGACCTATGTAGTACTTATTAAAAATATCCGTTATTCAATTAATGATTTTTAATTTGTATGTATTGTAAAATAATAATATTCTAATAGTTAATGCAGTCAAGTCAATCAGACTCAGAACATCTGTTTATTGGGAGTTCAGAAATTAAACAGCTTCTAGCTCTTATCAATTATTTATATTTAGAAATATTTTGGAAGGAATCTTTTGAATGACGTCCGCACTATATATATTTAAAATCGCAATTTGCCAATTATATTTTTGGGTTCAGTGAGTTCCCTGAAAAATTTCCGCTGGCTATTTTTGGAAACAAAACAGTCTTGAGATTACAGCCGACGTATAAATAGCATTATAGATAATAATAAAAACGAAATGGACCTTCGGTTTAATAATTAAGGGCATCTTGAGTTATCATAATTTTTGTAGGTGTATATATAGTGATATATTAATGCTTGTTAAGATCTTAAAATAAGAATTTTTAAGCTGTGATTGATTGTATTAAGGTTTTCTTATATGTACTAAAAAGTATTGCTATAATGGAGATAAAGGAAAACATATTATTTTGTGCCCTCAGGGAGTATAGTATAGCATATTATACAAAGTGCACTAGGAGTAGAATTTTGTAGAATACTTTACGGATGAATGCATTAAAAGATCATAAATTAATTTATTTAAAAAGCTGATTTCCCTTAACTTTTCCGTACATTTGTACACCATAGGTATATCCTGACTTTGGATTAATTTTAATAGTCTTAATGGAAAAGGGATCTTACCAATGCAGTTTCTAGGACCCGCGCTGAAAGCGGCGAAGGCGAACGGATGCATCTGCTTCTCGTTGAGCAGGAAGCGGTCCGGATCGAAGCGCTCCGGATCGGGGAAGTTGTTGGGATCGCGGTGGAGCATGTAGATGAGGCAGCTGATCGAGGCGCCCTTCGGGATGGTCATCTTGCCCACCTGCAGATCCTCGAGGACCTTGCGCGAGAAGAACGGCACCGAGGGATAGATGCGCAGCGTCTCCTTGATCACCGCCTCCAAGTAGGGCATCGGCTCCTTCTCCCTGCCCTCCAGTTCGCTGGCCTCCTCGAAGGCCCGCTGCTGCACCGCCGGATTCTTGGACAGCAGGCTGAGGGAGAAGGCGATGGCCGAGCTGGTGGTGTCGTGACCCTCGAACATGAAGGTGTCCACCTCCTCGCGGATGTCCGTGTCGCTCAGCTCCGCCCCACCCTCCATTTGGGTGAGCAGCAGCATGTCCAGGAAGGCCAGTCGCCTCTTGCCGCCCACGTCGTCCTGCTCGGCCTCCGGACGGGATTCGTTGCGCTCCTGGATGAGCTGCTCCCGGCGCAGCCGGATCACCCGGTTCGTCTCGTCGTGCAGCACCTTCAGAGCCGCCTCCCGCTCCTTGCCCGGCTTCGAGTGCTTGAAGAACACGTTGAGGCGCTGCCAGAAGGAGAAGCTCTGCTTGTGCATCACGCGACAGATGCTGTAAAACAAATTTAAATTAATAATTTAATATCTTATTATATTGTTATATTATATATTATATTATATCTTATTAATATATTTAATTTGATTTTTGAGGACTTTTACAGCATGTAAAATATATATTTATGTGACCGAAATTTTAATTTATAAAATGAATTACAATATTAAAGAATTATATCGTGTAAACAACAACTTTGCTCTTAAAAAAATTAATACATTGCAAAAATTAATTTTACATGTGAACATATTTATATATTGATGAAATCCTTGCAAAATATATATTTAGATATTAGATATTTGGAGTTGGTTTGGATTTTCAATAAAATCCAGAAAATATATATTTTTAAATATTTTTTTAAATAATTGAAAATGTATAAATTTAAATAGCCTTTAAAGAGCTTGGAAAATTACCTTTAATTTATAATTTAATCTATTTATATATGTCCCACTTGTACTTACTTTTGAACCGCCTGTACGTAGTCGGAATCGCTCTGCAATTGGGCGTGCTTCTTGATTCCCATGGCCGTTTCACAGATGGCGTCCAGGGCGAACAGCGTGATGTAGGGATAAATGTCGAAGGACTCGCCATCAGCCTTGTCCTTCAGGCGGCGGACGAGGATGCGGCAGTTCTCCTCCATGGGCTCCTTGAACTCGCCGAGGATGCGGAAGTGGAAGCCCGGGGTGAGAAGTTTGCGCCTCCGGTGCCAGGACTCGCCTCCGTTCGTCAACAGGCCCTTGCCCAGCCAGGGTTCCAGCAACTCGTAGTTCCGGGACTTGGTCAGCAGCTGGTTGTTGCCCAGCAGCTGCTTGATGTCCTCCGGATCGGTGAACATCACCATCAGATCCTTACCAAACCAAATGCGGAACACCGATCCATGTTGCTCCCTCAGCTCCTTCAACCAGTTGAGGATCTCTAGTTATTTTTTTTTAAAGGAAGGATAAATAATTTTAGTTTTATATATTTAAAGGCATAATTTCCTTCTGTTTGCATGTTTAGTTTATTTTATAAAAGTTATTTTCAACAGTTGATTAGCAAACAAACAATATCGTAAATTTTTTAATTGATTTAAATTGATAAAAAAAATAAAGTAAACAAAGTGACCCAAATATGACTAATATTTAAAACAATTAAATATTATTAAAATACTTAAAACATTGTTAGGCAGTAATAAATCATATAATTCATCGACTAGCTAGTGCATCCCTTTGTAAATAAATTGCTTGTGCAGGTAAAAACGTTAGGGCCGTCAAAAAAACCAATTAAAGAAAGCAAAAACATTTTAAAATACAAAAAACTTCGCTGACTACACGTAAATAAATAATCAAAAACAGCAAGGGCAACGCTGCGTATGCGTGATAAACTGAACATTTATTTCATGGCTATTAAAATGCACTTTTCCATGGGCTGCCAAGCGAAGATTTTGCACATATACACACGTATACGAATGTGGACTCACCTCCTTTCTTCACATTAGCAATTAGCTCGCCCACCGAAGGACCTGGAAGTGTCTTAGCAAATCTCTGCAGCCGCAGGAAATTCAGGATATGCGGCAGGTAGCGCAGGAACAGTGCCCAAAGGACGAAGGCCAGCAGTGCCAGAGTGCTCATTTCGCCACCGATCTCAAAGTTAAACTGGCTCGCACAACGACCCCAACGGCGGCTATATAAATCAAGAACAAGTCGGCTAATGTGACGCGATCTGGCGATACTGGGTGACTGGGTGAGACTATGTGGTTAGTTGGTTTTGCGTACTTAAAGTTTGCGAACCGAACCGCTCGACGAAGTGACTCGTTTGCAACTAATTCGCACTTGGAACGCAGCTGTCTGTAGAATGTGGACTGGGCTGGTCTGCAGTATGTGCTCTGTGCTCTGTGTCTGGGGTGTTTTGTTTATGGTCTGAGTTTGAGTCTGAGCTCTGGGTCTCTAGATCTCTGGTTATGTACACTGTGGATGCCCTCCGCCCACCATGGTTAACACTGGAACGGAAGTGCACTTGGAATTCCAGGAAGTGGTGATCACTAGGATCTCAAGGATCACTAGGATTGCACGTCTCATATTCATTATACTGGAAAAATAGATCACTTGTTTTAAACTCAATTTAACCCATTCTATCTTCATTTATTATTGATTTATTTTGAATACTAAATACATCTAAATGTATAATAAATATATAATCAACAATAATAAATATAATAATTATATTAACACGCTTATTTTAGATATTTTTGAATACACTAGCTGGGGGATCGAACCACTTGTTGACCCACAAACAACGAAATTATTGCGTAGGCCATCTGATTAAAATGTTCAAAGTACGCACTCGAACTGAAAAATAACCATTTGGGTCATAAACAAAAATTCCCAAATGCTTGAAATTAGATAAGGTCGAAAACAAACCGAAAACATCATCAGTTAGCCCTAAACTGATGGCTTTCAATTTGAGCAGGCCAATATATATATACCATTATTTTTTCAGTGCTAAGCAAGTGAACCCTTTACTCAAGAACTAGAGCAACATGTTCCAATTAAATGATATGTGAGCATATGCCCAAACATTTATAGGGAATTGCTCGCCAAATTGAGGATCCCATGGTGGTGGACAACGGAACGTGTCAGTGGCTATCATTGCATCATTGCAGTGCCAGACCCAAAAACAAGTTCTATTACAAGCTGCGAGCTATGAGCTTGACGTTGACCCACATAAAACATGTGGATTGTATTTAAGTATAAGTATTTTATATTAAAAGAAAACAGCTATTCAGAACTGGTTCTTTTGCACAGCCTTTTAATGTTGCATCTTAAACTCAAAGTTCACCACTTTGATTACTGTCTTAACTAAGTGAAATTAACAAAGATTACACCTGTTCCATTGCAATAAGATTCAATTGAAGGTTCAAGTTGACGTCTTGATTGTTTAAAAAAAGTCATGTTCATCCATTTTAATAGACTGCATTGTTCTCATCTCAACTATTTTCTATATTTTCTTATCTTTTACCTTGCAGCTTATATTTGATACGATTTTTAGTGCACGTAGAACATAATATATACGTTACACTAGGCAAAAAACATATAAAATTATACATCACAATTTAATGAAAAATTTCCTTACATTTGTTACTTACCTATATTTACATAGCCTTAATCTGTTAAATACTTGCTTTACGCATCAAAAGCTTTCTAATGTTTGCTATTTTTCTACAAAAGTTTAGTTGTTTTAATTTTTATGGTATACTTTTGGGCTGTGACTGTATGGTTAATTATGTGGCTTAAGCTTTTTCTAATACCAAAGATGTTAATTATTTAATACAACTGTTTACTATTTTCAAAAAGGAAATTTTATAAAAAATTTCTTTAGTGACTGTAATTTAAATAAAAAGAAAAAATTTAACTTTGATGAATATTATTCAAATAATTTTAATAATGATTAGAAGCTCATTATCAAAAGGGGCTTGGTTTGACCGCGATATAAACTAAGCAACTAAGAGCTGAGTAAATTCATTATAAAATACCAAATGAAGTGTTTAATTTTTGTTTTGCATGGGCACATTCCCAATGCCCATGCCAAAGTTGTTTTCTTGGCAAAAACAAGCGAAAACATGGGTCTTTTTTCTTATTTTTTTTTTTGGGTGGGTCAAGGTCGCACTGGACTTCGAACTGGGCGCCCAGTTGGTCAACAGCACACACATCCAACAGCCAACATCCAACAGACAGCCAAGGCGAAAATCCAGGTGATTTCGCACTCGCACGTGCCGACAGGTGTGTTGGCCAAATGGGATTCAAATGGCCAAAACCCACATGCGAAACCCTTAGATTAGATCACCCTGAACCGGTTGCCAATATGGACTTGTTGATGTCTGCGCCACAATTAAAATCAGTTAACAGAATTCAGCAAAATTCGATTGCCAAATAAACCGATTGTCAGCAAGAGCCAAGCCCCAATACAGGTAATATAGGTAACATACATAGCCTTGGCATGCCACTTGCTGAACTCAACTTGCCGACGATTGCACAATCCGCAAGACTCTCTAAAAACTGTATCACATATTGCAGATGGGTCAGCAGAAAGAACATATACTAAGTCTCTTAGCCAGCTTGTGTTCTGGCCCGACCCTTAAATGGCAACAGAGTCCAGAAACAGAGAGCTACCTATCCGTGTGTGTGATTAGCATATTCTGTGTCCAGAATGTGCTGAATCATTATTTATGCATACATTTAAGGTGTTTGTTGACTTGATTACCAATACTTGGGCTTTTCAAGCTGTTCAATGTCTTATTTAAATAAGAATCTGCTAACGCGCGATGATAATTGAACAAGTAGAAACAGAAAGTAGAAAAACACAAAAATATCTCAATGGGGGTATTGGTAGGTACTTTTAATGGATGACGCGATTGGTTACTTAATAATTTGTATTACCTGTACAACGCTTTCTAGGCATTTATTTAACAACATTTTCTACGGAATTTCTTTGTGTTCTTTCTTTTGAGGCCAAAACGCGTAAGTCCTATATTATAACTAGTCCAAAGCTACTCTCTTTATGCAGATCGATTCAGATTCAAATCGAATCGAATCGTTTAAAAGTCAGTCTGAATTCATTGGCCCCAAAATAGACGTGTCAATGACTTGAGTCAACGTTGGCCAGTCTCAGTCTCAGTCTCAGACCTCCATACCACTTGGTTAGAATGACTGGGCACTATGTGGTGGGCACATGTGGTATAGTATAGTACAATATCAGGTGAATAGGAAGAGCTCTAATGGGCGGGGAGCGTTCAGCTTCACCGATTGCTATTTGAACTATATTCGAGGAACTGATTTCTTGATCGATGAGTCGTCATTTTCTGCCTCGCCTCACTGCCTCTTCCAGTTCCGGGCCCAGCGAATCGCCGAACAAATCCAAAATCCCAAATAAGATTTACTTTCCCATGGGTACGGGTGCAGCCTTTGCTGCTAAAAGTGTTCAATTAAAATTATGCTAATGCAGAGACTCAGAGACTAGTTTGACATCACAGTTCCCCCAATACCAATCAATCTACGTTCGAATCATTCGATTTGGCAAACAACTTTCGGGGCTTGGAATGCCAGAGACGCGACTTAAACATTGAATATCAATATCAATTCTTGTTCACCAGCTCCTCGGTCTATTCTGCCAATGTAAACACACATCTCTGTCTTCTGTCTTCTGTCTTGTGGCTTTAATGGCCGGGCCTTGAACTTGCGAGGGGGGAGGCTCATCTCGGACTCATCTCATCTCTGTGAATTGTGAATTGGCCAAAAGCAAACAGATAGCCGTGTCCATATGAGCGTTACTCTGTGCGCATGCGCACATAGTTAAGCGGACAGCACGTGACGAAAGTGTAAGTCTGTCGGATTGGGTGGTTCAATTGTTGTTTGACCTACAAGTTTCAAAGGCCATCCAATCCAATATTTAATGTCAGAAAGAAAAATTGATGGTTAATTTTTGGCTACCTGTAGAATACGATGACTTTTTTGGTGCCATTTTAAAATAAATTTAGAAAGCTGATCGATTCCTTACAATAAAATTAAAACAAGCTATTTTGAAATTTTTTTTTTTAAATGTGTAATTTAAAAATTATACAAAAATTTCATGTGTTGATGTTAAGTTTAAATATATATTTCATTAGGCATTCCAATAAAATATTTAATGTCAATTTATAAGACCTGAAGATGACTTTTTAGGTGCAGTTTTAAAATGTATTCAGAAAGCTTATAGATTTTTTTTAAGTAATTAAAAAATGCCTTTTTAAACTATTTTTTTTATATATTTTGTTTATTTTAAAATCGATACTTTAAATATCACTGTAAATAACAACTTCATCAGTTGATTTTATGTAAAAGTATATGTTTGATAAAAAAAATAACTTAATTAAATAATTTTACCGCTCTGAAACGCACTGTACGCAAAATCGACGGGTCGCTGGGATTTGTTCGAGGCGTAAAATACGCGAACATAAATCGTTTTTACGGCATTTAAATTGCTGCCCGCTCTTCATCTTTCGGTTGGCTTTCGGTTTTAGTTGCTCGTTTTTAGCTGTTCGCCGTTGTCGCCGCTTGTATTTAGTATTTAGTTAATTTAGTTATGGACATACGAGTACAGGTACAAGTATTTCTGGTAATAGTACTATGTGTCGACTTCCTCGTTCTTGGGGCCACTTTTATGATGTACCCAGAGCCATTATTGTGGAACATTGTCTTTACTTCCTTAAGATCGTTCAGCCACCACTTCAATTAGGGTAACAATCAGCAAAGTGGCACTTCGTGAAGGGGAGTTTCCGATTTGTTTTGGGCCATGAATCCGGTGGCTTAATATATTGACTGAGTTGAAGGTATTTCCTTGTGGAATTACAATAAATTTACTTACTTACCATTTTTATTTTTAATAAGTAACCTGAAGTAATTCAAGATAAAGGAACAAGCAAACTCTTATATTGACATTCTGGAAATACTAAATTAAATTTTTTAACCCGTGATTTATTGTTGTTTACGAAGCATTGAAAGCTGTTCATAAACAAATGACATATCCGTGAGTTAACAAAAAAAAAAACAGCCCTAAGGGTGCATTTTCATGTGCCACGTGCCCGGCCAATGTTTCGAGCGGAAAAATGATTTCAATCAAAATGACAATCAATCATTATTTGAGTTTTTATGTGCCTCAGTGCCACCTTCAATGTTCTTCTAATCACCAATCACCTGGAGAACAAAGTTCGCTGGACTCTTTGAAAGTTGTTTTTTCTGAGTTCGGAGCATAAACCCGTATATCTGCCCTCAGGCGGCGAATGATGAAAATTTGATGATTGCGATTGTGATTGTGGGCAATATGCGAGTTAATTGCTCATTAAAATCATGCATTAAACAAATTTAAATCAAAATTCACAGCGACTAAAACAAAATATATGTATGAGACGGGAGAACACCGGGCAGATTCTTAAATTTAATTATATTTAATTACGCAGCGCGATTTGAATTTGAACTTTAGCATTAGTTCAACTCGTTAATTGGACAAAGAGCCATTAAGCTGAAAACTTAAAAATAATAAAAACAAAAAAAACCGAAAAGTTAACACAAATTAAACATGCAACGTGGATGGATGGATGGACGGTGGTGTGTCCGGTTTTTGGGCCTGGCTCAAACCGAATTAGCCAAGCTCCATTGCCCTTCGAGCAAACAAGACACTTGGACACTTGGACCTGGGCCATCGACATCGCCATCGCCATCGACATCATCATATGCATATCGTGGCCAGCAAATAATACAAAATCCAAAATCGAAGAAACGACAAAGAAACTGTTTAAAATTCCACATACAAATCGTTGCAGTGGCCGCCGTTGAAAGCGAAATTGAAGCCGAAATCGAAATTGAAAATGAAAATGGGTTACAACTGCCAAGGTCGCTGCAGGAGTTGAAAGCCAAAGCGAAAGCTGGGAGGAGGTGGAGGTTGGAAGGTTGAAAGGTTGAAGATGCCCCAATGCATGTACACACAAAAAAAAGGTTAAAAAAAGTGAATCGTTCAAGGTAAATTTGATGTTCTTTATAACATTTCCAATATCAGTTTAAAAGTATTGAAAATAATCATAAATCATAGCACTAAAGTTTTGGAATTCTATGACAAGTTTAAACAGTCCTACAATTTGTTTGTTCATTTAAAACTTACACTGATTAATATTGACTTTAAATTTAACTTTAAAAAAAGTAAATATAAATTAAATTAAATAAAAAGTCGTGTTCAGTGTAAGACACATAACGCAATAGCCGCAAAACAAAAGACTTAGACAAGACACAAACTTGATCGGCACCATCATTATCATGGATCCACTTTTATGGTCACCATCTTCAGTTGGTTTTATTCATCAGAGTGCAGAGTGCATAGGCCATCTTTTATACTCAACCCGTTGACTTCCCACGACATCTGGGCACAAGTGGATATTTGTAAATGGGTTGGAAAAACCATAAATGGAAACGATGCGTGTGCCCAATATTTGTTCATTTTTATCAGCGATAAAAAGCAAACCTTAAGCTGATGTAGGAAAATAATCAATGGAGTTATTAATGTACTTTGTTTAAATGAGAAAATGCATTTATTTTTCTATTAAAAAATATGTGTGTGGATATATATATATTATATCCCAAAATGTATATTTTGTATATAGCTCACAAATATAATAATTCCCTTTGACCAAACAATTTTACCCACTCGTTAAACTTAAAGCCCTATTCTTGCTTTATGACTTCTTAATCTTAATGACCAAATCACTTTATTTTCCAAGAAGTTTTCAACACACACAACACAATTTGGCTTGACTTAGCATTTTCACACTATTTGGTGTTTGGTTTGCCACTCATTGTTTTTTTGTAGTTTCGTGTTTGTTTTGTTTGCCTCGCAAACATTTTTTTGGCCGCAAACAAATAGAGACATCGTGTTATCAGCATGGCTAGTTGGTTTTAGCCGATCCACGATCCACGAGTATTGTGTTGCCATCGTTGGGTTGATGGGTTTGATCTTTCGCCACACGGATCATTGATCGCTGATCTTTGGATGTCTGTCTGTCATGTCGGCGGTGTTGTGCTGCATGTTGGACAATATTTGGTAAGAGCGCTTTGTTTGGCCGGGAAAACCGGTTGGAGTGCAGCGTTTTAATGCATTTGCCGCCAAGTAAAAGAGATGAGGCGATGACAGGCAAACAAGAATTCTAGAAGGCTAATGGAGGATAGGAGGCCCAATGGAAATAGAGGAAAATTCGCACGAAATGCCAAAAAGCCAAGACGTACAACATTTCAATTGCCAAACTCCACTGACACTTTGTCAGTCAGTCATTCAGTCAGTCAGTCAGTTACTTTCGGTGCTGCAAGTCAAGTGTTGCACGTTGCAGCGTTTGGACGTTGGTTGTTGCCTCTTGCCTCTTGAAAAATCGCAAACGGGCAACGTGCAACGTGCAACTTGGCCTGTTAATGAGTCGCTGTCGACGTTGGTCGTTGGTTGTTGGTGGTTGGTGGTTGGTTCCGCGGAACCAAACTCGCTCAGATTGCCACAGGCCCCCGAGCCGACATGGCCAAAACTATGTATATAGCCGTACTGTGTAGTCTTGGCAACAGCCGCACACAGACCACAACTAGTATACGTTACAAATTTTAAAACAATTTATTATCATGCTAAAAATATGTTTACTTATTAGCGTTGATTTTAATAGGCTATAAAAATATATAAACAATTTATTAGAATTTTTTAAAAATATTTACTTACTTACTTACTTACTTACTTACTTTAATAAGGTTTAATTCTTTTCTTCTGTTATTTTTTTCATAATATTAAAACTACAGTACACAAAAATGTTGAATTCACAATGTATAAAAAAAAAAATTGATTGCTTGTTATTTGATCTTTTTGAAAAAAATGTTGTAGCACGCTTAAAATATTTTTCACTGTGTAGAATCATAGTTGCAGCCGCAGAGTCAATTGCCACATTCTTCCGTTTGGCCAGCCGACGAAAGAGAATGCTTATTTTCGAGTGCCCTGTAAATCTAGTTTACCGAACGGGTAGATCGGAATGTGTACTCTTCCTACAAGTTCTTTTTAAATCTATAAATTAAATTTCTATATTTTCAATTTAATTTACGTTGATAATTTACTAGAAAATGTAGTTATATTTATATTTATATTTTAGTATATTATATTTGTGGATACTTTTTGATTGACCCTCTTCTTAAGTTGTTATTAACTCCCCTTTAAGTTGCGATGATATTGATATTCTGTTGCTTATTGAAATGTTAAAATATATAATAATGTCACAAGTTTCATTAATAAATTATGCGTCCCATTAAAATGTATATTCCAGTAACTGATATTTGTGCATACCATTTGATTTACTACCTCTGGAAACCTGATTTTAATACAGGCCTGGAGGTGACATTTAAAGAGTAATGAGAACGTCAAAGTCTTTAGAAACTTGCCGCCTTTTAAAATATATGTTACATATATAAAAATTCGCGAATTTTTCGGGGGCCTGCGATGTGTGTTATTTTAGCTTTTGGCAGTGCTCTGGTTCCGCTTGCAATTGGCGCCTGTTGCAAGAACCCGCTTTATGGCTATAGCCATAGCTCTTAGTGAGTTAGTACATGGACTAGAGCCTAGCATATGTATTTATGTATATGGCTAACTGAGCTGCAAATTGCCGGCGTCAGGTCGGCTTGGGTAATTTGATATTGGCAACCAGACCGACCGGACTCACTTTCAATGCATTTGCGTCAGTTTCTGTTTCTTTTTCTGTTTTTGTGTTGCGAATTGCGGATTTTGCACCACCACCACCACATCATCGGTGGATTCTGGTGGGTTTCTTGGACAGTCATGGCCTCATCTTCTCCCCCAAATCTTCTGTTTGTCACCCAAAAACAAGTTATTGGCCAACTTCAATGACAGATTGACTGTAATTATATATTTGCAAAATGTTTTTGCGCCTTTTCATCTAATGAAATTGCTGTCCCATTCCACCTGGAATCTTCATGGCCAATTCGGGTCTTTTGGATTTGTTTATATTGAAAACACCACACTGATGGTGATGTCATTCACCTTTTCTCCAATCCAAGATATGGCAATCAGCGTCTCACTTTTCATTGGCCCGTGGCTTTCGATTCTATATTGTCATGCCAATTTGCAAAATCCCATTCCTACTTATATATTTATTTTTGTAACGCAAAATGATATTCTAATTTAATAAAGCCTGTTTTTGTACAATTTATTAGTGTTTTTAATGTCACAAAATAGGGAACAAGCTTAGGCTTTTGTTTTGTTTGGTTGTCCTAACTTGGGCTCTTGTTTTTATTATTTTTTATTTTTTATTGCACTTATGGTTTCGATTGCTCGTAAAGTTAGCTGACGGTTGTCTGGTTATAGAATTTGTTTGTTATAACGTATTAAGCTGAAATTTTCCATTTAAATTCTTATTTGTATCTACTTGATCTTGAAGTAAGAAATTTTAATGTCGTTTTATTAAAACATTTAAATTCAAAGCAATTGTTGGCTAGAATTTATCTTATTTCGATGAAATAAGCTTAAGAAATTGAATTAATAAATGCCTTAAAAAATTGTAATATCGATAAAAGTATTATACTTTTTTTTAAATGGTATAAAATATTTTGTAACAAAGTCAATTCCTTTTTTTTTTTTTACAAAAATATGTATGTATAAAATGTATCTTTTAATATTTATTGTTAATATTTATGATCAAGCAAAAACAATTTATAATTTCCATTTTGGCCTTAAAAGATAATGACGAATGAGTGGGAAGAAGCCCCCGGTGAACTGCTCTCTGGAGAGGCTCTGGGATCTGTGATTCTCAAGCAAATTAGCAAGTGACTACAGTGTGTGGAGCTGGGATCGTAGCCGAGACTATGTTAGCTCGGAATCGGATTCGAAATCGGAATCGGTAAAGTCGACATCTCAGCGGCTCAGTCGCTCAAAATTCGGCTTGCATTTGGTTTTGAAATTCGGTCTGCGGCTAACACAGACACAGACAGACGCACACATAGAGCCACCAGTACCCAGTACCCAGTGTACCCCCGAAGCACCACCAGCACCACCGAACCCACCGAACCTGAGCGGTCTTCGTATGCTCGACGGCATTTGGACAATCAGTTGACGTTGAATGTTTCGTCTTGGCGGTCGCTTAATTTAATTCGCTGACGACGAACCCAAACGATCCAAACGATCCAAACCGAATCGAATCGAATCCAAAGAATCATCGATCGGCGGAGTTATTACATCGATCAATAATTTTTTTTGTCGTTCTTGTTCTTGCTGTTGTGTTGTGCTGTGTGTTTGAGTGTTTTTTTTCGATTTTGATGATGTGCCAGTTAACTGGGAAGTTCTAAGGTTCGAAATTGAAAGTAACTCAGGGAAGGAACTGCACACAGGATGTCGTCGGTGCCCATTTTGGCCCTGATATTGGCCGCAGTTTGTGGCGGTGGCCTGGCCATCGACGGGGTGGTGCAGCCCACCTGCAACCTTAAGGACAACTGCAACCTGGGCGACAACCTGCTAGCCGGTGGCAATTCCGGCTCCGACTCCGGCGATGTGTCCGCCGACAAGCTGGAGAGCAAAATAGCCTCGATCTTCGAGGACAAGGTTAACTATAGTCTGAAGCTGTTTGCCGACGATGCGACCACCACGATCCTGGAATACCAGACGGCCAATCTCAGCGAGCTGCACACCGCTGGTAGTCCACCAGGCAACTACACGCTGCACCAGCAGCTGGAGCAGCAGTCGAACGACGACGGGGACCAGGTGGAGGAGGATGAGAGGGGTGAGTCCACATCCAAATCCAAGTCGAGGGCCCGATCGATTACACTTTCTCACGCCGCCCACACAGCGAGGCCTTGGGCATTTCGATTTCTGCAATTGTAATTGTAAATGTTTTCGATTTATTTTTTATTTTGTTTTGTTGCGTAAGAGGTGCGTGCGTCACATTCAAATCAATTGCTCGGTGATCGCTTTTGGCCAGGTCTGAGGTCTGGATTGAATCATCACCACCACTTCCGTCTGACCACTGACCAACCCTGTGAATCCCATCCCATCCCGAACTTATCTAATCCGATGTCTAGCTCACTTATTCTTGTTAAAAGGTGTGGCCTTGTTTGGCTTTTTATTATTACTATTTTCTTTTCTCTTCCGGTGCAAATGTTTGCACTACAAGTTAGGACCTTAGGATGATGAGGGGGACTTCCACAAGCCCCTCCGATATACACATACATATATATATTCGGTCATTCCTTGGAGATCGTGATCGTGGTCAAGGCAAAGTGCGAAGTCTCACGTAAACGAGACAATTTTTTTTGCTCTGTACTTAAGTGCATTTAACTCTGCATAATGTGATAAGGTTGGCACAGTCTCACGTATTTTGGAGGTTTTACTCCGATAATCGCTTTAAATTACAAATGTTGTTAACTTAATTGTTGAGCAACATCTTTGGTTTTTTTTTTTTAATTTTAAAATTAATTTTTTTATATGTAATTCTTTGTACGAATTTGTCGTTGAATATTTTGGTTCTGAATCAATTGTTATAGTTAATATTAAATATCGTAAACAACATTGTAATGCTTTTATTATTGTTTATTGCAGACATCGTATTTCATCTGATTTCTTGAACCAATAAAATATTTTAATCAATTCGAATATCGTAAATTGTTTTAAATAATTGAATATAAACTTAACTAGTATTTATAGTGGACAATAATAATCCAAAAAGTAAATAACTTGTAATAATTTCATAAAAAAATTTAAGTTATTTATTTTGGTAACTTATTCAGAACCTCGTAACCCTAACCGTAGCCGTAGACCACTTTGCAGCCGCCCGCGCGTAACCAAATATCGTTTAGCGTCGCCAATTCCAAGTGTTATGCCCAATGAAGACGTACCTCCTCCTTCTTAATTTAAGTCGTAGTCGCATTTCCCTCCCCAAAATGCGCATAAAACCGAGAGAGCCCAGCCCAGTCCCCAGTCCCCAAGTCCAGCTTAAGTGGCTTTTGGTTTCGGTTTCGGTTTTACCTTGTTTGTAATTGATCTTCGCCGAGTGCTTGTCGCTGATTTGTTGCTGTTGTGTTTTGTCGCACCTGCGATGTATATACATATATATATCTCAAACCCATCATCGTCATCTCGAATCCATCCAGCCCCAAGTACCGTTAAAGGCTGTCATAAAACGCAAAACATGTTCCCACTCTCCGCCAGCAAGAAATCCGCGATTAAGCCACGACATACCCAATGAGTTATGGTGATGGGAATGGCTGGTGATGATGAGCAGTCCGCTAAAGGTTAAGATATGTTAACTAACCCATTGAGATAACAAGAACTTTGATTTTCGATTCGAAACGGTGGCAAATTGTATGGGGTAAACTAAGTTAAACTGCCAATTGACTTGGTCAATATTGCTTTAAGGTTCGAGTTAAGTTGAGTTGTGGGATACACCGGGCGAAAAAAGCGTATGTTTTGTGCAAATTTAGTTCTGATTTTAAGAGCCCTATTTTTAAGAGTACCCAGGCTTTAAATACGGAAGAGAAAACTAAATGTTTTGAACAATATGTGCAGAATTTATTATTAAAATAATTGTCTTGATAGATTTTCATAAATGTTAGTTAGCCAAAAAAAAATTTGAAAATATTTTAAAACGTGTGTTTTTTGCAAATTAAATTGAGTTTTTAAGAGTCATATTTTTAATAGTTCCCAGGCTTTAAATACAGTAGAGAAAATTAATGTTTTAAACAATATGTGCAGAATTTGTTATTATAAAAATTTGTTTTTTGTTTTTTTCTCAACATAAGTTTTGTAAAAAGTTTTAAAATATGTATAAAACTTGTAGGTATTTTTATCCGTGTAACCAAAAACACGAAAGTCGATCGTGAACGCATTGCAGTGGCTTGGCTAACTTAATGTTTACGAGAACAAAGTGATTTGTTTCGATTGTTTTGAGGAGGAGGTGCAAATAAATATAGTAGATGGATTTGCGAGATGGGCCGTCGCTAATTGGCAACATGAAATCATTTTGGCTAACAAGCCTGTTCTATATTGTGCACTGTAATCGAGAGGCATGATCGTAAAACATCGACTCGTATATAAATCAAAGGCAAGCATTAATGGCCCATTCACCGCCACAATTGGCCATTACAATCGATGCGATTCTGCCTGTCTGCCGGTCTGCCTGTCTGACTTGGCCAAAAACCAGATCCACTAACTAGAACGCTCTTGGGCAAGGATTGCGCGAATTTTCGGGCCAGGAATTGGCCAACACACTCGCGAGTCCAGCTGCCACTTGCTTGGCTCTTGGCTCTTTCAGTGCTCAGTGCTCAGTTTTGAGTTTTTAGTTTTCAGTTAGCAGTTAGCAGCAGTTGGCCAAGTGGGTCAGAGACAAATACGAAACGCACACTCAGCTCTGAGATAGACGGTTAATTAAGCCGCCTGGCCAACTGCCGCTGCCCAGTTGCTGTTGGCCCGGTCCAAAGTGCGATTCTTGTTTTACATAACATAGCTAAATAATATATATATAGTAAAATTCTCAGCCATTCGGCCATTTAGCCATTTAGCATATGTATCTGCGTATCTTCGAGCCACCATGCTAAATAATGGCAGACTTTATAGTACTTTTCATTTCATTTCAAAAACGCCGGAGATTGTCTGGGTTTTATTTTTATTTTTATTGTCCAGAGTATTTACGATCATGCGTTGCTTGAATTTAAGTTTTCATTCCCCAAAAACTTTTGATGGTCTTTTGGTTGGGAAATGTATTGCATAATGATTTTTGGTTTGAGTTTCGTTTTTAAAAATTGTATGAGCCTGACTATTTATTTATTGAGTACGTTTTAAATCTTGTCTATAAATTAATCATTGTTTTATACAAAATTGTTTTTATTAAATTCTTTTTTATTTATACAAATCGAATGAATAAATCTTTGTTACATTTCGTGAAGCGTTTATCTCTAATCTATCTCTATAAATTTATCATTGTTCTATACAAATTCTTGTTTATTTATTTAAATCGATTGAGTAATTTTTTTAAATGCGTTGAAAAAGTCGTTCTGCTTCCTAGAACATTAGAATTCACCCCCAGGGTGAGAGTCTCTCAAGGGAGTTCACGACTGTGAACAGTTGCAAACTATAAACTATCCCAAAGATCTGTTTTGCAATATCAGTGTCACAGAATCTTCGCAATTTGCGATGCTAATGAGGCAAGGTTGGAAATGTTTCGCACGGCTGCCATTGTTGCCGCATCTTCCATGTCGGGACTGACAATTCGGATAGGAGCGTTCTCCGTTCTCCATTCTTCCTCGTCGCCATGGAGCTGGAGCTGGCCAACATATATAGAATATGACGACAGGTGGCATTCCGCAGTCAAATCTCGTACCACTCTGACGCATTTTAGCACTTTGGGGACTGCCCAAAGCTGCCGGCTAGCCCATCCCCACCCCCGTTCAACAAATACAAATACGAATGCAGGCAGTGGATCCATCCACTGATGGATCGATGTTCGATGGCTGGAGGAGCCACGCGATCGGCATTCCAAATGAGCGACAGCCGCACCATGATAATGAAATGTTAATGGGATCGGGGCACTGCTTTGGCATGCTGATGATGATGGAACCCCAAGATCCATTCACCAGGGGATGTTCCATCCATCCCCCGATCAGTTATTTTTTTTTGGGCAGATGGCAGCGGCGCCTCATTATCATCATCATCATCATCATCATCCAGCTTAGAGTGCTCAACCGACTTCCTGTTCCACGACTGCCACGTGCCCAGGGGCCTGACCTTGTCCAATTTGGTGTCCACATGGCTGCCTTTAGAGGAATGATAAATAGATTATGAGAAGTGAATGAGAAGTCACCTGTGGGTGTGCAATTACATATAAAAAGTCTAGAACTATTGGATTAAGGGAACATGCTTACTGATAACTGACATATCTAAGGGGAATTAAAATAAATTAAAAGGATTTTAAGTGTTTATTAAATAATATATTTACATATGTAAAATATATTGACTAAATAATAATATTACAATTGTACTAAAAAAATAAATGTTTTAAATGGAATTTTATATATTGATAAAACGTAGGAAATACGTACGTCATAATCAATTATTTCCTGTTTAGTTTTAAAGCTAAATTAACACTTGTTTTGGTTTTTTTTTATTTCAAAAATAAATGCATATCAAAAAAGTCGCCGAAAAAGGTGGAATAAAAATCAATGGCTGTTAATAAGCATATTTCATTTAAAATTGATTAAAAACCAACCGGAAAATAGTATGATTGCCTATTCAAAAAATTATCAAACATTAATGTAGTTTTCTTAAATTTTCATTGACGTATTTTGGCAACATTCGAGATATCCTGTATTAAGTTATTACAGATTTTCTGAAAAAAATTTTAGTATTTTAAGTTTTTTTTCCGTTGCCGATCTATTTTAATTACGGTTTAAATCCCGGTTTTAAAATTATAACACTTAGGTAACCGCTGTGACCCAATTGTTTTCCAAACCGATAAAAAAAAATGTTAATATTTGTTGATCACGGGTTACAGTTAGCATGTAAATATGAATAATTATTTTATGGCTTGGCCTGCCTTGCAATTATTTGCTGATTTTGGATACAGTTAATTAAATGCTGATTTAACGTGAAGTCGAAATTATCTCATTTCAATTTCCTTTATTTTAGTATGACTATTACATTCTATTACAACAAAATAACATGCCTGAAAAATGTGAAATCTGTGTGGGCAGCATCGTGTTAAATAAGTGAATTACTTAGATACACTCTATAATTTGCTTAAATGCTTTCGGATAATTCACTTAACGGAATGCTTTCGCATTAAATTCACTCGGTTTGAGCAGCACAAATAAAATTAAACGATAAGTTGGAATGAAAACTGTGTAAAATTGTACTGATCCAAATCTTTATCATATTTTTAAGTTCACAAGACTCAACACATACTTGAGTTCTACGTCCAAAAGTGTGTAATATATTTTGGAGGTATTTTTAATAAGAAATAATTAAAATTTAAATTAATTCGCTGTCTTTCAGTTTATTTGTACAACATTGGAAAGCGGTTTCTGGCGATTACGCAACCCTTCGATTCCGCAAGAAATCCGGATGCCTCGTCGCTTTGTCGTCGGCAGATGCATCAGTTTCTGAACGGCTTGGACAACTTCGATATGTGGGCCCTGAAGAGTGAGTAAACAACAAGCTAACAAACTGGGTGGGGTGGGGTGGGGGTGTTGCTGTTCTTCAAGGCCGCCGCCCCATGACAGCCAAGCAGAAGCAGAAGCTGGGGTTCTAGTTCTGCAAGTGCAAGTGGATAGTGGATAGTTGGTAGATCCGTTGGTAGAACCAGTCAGGAGACGTTGTTCTCAGCTTCAATTCGAGTCATTGCCAACTGGCAGCAGCAGCAGCAGCAGGTGAAGCTGCAGTCGACTTCGACGTGACCGCCAGACGAGTCGACATGAATCGATAGACCCCAAAGTCAAATGCGTCGAATGATACAGTTATGGCCACAACAATAGTGATGTTACATATATATACATGTGTGTTGCATGTAGTCTAAAAGAATTGCTTGTGACACATTTTGTAAACTATAAAATAATTATTAAAATTATGAGGAAGTACTGTAAACTGTGATAACAAAAAATATCTGCTGAAACTATCTATCAGAGTTTTAAACATAAAAATAGTAACGCAACGTTGCATTAAATATTTTTTTAATACAAGTTTTCTTATAACGAAATTTAAATTTTATACACTCGTTATATAAATACATAAGTATATATTTAAAATTCTTAATATGTATTGCTTAATTTTCTGGACAAAATAAACCCGTATTTGTTCTTTTAAAAAAATAACAACAACCAGAAATTAAACAATCAAAACTTAAAAAAAATATTTTTTTTTTAAATACTTGCTTTAGTAAAGTTTATTTGTTACATACATGTGAAACAAACTTTTGGCCGGCACTGTGCCTGCAGCTGTGTGTGAGCCAAAGTGAAGGCCAACCGTCGAACTTTACCCACATTCACACACACTCGCACACTCACATGTGGCAATGCCAGTTGCATCTACTGAGTTTCCAGCCAAGAGCAGCAAAATTGCAAACATCAGCGAAAATAGCGATTGCAATTGCCACAGCGAACGCGAACTTGACACAAAAGACCGCAACGTCGACGTCGACTGGGGCTTAGAATCAGAACGAGAAGCACTGCGAGTTGCGATCACAGTCAAGGTCACCGCCGCCCCCTTCCACCGCCCCACAACTTACAACTTACACCCCCCCTGCCACCACCTTCAACCGGAGACCCGAAAGCTAAACGCGAATGGATCACATTGTCAGCTATTCGAGGAATCTCCGCCTCCATCTCCAATTGAGTTAATACGAAGAACAGCCAGAGGCTGAGGTCAAAAAGTGAACAAGATAACATGGAAAATATAATAGACTTCACTTACTGATCACTATGTTTTATGATGGGTTAAAATGAAGCACATTGTTGTAGGGATTGTTTAGGGTTGTTGTCCTGTCTTAAGAGTAGTATGAGATAGAATTTAAATACTCGTTCTGAAGATTATGCTAAAACTGGCCTTTATTACAAATTTCAGCTTTAAGCTGACTTTACTAACTGATGGTATCAAATAAGGCTTTCAATATGCTAATTTGTCTAAGCTTTATTGACACTAATTTGATGAAACGAGCAGGGCTTGATTAACTCTTAAAACTAATAACTAAAGAGGACTGGTACACCCTAAAAAAAATACATTCAAGGGTCTAGAAATTTCTGTTTTCATTACCTACATTTTGGGAACACAAAAGCACTTGTAATAAATAAATTTCTCATGGGTTACAGATAATTTAGATAGCTCTTGGCTTAGAATGTTTATTAAATATATATAATTTTTTTCAAACAGTGCACGATGCAAGTGGGAGACTGAACTCTGGCATTTTGAATGGCAACATCAATCAGCCAGGGGATTTCGATCAGTGCCTTAGCATTCAGCAGCGGATGAGGGAGCAGGACTTGGACAAGGATCAGGATCCCACTGAGGACTCCATTATTCGCGGCCAGTACTGCTTGGCCTACGCTCAGCCAGTTCTACCCCACAACTCGAAGCGATTGCAGAGCTTCTTCAAGCTCATCCAATCCCATGGACCCTTCAAGAGCGAGTTCAATGACGTGAGTATCTCAATTTGATGTCCCATCAACTTTAAGCATCAGATTAAGGCTGTACTTTTACTATTAGACTCGATCTTAAGGATCTGTAACATTTGTGATTGATTTAAATAGTTGTGTGTTTTTAAATTAAAAGATCATATTGTATCTAATTTTTTTCTGTGCATGTTTTAAAATCAATTTTTGTGTATGAAAGTCATAAGCGGACCAATTAGATTGATTAACATTGGTACGCTAAAACGTTAGACTTCGACATTGAACTTGACCAAAGACTTGACCAAAAAGCAAAGCAAAATAATCAAACGCGATAGATGGCCGTAAAATGCAAATAACAAAAAAAATCCCAGCGCAGAAACGAAACTCGGTTAGTGAACCCGAAAATGAAACAATCGGACGGACAGACAGATAATATACCGATTTCTACATGAAGAAAAATACATTTGAATATAAATCGTTTGTTGTGATTTATTTTCCTCGTGTCATCAATAATCTGAGTTATATAAATCTGATCCAAAGGCATTAGGGAGCACAAAACTGACCTGTTCTGGTTTTTACTTTAACGGGTTTTTAACAATTTTTATGAACTGTTAAATAAATTGTAAAACACTATTTACTATTTATAAACGATTAAAATTCAAATTAAAATACTTGAATTTAAAACAGAGTGCTTACAATTTCAAGTGGTTTTTTTGTTAATAATTTTTATTTATATATTAACCTGCTGCTGAAAGGTTAATTTTTTATAAAACAAACTGATAAATGTGAAATGTTAATTAAAAAAAAAACCAAGACAATGAATAACGGGAGAAAACGTGACCTGGTTTAATTGAAGTGCCTTAAATCCCGCTCAATTAGTCATTGTTTAATGTTTAGCTATAATGGAGGCGGGGGTCAACACCCCGGTGATTCAGCATGCAGTTAACCTGGAGGATGGGATTATTAGCTTGGGTTGAGCCGCTCTGATTCGCTTTTCCATTGTATTGCAGCCCGGTCATCGAGTGCCGCGCTACTCGCTGATCAACTGGGGTCTCTGCGTGCCCTCCGGCTGCTCGGCCCGGGACGTGGAGTACAGCGTGGCGGAGTATCTGGCCAACCAGACGGCAGCCACAGGGATTAGCTTCAATGTGCGCGTGGAGCCGCAGATGTGCCAGGTGCGGGATCAGCGACCTTGGGACAGGAACACCACCTGGGCGGTGCGATTCTTTGTCCTCGTGCTCTCCGTGGCAGTGCTGTCCACCATCTACGATCGATCCACCAAGTCGCAGCCCAAGCAGAGTGAGTTATTAAACCTGTACCCAGTACATAACGTAGGTATTCATAATGTTATCCAATCCCAATCCCAATTTCAGATGCCTGGTTCACGGCCTTCTCGCTGGACAAGAATCTGCGCTGGCTGTTCAGTACGAGCAGTGCGCCCGGTGACATTGAGGCTGTCCACGGGATCCGCTTCCTGAACGCCATCATGCTGATCTTCTCGCACAAGTCAATGGCCATGTTCTTCAATCCGTACAACAACCGGACGGCCATGGCCGAGAGCCTGGGCCAGCCGTGGACGGTGATCGGACGAGCTGCCTCCCTCTACACGGATCCCTTCCTGCTCTTCAGCGGTATGCTGACCGCCTACTCCCTCTTTGGTCGCCTCATGAAGCAGCAGCCCATCAGGCTGAAGAACGAGTACATTAGCCGGCTGATGAGGATTGTTCCGCCCCTGGCCGCCCTGATACTGTTCTGCACCTTTGTGCTGCCCCTGTGGGGCAGTGGACCCCAGTGGAATCTGGTGGTGGGCCACCACGCGGACATCTGCAAGAAGAACTGGTGGCGCAACCTGCTGTTCATCCACAACTACTTCGGATTCAGCGAGATGTGCCTGACGCACACGCACCACCTGGGCATTGACACGGAGCTATTTGCAGTGGCGCCCATCCTCATCCTGGGGCTCTGGCGGTGGCCACGACGGGGTCTCTTCACCCTGCTGCTCCTCTGCACCGTGGGAACGGCGGCACGCTACTACACCACGATTGTCAACCAGCTGTCCAACTACATTTACTTTGGCACAAAGTGAGTTCAAAAACGTGAAAATAAACTTTAGCTGGAATGCTCTACATAATTTTAATACCCACCTTTGAATCCTGACTAGAATTTCCCCTCTTGAACCCAGTGAAACCTTGCGAATGCATTAATTATTTGAAAATCCTCAGCATCCAGCGCCTGTTCCGGACCGCCGACTACATGTACTCGTTCCCACCGCACCGCTCCACGGTGTACATCATGGGCATACTGCTGGGCTACGTGCTGCGCAAGTACCAGAACGCCAGGCTGAGCAGCCTGCAGCTGCGACTGGGATGGCTGGTGGCCACCGTATGCGTGCTGGCCTCTCTCCTGGGACCCGCGCCCATGGGCGACATCAACTACGTGTACAACTCGACGCATGCGGCCATATACGCCGCCTTTGCGCCGATCGCATGGTGCCTGTTCTTCTCCTGGATCGTCTTTGTCTCCCACAATGGATACACGAGTGAGTAGTTTGACCTGCTGATCTTGGGCGCCCATCACTAATCCATATTCATTGGACCAGATAAACTGACGAAGCTGTTTGCCTGGCGCGGATTCCAGGTGTCCACGAAGCTCTCGTACGCCATTTACCTGACGCAGTTCCCCGTGTTCTTCTTTAATGTCGGCCGAAGGCGTCACATTCACCACTACTACAACTTTGTTTCGATTATTGTAAGTGTTACTCCTGTGCTGTACTGCAGGACCTGTGATAACCATTTATATTGACCATCTACAGCTCGATACCAACGAATTCATATCGATCTTCCTGGCCTCCGTGGCCCTGACGGTGCTCTTCGACGCGCCCTTCCAGAATCTAAAGAAGCTGCTCATCAAGCGACCCACTGCGAAGGTGGCGAAAGTTAGTACACCTCCCAGTACGGCCAACGAGGATGCAACAGCGACTGCGACAGCGACATTAGCCTCAAAGCCCAGCACTGCCCTCAGCCCGCATCCACACTCCGATTAGTCTGGACACACTCTTTCTTAGCTGTAACTTGTAAATGTCTTAGCATTTAGTGGCAATATGTTTAGTAAACCCGGCGCAAACCCCGCTCCCGCTCCTGCTCCTGCTCCCACTTCCCATCCTATCCGTCCATCCACCTCCCAAGCCAGCCCCTAGTTTAAGTGGAACGCTTTATACATTGTAAATTGTACTGTTAGTCAAATCGAGCGACAAATGATAACCGATTCGTAGTCATAAACCAATCAATCACTGCTTGATGTACGATATTATCTTGCTTGCTTAACCGGGGCTTCGAGGAGCAGTCGCTGCCCTGTGTATACATTTACTGGGGCCCCAGCTGAGACTCTCGAGCCCCCATGTTTCTTAGAATACATTATGTACGTTACCTTAAGCGAGGTCGAATGTCAGTTTTTTTTAATGGTAATTTAACTAATAAAATCCATAAATATGTTACAAAAGTTTGATGTCTCTTGAACTGAATTGATTTTCCCTTGTAGCTCTTCCTGAAAGTATGCAATATTTTAGTTCAGAGCATACTGTTTAGGAACCACTGAAAGCTGTCCACAAAAACAAGCTACAGTTGGAGATGCTTCTTTTTGAGATACCAAACCTACTTGAAAGTTGATAAGATGATGTTTGCCATCAAAGCTGAGAGCCATTGAGTAAACAAAGAGGCAAACTCTACATGATGGTTGAAGTTTTTAAGCAGTCGTTAGTGTCTAATAAATGTTATTCTTATTTGACACACACATAAACAATATGCTTAAACTATAAACTTGGTTTTTATTTACGATTTTCTGGGGGATCTTTTCAAAATGTTAGTTTTTTCAAATTCTAACTCTGGTGCTTTGCTGTTTTCCTAAATATACCTGCCTGAAAATTAAAAAAAGGGTCTTTCCTAATGCTACAAACAAATTAAAAAATCTGAACCGATAAAATGTTTCTTTTAAAGATTTGAACAAAATACCCGGAATTCAAAGTCACATTTCTAACAAAATTTGTCACATGAATGCTTTGTATTAAATTGAATCTGAGTTGTTTTAAATAATTGCTTTACATTTTAAACTGGACTTAAGGACTTAAAATCCCTTCTCAGCTTTATTTATAAATATATGTGTTTAATATAACAAAGAACAGCTTTAATTTTGATTAAATTTTGCTTGTCTTGTTCCTATTTAATACTGAAATATCGCCTACCTAAATAGATGTCTTTATTTTGTATTATTTTTTGAAAAACTTCACCTAAGAGCTAAGATTATACTAAATGAACGGCAGCAGTTGTTTCTTTGTCTTTATAAACTCTTTCCATTTAGCAACTAAATTCACGTGAACCATAAGCTCATTATTGTAGTGAAAACTGTAGCCATCTCATTTGTAAATGTAAGTCAAATAATGAATTTTAAGAATTAAAGTCGATAGAATTTAAGAAATAGTTTGCAACAATGTAGGTTACTTTAAAAGCTTCAATTTATTTTTCGCTACATACTGGTAAACACGTTGTTTTTCTTTTCAATAAGTATGAGGCTCACTTAGAGACGATTGAACAGGAATACTTTGTGCTGTTATAAGCGGGAATAATTTGCTGATTTAGAGGGAATTAACACTGCCTGTTTCTATTGGGACCCTACAAATATTTACTTCTCAATGAATATTAACAAAAACCACGCTACATGTGTTCCTGCAGGGCGAGGGGCTATCGAGGTTGCTGTATGAAGCATTTTGGCGGTTTCAACGCCTGCTTTTTGGTCACAATAAAAAAAAACATCTCGTTCCGTTTCACTTTTCTTGCACAAACATCAAAAAAATAGTCACCAGATTCACTTAATCAAAAAAAAACGTTCATTTATTAGCGCTCGAGCTTTTTATTAGCCTTGTGGGCCTTTTAGTGTAGTTAAGATGTTGTTCATACGCAGCTGGATGAGGCTAGGATGAGGCGTTCTCCGTTCTGGCTGGGAAGATCCACGGCCTACTTGCTGGACTGGGCGGCCTTCTTGGGCTTGGCCTGGGTGCCTTCGCGGAATCCGTTGCGGAAACGGCGGCGCACGACCTTCAGGTGCTGCATGCGGCCGGTTCCGGTGGTCTTCCTCCTCTTGGCCTTCACAGACCAGTTGTCTGTATCGGGAATAAGATTGCATGGGTAAGTACGGGTAAATGGAGATATGTGAATGCAAATACTCACAGGAACGCAACTTGGCGGCGGGATAGCCGCACTGGGCGCACGTCGACTTCTGGATGTGGTAGGAGGAGCGGCCACAACGACGGCACAGGGTGTGCGTCTTGTTGTGGCGTTTACCAAAGCTGGAGGTACCCTTCGTCTGCAATGGACAACACACACAAAATATTAGCAACCAAAATATTGGAACACCATATAAACAACCAAAATAAAATGCCACCGAGGGTTCCCGAGTGCAAATTGAATGAAATCCGGCCTCTTTAACCCATGCTTTGAGTGAACTTGTAAATTTCTGGGCAAAATACGGTGGGATGCCCCAGAAATTCGGCGATTTTATTTCGGTTAACGTGGATTTTTACGCACCATCTTTTGTCGCGAACGGTCGATGAGAAAAAGAGCGAAAGAGAAGTTGACAGCTGCTGTCACAGCAGAATGGCGTCGCGGCAGGGTTGCATTTGACAGCTGCGCCTAACAGCACAATGTCACTGCCGCCTTGCGCTTAACAGCGCAGCTATGTCTGTTAACTCTTTTTGACTAAATTACCATCGAATTCAGTAAGCGTTCAAATTCAATATTCTAAAATGTTTATTTAAAACAGCTGACCAAAATCAAAAAAATTAGGATCTCAAAAGTAAAGAAAAACAATTGCGCCTAACAGTACACTATCGATAAGTCGTGAAATATTAAAAAATAATTGGCTCCACTTAACAGCACAGTAAATGATGTTAACTGTTGAACAGCAGTTCTCAATGCTAAGAGCACTGGTTTCTTGGTTCGCCCACAGATGGCGCCTTATATTTGCCCGCCAATAAAAATTCAAATCAAATTTATTTTGTAGCAACATTTATGATTTTTATTTTGAAAGAAATATAAAATATGATTATTAAGATAAGGGATTTCAGCTGTATTGCCATAATCTCACCCAATAGCAAAAACATCACCCACTTGTTTAGTAAAAATATTCATTGTTTTATTTATGAAATAAATTATTATTATTTACACTGGAAATAATGCACGAAATTCAAATAATATTGCATACTAAGCGGCATTTTAGCACTTGACCGCTCGACGATACGATACACACTCGAAAACAAAATCTACAAAATACACGACTTTAGAAATACGAATACAGGGCGATGCACATAAAATGGTTGGTAAAAAAAATAATGGAATGGTGCAGCTTCTGGTGCTGGGTGATGATTATAGATTATACTCTTCAGATCCAGTGCAGTTGTGGCACGCGTACTACTACGATATTATATGCTGCTTTTCTTTTCTTTTTTCGGTATCGATTGAGTGCGGACTTTTCTTTTTTTGTGGAGGGGATGGATCGTTCTATCTAGTGTAAGTTTTACGTAACTAATTTGCGACTATGAGCAAGTCGATTTGGCTTGAGACCTCAAACGAAACCAAGTTGCACATAATTTGGCTGCAGCTGTGATCTGCTTGCTGGGTGAATGGGGGTGTGGGGATGGAAGGGGGAGTGGGGAGAGGGGGTGTGTGTGTGCTGGTGCTTTGCAACTAATTACTATGCTCACGCTCTTCACATACAACTAATTCATAGAGAAAATTTAACTAAGAACCTTACGAAAGCTTTGCGAATAAATTATACGAGTTCGGACAAAATCTAAGCACGAGTGAACATATACTTATAGAGGGGAGGTGCAACGAAGTCCTGGAGCATTAAAAACCATATTTTGGATATGAATATAAATCTCAACATTTAAAAAATAGTATAAAAAGTGATTTCAAATAGGACAGAAAAATCTGTAGATTAAAAATGTTTTTTTTTTTTAATGGTTCTTAATTTCCCAGACCCTGCTGCCTTCCACCCCGAGTAAACGTAGCTAAGTATTGACTTGCAAGTTAAAGGATCTCTTGCGCTGATGGTTTAACATTTGCTTTTTCGCTATGAACAGAAAAGTCTCCTCCTCCACACATTTTCCGAACCCTTTTCTTTTTTTTTTTGCTGACTTACATAACTAAAGCGCACGAAAAAAAAACTGTTGCTAAAATTAAACAAAAAACATTTCGTTGTTGTTGCGCTCGCTGCAGCCCTCAGATTGCGATGTTCCATTATGAATTCGAATCCGATTCCTGCTCCGACTGCTGGCCTCGACTTTCGTTTGGCTACTGCCGCTCCACGTTGATGGTGATGACCATGGTTGGTCAATAGTGGCCGCCACCACCGCCGCCTCCTCCGCCGCCGCCGCCGCCACCGCTATGTCGGTGGTGATCGCGTCTGCCGGACGACTGGTCCCGATCGCGGTAGTCGCCGTTGCGGGAGCTGCTCTTGTGGTGGTGGTGGTGGTGGCGCTTCTTCTCGCCCTTCAGGCACACGTCCGACACCACGGACGACACCACCATCTCGGAGTCATCCCGCATGCCATAGTTGTCCCTGCCGCATCTGTGGGGTAGGCAGAAAGGATTTGGATTAGATTTCGCAGTTATTCCCTAAAAGATTCCTGTTGATGTTGACCCACCTGTCGAGATTCTCGCGGGATCGCTGCATATTGTCGCGCAGATTGTCGCGGGAACGGGTCATGCTCGGCGGATCGAGGGTCTCCTTGCGGCGGAGAGCGTTGTGCGAGCTGTTCTTCGAGGCGGACTCGTGCAGGTTCTCCCAGGCTTGGCGGTAGTACCTGCGCAAAATATTATAATAATATTATAATATATAAAAATATATAAAGATATATTATAGGTATATATTTAAGATTAAGTAAGCCAGAGCCCCAGTTCAAATGAGGTTACCCACCTGTTGAGTCCGTTGCGGGATCCGGATGTGGAGCTGTCGAAGCTGGCCACCGTGTTGCAGTCGGGCGAGGCGCGATGGCGATAGTGTTGAGTGGTTCGATTTCTGGGGATGGGAAGAAATAACGATCTATTAGTAAACCTCATCGCTCATTTGCAAGTTGTAATGCTGAAGGCCAGGACGAAAGAGTGTTGGGTTAGTCACAAGATCAGGCCCAAAATACGAGGTTAAACACAAAGAATCTACGCACACAGAGACAGAGATAGATATATAGGTAAAGAGAGAGACAGATAGAGGGGTAGAGAAAGAGACAGGCAGAACAAAAACAGACAGAGACAGCGATCCAGGCGTGCAAGGTGTGTGTGTGTGTGTCTTTGTGTGGTTGTGTGAAAGAGAGTCCCCAGTGTAGACATGTGGGTGTACATAGGTGATGATTGACAGATTGTTGATTGACTGGTTGATGGAGGTGCAACAGCAAGGAGTAGGATTCGCAGCCCACAGCATTCGCAGCCTTTAGCAGTTTTTTTTTTTGGTGTTTCAGTGTTGCTTGTTTGATTGACTGACTGTTTGATTGATTGATTGTTGTTTCGTGTGGTGGTGGTGGTGGTGTTGTTGTTGTTGCTTGGTATGTAGGTATTTACTGTACTTGGGCTGCTTACATTTGATGCATATGGCCGCTTTGATTGTTCTTAGCTTAACTCGTATTTTTGCTTCGATTTTCGATAGTGTTGCATCTTTGGCACGTTTCTTTAGCTCTGTGGTTGTGTGGTTGTGGTTCCAGGTAGTTGTTGTTGTTGTTGTTGTGGTTGGTCATCTCTCTTTGGCTTTTTATGCTGATTGATCAATCGATTACATATGGGTGCTGCTAAAGAGTCCCGCCCTGGCCCGATAGCCACGGCCATAGCTGCTGAACTCCCGCCTGCCCAGCTTCTGGTCGTCAAAGGGCAGGGCCAGGACGCTGTACCACAGGGATCCCTGCACTGCTAGGCCATTGCTCGAGCCCAAGCTGCCGTAGCTGCCCTCCGCACCACTAGCACCACCACTTGCAGCACCACCACCTCCGAACAGGCACCGTTGGGAATGCTGCTGCTGCTGCTTCTGGTGGGTGGTGGTCAGTTGGGCGGTGGATGCGTAGCTGGTGGCGCTGGTGGCCGTCGCCGTGGCATAGCTGGGAAGTCTACTTGGCCTAGGGATTCCCTGTCCCTGTCCCTGCCCCTTTGATGGCCTCGTCTTCGGGTGGTGCTTCTGCTGCTGCTGGAGCTGCTGCTGCTGGTGGAGGTGGTACTTCTGGTGGTACTTCTGCTGGAACTGCTGCTGCTGCTGCTGCTGGAGCTGCTGGTGGTGGTGATGATGAGCATGATGATGTTGGTAAGCGGTTAAGTGTTTGGCTAGGTGCCGCCGTTGGCTGTTCGGGGTGCTGACGAATGGTATTGCCAAAAGACAGAGAGTGGGAGAAGCAAAAACGAAAAAAGAGAGTTGTACAACGAGAAAGAGAAAGCGTTCGATGTTCAGGTGTGCGTGTGCGTGTGCGTGTGCGTGTCTGTGTGCGTGAGAGACTCTCTTTTCCGAGCTAAAAAAGTGTGTGTGTGTTCCACAGAGAGAGAGAGAGAGAGGAAGACACCTTCGAAGGGAGAGGGGAATCAGCGGAGAAAGAGATAGGTTGTGACAAGGAGCTAAAAGGGTGGAGCGAGACAGAAAGAGAGAGAGACAGACTGAGGGGTGGCTGGGCAGGTGGTGACCCCGACAACGATCGACTTTCCTCCACACAGAACAAAAATATTGATACGAAATTACGGTCAATCTGATCTTATATCGGTTGTCCTTATAACTTTCAAAGCATTTCTTTTAACCCACTTCACTTTCTCCAAATACCAATCGAAATGTACAATTAAACTTTTGGATTAATAACTTATTGCAGTATACTTTTAGACGTCTTTTAAAGTTGTTCAATATTTCTTAAGATTTCTGTGACACCACCAAATACATATTACTGAGCTGGGGGAAAAGACCAAATTGACCCTCAACTATTGAACCAATTTTCTTCTGTGCCCACTTGGCCGCTTGGCTGACTCACCTTCGCACCAGGATCACGATCGTGGTGATGACGGCGGCCAGGAAGACGAAGCCACCAAAAGCACCCAGAGCCACAATGGCGCCCAGGTTGAGCTTGGCCTCCTTGGTCTCCTTGCGGTCCGGATTGTCGACGGCGAAGGGCACGTTGACGTTGGGCGACTGGTTCTGCTGGATGTTGACGCTGTCGGGGATCTCGTTGTCCTGTGGATGAGAGTTTGCGATGATCTGCTGCGTGTTCCGAGTGGTGGTCTCCACACCACTTCCACTTCCACCACTCGCACCACTCGGGCGGCTGCGCGGTGGTGAGGGTGCGTAGGTGGAGGGCACCTGTGGCGGTGCTGGTGGCACCTGCTGGGTGGTGGGTGGCAGGGCTGCCGGCGTGCTGCTCGGCTTCTTTGGAATGAGCACGGGACGAACGGTGCGGCGGGGCGGGAACTCCTCGCGAACGGTGCCGGGAACTGGTGGCACATTGACGTCCTCCTCGGATTCAGCTGCGAAAATGGTAGACAATTGAGTTGGTTATCCTAAGTTCAAGTAATTTCAAACATAAACTAGTTATCTTCGATGTAATATATTTTCTTTATGGGATAATCTTCCAGAATTCAAAGTTGATATTATTTTAGTTTTGGAAAACGTTACCTCTTAATTCTTTCAAATCATTTTTTGTTGGGAATAATTTAATATGTTAACTTAAACAATAGGCAACGAATATTGTTACATTCCCCAAAATGTGTATAGGCATGATCTCCCCACACTTTGTGTTTCGAATTGATTTAAAAGATAGTACAAATTTCCCAAGACATGTTCAAAAAGCCAATTTGCATGCAAGCCCCGTTAGCCGTGGAATTCAAAGATAACCCTGAAATTAGCACTCTACTCACATTCGCCGTTGATCTCCACCTGCGTGGGACGGAGGCTCGGGTACGTGCCCACTGTGCTGGAGCTGCTGCCGCTGCTCGATGTGGAGGCGGGGCGGTAGGGCGTGCGACTGGTGGTGGAGCTGACGACGACCTTGGGCCGGAAGGGCGGTGGAGTGGCCACCGAGGAGGAGATAACTGTGGGGGCGGCAGTGGGCTGGGTGGAGGGCTCCAGTTTGATGCAGCGGGGCAGGGCACTGCTCCACTGGCCACTGGCCAAGCAGCTGAGCACCCGCGGTCCCTCCATGCGATAGCCCGGCGGACAACTGATCTCCGCCTTCGAGCCGTAGTAGGTGCCATTGGGGGCGTGGATGATGGTGCTGTAGTAGTTGCCTGGCAGCGTGTCACACTCCACAACTGTGCAAGAGAGATTGAATTTGATGTTAGGACCTTCTGTGGATCCTCCTGAGACGACTACTCACTCTCGCAGCGGGGTGGCGGTCCGTTCCAGCGCTCATCGAAGTCGCAGGTGAGCAGGGCACGGCCTATCATCTCGTAGCCCTCCTCGCAGGAGTACTTAACCAGGCTCAGGTAGCCCACCGTGTTGTTCAGCAGGCCATAGGAGCCATGGGCAATGCTGGCCGGGAGTCCACATTCGATATCTAATTGTGTGGGTAGGATACACATATAATGTTAAGTCAGAACTCTACATATTATATTTATTTATTAAAAATATAATAAAAATAACACTGGAGTACTTACACTTGCACACCGGCGGGAACTCGTTGTAGAAGCCCGTCTCCAGACAGGTGCGCGTGGCCGGACCCACCAGCAGGTGGTTCGCATCGCAGCTGTACTTGATCTGGGCACCCACCTCGAATCCGTTGAGGGCCACCATGGTGGAGTTGGGCGGCTGCTCCGGCCGCCCGCAGGTCTTCGGCTGGTGCTGGCAGATGAAGTTCAGCAGGGTGTTGCAGTTGGTGTCGCTCCACAGCCAACCCTTGGAGCCATCGAAGCGGGCGCAGTCCTCGTCGCCGCCCGGATGACTCCAGAACGAGACCGTCAGCTCGTCCCCATTGACCCACTTCCAGCTGCTGCGATCGCTGCCGTCGCGCACCGCTCCCATCCAGTACTGGGAGCTCACGTCGCTGCGATGACGACGCCACAGCTCCCAGCTGATGAAGCCCTGGAGCGCCGGATTGCTCTCGCTGATCAGGGTGCCGCCGCGGGAGCGGCAGAAGGACAGGGCGTCCAGGAAGTTCAGCGGCTGCCGATTGTAGAAGATGTAGCACTTGCCGTTGTAGGAGGCCAGTGCTCCCGGCGGCTGGTCCCTGAACGTCGGACACCGCTCGATAGGCAGGGCCTGGTCCGTGTAGACGAACGCCTCGCAGATGGACAGCGGATTGGGTGTGCTGTTCTCCAGGTGGACGCTCACAAAGGCACCGGGCATCGGTGGGTTGCAGGGCAGGAAGAGCGGCTGCCCGGCCTCCAGGAGTCCCGTGAAGCGGTTGCAGATCGGATTCGTGCCCAGGTCAGGTCGGTTGTTGCCCACTCGCACCACAATGGTGGCCGGCTTGTTGCCTGAAAGCGGGAATTGGGTATCATGGGTTAACACACGATCGTACATAAAAACAACATAAAACTTCTTAAACAATTTACACTTTAGACTTTGGGACTTTTTTTTATTTAATTTTATAAGATATACAAAATATTAACATGTTGTTTAGCTTGTTTTTTTTTAAGTTTTGAAAAAATTGTTAATGGAAAGTAAAGTGGTGAGTGCTCTGTTTTCATTCTTTAATCCTGATAATCTCGTCTCTTTTTTCATTGGATTTCCCCAGTGCACCTTCAATGCAGCCTCAGCTATTTCTTTTGGTATTCCTGTTGTCATTATTATTGGTTTGGCTTTGTCTGTCAGCGGGTCAGGCGGGTTCACTTTGGCTTTAGCCGCAGTTTCAGTTTCAGCATCAGCATCAGCTTCATTTTCAGCCAAGTGAAAGTAATCATAAATTTCGGGCCGCACTGACTCACTGGGTCTGGGTTTCGGTTTGGCTTGAGTTTGAGTCAAAGTCGAAGTCGTAGTCCAAGTCGAAGTCGAAGTCTTCGCTGTCGTCGCCAGAGCCACACGAAAATCACATAACCAGTGTGGAGATGGAGATGGAGATGTGAGGAACGGGTACTGGGTACTGGGACTTGGACTTCAGCTGCAGCCTCAGCTTCAGGTTGCTGGCAAGTGAAAGCATTAGGGAAAACTGGCTGGCAGTTGTTTGCTTTGCGGCAACCCTTTGCTTCAAACAAAAACAAAGACGGGGGAGAAGATCGTGCAGCATTTGCCATTTTCAGGCCAAGAGAGAGGGCCAAGAGGGAGACGGGTTAGCAGGGGAAACCTGGCCAAAAGCAGCCTGGCAGCCTGGGAAATTGAAACGGAACGGAACGGAACGGGGGCCATTGAACTGTCCACTGGGCTAGAGAGTTTCGTCCACAGACAGAATGCGGTCCGAGCAGGTCCATGGAAATGGCCTATCCACCATCCACTATATGTTATATGTCTGCGACAGGTTTAGGGTTGGGTTTGGGGTTTGGGGTTTGGGCCACAGCGACACGATAATGGCCGGCTTGCTGCGGCTTAATAAAAGCGAAATGTTGCTCAAATTAATCAATTTGCTTCAGGATTTGATTACCACGAGCTAAGCGCCATTTACTTGCATTTTTTTCTTCAGCTCAGTTACCACAAATTAAGGTAACAAAAAGCTATGAACAAGGGTATTTATAGGATTATTTCATTGCATATTTTATGGCCAATTTTTACTTCTTGTCCTAAGACCATTTACAAAAAATATAAAACTAACGAGACTTTCCTTGCAGCTTTTGGTTTTATAATAAGATTAAGCAATTAACTTTGCTTTACGTTTTTACTTTCCATTCAATTTAATTCAAGAATTTTAGGAAATACCATTTAAAATTTACAAAGCAAATTTTAGATTTTAAGTATCTATTTTTAAGAAAGTACCAAAACATTTTAAATACTTAAAATGTAATTAAAGTTCTTAAGAATATTTTAAAGCACTCTCAAGAGCACTTAATGCTAAATCCAATATTCACACTCACCGCAACAGGATTTTCCAAAGTCCAGGCGCACCAGCTGCACCATGTAGGGTTCCAGGAGGTTCACATACCACCAGGGCGATCGCTCCGCCTTGGTCAGAGAGCAGGTCTCCGGCGTGAAGAAGGCGGACGTGGACCCGTCGATGGCCTTTTGTGGCGCTCCGGCCCCGTCCGTTGAAATCTGCATGGGCGCCTTGCCAGCGGCCACATTTAAAACTGTAAAAAAAAAATGAAAAAAGAATTTAATTATTAGAATTATAAATAAATAATTTTAAATATTAGGGGAATAAAAAAATAAATGGAAATAATCTTAATATAAAAAGTACAAAATAAAATGCACCCAATAAAAATAAATAACAATAGAACAAGAAAATTAATAATATTCGATTCTTAGTTTTTTAGAATTTCTTATTGGTCCTTTTGAATTTTAAATTATTTAATGATTATTAAGAATGTTTATTTTGTTAAGTGCATAAGATGATTACCTAAAGATAATTATTAATTTTGATTCAAAAGTCAAACAAAACTTTCTAGATTGTTTTAAATATTTTAATGTTTGATTGGTCCTTTTCTATTAAAAATTATCGCATCATACCATCAAATTAGTCATTATTTAGTGAGTTCATTTTGTTGAGTGCATAGATAAGGGTCACAGGTAATTATTTGGGAATTCAAGGCGCGATGCGGCGATGAAGATCTTGTGATTCGTTTGTCAGTTGAAGTTGGAGATGGAGTCGGAGGCAGTTGGTCTCAGTTGGAGTTGGTCCGAGTGCTTGAGTGCCAGAGTTCCCAGAGTGCGCCCAAGGCCCGGCTAATTGGCCACGGGCCCTGACACGGTTTATGGCCAAAACAAAACTAAACAAAACCGAAAACAGCAAAACTAAAAACAAACAATGTTCTGCCTGGTGAATTTGTCAAGAGACCTTCGTTCTTTGGCCATTTGGCCATTGTCTTTGGGCCGCAGAGATTTTCGCTGGCCAAAAGCAAAAGTGAAATTTAATGTCGGCTCAACTTTTACTTGCTCACCTGGCCTGGCCACACCGGTGAGGGGCTTAATTACATCGCTCGCCACGCACTTCTGCGGCATTGGGATTCATTAATCAGATGCATCTGTCGGATAAGACGGGTTTGAATCCGAGTTTTTAGTTTTCAGTTTTAAGTTTTGAGCTCGGCGGCTTGGAAACGCTTTCTAACCCCTTCGCTCCCCCTCTCCCTCTCTCACTCTTTTTCTCTCGGTGTAGCAGCAGGTGTTGCCGGTGTGACAAATGCCTTTTAATTGCTTTTAATTAATTTTCGATTGCCTGCCCGCTGTGTCATGTCGAATACGAGTCCGAATTCAAATGTAAAATTCCAAAAAACTTGGCCTACTATGTTTTACTTTTCTTTTCCACCTTCATCAAGTGGCAATCAGCAAAAGCAGCGGGGGTCAAAGGGGTTCAAGGGGCTAAACAGCAGCTCTAGGTCTATAGGTCTCACGATTTGATCGAATTTTTTAGGGAATATTTTTGTATACCCATTGAGATACACAATTACGAGAATTTAGGTCAACTGAAATGCAGTGCAGCTTAATTTAATATTTACTCAATAATAAAATAGATAGCATAGCAAAAAAAAAAAGATTATATTTTTGTCAATAAATAGCTGTTTTTTTACAAACATTTAATTTTTGCTTAATTTGTTGTAATGCAAAATTCACAATAAAGCCAAATTTATTCGAATATATTTAATCAAAATGTTGGATGTTTTTTTTTAATTTGAAATAAACTTGTTGAATAATTTAGTGCCTTCAATTGAGCCCATTAATCCTCCATTTAGTGCCCCACACCCACACCCGAAAGGTTTCCCAAGCTCCCCCCATAATTTCCCAGGCTTTATCAACGCCCATCAACACCTACTACTGTCTCAATCGATCGATCGAGTTATCCATGTGATCTTCGGGTTCGTGTTCCCAACAAAGGCCCTGTCGAAATTTTGATGGATCGATTGGATTTTTTGAGAGCCGATCAGTTCATTCAACAAATTCCATTGCTCATTCATTGATTGGAAAACCATTTGGCCGCCGCTCTGGTTGTGTCAATCAATTCGCTTTCTTCTCTTTGCTTTGACCCACGGAAGTGCATGTCTACTTTGAAATTCATTTAGAATATTTATTTATTTTTGTGCCCGACACGATTTACACTTTTTTTTCGTGTCTGTTGGTTTTTTTTTTGTGTTGTTTTTCAACGTTCGTAGCAACACAAAGTGGGTCAATCTGGTCGAGCGCGGCAATTGTTGAATTCTTCCCACCTCGCGGCCCCTGTCTTTCTTCTGGCTCCCGCTCTTTCTTCGCCGCCGCCGCTCTTTCTTCTCGTTCCTCTATACATACACACACTCACATACACACACACACACACACGCACTGAATTTTAGCCCAATTTTGCGCGTTTTGTTAATCATGTTTCGCTTTTGGTTAACAACTTTGCATTCAATTGGAATGCCATTTGCTCTCTTTCGCTGCAGAAACCCTACACAGAAAGAAAATTGTGAGCCTTTGAACTGGGTATTAGAAGATGAAAAGTTTTTTCGACCGGTAAATTAAAGAGTTTTAACACTTTTTTAAATTAAAAAAAAACCATATACATTTTACCTTTTTCAATATATTTTGAGAAAATCTTTTTAAGTATTAAACTGTAATTTTCTTTAATGGTTTTTGTTTCCTTGTTTTTCCATTTTCTATTACCAAATGTATTTAATTTATGCATCACATAATATATTATCTTTCTGTGTACAGATAAATTAATTGAATATATTTCGTATTCAAATGTATTTACTACTTTGGCCATTTTTAATTTATGTATTATGACAAAATATCTGTCTGTGTAGAGATTTCTTGAGAACGCTTCAAATTTGGTGGCGGTGAAAGTAGTTTGCGTCCGATTCCGATTCCAATTCGGAATCGAAGTCCAAGTCCAAGTCCAAGACCAAGAGAGGCGCTAATTGAGTTGACGAACCGAGCAGCAGCAGCGAAGCAAGTTCGTGTCCGCAGTCTTTTGTTTTATTTATTGTTTTTTGGCTTACCGCAGAACGGGATGCCCTCGGGCACCCACTGCCCCTTGTCGCAGACACGGCGGGCGGGTCCCAGGAGCTCGAAGCCGCGCTCGCAGCTGTAGGAGGCCACCGTGCCCTGGGTGAGATTCGCATTCGAGAAGACCACGCTGCTGTGCGCCGGGGATCCGGGGAAACTGCAACTGCCTGCAACATCTGGAAGAAGCGAAGAGAAAAATGTGTTATTTGATTATATGGCCATCAATTATGGTGAAATGTTCTGTTCTACAAGCCGCGAAAGGCCCCAAAGCGAGCGAATCATTTCTGATTGATTTCCCAATTAGGGTTCGATGGGGTTCTCAGGAGAATATTCCCCGTCATTTATCAAAAATTCATTCTCCTCGAAAGATTTTGGTTAAATATTGATTAAGTCAGTCGGATGGCATGAAGTGTTATTGATTTTTAGGTTCTACGTGTCGGGAATGATTGAATATGATTTAATTAAACGCATATAATTATAGAAAGCTTTGATAAAGAACACTTAAATCTTAATTAAGTTAATAATAGTTTATTAAAATAATAGATGAATCGAAATCTTAATTATGAACAATATAGGCTTACTAAATCATTTATTTTTATTTTAAATATTTTGTGTGGATACTAAAAAGCTCTCTTAATTTTATTCGAAATTTAAAAACCAAATAGAGTTATGAATTTATGTGAATTTAAAATCGAAGAATCCAAGCGATTTAAAAATATTTGTCGCCTTTTCAGGAGTATTTTGCCTACACAGATAAAAAAAATATACATTTTTATTTCAAGTAAATATTCGCTGATTGAAGAATTTCACATCAGTTTGATATTATAATATCGAATTGATTGATATTTTTGACATGTAAATTTGATAGGTTGACATCTGGTGAAAATTTATGTTAGAGTTCATCAAAATTATGTTCATATCAATTTTTTTCTCTCTGTGCACCGTTGTTTGATTGACAATTAAGCAAGTTCCGTTCCAGTTTGGTCACTCGACGGGTGAAAAATCTCTGGCATTTGCAGATTGCAAAATGTTCTCGACAGCGCTTGTTGTTGTTGTCAATGCAAAGCGTGAGAAAATTGCCACAACAACAGCGCTAAAAAAAAACAAGGAGAAAAATAACAAAAAAAAAAAAACAGCCATCAATTTAGTTGTACGAGTTGTATCTATGCAAAAATGCGAGTGTGCAATAATCAAATGTGCTGCTGCTGCTGCTTTTGCTTTTGCATGATTAGTTATTCAATTGAGCAGTTCCCAGGCTTCAGCTTTCAGCTGGCCAATGTCATGAGTCTGAGTCTGAGTCTGGGTCTGAGTTTGATTCATCCCCGAGACTTTGAAATTGTTCTTGGCTGTAATAGTGGGGCTTGAAGGCAGGCAGTAAGTGAGGCATGCCATAAACGGTCGAATAACAGCATCAACTGCAACATCATTTGACCAACAGTGCAACTTTCGAAGCAGCTGCAAAACACGTCTTGCCCAGTTGCCATGTCTATGTATCGTAGTTGCTACACATAGTTGGATAGTTGGATAGCTGGATAGTTAGATGCTGTATGTGCTTCTTATACAATCTCGATGGCAATGCTGGTAAGCAATTTCATCATAACGGTTTTGTCCAACTCATCCAAACGCTTTTAGCCACTCCAGTTCACTCGGAGAAGGAGGAGCAGCCACCACCACCACCACCCGCTGAAGAAACAAATCAATTAGTTCGGCCAAATTGAAATTAACAAAAGGCAACACACAACTTTAGGCGAGTCATTTGTCATGCAGGGCAAACGCAAATTAAGAAATCAAGTTCATTTTCGGTTTCGGTTTCAGTTTCAGTTAAAGTTGAGACTTAAAGTTGGAGTTCCCTGGGAAGGCTGTAATGACGACTCCCACGCTGTGCGTCGAAAGAAACCCAAAGACCCAGACCCAAAGGTTGCCCATGCATGACAATGTCTTCTTGCTTTTTTTTTGGCTCTGTACTATCTTTTTTTTCTTGGCTTTTGTGCCTAGTTTTTATTTTTTTGTGTTACAGCCCGAGTGGGAGCTAATACCTTAAGGTGCAAAGGCAGTAGGCAACTTGTTGCTTTCGTTTGCTTTCTATGTGCGCGAACTCAGTGAAAGTGATACCCCAAACACAGATACACATACACACACACTAACAGCACGCCACCATTGACAAAACAACAGCAGCAATTTGTACAACAAGCAACTCCACACTGCGAATATATAAGTAAGTAAGTGAAGTGAAGTTGAAGCTGAAGTTAAGTACCAACCGAATGGAATATTCATTGTGCGCGCCTTGCTGCGGATCAAAATCATCTAATAATCATTATGATCATCATAATAACCGTTATAATTTCCAACTAGTTTCGGACATGGTCCGTTGTTGCCTCTATTGCTGTTTTTTTTTTGCTTTTTTTATCTGTTTTTGCTGTTGTAACAAATTACCCATCAACGCCTTTTCTTTGATTCGAGTGTGGAAAAAGTCGAAACCGTTTGCACAGTTCACCCAAAAATTAAAAGAGAATTGAATTGAAAGAAGAAAATTGATTGAAAAGCAGCAGTGGCAAAAAAAAACATATTTAAAAAACGAAAGCGGGAATTAATTTGGGGTTTTTGTGGTCTTTGTGAAAAGGAAGAGATTTTGTATTTTTCTGCGGACAGTTGGTAAAGTGGGTAGTCAAAGTCAACTCTCAGTGAATATATTAAATTAAAAAATTATTTAACATAGATTAAAATTATGGAAAAAACTTAAAAGAATGACAGACATATAAATAATCAAAATGTTGCTTGTAGTAATTTGATGATTAAACATCAAATTAATCCCTATTAAAATGTAAAACACTGGCTTAAGACCACAGTATGGTAGCAAGTGCACCTGAACCTGCCTTAGCTCCGTAGAAAGTCGGTAAGAGCTAATGGTGACCCCCACTTTGGCTTGGTCCCAGGCTTTCGTCCCAATCTCCATCTCCATCTCCATGGGCCCACATTCCGCATTGCACATTGCACTTTAAACACTCCAGACACAACGCAAGTCTGCAATTTGCGTATGTCGGCTAATTTCATTTTAAATGCAAGTCCACACCCGGAGGTATTTTCCTAAGGTGCGGCCAGTGCGGCCAGTTGCCTCTTGTTCGCATGAAGCCACCATTGTTTCTCCACGTTTATTTGGCCAGCTCATTTGGGGATGGGGACGGGGACTTTGGCTTGACCCAAGCGCTAATTAGTCTCTAAGCTCTGAAACTCTCTCGGGGAAGGGGGGGAAAACTCCAAACTCTCGGGCAGAAAGCTCGGGAAAATCTTGGAAAAACAAAAAGGTTTTCTGCAGTGAGTGCAGTTCTGGGACGTCATGCGCTGATTGTTGGGAGCCTACGCTTCGTCGATCTGATCTCGATGTTAATATCGCGTCGTGTTTTTTTGGGCGGAAAGTGCAAGTGCTGCCACCGCAATCCGCACCCGATGGCCCAATTGCGATAGCCCAGGTTTTCCCTACTACCATGTACTATACAAAAAAAAAGCCAAAGAAGAAAAACAAAACAAAATAAAAAGAAGGAAAATAAAGAAATTTTCTTTCCATTCACCCAAGCGGCGGGAGTCTGGTCGAAAACGGCTTAAACCGTTAGCCCCATCATAATGGCCATAATGATGATGATGATCATCGGGGGCCGGAGAGCCGCTGATTGGTTTTGGATTTACATAAATTGGCGCTGGACGCTGGACTCTCCTCACGCGCTCTTCTCTTGACCCAGTTAGCTTGGTTTTTGGTGTGTTTGTGTTTTTTTGGTTGGCCAAATTAGTAGAACCTCGTTAAAATCGCACACAATCGCAGTTTGGAGTCGGAGAACTTCGAAAACATTTCGCAAGTGACTTGGTTTGCGCAATGTGGCCATTGTTGCAGTTGTAGTTGTAGTTGTTGGTGGCGGATCGGATGCGCCTGGCCAGACGAGACTTGTGCAAACTGCAAACTGCAAGCTGCATACTGCAAGTTCGTTGCCCAAGTCTTTTGATTTGAACTTCCGCCAGAGGATCTCTCTTGGGCACTTAATGTGCATACACTGACCAAAAAAACACGCTTTTAATTTTAACCAAAAATATAGAAAGAAGGGGGAATAGTTTTGTCACAAAAGTTTGGCTGGAAATAAACATTATCTATAACTTCAATTTGTAAACAAAAAATATTTTAAAATTAGGTTTTTCTTCTTTAAACTTATTTTAATTTATGGAACTTAATTTCATATTTTTAGCATGCATTTATTATGAACTTAAATAACTGTTCAAGTACCAAAAAATTAGTCTTTAAAGGGTATTTTGAATTTCATAATTTCATCAAGCTTTTGCTAAGGAATATTTTATGCGAAATATTTGTATACTAATATTTATTATGTATTTACTCCAACTATTATTCAAATATTATAAAAATCTGTATTTGAAGCATTATTTTTTATGGTTTTTTGTATTTTTTAGTGTACTCATTTTTCGGTGGCTTTAACAGGGTATTTGTTCGGGCGACTGCCCTTGGCTTTTTTTTTGTTCGTTCTTGCCTTTTGGAATTAATTGCGCATAAAAATTGCCCATCATGCGCATTAAATGAGACATCAAAGAGCGACTGCCTCTGCCTCTGCCTCGGTGAGCTAGTTGGCTGGTTAAGAGCTGCTAAGCGTATTAAATAAACATGCGCTGTGACTGTGTGGCTGTGTGTGTTACCCCTCTTTTATGTAACGGTACGCACAACAACAATAAATTTCAAGCGTAAACAGTTACGTAAAACAACAAGAACAACAGCAGCTCAGAGCCAGAAGAAGAAGTTGCTGCTACAGCCTCTCGACAATGACAGCATCGACACCAGCAGCAGCAACAACTGGTGGCAACATCTTTCACCCAATCACCTCCTCCTCATCCACATCCACATCCACATCCATTCCCACTTGGGCTTAGCTCCCTCTGAGCTTTATAACAGGTTCGATATGATTTTGCGGCACTTTTGCCGCAAAGGAAACGCTTGATTGCCGCTTCTAAAGCAAGGCCAACCAACGGCAATCGACAAAGACGATCGACGACATTGACCGACGACGCTGACTGCTAGTTGCTAGCTGCTAGCTGCTAGATTCTGGAAGCTGGAAGTTGTAAGCCGTCTTTGCCGTTTCCCAGTTGACCGCATTCCGAGGCAACAACTATCCACCCAGCCAGCCAGCCAGCCAGCCAGCAAATCAATGTGCAGGCGTGGAGGCAACATCAGTCCACTTGCTGTTGTCCTTCTTCATCTCCCTACTGCACAGCAACAAAAATCGTTACTTCGTTACTGTATATTTCTTGGTTTTTTTTAAACAAAATATCGCTTGATTTTTTATAAATATTAAACGGCTTAAAGTCTTACGTATAAATATAAATACATTTATATAGGAACAAAAGATTATTACCCTGTTTTACATACCAACAAAACATTGCAAAACTTGCTACTAATTTTTAACTAATACTTCATGTCAAATTTATGTACTTAAAAAAATGTATTTATATTTGATTGTTAAATATTAAGCACTTTTCAATTATTCAAAACTTCAAAAGATACTACCACTTAAACATCTTATTTTTGTTACTTTGTCATTGAAATATATTTAAAAAGTTTTGTTTTAGATACTATTTTAATTATTTGATAACTTAAAAATATTTAAAAACATTAAAAGTGGTTCTTCGTATAAAGAAGCTCAAGAGGTCATTAAAAAAATTTATTTAAAACAGGAAGAAAAATTGTTAAGTAAGATTTTAATATTACAAAAAATTTCAATTAAACCCAGTTTTATAAACTGTTTCACACTTCTAATTTGTTTCAGTGTGCTGGTCGGCTAACTGGGTCGCTTCGGCCCAAATGCAGTTTAAGATAGAATGCCAGCAGCTGCGAAACACCTGCAGCAGCAGCAGCAGCCGCAGCAGCAACATTGCTGCTTTTGAGCTCGTGCCACAGTCAAGACTTCACAGTGAGTGATTGCATGTTGCAGTGGGGAGAACGGCAACCGTTGGCACTTAGCCGGCGCCCACTGTACATCTCAGATGCGTTCTCATTGCAGTTGCTAATTTCTGCGGCTTTTGCATTGGCTTTTGGTTGTGTGCCTAATTTGCTTTGGCTGTGAACATTCTCAATGCTATGCGAAGATTGCTTCTACTTTGGTTTTATGTGTTTTTTTTTTCTTTTTTATTATTGTGGTGGTATACCACCAAAAGTGGACAAATTCTGGGGTTAAACTTATGGTCAGACCGCTTCCAAAGTCAAAAGGTAGTAAAATAGAAATGGAAATGGAAATATACGTAGAAATAGAATAAAACCAAAAAAAAAACAACAGTTTACAGGGCAATTTGCATAAGAAAGGAGAACACAAAGCCGAGAATTTGTTGGCTGTTCTTCTTTAATTTCGGTTTTTCGGTTTTCTTAGCCTTTCTCTGGTCTTTCTTGGACTTTTGTCAACTCTTCTCTATGCAAATGGGCAGCCACAAATCAAAGCTTGGCCCCAATACAAAATGAAATTAAAGCCGGGAATCAGGGGAAAAAAACGTGGGGATGGGGATACCGCACTCCGCAGTTTTGTCATAAATATTTTCACTTTAGACATTTTGTGGTGTTGATAATAAAATCGATATTTTCTTTGCTGTTCGTTTGGAATTCCATTTGAATAATTTTACCGCTAGTTGCGGGCATTACGACATCAAAAGATCGAGATCGAGATCGGGATGGGGATGGGGATTGGCCTGCAATCAGGTGGAGCAACTTGATGGGGCACAAGCTGGGGGCTAGACAAGACATAACTGTTGCTAGTTGATGCTGCTTTCTTATTGATTGGCCACAGCTGCAAAACTGCCAACTCATCCTGAGTCTCAGTATGATGCTGCTGCTGCACTTCCGATTGCCGATTGCCCAGAGAAGCAGTCATTGAACTTGCACCTCATCATCATCATCATCGTGATCGTCAAAACGATGATCACGATGAAGATGGCGCCATCGCCTCTTCATTCAGCGTGCAAGCGGAACAAAAGCAACATCAGCAACATCAGCAACACAAGCAACATCGGCAACCATAAAGTACAACTGAGCCAAGCAAATTGCAATTTCCATGCGTTGCCTGCCACATCCCCATCCACATCCCCATCCCCATCCATGTCCATGTCCATGTCCATGTCCGATGTCCGCAATTAGGTAGCCGGCCCCATCATAATCTATGGTTATTGTTATGGCCATTGTTGTTACAAGTGTTATCGTTATGGCTAAAATATTGAAAAGGCTCAGGGAAAACGCAGTAACCAAGTCAGTGCCCACAAGCGTAGGTAAGTATTTTCTTTTAAGAGGAGATTTTTAATAAAACGAAACTAAAAAAATATAAAAAAAATATATATAAATATTTGCTTTTTCTGTGGATTTTTTTAATACATTTGTTAATTATTATAATTTTTAATGTTTAATACATTTGATAATTAACAAAAAATTTTAACAAAATTGTTAAAATTATATTTCAAAACCCTTTTTTTTGTGTAAATGTGTCCCAAAAAATATTGTTTTTTTTGTAAGTTTCAATACACATTAAGTAGTCAGACATGAAATCGTTTAGCTACCGACTTTGTTAACTTTTCACACTTGAAACCTCGATCAATGCAATCGTAATTAACGACAGCTGTGCCAAATTATCAATCACTCTCGTCTCGATCGTTTTCCACTTTTTGTTTCATGTTTGATGGCTGATGGCAATTTGCAACCGTCTTTTTGGGCCAGTGACGAAACGCACCGCAAAGCAATGGCGTTTAAAGTTATTAACGAAGCAATTATTAATAACAATTTCAATTGTTTAACTTGGCTCTGGCATTGATGGTTTGAAAAAGCGAGTCGTGAATCACGTTGCTGGCCAATTTGCAATTTGCAGTTTGCAGTGTTGGCCACAACACACACACACACAGTCGCACTTGTACATATATTACAATTAATTAAATTAAAAAATGAATGAAAGAAAAGAAAAAAAAAAAGGCGCATAAATTCTGTCCAACATTTTTTCCCCAGCTCCTATGTGTTTTTCTCTTTCGCCGCGGCACTTTCTTGGTGGCATTTAAATGCGCTGCTAATAGCAAACAATTTCATTTATTTATTAGACGTTAGTTTCACTTTTCGAGCATTTCACTGCGACATTAAAATTTCACACACGACCAGCAGACGGCAAACAAAACGCGAAAGTTGCCCACTGAGATCGCGGGGAGATCAAGATACTATATATGAAAGATATTTAACTGCAGTCTGCCATTTATGCTTATGGCAATTAAAACGACACAGGTGACGATGGGTGTGAGTGCCTGAGAATCGCAGAGGGACGACCAGTTGCCCAGCCCATCGAAACTGATTGGAATTTATACCACAATCCATTCACAACGACTTGGGATGAGGTGAGATCAGTTTGGATTGGATAATGACAGCGACACTCCCTCGCCTCATCAATTCTTGGCCAGCTTTCGGCATTAAGTCATCAGCAATTGATGAGTTTTCACATATATCCCACACACTTAGAACAATTTATTGATGGCTGTGAAATGAAATCATTTTTGTTTGGATTTAAATAAGTGAAAACGATTCAAAAGATTATTTTTAAATTGTTTACCACTTACTAAATTATCTTTAGAGTTTAAGATTAAATCCAAATATTTATTTAAGATAAAAACCAGATGATATAAAATCACTTTTCAAATTTGAAGGCATATTTAAAGGTTTTTTTTTTCTAATTGAAGATAAAAACAAAACATTCCCACTCGTTACAAAAGTCATAAAATGCTCATATAAAATAAATGAATACTTTAAAATGTTATGACAAAAATTCCAAGACCTCAATTTGTTGCAAATGCATATAAAATAACAGTTAAAGCCGTGATTAATATATGATGCTCGTCACTCTTGACGGTGATTTACATATCGAGTGCCGCTGGCAAGGCCATTGACAGCTTTTGCGCAATGCCCAGCCCCCAAGGCACTTCAGACCATCCACTACACACACTCCAAACCCCACGCAGAGGCCTCCTACGTGCCAGGGCGGCAATTGCAGCTGGGGCAAATAAAAACAAGAGCATGGAAAAATCCAAAAAAATATAAAAATAAAAACCGAAAAAGTTGCGTAAGGCAGTGTCACCCGCATGAGCAACATCATTATCGGTATTGAAATCCAGGGGCTTAATGAGTGGCAGTTGAAAGTGAAAACTGCGAAGGTCTGTCTTTATGTCTATCCCACGCACATGGCTATCACTAATTTTTCCAGGCTTCAACTGAGTTTCCTACTTTCTTGTGGCTAAGACGGGTCTTATGTAAATCGGCAACCGCAGGAGGCAGAGCCAGAGGCAGGCATGCGTGCACCACCAACCGCCCTTTCAAAATACAAAATCAACAACAACTATCATCATTTCTGCGGTTCATTGTGCAGCAATCGGCAGATGGAGATGGATGGAGTATCTGTAAGTTACAAAAGGTACAAGTTTCGCATTGCAATTAAGCGGGCTGCTGCTCGGCAGTTTCCGCATCTGCCCCTGACGATGATGATGATGACTACGTGGTCATGCATGCCTCTGGTTTTGCAGCATTACGTTTGTGGCCATTAGATGTTGGGCATGTGCTCGATCATCCCATCCAGCGGTTCATCCATCCATCTCGCTCTCTTGCTTTACCTGCCACTTTTACTTTTCTTATTGTCAACGGAGGAAAGCCGCAGAAATATAAAACTTTCCCAACATTACAGATTTGTCTCTGCGTCTTGTGTTTATTTTTTTTTTATTTCTGTTTCTTTCTCTGTGCAATTGTTGTCGCTTTTATTGTGGAATGGCTACCGCAGATCATAAATTTTCTTTTAATTTCAGTTTCTGTATGTTCTGCCTTTTGTCAGTGATTAATTTAAGTAAGTTTACCAGATTTTCCTCAGCGGCAGCAGTAAAAGTCATGAGTAAAAGTTGATACTTCCCCTTGGACTGTTTTACACTTGGGGTTCTTTGCTGTAATTCAATATGTTACAGGTAATTGAATACCAGTGCCAGTGACAGGTGATCAGCCGTTGTTTGTTTTCTTTCTTTGACCCAGAAAAAAGTATTGATACAGTTGGTATCAAGGTGCTTATGTGCACGAAATATAACGAGAAGAAATTGAACGAAAAACGACAAGTGCTTTTCTTGGTTTTAAACTTTTTTTGGAATTTAATTAAAAGGTAAAAATATGAAATTTTGCAATATATTTTAAATATACATAAAACGTACAATATTTGGTTTGTATTTTTGATTTTGAAATTATTTTCTTTACTGAACTAAAAGAATGTGTGACATTTTGTACAACAAATAAAAGCTTTTGATAATTATTTTTGATTTAAAAATATGCAATATTCTCAGGTATAATATTTATTTATGATTTGGCCTAAGTTCCTCAAGTTTTTGTGTTATAATTCTTTAGAACTGACTAACTTATAAATATTTGTATTACTTCTAGTTCGTGTCCTAAGTCTTTTGATAACAATAATATCTTAAAATAAATTTCAAAGATATTTTCGGCAGTGCACTGTGCCACGTGCAGGGGCAAGTTTGTTGCTTAAGTCTTTTGTGTGTGCCACATTTGGACCTGCGTCGGGTGTTTGCTGACCCAAACAAACATCCGTTTCCTGGCGAATGCCCGAATGCCCGACAACCACACCCCCTAACCCCTTTTTGCCCGCCTTTTTTTTTTTCTTCTGTCGCATATCCCACGAAACAATTAACAATTACAAATTAACCGGCGGCAGAGAGCACTTGACTCGCCGCTGAAAACTGACAAAACTGAAATACCGAAAAGCTGACAAAACTGACAAAACTGAAAAACTGAAAAACTGGAACCCAAAAGTGGACTGGGAGTGGAACTGGAACTGGAACAGTCCAGTTCGCCTGTTTATGAACGTGGGAAAAATGCACAGGCAATACAAATTATAAAACGTCGCTTTTGTTTCGAACCAGAACCGGAAATCAGCCGAAAAAAAAATGTATGCAAAAACAAAAAATACAAAAAAATTATATGTGAAAAAATGGGGAAGAGAGGCGCACATTTTTTTTATTTTTAGGTGCGCCGCACACACCAAAAAAAATGGGTGATGAAAATGGACAAAAACAACAACAAGAAGAGGCAGAGCGACAGCAACAAGTGGGATCCACAAACACAAACACAGACAAAAACACAAACGAGAACGAGAGAAAATTTGTTTGCTTTGGCTCCGAGTGCCGTTGGTGCGGTTTATTCGAATACCCTTTAAAAGTGGGGCATATGCAACTGATCAGCAAATAAATATAGGGTATGCATTAAATGGATTTTCTCTCTCTCAACAGAAGGTCAATGTATTTCACAGTTGACCTCTGTTAAAGCTGGGAACTTTTAAATGTTTCCAAAGCCAACAAATTAAAGACCTTTAGTTGCCACATTAATAAATCGTAAATGCTTTAAATTTGGTTCACACCGACGAATGTGCATTGTCTATGTGTGTTGGAAGTTTTCAGCCCTAAGCTAATTTAGCTTTCATAATTTATGCAAATGAGGTTAAACTTTGCCACACCAATAAAAAAGTTCACACATGTCAAGGATGCACCTAAGTATTTAATAAAATTAACATTTAAAATTGTTTTGCCAAAATAAACTAAAATTCTTGAGGGTGTTTTTAACTAAGCTAATATAGTAACCAAACAAAATCCATTAAAAACATTAGATTAATAATGAAATAGTTTTATTTTAGTTTGCAAACGTACTTTCTGAAAAATATTTATTAACCTTTCTGCTCTTAGTACATGAATATATTTCGTTAAAATTTCCAGAGCAGGTTAAATCTTTTCCATTTGTTTTTACAGACTAAAACCTAAAAACAACCTAACATTTTCTCGTATAATATTTCAATTTGTAATAACTACTATTTTCTGCATTTTGCCCTTTGAACATGAAGAGGTAAGTTTCCTGATTATAAGAACAAAAACTTCATTTGAAACAAAAGACCAATAAGTTTGTTTCTTAAGTCTTTTGACTTGAAAAATTTAAAAAACCTTTTCCAAAAGACTCGATGTTTTACGTTAAGTTGAAAAGGAAAGATAACTTCTAATCTTAGACTCACTGTAAACATATTTCTAAGAAAGAATGTTCCTAAAGACACAGTGTTATGGTGTGATTATCTAAGATAACTATATGCAGAGCTAGAACCCTTGAGCCACAGGGTATCCACTCGTCGTTCTGGCACCTTTCGCAGCATTTCTTTCTTGTTTTCGTCTTTCGCTTGACACACTCACCTATATTCTGCGCCTGCGCCAAAGCCAGCGCCAGCGGCAGCAGCAGCAGCAGCAGCAGCAACTGCGGCTGCGTGCGGTGCATTGTTGCTCTCTCTCGCTCACACACCAGCTGTCCGTCCGTTTATTTAAGTTTATTTTTTGTTTTCTTGTTTTTTTTTTTTAGATTTTTGCGGCCTTAATTCTTTTTTGTTGGATTTTGCAAATTTGCTTTTGCACACTGTGTGGACTTCCTTGGGATTTTAGCACTTGGCACGGGCTTCGGTTTGTCTTAGTTGCCGCCTCGACATGCCAGGAAGTGGGGTTCTTCGATACTCGATAAACAAACAAAAAAAAATAGTTGCAACAAAAAATCTAACACACTGCACGAGAAGCACCGAACTTGAAAAAAAAATTTAGTTAAATTCGCGACGCGATAATCCGCTGCACGATGCGATCGCTGGGAATTCTGCAGGGCAACTGAAGTTATTTGGAGTCGGCGATCGCGCACGAAGAATTCTTCGCTGGCTCCTCGGTCTTTCTTTCACTTTTCGCTCTCTGGGAGACAGTCTCTCGCTCGCTCGCTTTTCTCTTTTTTCTCTCTCTCTTTCTGGGTTTTTTCCCCGCTCAGCGTTGAACTCGAACCGTCGCCTTGTGCAGCTCGAAAGCAACTGAAAGTTGGAGACGTCGCGCCGTGCGTCTTGTAAGCTACCTGGTTACCTGTCGCTGTCGCTGCCGCTGTCGCTGCCTCTGCCTCTGCCGACGTCAGCGCAGCTGCATGCGTGAGCACTTGCTGCGCTTTTGGCAAGTGCCAAGTACGCCCCTCCCCCCTCCCTCCTCCCCCTCCTCCTTCAGGGCCCCGCTGATCAATGGCCAATCGGTTGTTCTCGGGCCATCATCTCAAAAACGGTAATAACAACTAATACAGGTTATGCAACTGTAACGGAGCACTAGGAAAAAATCGGACAATGTATACACAAAATATATAGATCTAGTTTTGAGGTCATTCATATATACTTAATTTTCTATTTAATTTTAGCTCTCCAGGTTATTTATTTTGTAATGTTTCTTTTTATTTGCTGCATATACAATGTTTTGGTATTCACAAAAAATAAATAAAATAGTAAAAGCCTGTTTTTTTTTAGTTTTCAAGTCTTGGGATTAGTTTTAATTTGTATAATCATGTATTGTTTCAGAAATATTTGTAATATGGGGTCAATAATAATTTGTAAAAGGTGGTTTGTGAAATCATAGCAATTATAATTTCCTAAATAACAAAAGTTTTTTAATTAAATATATTTTTTTAATATATTTTGCCCCAGTGCACAAAATTCTATCTTTCCACTTCTCGAGGCCCGTGTGTGTGTGTATATGTGTAAATGGACCAATTTAGAAGAATTCCTCGATGGACCTGCTCTGTGTAACCTGCTGGAGATGTGGACCTGGATCTGGAACTGGAACTGGACGTGGACGTGGACGTGGACATTCAACGTTGAAAACTGAACGCTGAACATCCAGCGTTGCACAATTTGCATGCCACACAAACCGGCGAACCACGAAAGTAAGCCAAATGGTCAGGAAATTGGAGCAAGCGAAGCAGCGGGCACAATCCAGATTCATGGACGCACTGCAGCATCCCAGTTTTTCTCTCCCTCTCTCTACCTTTTTTTGTCCAACAGCCAACGCACATTTCTCTCAGCTCTTTCTGTGTGTGACACATGTGGGCCAAATGCAAAATGGTCCACACTTATGCTAATGATCATCGTGATCGATAGAGAGAGGCGGAGGAGAGGGTAGGGGATGGGAGCACGAGGCCAGGAGGCGAATGTGACATCGAACTGGGTTGCGAGCAAAGTGCAGTCGAGCATTCCACACGATCTGGAAACTGGAGAAGCGGCCAGATGGACGGAGCGACATCATGACCACTGGCAGCAGGCTGCTCCCGGCGAAAAGCGATTGATGGAGGCTAACGTGTGGAGATGGATTGACAGGAAAATTGTACCAGCCAGCTGGAGTACATAAAATTATATGGAGAAGATGAAATCTTTTCAGCACATAAGAAAAATATAGAATAAAATGTAAAGATTATATATTGCCACTCACTTGATTATTGAGAATACAGAGTGTTAAAATATTTTTAATAATCTATCACTACTTTTAAGAATATATGGAAAATATACAAAACTAAACGAATAGATAAAAATTAAGAAAAAAGATAGACCAAATATATATAGCAATGATTTTAAGAAAATAAGATCATTTCAAACTTGTGCAAAATTAAAAGAGTTGAAAAGGAGTTGAAAAATTTAAGAAACAATGAAAATTGTTTTAAGGAATAATGAGTAGCTTGATGAGGAAATAAATTTGCCTTAAATAATGATTCCCCATCCCATCCCCACATGGAATGCAATGTGTGTACCTTTGATTGACTCCATCATTGTCTTAGTTGTTATTTAAGCTTCGCTTGCTGCCTTCGATTCCGCCCCTTGTGTTCTGGTTCTGTGTTTGTTTGTATTGTTTTTCCGCTTTTCCCCTCTTTTCCGGCCCACTTTGATTGCCTCATTTTCCATTTTCCAGGCGACAAAGAAGCTGGCATTTGTGTCGCATTTTTTGCCCTGGGGGGCCCACCTTAAAATTTATCGGTGAAGTCGGAGCAAAGAGTTCACGGATTGATCCATGTTCGATCTTGCCAAACGAAACATCTCATCATCAGCCAGTTGGCTTGGGGCAACTTTTAATTAGAAAATCGCTGGTGCAAGTGGCTGGCTGCCTGGTGGTGGCGATGGTGGTGCTGGGATGTGGATGTGGATGCTCGATGGCTGGGCTTGGTCTTGAAGCCTCGTCTTCAGCTCCTCGGCCGCCCATTGTTCCGCTTGCTTGACCAGTCAATTCACTGAGAAAAACAAAACTAACCCGAAATCAAAACACCAAAAATTTACAACTAACACTTTAAACATTTAAACCAGATATTAAGAAATTTAATAAATAATTCAAAATGATTAATTTGATCTGGAAAAAATGTTGAGCTGTTTTTTAAAGAAATTTATGAGTTTAGCTTTAGTTTGACCAGTGGTAATATTTTCAGGCTTTATAAGTTATTAGTCAAATAAATTGGCTTAAGATTTCCCCTAATTAATCTTTACTTTAGTAGTACTTTTAAGTACAAACTCTAAATTTATAAATAATGAGTTAAAAAAGAATTAATTGGAATTTTAAAACAATTTTTTTCCGTGTCACAACTACCTAAATAGCCACGTGCTGCTGGCTCCTCCGCCTCCTCCGCGAACAACGCCTACTAGTGGCTAGTGGACAGTGGATAGTGGATGGTGGCTAGTGGATAATGGCTAGTGACCAGTGTGGAGTGACCACAACAAGGAAATCAACTCAGCCAGGCACACGCAACAACTTCGGGGAAAAACAAGCCAGGGAAAACCCAGGGAAAGGGAGAGCGGCAGGGAGGGGGAGATGGGAGAATCTAGGACGCAGCCAAGCAGAGCGAATTGCTGCATCTGAGGTTGCTTCCAGCCCATCCACATCCACATCCAATTCCACGGCCACCCATTCCTCCGCAGCCTCAGCCTCGCTTCATTTTCCATTTAGTGCTTTATTATTTTTAATTTCCAGCCCGACTTCCGAGATTAATGTTCTGAGTCGCTGCTGCCGTTGCCCATGGGCCATTCCCTTCCACTTCTGTTGCCCCCTTTCTCCATGGAAGCAAATAAACTTGAGGCTTTGGCCCACGGCTAAATTGTAGACAGTAGTGCTCCAGATTGTAGCATTTCTTAGCTCCAAAATCTGTGAAAAACAAGTGTGGATCGAGGCCCAATAATCAAAGCTCTGATGTGCCTTTAGTTGTGACAAAAAGAAGATCAATTGCAAGTGATTCAAAACATTATTAAAGAGTACTGATCAAAAATATATATTTTACCAAGCTAAACTGTGAGGCATAATAATAGCTTGTTATTAATTTTAAAAAAATCTAAATATTTAAATAAATGAAAACATCACATAAACTGTTTAATCACAATCATTTTCCTATGAGATAGTGTTACCTCGGATACTCCAGCTTACATTCTTTTATATAGTATGTAAGAAGTTTTATTATTGATACCTTCATCAGAAGTATTATGTATCAATAGGTCTCATAAACAAACCTTAAATTAAGGGGACTTTAGTGAGTGATTTCGTTATTTTCGCAAGCCTTACGCATTAGATAACATCCGCTTTCCCACCTTTTTCCTCCTTTGGTGGTTTTTTGTATTACCAAACGCTTTTCGGTGGTTTATGGTGGCCATAAGGGGTTTTTGGGGTTTTGGGGGGGATAGGGACTATGAAGCAAGTGCACATAGTTTTGATTGCGTCATGGAAAGTGACTGCACTTGGGCGGCCAGGGGGCGTGGCAGCTGGCGATGGCCAGTGCATAAGGTACACATAGGTTCTCCGCCCCCTTCCTGAGATTGCGAGCCCCAAAGCCCAGTGAAATGTGTGTGTGCTCGGTCTGACATGAAACGAAAGTAAAACTCTTGTCTTTTGTCTGTGCCAACATGAGCCACCTCTCACCCAACCACCCAACAATCCACCCACCCAGCACCACCACCAGCACCAGCACTTGTTTCACTCACAAGTGGAGTGCTCTTTTGTTGCGTTTTTGATATTTGCAATCATTTCATTTTTGGACACTAATGACGATGATGAATGCAACCGCAGAAGTGGATGTCCAGAGTGGAGGAGCCAAGAGAATTCAGAGCTTACATAAGCCACCACCACCGAACCACCAACAACCAACAACCAACAGCAGCCCCATCAAAACCACCGGCGACTGTGTGACAGTAACAACAATAAACATTGCAAAAACAGAAAGAAAATCACCGAAAGAAAAACAAAGCAATTGACGGAGGCGGAGAGAGGGCAGCTGTCTTACACTGGAAATAATTAATGAACTTATAATATATATATTATTATTTATAATATAAATATTAAATAATAACAATGTATATTAATAAATTTTCTTTTTAGCTTCTGTCAAATCAATCTTCTGTCTTTCCAATTTTGCCAATTGTTAATACTTATATATTTTTATAATATAATATTTATTATTCATTTATTTATGCATAAAAAAATAGAGAGAATAAATTTAAAAAACAAATGCTTTAAAACACAAATGAAAGTGCATTTAAACTTGTGACTAAAAAGCAGCCTTTTAAACCGAAAATAAGGTTCTAAAAATATAAATTGCATGTAAAATAAAGGGATACAAATATAAAAAAATATTCAAATATAACTTTAGAGTGTACGAGTAGTTATAAGCCGCAGTTGGAGCCCCAAGTGGATCAGGTCGCTCTGGACAGAGTTAGCTTTGTTGATTGTGTCACCTTAATGGAGCAACCGCAGCTCATTTGGAGCAACAGGCAGGCAGCGAGCAGCGAAAAAATGTCACTGAGATGACATGTTTCATCTGCCGGGAAAACAATAATTTGTGGCATTAGCACACACTGTTTCTTGATCCAAAAGCTGATCCCGATCCCATCGACCTCTGTGTCTGGCCCTAATCATTCGAGTTCGTTGCCTGAGTCTTTCGATTCTGCTGGTGAGCGACGAAACGAGAAAGAGATGGCGATAAAGAAAAGGGACAGAGATAGCGATAGAGGGAAATGGCCAAGAGAAATTTGCATTTAATTGCTCCTCACTCCTCACTCACACCCACGATCACATAAAAGTTCAAATTTCTTATTTGCGTATTCTACGCACGACTCCTCTTTTCTTTTGGTTTGGCTTTTATTTTTTTGTCGCTTTTCTGTTTGCCAACTTGACAATTTTATTGATGGCCAGCAGTTACGTGCCCATTGCCCATCGCACGCACTAACAAATGAAATGAAATGAAATGAGGAAAAAACCTAGCTCGAACTTTCATTTTGATAATGATAATTTAATGAAGAGAAGTCGGAACGTTAAGTTGAGTGTGAAGAGTACTGAAAACCAGCGAAGATTGAATACAATTCGTTGTTGATGTTTATGTGAAGTAGATATTTTTTTCATCATATTTATGAAGTCTTGAATTCTCAGAAATATTGATAGATAAAATAAAAGAAATTACTTTATTTTACTAAATTAAAAACAATATAATTATTACATATATGTATGATTTGAATTTAATGAAATTGGGTAATATTTTAGTTTCTATAGAGAACAAAATATACACCATACTATCAGCGAAGTAAATCATAAAAACAATTTAAAGTATTTTAATTTTATTACAATATTTTTTGCAACTTTCTGATTCCACCGATTTCCCCTGCCAAAAACTAAGAGACCAAAACTTTCTTGCCGAATTGGGAATTGTGCGTATCAATTTCATTTGGGAATTCTCTAAATTCTTTTATGGCCCGGCCCATTCAATGGCTATGTGGGTCTCCAATGGGCTTCACTTTCGATGGCCCCAACCCTCTAACCCACCCTCAAACCCACTCCCACCACCACCCACCTCTCAGGTGTCAAGTGGCTTTGTTGTTGTTGGCCAGGGCGCAGTAACGCCTCGTTAGGCTGCTAAGCGTTGCCCATCAGCGGCAGGTGAAATATTGGCTGGGCACCTGAGTACCTGAGCACCTGAGCACCTGAGCAGCTGAGGAAGAAGACCCCAAGCGAAAGACGGACGACGAAAGACCAAAGACCGGAGCCAAAGAACAGGGCTAACTGTTTGCTCAGTTGGCTGCCTGCCCGGCCAATTAACGCATTCCAAGTTGAGTGTTTTGGCTTTTAGGGAAGAGAAGTGAGCGAGAAATATGCAAATAAATTTCTGGGCTGGCTACTTATGATTATGGCTTTGCCGAAAAGTTTCTAAAAAATATTCAATTTCTGGGGCTGCCACGGCATCGTCTTTGGCTTAAACTGCTTATGATTCAGCGAGTCAAAATATGTTTAAATATATATTAATAAATAAATATAAAAACACATACAAAATCTTAATTTAATGAAAACACTTTAAATTATGTTTAAATAAATTACTTGTAAATTAGTATTTTGTATTCGGATTTTTATTTAATATCATGTCATATTTTTAAATTATATTTCATGCGATTATAAAATGTGTTTGATGGATTTTGTTGATGTTGGGGATCTAAGACAAAAACCAAAAAACAAAAACATCGTCACGGCAATTTCTGTGTCAATAATTTATTTTAGGAATTGGAATTGGAATCGCCGGCGAACTAAACGAGGTCGGGAGAAAGTTACTGCACAAGTTACTGCCAGAATCGCGGCACTTGTCGCTGGTTGCTAAAAACTGGAGTTATGATTAGCCGATGTAGCTGCTGCTGCTGCTGCTGCTGCTGCTCCGAGGATTGCAGGTTGTCAGCGAATCGAGACGTGTGACGATTGGCCTGAAAGTGCAGCCAGTGCAGCCGAAATCGGGGCTTGGATTGGATTTTGATTTGGCTTCAGCCACAGCCACTTACATTTCCGCATCGCAACGCAGGCAGCAACCAGCAACCAGCAACCTGCAACCTGCCAGCAGCAACCTGCAACATGCAGCAACCAGCAACTAGCAGCAGCAGCAACGTGAAAGCTGCCGCAAGGTCAGCCAGCTGACAATCGGGATGTGTCAATTGGCCAAAAAACGTGGCTGGGAACGGGAAAAACCAAACAACAATGACAGCAGCCAACAGCCAACAGCCAAAAAGCAACTGCAACGCTTATCGTTCAAAAAATCAATAAAAGCGAAAAAGAAAAAGAAACAAAGCAAACGAAGGTGGTTTGCCCTTTCGAGCAAACATTTTGGGGGAAAGTTTCACCTGGGGGGCCTGGGAAAAGTAAATGTGGCCAAGCAACCCAAAGGATCCGGATCCGGAGGATACACACTATTTTCACAACCTCAAGTACACAAATATTGTCCCAAAAAATGTCCCAACAATTATGCTAATGAAAACGAAAATTGTGTAAGACACACTACAGTAGTGTGTGCGAAATGCAGTTAATATAATTTACAGCCTGGCCAAAACTGTCAGCGTTGATGACCCACTCATTAAAAGAGAGGCTGGGGAAAAACAAAAAGCACAGACGAAGAAAAACCAGCGTGACAAATGCGTGAGAAAAACAGTCAAAACAGTTGGCAGCAAAATGGAAAACACACAAATTTTGCCATGACACCCTCCTATGACTTATGACACCAAAAGCTGGTAGTTGATGCTGGCAAAACATCGAAGGTAAGTACTTTAGTCTGAAACATTAGACAGTTTCTTATATTTTCCAAGAAATAAAAATATATCCCATCAGGAGAAAGTGCTGGAAAATCAAGAGTTGCCTTTGATGTGACCCGCAGTGGCAGTATTGAGGTAGATTCACAGGTAAGTTCTGCTGACAACCCCGTCAAATGAGACACAGAAATCTAGTGTAGCCTGAAATTGGCTCATTTATGCTGCCTGCGACTCTCTGATTGTTATCATCGGCTGCGTTTAATGGCAGTGAAATACCAGTATCATCACTTTGATTGAACGCCTCCATTTAGACGACTCTGTGACTCTGTGCCAAATGTGCAGCCCAGAAAGTTTCGTTCTCGGTGGCAGTTTTGTGCTATCAGCACTCATGCATCTGGAAAATACGAAAGTAAATGGAATAAGAGATACATTTACTGGCTCGCGTGCTTTCCTCTGCAAGTATCTGAACGTATGTATCTGTATCTGTATCTTTATCTGTTTCTGCCATTGACAAGTGTCACTCTTGTTGCTCGGCTGCCAGCCAAACGCTGAAATTACTTAATAAAAGTGAAATTATGTCGTCGCTTCAGAAACAAGTTTATGAGTCGCGGTCTTTTCTAAGCAGAAAACGAGAGTGAAATTTGTGGTTTAACTAAAGTCCGCAAAGCGGAAGTGGTTTCGAGTAATTACATTAGTCAACTGGCATTCTGCTTCAATTAATTTTCGAGTTTGTGGCCCAAGTCTTTTGTTTTCGTTTGCATGGAAAATTTCAAACAAGAAAAAAATATAAGGTTAAAGTTAAAGGAAAGTAGCTAGTCTTTAAATTATATTGAACATGTATATTTTACCCTTCTATTTCTTTCATTAAAAGAAAATAATAATATTTTATTTATACAAATCTAAGCTCAGAATAGTTTATATGATTAGGGATTAAATTTTATCATTTCCAAAACCCTCCCTTACATTATTTTATTTACCACACACTAAATCAAATTGTGTTTTAAAGAACAAACAAAATATGAACGAATTTTATTTTATTCAGTTTGCCTTTATCATTTTTAGGTCTTCGGTGCCAAGCATATTTTTTAAATTACGCACAAGTATTTTTAGCGGAATGCTTGCCTTTCAGGGCGCGTAAAAAAAAGAGGTCACGGCGAAGGGGGAATTTCTGTGAGGAGGATTCGGGGTAACTTTCACTCGACACAACGCATCGCGTCGCGACATGGAAGTGGAAATTTATTAGCGAATTATGATTTCTGTGCACAGGCTGACGGACACTCCATGATAATGGTGGTGGTGGCCCAACTTGGCCTGCAACAACAGGCCAAAAGCACAAAACCAAAAAAAAAAAGACAACAAAAATCGGCAGAAAAGCAAATGAACTCGGAGCAATTCAGGGCAGACCAAGGAACGTGACTGAGAAACCGAGAATCGAGGAGCGGATGAAAGAAAGTTGGCTGCTTTTGACTCATGGAGGTATTTCCCCCTTACCCCCTTACCCCCTTACCCCCTTACCCCCTTACCCCCTTACCCCCTCTTATAACCCTCTCATACCCCTGACCCTTGGAAATAATGAAAACGAAAACATCAACAACAACAACTGCGCAAATACAAACACAGAGAGCACACACAACAATTTTCTCGACAACGAATTTCTCGACAGGTTTTTATTTTCGGGGCTTTCGCGGCAAGGCAAAATATTTGCTTAACAATTTCTACTGTAACAAATAAATAAACTTGTGCTGCCCCGACAATAATGCACATTAATTGTTGCCATTGCCAGATGATGATGATGATGATGAAACTCAAGCCGCACAGAGTTGGGGCATTGTCTCCGGCCAGCGATGTTGCAATCGTTGTCACCCACGTAAATGGAGTTATAAAGAAGCCGCAGGTCCACCGAGGATGACTCAAAAGAAAGTGAAATTTTTGGGGAGAAAAAACCAGAAAAACATAAGAAAAAAAAACCCAAAGCGATGACAAGAAGCGAAAGTGAAATGCTTTCGCGGCCATTGATGATTCAATCGGCCACGCCCCTTTGGTTAACACCATCCAGCAGCAGCCCCAAATACTTGCATCCCAAAAATGCGAAAGTTTGGTTATCAATCCCCCCCACAAAACTAAAACCAAAAACAAAACCCCAAATATTTCTCATACATAAAACGATCATAAAGTCTCCTCTTCGGCTGGGATATTTTACAATTCAGATGAGGGGCCTCAAGAGGGCGATAAGCATCTCTGGGTTGCATAAGCCCGATCTCAAAAATAAACGAGATGCGATTGTTCAATGAGATTTGGTGTCAAATGGAAGAAGTGTCAAGCTCCAGGGAGACAAATTCGTGGTTTATGTAATTGTTCTTAAATTTTTGGTATTTTTTTTTAAGTTTTAGTTGGAAAACATATTGTACAGAGCTGTCCTTACTACAAGGTTATTGACTTTGCTAATTTAACTTGTAATTTCTGTAGTTTAATTATTAATACCCATTATTTAATACCCAAAAAAGTATTTTTTTTAAGGGTTAACCCTATTTAAATTTATATATAATATTATTATCTTAATCAGTTGATTTTTGGTTGCTCAACCTATAATAATGGAAAAAAAAGTTGCCAATTTAAATTTGTACTCTTTAAATTTCTTTTCTCTTCTTTTTAACAATTTTTCAAGACTTCAAAAAAATTTAAAACATATATATTTTGCAGACTTATTTGTAAAATCATTTAAAATGTAGATACATAGTTGCAAATACTTTTATATTACCCAATGGTGAACAAGCAAGTATTGATTTTTTTTAAGTTGATTTTTTTAAAATAAATGTAGCACATTTTGCATATTGCAGGATTATTAAGTTGACAAACTTATATCAAAAATCCATTCCCAATTCGTTTGGGGTTTCGCTAAGAATTATTCCTTCGTCTTGGTACTAAAGTGTACCCATAGAATTAAGCTGCTGATGAATTGCCTGTTGGACTTTGGAGTAGTCTAAGCGGCTGAGGCGACTGAAATCCGCTGCAGGAGCTTAAGTTGCTGTTACCGGTTCGGTTTTAGCTGGGGGTTCGGTTTGGATTCGGCTTTCTAGGCACGTTGGCCGCCTGGATAAATGGAAAAATGGTTGTCAACATGTCTTGGCCATGGGCAACTGCCAATTGCATTTCCACAGACCAAACGTCGATCGACGGTCATTGAGTGGCGTCAAGTGCGCACCGCTCAAATTCAACTTCAAATTCAAATTAAAATGAGCCGTTAAGATGCGTCAAGACGGAACCGAACCGATAAAATCATCAGCTTTTGGCGGTCGTGCCATTGATTAATGCCGCATTAACCCCAAAATGCAAGCAAACATCCAAGATATATCATCTGGTTGCCACTGGGAATACTCTGAAAAGCCATAGGAACGCACAGCTATATCTGTTTGTCATTTATATTTTATTTCAGACTTTAACTGAGGCATAAACCAATACATAACCATGTAAACGCACAGCTACTTACATTTAGAATTTTAAAACACATTTGTTTTTAATTTTAAATAAGGTTATTCCACAACAACCTATACAAACTATTCCACTTAACACTCAAATGAACTTATAGATTTATAAAAGAAACATAATAATCGATTTCGTTTATGATAAACCGAAAACTAAAAGATGAAAGTATGAAATGCAAATCATTATCTATATAAACATTTTTTTAATTATGAAACGTTATAGCTTAAATTAAAAGCATCAAAATTATTTCATTTGAGTTTACAAGTGGTTTTCTTGTCATTAATTTATAATAATATTTTTAGCATAGTAATTACACCATTTAATATACACTCATGTTTTGTTTAAAATAACAAAACTTGGGGCCTCTAAGGCAGCGTTTAACATTTGATATAAAATCTTGTTATAAAATAGTTCAACACTTCTTTTTGAGTAGGCATATTTTTTCAAGAAACTTTAAGGAACTTTATTAGTGTCCTGGTGGGTCAGTTAGATGCCAGCACCACTTGACCCACTCGATAAGGGTATGATCTGAAGGCCAAAGGCCAGAAGCCGCACTTAAACTTAAACTTCGACTTCGAAACGCTTTGGATTTGTGTGTTTATGGAGCTTGATCCATCGGTGATCCGGGGGTATTTGCTTTGGAGTAATGAGTAAACTGGGGGGCAGGTGGGCAGGTGGGAAGAGGGAAGGGGGAAGGGGGGGCTTCGTGCTCATTACGCTCGGTAAATGCGGCCGGCCTCGTAGTCGCAGTCGAAATCGGATTCGAATTCAAACGTGTAACGGCCGGCGGAGAAGAAAGCGTTCCGCCAAAAAAGGGGCACAAAAAGTCGAACTCAGCTCGGAAGACAAACAAACTGCCAAATGAATCTCTTTGAGGTCAGCAATTGAGTGTGCTCAATGGCTCTGCACCCAAAGGGGAACTCAATTATGTTTGCCATCAGGTGGTGTGGGTGGTGGTGCTGGTGGTGGTGGTGGTGGTGGTGGTGGTGGTGGTGGTGCCACAGGTATGCGCATTGTTAATTTGTCAAAATGCAAATGGGGCAATGTCACCCACGGGCAACAGCAGACATCTGCACTGCCACAAATTGTTTATTATTGAATGAATGTTTATGATTGAAAATATTAACACAAGTTAGTATTTTACAGATCGCTTGACTGCAGTTAAAAAAAAAGGATTACAGTTTTTAAAGGGCTTTTAATTGGTTAACTCTATGAAAGGAATAACTTAAAGTGGTTTCAGTTACCCCAACATTTTTTTAAGAACTTATGTTTAATGAATAGCAAAAGAACACGAGATAGGCACTTTGTTATTTTCATGGTAAAATTGTTTTGCCTTTGCCTTTAAAAAAAAACATTTACACTTTCGTCTCAGTAAAAAAAACGAACAATTTCGGTAAACTTTTAGTGTACATATTTTTCTTTATTTTTGCACAGTGCACACAAGGAGCAGTGGAATCCAGGCAAGGGGGATTGACAGATGTCCAAGCCAAAGTTAAACCGAAATCCGAAATCAAACGGTGCCTGGCATTCAGCCACGCATCAAAGTCCACCTCGAATCCAAATCCAAATCCAAAACCGAAGTCGAAGGCGAAGTCAAAGACATTTGGGAGTGTCGCCCGCGGGGACTCGCCTCGAATTCCGCAGCGTAGACAAAAGTAAGTAAGTGTGCATGCCAAAAGCCAGAAGAAAGAAGAAAGATGAAAGAAGAAAGATCCATGAGACAGCAGGCCGAGAAGCAAAATGTTTACGTAATCAACTGGCGAATTGTTTATGGGATTTAGCATGCGTGTTGCATGATCAAATGATCGAATGACTGTGTGCCAAACTTTTTGGCATCCAGAATGAGTGAGTGAATGCACTGCAACGGAACGCTGCGGAAAACAATCCAAGAAATGCCGACACTCTATTTTACAGCATATAAAGTAAGCGCTTAAACCTAAGTTTCTTTATAATAAAATTGTTTGGGATAACTAAAAACTCTTTATAAAATCTTGTTTAAGTTTAGGGCACCTCAATTGTTACAAAACTAAACAGATCTAAGCAAGTAATTCGAAGAAATTTGACTTTGAAGAATCTGTGGAACTGCTCCGCACAGAAAGATTTAAGAAATTCATGACGACTGGTTTTTTAAAGACAAATGTTTTCGAATTTTCAACATTTTCGGAAGGTTCCGCTATTCCTATGGGTAATGGAAAAGTATTTTGGATGGCAACTCAGAAGGACGCAAATTTTATGGAAAAATACAAATTGTTTGTGAAATTTTTAAAAATTTCTACTTTTTTTTCGGAAATATGTATTTATATGTATTTATGTATATATGTTCTTGTGGTGGTCTACCTACATATGCTACATACATTGAAAACTTAAAGGCCGAATAATCTAAAAATTTGTATAAACAATTCCAATTTATGAAATCACAGATGTCTTATTGGTCTTAAACTATTTTGTTTGTTATACGATTAAGTTAAATATAGATTAATATAACCCAACGGTTAAACTTAGAACTAAGTTGGTCACAAAGCTTTGCGGCTGCTTTCAGTTTCCAAAGCTTTTCAGTGTAGACTGGAAAGGGTGTAACACAAAAAATTAAAATTACACATTAATATTTCAATTCAATGCTAAACAAAAAGTTTAAAATGCTGCTTTTTTATGTCAGTTTAAGTAAATCTTTTGCGAAAGCTTAAATATTTTTATGTCAGCTGGGCAGCTCTTGGTTTAGCCGGGACACGAACCGCCAAACAGCCGGTGGGCAAAACTCTCCACTCTCTTTGCGGCGCCTGCCAACTCTGGCGACGTTCGTAGTTCTCACTTCGTTCGGGAAACTCATCCGAAGTGCGCCGCATCGTCCTTTTTTTAAGGCAAAGGATGCTTCGAAATTTGCGCAGTTTGCGTGCGGTTTTCGGAGCAATAGGATGCAGCAGCAGCAGCAGCAGTAGAAACAGCGGCGGCGAAGAATCAAATTCAGCGGGTCAAATTCTAGAAAGGAGTTGTGAGTCCTTACACCTTACACCTCCCTCATCACCCTTCCCACTCCAACCCAATCTTCGTGCCTTTCAGGATTCCCAGGAAATCATCTTCGAATTTGGCGCGTTTTTTGTCGCTGAAATTAATAAATGAAATCACGAATCTCGGTGTGCAAATCGCTTATATTTTTTTGTTGCTTAATTTTTTGCAGTGTCCACAGTGTTTGAACAATTGAAAAACCACTCGAACTCAAGTTAAGTGAATGGATAAGAAATTAAAAACAGGATTTACGAGTAGGACAACAGAGTGGAAAGTGAACAATTAAGTGTGTTTTTTGGGCTCTGCAAGGACCCTTGGATTACCTTGCGGGGCGAGCGAAAACGGCTGAAAATAAAAACTTCGCCGGCGGTAAGTCTTAAATAAACATAAACAAATGCAGTTGGCGTGAACAGAATAACACTTTATGCTAGCAATTGTTTTGTTTACCCAAACATTGATATGTTTGTTGTGGGTGTCTAGTTAATTGATTCTTCTAAATATTGTTTCAAGTTTAGAAAATGCTCTTGTTTAAATTATGTCTGCGCTTGCTTTTTCCGTTTTTAACGTGATTTATTACATAGAATTTACCTAGCAAGATTTTCGACCTAACAACACCTTTAGCTTTTGTTTATACAAAAAGTAAAGTACGGTTTTACATTTTTAAAATATAAATAAATTAAAATATAACTCATTCATTATAGGGGAGAGTGGGGATAGGTGAACCACTTTTTTTGTTGAACATTATTATGTCTAAACAATTCGACGTTAGGGTCTGCTGTTTATAGGAATCTAAAAGAGCATTCATTCCTTTGCATTTAAAGTATTTTGTGAAAATAATATGTCACGTTTTTTGAACTTTATGAGCATTTTAAAATTTTGTCTCGAATGGTTCAAGTATCCCCACCCCTGGGGATAGTTGAACCACCTTTCAGATTAACACAAAAACTACAATTGTATAAAAAAGTGTAATTTATTTCTTTGTTTATGCCTTTTTCTGTTCAAATATAAACATTGCACATTTACAGCATGGAATAAAACAATAAAAATATTTATTTATTAATCTTTTTTTTTCTTTCTTTTTTCGAAGGTTTTCTTGAGTGTTTTGTTTGTGCTTTTTGGCGATCAATTTTTCTGCGGTGAGTCAGTGGCAATGATACTCTTCCCTCGTTTTCTTCCTCGAGTTGTCTGTTTTCGTGGTTTAGCCTTTCCCCACAAGTACTGGTTTATGTATCCCCACAAGTACTGGTTCATGTATCCCCACAAGTCATAAGCCAATTGGAAGTGATTTGGAGAAAACATGGAATATTTGAACTGCGTCAGCAATCCATGAAAATATCATAATTTGCGTCTACTTACGATAAAATACAATTTTAGGAAGTTCAATGCCACTGACGAAGAACGATAGAATTTTTCCTAGAAAACGTAAGGTCACAATTAAAGCTGCAAACGGGGAATAAAACTTCGATTAGCGATAAAAACGACACCAATCGTTTGTCGCGATTGTGCGTGCGTGTGAGGCTAGGATAACGACTAAGTAAGCAACACACATATAAATGGTGCACAAAAACATGTCAGAAGGTAAAATATTTGTACTGGTTCATCTATCCCCATGGTTCACCTATCCCCACTCTCCCCTACAAATATAAAATATATTTAAAAGAACCCTTTTCTTTTAAACGAGTCACAACACCAACAAACCTTTTATATTCACGTTCAGTTTACATAGAAATGCTATGAGCAATGTAAATAAAATTTCCGGGAAGCTCCATTTATTTATTTATTTTCGCAGTGTAGGTGGATTTGTGTATTTATAGATTTTCCCTCCATATTCCATATCATTACGGCTGCCATTATCAACGCCTTTATTACGCTTTCGCCTTTGTGTTTGGGCCTCTTTTGCGTCCATTTGTTTTCCCCTTTGCGCTCTTTGATGTTCCACATCCACAATAGTTGCGAAATGGAGGTGAGGGAAGGGTCAAGGGTCAGGAGGCGGTGGTGTGGCGGTGCGATGATAAGCAACTTGTTACGATGACCACGACGATGAGCGAATTGAAAGCTTTTGTACCCACCTCCTGCGGTGTGCGGACATTTCTATTCCCATTTTTCCCTTTTATTTCACGCAACAACCTTTTTCCGGAGCCTGGGATCAGGGTCAGGGCTGTGAAATCGAATCATTTTGTAGGCTTTATATTTAATTTGCATGGTCTAGCCGCAGCCACATCATTGAAGGGTTGGTTGGGGTTGGGATTGGGATTGGGTTCAAAGGGAAAGACTCAGATTCTTAAATTTCAGCTGCATACTTTTCTCCGGTTGACTAAATGAAATAAAGGCAGCAGCAACAGTTTTGCGGTGTTTTCTTTTTTCTTTTCTTTTTTTTTGATCTGGCACCGAAAAGTATGCCATGAATTTGAAGAACATATCCTGGGTTTTGGGAGAAACCAAGGGGATAGAAAATTGCAGCTTGATTGATGGATAAAGAACTTAACTAGAAGCCAACATCTTAACTTGACAGCTGTGTGAAAATTGTAGTTCGTTTTGACTCTTGTAAATCTTGTGGGATGAGACAAGGTTTTGCTAGTAGCCAATCAGATCTTTTAAAAATATAATCTATAAGTGGGTTACATTACTGTTTTTTTACTTTCATAATCATAACCAAATATTAAATATTAAAGAACTATATAGTTTGTGGTTAGGACTCAGCTTATTTTCAATGTCGTCTCAATAAGAATGTAAACCATTATAAGTTTCAAGAGAAAATTCAAGGCCATTTGACTTATTTTCCCTAGATATCCATTATTTTCAAGCTTTATTCTTCATTTCCCAGTTTTTCATTCACTTTTCTTGTGCCGTATTGCCTTTGCTTCATTAGTTTTATTGAATTTGCCATTGAGCAATGCAATGCAGCGACCACAACAAAAAGATAAATCGTTGCTCTTGTTTCCATTCAGGATGCATTGGAGCGACAGGACTTAAGGAACAGATAGAAATAGGCTGCAACAGCAGCAGCAGCACAACTTGGATAAAAGCAGCAGAAACATCTTCTACAATTTTTTGGGGCAGTGTATCCATTTTTGAGGCAACAACTGTGAGCAGCGGTTGAAGCGGCGCTGCAGCCGCAGAAAATGGCCGCAGCGACAACAGCAACATCCACGGTTGCAGCAGCAGCAACATCATGAATGCGACCTGCAACAGCTGCAGCAGCAACAGCAGAAGATGATGAGAGGGACGACGATGCTGATGCAGACGAAGAAGACGCTCCAGCGGACGACGATGGCGACGAAGAGCCAGAGCCACAACAACCACAAAAACACAATGCACAACACAAGTGCCAACAACTAAGTGCCAAAGGCAACCGCAGCAGCAGCAGCAGCAACAGCGAAAAGATTTTTCGCCAACCAAGCAGAATCAAAACTTAATTTACATAACAAAATAGGAGCAGCCAAAAACAGAAGTGTAAGAAACGAAACCGGAGAGGAACTCCAACAGCAGCGCAATCAAAAAAGAGGGGAGACACCTCAGACACAGCAGCAACATGTCGGCTCCTCTCTGGCTGATGCTGCTGCTGGCCACCACATCGGGCGGTGGTTGGGCGGCGGCCTCCGGCTCCGCAGTCGGTGGTGGGGCGGCGGGACTCCATCTGGAGATCGGAGTGCAGGGCAACACGCCCACGCTGATGGAGGCGAGCACCACTAGGGGCGGAAAGCGCGCACCACTGGCTACCACCAGGGCACCACCAAAGCCCAGCACCACCACCGAAATTCCAGGAACCACTAAAGTGCCAAAGATTAAAGCAGCTGATACTGATACTGAAGCACCTGCAATTTTTACCACTGAAAGAAGCAGCTCCACAGAAAGGGGCTCCACAGAAAGGAGCAGCTCCACAGAAAGGAGCACCACTGAAAGGAGCTCCACAGAAAGGAGCACCACTGAAGGAAGCAGCTCCACAGAAAGACCAGCTGTAACCGATGAAACTCGAAGAGTAACCACTGACGGTGACAGCACCACTGAAAGCCCAGTTGCAGCCAATGCAACCACAGCTTCACTGAGCAAGGATAGCCAGAAGAGAGAAATGGTGCAGGAGGTGGTGCAGCTGATAGACCTAGAGCACACGGTCGCACCACCCTTGGACAGTGGACACGATGGCCTCAAGCTGACGAAGAAGAAGCAGTTGCAGCAGCAGCACTTCCCCACCACCACGCGAGCAACAACCACAATTGAAACGGAAGTGGAGAGGATACCGACCACCAGCAGCACCACCACCGCCACCAGCACAACCAGCTCCACAGGGACCAGCAAACCTGCAGCCCTGCTCCCAGTGCACAATGGCTACCTGGGACCGATCTTTATGGGCGAGAAGACCTTCAGTGTGGTGCATCCGCTGAAGAAGCCGCAGCCAGCGAGCCACCAGCATGTGGCTTCGATTGAAAGCCAGCTGCGAAACGGACGTCTGGTGGAGATCCTGGCGCCCACGGCCCTGCTGGAGCAGGTTCCGGAGATTCCCAGCACCACCCACGCACCAGTCGCACCAGTCGCAGCACTCGCAGCACACCCATCGGGAGTGAGCACTGCCTCTGTGCTCTCCACCACCGTGTTTCAGGTGCCCGAGGTGCTGCAGACCAGCACCACACGTCTGCCAGCCGCCGAGCTGGCTGCACCGCCTGCTGCACGAACCGAGTCTAAGATCTCGGACATCCAGATCGAGGTCTACGACTCCACCGTGGACTCGATAGTGGCCTCGACGAACTTCCGCGACAGCGAGGGCTTCTACGCACCACCGCAGAGCCCAGTGGGGGAGATGGGCGTGGGCACCACCAAGCCGGTGCGTGAGCTGCCGCAGGAGCGGTTCACTCAGTACGTGATCGATCGGGCGGATGTGTCCACCCAGTCGGCAGCGAGTGGTCCCGGTACAGTGGCAGTGGGCAAGCCCGAGCCGGCGGCCATCGAGATTCACATCAATGTGTCCGAGGCCTTTGGTAGCGAAAGCGAGGATCTGGAGTTCTCCTACCGGCAGCCCTCGTTGGTGGCAGAGAAGCCGGGAAAGCCGGGTGACGAGATCCTGGTGGTGGAGATCATCGACAGTGGGGCGGACAACAGCAGCGCGGAGTCGGGCTCATCGTCCGCGGGCTCTTCGAGTGCCGAGCACGTTAGCCCGATCTTCACGTTCCGGAACTCGGACGCTGCAGCCGCACCACCGCCCCCCGTACGCCCACCCCAGACGATTCAGGACGCCGACGAACTCTTCATGGCCGACCTGAAGGAGGGCGGTGGGGTTTCGGTGCCCCGACCACCGCCTCCGCCACCGCCACCGCCGCCACGGAAGCCCAGCATCGACCGCGATTCGGACACGATCTTCTACATTTCGAACACCGAGGTGAAGGTGGGTGAGTCGCTGCCCACAGTGGCTCCGTTGGGCGATCAGCAGCGCAAGTTCCAGCTGGAGAACCAGTTCTTCCCGGCCAGCTACGTGATGGATGCACAGCAGCAACAGCAGCAGCAGAAGCAGCCGGCGGAGGAGGACATTATTCTGTCACCGCTGCACCACAATGCGGATGCCTTGAAGATCTTCCGCAGTTCCTCCTCGTCGTCGTCGTCAAGTGGGGACGGTGCACCGCCGCTGGACGTCACCTATGTGGGTGAGTCGGTCATTGAGGTAGAGCAGCAGCCGCAGGGATGGAACTTGGCCTCCAGCTTCAGCTCCAGCTCTACGGCTCCACCGCTGCCGCCGCAGCAGCAGCAGGACATTGTCATCCAGCCGGCGGTGCTGCCCGATTTGGCCATCGGAGTGCCCGTGATCGGGGAGCTGCCGCCGCAGATCGAGCTCAAGGAGATCGACTACATGCCCGGGGAACTGGGATTGGGTCAGGGCGGAATCGGGATCTACGACAACGACATCCAGAGCAACAGCATCGACAGCGAGCCGGACGTGATCGAGAGCTCCATTCAGTACGGTGGGGATCTAATCGACGATGGAGCAGGCGGCGGCTTCGACGGCGTTGAGGGCTCCTATCCCTTCGAGAGTCCCTCCCACCGCCAGCTGCAGGTGGGTCACAGTGGCCTGAGCCACCAGCCGCACCGCCAATCGCCCAACCACTTGCACCGCGACCAGCTGCCAGTGGCGGAGATGGTCAATGCCACGCTCCTTCAGCGGTATGACAATGGAACTGGTTCTGGTTACGGATCGGGATCGGGATCTGCTTCGGCCATGGCTCCCCTGTTGGCCAGTGGCAGTGGCAGGGCCTCAAATGCCACTGCCCACTCCGAGGATCCTCTGGCTGACTACGATGGTGAGTTTATTGGTCCTCCTGGTCCAAGTGGTTGGTTTTGACTGGTTATTTCTTGGGATTCTTGCAGGATTCTTCAACCTCTTTGCTGTTTCCATGGGTCTTATTATCGTCATTCTGCCCTCAGCCCTGCTGGTGTCCATGTACTGTGCCATAAAGTAAGTATATATATTCTTATAAGTTTTAAAATATAAAATTGTGTACCTATACAAATTTTAAAGAAGAAAAAAATTGGGGTAATTATAAACTAAAACATATAAAAACATAAAGAAAAACTTATTCTTCTAAATGAAATGATGGTAAATGAAATTATATGTTGGGCTACATAACCATAAAGTAAAACGTATAGAAACATCCTAGTTAATAGAGATAGAGATGAATTTAAACTACCATTCTGGGGCCCAGATGTACACAGACAGCCCCCGGTCCGTCATCCTGATCCTGAGTGCTCCTGGGCCATTTGGCTCAGCTAATTGGTTACGCCTCGTGTGGCGCTTAATCAGCTTAGACGGCGCAGTGTCCCACACAAATCAAAAATAATTGCAAGAAATTTCGAGGAAGTAGGATGAGCTTGGCTAAGGCCACCTCAAAATAGAAAGACAGCAGATGTGTGTGGGTGTGGGCCCTGAGTGGCAGGCAACCCTAATCCGCCACCTAAGCCACCACCCTTCATCCTCTCTATTTTAAGGATTCTCGGCTGCCGCCTTTGGCGAAATTTGTTGCCTACTTTCTCGTGGGGCGACCCACGCATGGCAGAAGAATGCACTCAATCTAAAGCAATTTGCCGGGACAACCACCTGACCCCCAGGACCCCAGACCCACCATCACCCACATCGCAACCACTGAAAACCCGCGGCGCTCGCTGCAGGCAAGGCGTGGCAAATCGCATTTATCAGCTTCATTCGTGGCATTTTATTTCTCATTCGCATTGCCAGCGACAGACAGCAGAAACAGCAACAAAACATTGACAAATCTGTGACGGAGTGGGTGTTGGGAGGCGGGTGGTTGGTGGGTGGGTTTGAGAAATTTCGAGAGCAATGCCAGGAGCGCACATCCTTTATCGCCCGCAGTCTGGCCCATACATAAATCTTGGGCACGCCACGAATTGGGTTGAAAGCTGTTGGCGAAGCTGCTGCTGTTTCTGCTCCTCTAGATGTGGGTTTATATATAAAAATACGTATGTATACATAGTGAGAAATTAATATTAAAGCTTAGAGATATGTATGCATATTTTTAAAAAGTTTTTAGAAAAGGTTATGACCTTTTATCTGTTGTTATGACTGAATGCGATATTGTTATAAAATTTATAAAGCCTTAAATATTCTTTTTTTGGGGTTTTCACTTTAAAAAAATCTAAAAAAGTGATGTGAAAAATATAATATATAATATATATATATATAGTGATACTTTTATTCATTAAATTTCCTTATTTTTAATGTTTTTTTAGAAGCAAAAAATAATGTAATTCACTCTGTATTTTTTTTTAAAGAGGAGTCCTTAAATTGTTGCTATAAATTTGCCTCTGTGTAAATACACAATCGTTGGGCACTAAATGCCAAACAAAATGAAGGCAGCGAGTGACAGGTTGATGGGGAGCCCCAAGAAAACTGAAGTCGCAACAAATCAACGCGGCCGGAAACGGAAGTCGTCGCACGCACACACACACATAACACATCCTCATCCTCATCCACAGATGATGTAGATGCCAGGAGCTAACAAGGCAGCTGTTTTGTGAAGGTGATTCCCCGCTCCAGCTCCTAGCTCCCAGCTTTTACCAGCGATTTTGCTGCTTTTCGGCTGCCACTCCAAGTGCCGCAGGAAAAACGCATAAAGCGGCAAATGGCAACCGCAAACGTTGCCAGTTTGTTGTTGCCCCACCCAGAGCCACCCATAAACCACCCAAAAAGGTGCCGTGAAAAGCCAGAGTCAAAATAAAAAGGAAACACACAATTTATTTGCCTTATTCCCATCTTATTTTCGGGGGCAGGACACTGCGTGTTGTGCGTTTGTGTGTTTGTGTGTGCTGGTGTCTGGGAGGAAATTGCACAATAAACTCTCGAGACGAGAAATTAGTTGTGCGTGTGGCTCGTTTCGGCGGCTTCCCAACTTGAAATTTGTTGAGTGCCAATAGCATTACGAGGGCCACAAAGGCAATGGGGCAACGACAATGGTATACCCTGGGGATAATACCCAGGGCCAGGACACCTAGATTCCACGCATGTGGTAATATTTATGGTTGGTTGTGTTGGTATGAGAGCTTCTGGGAAATAAGTAGATATATAGATTTAATCCCTTGGATTACTGATTTTCCATGTACATTTTATTGTTCACTGTATATTTTGGAATAACTGTTTAGTAAGGTTTTTCCTGGCTTAAATTTTAAATATATAGTCTAAAAAGTTTGTTAAATATTTAAATAATGTATGGAGCATTTAAAAGGTAATTTATAGGCGTAGACGTAGTCCTAGCTATTCCCTTGAAGCTCTTCCATCCCCTGATGAAGTTAGAGCATCGCCTGGGTAATTGCAGGCAGCCGCAAAGTAGGCAACAAAATGTTAATTTGAGCCGCGGCATCATTAGAAATGCATTGGATTTTGAAACTCGGAGCCTGAGCGGCTCCAAAATGCTCTCGTTCTCTTTCGCACTAACGCTATATTCACTCCCCCCTTTCCCCACAGGTATGTGCTCGGCAAGAACGCGGTGGGAGGAGCAGGTGGCGCCCAAGGCGACGACAGCGAACAGGGGCAGGACTCCAAGCACGAGGTGAGTTCATTGCGAAGAGCTGAATAATCTGAATAGCCCCTCCTTGTAACACCTCCTGAACACCGCCCCCCGCCCCGCCCCCTCTGAACCTGACCCCATTCGACCCACCACCCACCACCCACTCGCTCGCTCGCTGGATGGAAATTGAAATTGAAACGCAAGTGCCATCATAGAGTGTCTTCAACTCTGCTGCCCCCCATGCACTCGTCGGCTGCACTTGGTCTCGCGCTCTCGAGAAAATTAAACAATGGCTGAAATTACCGCTGGAAATTTTATTGCGTTCCCGCTTAAAATGAGAGCAGAGAGCTTAAATTAAAGGTGAAACTGCGGTAAGGTTTTCGTCCTCTTTTTTTTACTATCGCGTAATGATCAGTTACAGTTTGAACTTTGGGAAAACAAACAGAATAATGAAAATTGCATCTTAATTCGAGTTAACATTGCAGAGTTACATCTGTATAATTTAAGACTTCTTTGTTTTCTAAGTTCTAAGTTTCATAAACAGTAAAGTTTCAAAACCTATGAGAATATAGCCCAAATTAGAGCTCAACAGTTAGCCTACAATCGGAATTTTAGGGCATGTCAGGGCTGTGTGGCCAGAGGTTAAGGTTCAAGTTGGAATGGAGCTCGAGTTGACTTGAAACAGGAATTAATTCCCTTGACTGGTAATGAAATTTCCCTGCGCTTTGATGGTGTGTGTGAAGGGGCTAAAGTGTGTGCGTGAATTGCATTCCAGTGAAGTACAGCCCTCTCTCTCTCTCTCTCTCTGTCTCCCTTTCGCCTCTTGCAGTCAGAGTCATCGTCATTCTCATCATCTGGTTCGGCATTTGCATCCACCTCCACTTCCCCCACAGTCACCCACACCCACGCCCACCCCCACCCACAACCGCCCACCGCCGGCAGTCAAGGCCATTTTCTGTCGCCTGGCCTGGAGGGCCTCGAGTTTCGATTCCAGGCGGTTGGTGGTTCCCCAGCCAAGAGAGGCAGCTGCAGCGGTGGAGGTGGTGTTGGTGTTGGTGGCTCTAGTGGCGGCAGTGGCGGCATCGCTCCCTGTGGCTCCGTCACCAAGATGACGCTCAAAGATAATCATCTGATTGTTGTCACCGAGGAGCGCCACGTAAGTTCGTTAGTCATCCGATCAGCTTGTCGTCCTTCGTCCTGGATTTTAGATGTGTCTGCCCTGCCCCCCGCATCCAGTCTCTGTCTCTCTCTGTTTTATCTCCTCTCCGCTCGACAGGATGTTGCCTGGATGTTGTCGTAGTTAGTTTGCTGTGCTTGGTGCCTGCCTTGGCGAGTGACTATCTTCCAGTTCTGATTCGATTGCATCCAAACAGTACTTTTCACCCTACTCATCTGACACAAACTTATTTTGTTCTAATCTTAGCTTCCTTTATTGATCTTTACGCATCCAACATAAATGGCACATATTATTTTCAATCTTAACTAAATATTCGGGATGTTTCTAGTAGATTTTTATATGCTCAGTCCAAGTATGAATCTAAAATTTACTGAAAACATCTTATCCTTGTCAAATTGATTAAGTTAGTTTTAGAATTACCTTAAGTTTCGTACTTCCCTGATTCTGTTTCTGTTTCTGAATCCTTTGTGTTAAGTGAGTACTTTGTTTACCGCACTCTCGCCCTCTGACACTTTGGGGAAACACTTTCCCACTTGTTTATTTGTCCTGGCCTTGAATGTCCTTGGGTGGTCCTGGCCCATCAAAGGGCACCTGCGGGCCACCAGGCGGCGAACGAGGGCCAGATTTGAGTCCGAACAACTTGTCAACTTAAGAGTGGCTGTGTGTGTGTGCGTGTGTGTGTGATGGTGTATCCTTGGGGCTTGTGTATGTGTGCCACAAGCATATGCAAATGCAATTTTCGACACTTTCCGCATGGCAGCCACCCGATTTGTCCGCTCTATCGCCCCACTCTGCCTAGTCCCTCTTCCTTTTCTCTCTCTTTTTTCCTTCTCCTCCTTCCTTGTTCCTTGCTCCTTACTCCTTGATGTTGTTGTAGCTGTCTGTGAGTCTTGTGTGTGTGAATGTGTGTATCTGGATATCATCCCCTCCATCGATTTCAATACCTATTGCTCTGATGCTTCGCAGGACATTTCGCGGAACGCACGGGAGACCAAGATGCACACGGACAAGGACGGCGTCTTCGTGGTGGAGGTGGCCCGTGGCATAGACTCCAAGGAGCCCTCCGGCGCCGTGGTCCTGGACTCCACGGAGCTCCCCTTCGACAACAAGCTGGCGCCCAACGGGGTGCTGATGCTCAAGGACAAGGCCCTGCCGCCCAGCCACGAACAGGTGCAGATCCATGCGCCGCCCCAGGACTTCGCTGCCGGCCACCCAGCACCTAGCACCCTGCACCTGATCGAGGAGGCCGAGGAGCACTCGGCCGATGATCTGGCACAGATGGCTGAGGCAGCGGCGGAGGCAGAGGCCTCCAATCTGACACGCACTGGCCTCTCGCAGTCGGATCTCAGCTCGACTTCCTCGGGCGACTCCAACAAGCGGTACTCGTATGGCAACCAGGAGCTCTATGTCATCGAACAGCCGGGCTATGCCACCAGCTCACCGACAGCCAAGCCCATCTTGATAAGTCCGAATCAAAGTCAAGCCCAGGACCTGGGCAACGATCCTGAGGCCGTGGAGAACGGTTCAGGCCAAGTAGACTCAGAGACTACACCGGGAAAAGTGGCAGAGCATCATACGGAAACGAAGGCAGAGACTCCACCAGAAATGAAGCCAGAGACTCCACCAGAAAAGTTAGATATCCCGGAAATGGAAGAGGTGGTTCCACCAACAGTGGAAGTCTCTCCGCCAAAGGAAGATGCGTTACAGATTGACCCTCAACCTGGAAAAGAGCAGGAGACTCAAATCGAAGCCCATCCCCAAGGAGAAGCCAATTCCGAATCACAAATAGAGGCTAAGCCAGTTGAACTAGTTGAGAGCCTTTTAGAGACAAAAACAGAGTTCCCAGCCGAATCCCAGACAGAACCCAAAGCAGAAATCGAAAACGAGCCGGAGGCCGAGAGCAACTACGACAGCCTGATGAGTCTGCCGGCACCACCATCCACTGAGGAGATCAAGGAGCTCGGCGATTACACGCTCATCGAGTCCAACCAGTTGGACAGCCTGCCACCGCCACCACCGCCGCTCCTGGAAGCCACCACCGCTCCGCCTACGAATGGCAAGCCAGAGGAGGAGGTGAACCTGGACCTGGAGGAGAAGACCGCAGCTATCGTCAGCAAGGGGAATGGGATTGGGAAGGTGTCAGCCAGCAGCCTGCAGCAGCAGCAGCAGCAGGTGAGCAGCGGTGTTGCCGCGGAGGAGCCGGCCACCTTGACACCACCTGCCTCGCCGCCCGCCTCCCCGCCACCCTCGCAGACATCGACGCAGTCGGGAGGAATCTACGGCAGCAATGGGTTGACCAACGGCATGCATCCCATGGCCGTGGTGGATGTGAACGGCAGTTAAGAAAGGCCAGGTAAGAGGGGTCGCTGAGCAGTGTGTTGTTTTTTTTTTGTATTCATCGGATCTCATAGAGATCGAAGGACATATGTAGTGTGTCTCTCTCGAGCAGAATGGCTAGCATTTAAGGATTACTAGGAGTACTGACACAACCCCCGAAACTGTGGCAAAATGTTCTCAACCAAACTTACATTTAAATATATACACAGAATAGAGAGAAACTTTTTCCACTTACTGTTTGTTGATTTTCGAATATTAACGAATCGAATAATAACAATTAAATGCGACTAATATATATAAATCATAATTGATTGTTTGTCTATTTGCGGCTGGCAGCCTCTCCCCCCACCAACCACCAACCACCAACCACCCACCACCCACCATCACCCATTGCCCCACTGCTCTCTCCGCGCGGGGGGAGGTGCGGCTAACGAGTATTTCAATGTCTATAAAAAAAGTGGTTTAACAAATACGATAGAATCAGCATACAAACTACATATACAAATACAAATAATACAAAAAAAATGAAAACCGATACATAGGATAACAAAGCAGAGCGAGGTGCGCAAAAAAGTAACTACCGATTTGTAACGATGCATAATTAATTAGGCTAATTATTTACACACACACAGGAAGGCCAAAAACACAACCGCAGAAAAGGCATTAATAATTATAGCGAAATTATTTGGGTGTCCTGTGTCCGGATCTCTATAAAGATTCATCGTACGGAGTTTAAATTGGCAGGAATCCGAATGAAATTCAGAACCGGAGTTGGTTTCAGAAGCATTAATGCTGGAGAATCTCACCAAATTAAATTATTGAGAGGTAATCAAATGTTTCTAAGCTTTGGGCAACTTCCATAATCATTTTTAAAATGACTTTAAATTTAAAACTTCGAATTTAAAGGGCAAAAGGATAAAGGACTCTCCAAATAAAATCCGGACATAGAACACACCCAAATAACGTTGACATTTCGATATTCGTTTCGCAAATTACACAATTCACTTGACAAAATCAAATGTGCCGAACTTTTGTAGCAAGCCAACACAATTTACAAAGAGAAACGAACAATTTATACAATGCCGATATGGTGATTAAAGCAGAATATGTGTAACCTTTTAAACGATAAACCAAAAATAGTTATAGTCCTAGTCGATATATATATGTCATATATATATATCCATATGTGTATGTATATTTTTTCGTGTGTGTGTATGGAGAAAGTAGAGGACTTCAACTCCCAGCAAATGAGAACTAAATGGCTAACGATAGACATAAGACATGAGCAAATCGGTAAACTAGATAAATGCAGATCGAGAATATTTGACCCACATAAATAACACAATACACACTTATATACAGCATTGATTACATATAGAAGAAAACCTTAACTCTTTGAAAAATCTTAGAAGTAAAGACAGACACAGACGGAATAATAAATTTATTAGTAATGTAAGTAGTAGGAATTATCTATGCCCCGGATATAGTGAAGGGGCTACTTATAGGTGGAACATAATCCCTGGCTAACGATTAACCACTTTTGTTGTTTACGTTTGTTCAAATTGTTTTATTGACAATTTCCCCCCCGATGGGCGATGAGAAAATATTATGAATATTATAAACGAATAACCCAAACTACTCGTAAATCAAATATAAAAGTTAGGACAAGCGTGCAGAATTTTTTTTGGATCGAACGAAAACAAAAAAGAAAAGAAATAAGTAAATGTGATTGTTATTTAACCTTAAGTTATTATTAAAACCTAACTTAAACTGATATGTGTGTGTGTGTGTGCGTTTAAGAACAACAAACAAAGCGAGCCAAAAGAAATGAAACGAAACGAAACGAAATGGAAGGCTCAAAAGCAAAGGCAAGCGATAAACAAGCGATAAACGATTAACAATTAACGATTAACGATAGCTGGCAACTAGGCGAGAGCAGGTCCTGCTAAATGGGGACTAACCCGAAATAAATGAAATTCAATATTAAGAGCGATTGCAAACCGAAACCCAATGAGAAATTGAGAAATACACACGAAAGCAAAGTCAAGCGAATGCATTTTCATTTTCATTTTTCCTGGGCGGGTTTGGAATTTCGGAATTTTTAATTTTGTGTGTTTCAGACTGTGCGCCAGACTCCAGACTCCCTCCATCGATTTTCGGGGGCAATAAAATCGAACGTAGCGGAGCCACTCAAGCGATTCGGTTCGGTTTGGTTTGGTTCGGTTAAAGACCCATAAAGCCCCATCTGACCAGGACATAAGCACCCCAAACTAAGTATGACTGCAATGTGTGCTGTGCGCCAGGACCAGGACCAGGACCAGCACCAAGCAAAGGACGAGCTGCCAATGGGAGCGAAAGGAGCAATGGACCGACAGGGAGCCCAAGTTGGACGTGCTACAAGAGGCTACAAGAGGGGGTGTGGCAGTCGCAATTGCAGCCAGCACTTTGCTGGACGTTTTGAATTTCAGCTGAGTCAAACGGCTACAGTCACCTGCACCCAACATGAGAGCATGGAATGCTACCTTGCAGATTCCCTGGCCAACGGCAGTGTATGATTGGTTGGTGGTAAGTATCATATCATATCAGTCAGCCCCAACAAGTGGTAACATTATCTTTTCTTATCTGATAAAGCTTAGCATACTTAAGAGTAAGTATTGACTTTATTTTGTTTAAAATTATTTTTTAATCGTGTTTAATTTTTTTACTAAGAGTTTGAGCTTCGAGGTAAACTTCTATTTAAAGTGCTTCTGAGTCGGAATCCCTCCATGGGAATAAATTCAGCTTCTCCAATTGTACTCAAACTCTGTTAAAGTATAGTATATTTAATTGTTTTTGCTTTTGGGTTCGAGTGGTGTTCCAGGGTATCGGGCAGTCGCTTCCCAGGGCTCACTTGCCTTCGGCTTCGCTTCCACTTAATTGTGGGAAAGCTCATGTTGTCTGCTCGTTCCGTTCGGGCTTTAATTTTTTCTTTACTAATTTTAAATGGCGCTTCCGTTGAGCAGGGGGGATTCTGAAGGATGTGGATGTGGATGTGGATGTGGCAGTGGTGGTGGCTCTTGTTGTCAAGTGCTGTCCTCCTGTGTGTGCTCGAAAGTTGAGTCGACTTGAAATTTTAATGAAATGCGCTGCTGCTGCTGCTGCTGCTCTCGAGCTCCATCTACGTCTATGTCTATGATTCCGGCTCCGGGCTCCTGGCTTCTGGCTCCTAGCTTCTGGCTCCCGGATCTCGTCTGCATTTCAAATTATTTTTAATTGTCATTTCTGCGGCAACGATGGCGATGGCGATGGCGTCTCATTTTCGGGCCTGTCAAAGGCATAAGGACAGGGCGCATTTGTGGCAATCAAAATATTTATGCCATGGACAGTTGATTAACCGCAAACAGGCAAACGGCGAAGCTGGGCTCCTGGTCGCGCCCTCGTTTATAATTAAAATCAAATCAGCCCACACACACAAAGTAGCACCACCACGTCTGCGGTTCGTTTGGGCACAAAGGGTTTGGGTATGGGTTTGGGCTTGGGTTCCGGTGGTGATATCGCCATAATTTCACATTTTGGTTGGCATTATGCAATTTGCTTATGCCCAATCCCGCACACCGTGCTCCCCGCCAACCCATCAATCCAGCAATCAGTGCAATCGACGGACTGGATACAATTTATTTCAGCCGCAGGGCAGCCCAAAATGAAATTGACATTTTGATGGGCCCAAACCAAAGTCATCATTACCGCCTGCAGCGGTTGGAGGGGGATTTCGGAGGGCAAGTGCAATTTAAGCTAGGACACAGATCATTAATCAATCAACTGCACAAAAACTGACAAATTGGTTGGTGTGAAAAATTGATATATTTACCTATCGAATTCATAATACCCATTTGCATAGGAACGGAATACAAAATAATGCGGATCGTTAAAAATTGTAAGTGAAGTAATTTGGTAATATAATATAAATAAAATAAATACATCATATTATATTTATCTGTGGGTAATTTAATGAAAAGGAAATGAAAACCAATCGAAAGCGACATGACGAAGCATTTCAATTAATTTGATAAGTTGTCATATTTATTTCTTAACAAGTATAAACCAATTTATTAATCGCAGAGCTGAGTATTGTAAAAAAATGGATTTCAACTGCGCTTGAACTGAGGAACTGATTGATTGACTGAGTGATTGATTGATGGATGCTGCAACAACTGTTGTTGAATTTATGGGCCACTGGCCATCGCATCGCTTTATGGTCATAGAGCATAATTGAATTTAATTTGTTACACCCGAAAAAAATGTATATAAATTGTGTATTCGGCAGTCTGTGTTAAATCTTTCCCAATGAATTTCGAGGAACTAACTTTGCCGAGATTCATCGCGAATTCACGAATTTTACGCTTCGATATGTTGAGCTATTGATTAAATTAATTTTTGTTAAAAACATCGGCTTTAAGAGGCGAGAGCATAGGACTCCAAAAATAAATCAAAATAGGTTGCCGATGCGTGGCCAGAAATTTAATTGATTCAAACAATTCAAACGATTTGCACATTAAAAACTCGGCTCGCGGCCACGGATAGAAAACCATGGCCGGCAAATCAAATTGAAATGCCAATTGAATCCAGTGTTTCCGAGTTCCCGAGTTCCCGAGCTCCTGAGCACCCACATCCACATCCCCAGTTTTTTGTGTCCCCGAAACTGCCGGCATGAATTTAATTTTGATTTTTATTTGGATTTTTATTTGGTTTTAAAAACGAGGAGCGATTTAATTGAATTGCCCATGGTCGTCCAGTCGCCGTCGAGACTCCACCATGGAATGGATAATATGCAAAGTGGGTGTGGGTGTGGGTGTGGGTGGAGCGGTGCTAATTTCATAGCCGGCCACGTTCCCTCCGGCAAAAATCAAATTGAGCGACCACCGGGAACCGGAAACGGAACACGGAACCCGGAAGGGGGCAAGGGTCGAGCCTTGCCTTTTTCATGTAGCCGCAAATTGAACACGCCGGATCCGAGTACTTATATGTATGTATGTAACATATGTACCTATATATATATTCAATTTTCAGCCCATAAGCAAACTTTAAGTGCCGTCCTTAAAGCCAAACCGACAATGGAAGTGTCCAATGCCAAGTGAAGTGTCCACTTCCGTCAAATGGAAATCTCAGTTTCAACTTCTTCTCCATCACTGACCCCGTCGTGTTGATTTGCCTAATTAAAACGGCTCGTTCGAGTGGAAACTTGAGAACACACATCCTCTGTCCTTAACATCCTCTGTGAACATATGCAAAAACACATAATTTCGACAATTGTCTGTTTGGTCCGTCCAATGAGGTGTAACATTGTGGTAAATTGAAGACTTTAACACGAAAAGTTGAGAACAAGAAATGGAAACAATGCAAATTAGCAATGGAACATCAAATGGAGACAAACTAAGCTCTTAACTTGAGTGTGGGCACACAAATTAAGCAAATTGAATGCATATTATTATTTAATTTGCCTTTAAAGTTAACTTTCTAGTATACTCAAAACCATGCAAAATTATGAGACATTCTTTTTTGTTTTTACATTAAGTTAATAAATTTAATTCCTTAAAAAAACTTCAGTCAGCCAGCCAGTAAGTTTAAAAAATTTAACTTGCCGCACAAGCTATTTTTTATTAAAGGATAACATGTTAAAAAGGTAAATACTTCTACTATTTTGAACACCATAAAAAATACACAAAATATACAAGGCAGTAATAAGAATATTTTGCCTAATAAAATTACACAGGTGAAGCAAAAAAGAAATTTGAAAAAGCTGCTGGGGAGTACCTATTAGGTTTTTAAAGAAAGCCCCAACTAACTGCTTAATAAAATCCCTTTTAACACCATGGCCAGCTGATGGAGCATTACAGCCCCCATATTACTTAACAACTTGAGGGACAGGAGGAGCAGGCCAGCAGCTGCTCCTCTTCGATCCAAACAAAGGAGGAAATAAAGGAGAGTGCGTTGCGTTGCGTTTCGTGTGCGTATGTGTCCTTTGTCATTTATCATTTGCCATGGTCCGGCGACTGCGAATCCTTTTTGCATTGGACGAGGAGGAGTCCTCATTCTCGTTTCCGTTCTTGTCCTTGTTTGTGGATGCGGGTCAACGGAACGGGCGCAGTGTCACTGCACCGGCCACGCCCCCAGCTGCACAACCAAGCCAAAACACACACACATGTCCCCCGAACTCTGGATTTCGTACTCCATGGAGCTACTCCCTCCTCCCACCAATCCTCTCAAACAACAGGCTATATTACGCTGTTCACACAGGTCCTTCCCCGCCTCTCCCTTCTCTTCCCTTCCCCTCCCTTCCCTGGTTGTATAATCGAAACCTTCTGTCATTTTCTTGTCGCTGTTTGTCTGCCTCTTGTTGTTCCTTTTTGTCGACTTTTTTGTTGTTTCTGCTGCGTTTTTATAACTGCTTGATGGCTACAGGGTAAACGTTACGTATACGACTAGTTGTCAATGTGTTTTATTGGTTTCCAGGAACTTGGATATAAACTGCAATAGAGTGGCACCAATAGGGCTTCTTTCGAGCCACAATCAAATACATATTATTATAACTGATTAATGGCTGCAGGCTAAACGTTGCGTTTACAACTATTAGTTATTTAATTGTCATGGTTTGGGCAAGAAAATGCACTCGTAGTATTTTATATTATGTTCTTATGAAGATAACAAGCTTTGATAACAGTAAAAACCTGGTAAAGTATTTAATATTTCTTATATAAAGATATTAAATATATGAAGAACAAGTAAAATTCGTTAAATTATGGCTAAACGTTGCATTAAAATAAATAAGAAAATGTCTATACTATGTATACACCATTAAAATGAATACCAAAAGCAAAACACCTTTAATCTTACCAGTTTGTTTTCTAAGTTGAAGCTTATACCTACTTAAAATTCTTCTCAGTTTGTTTAAATTTTAGATAATTCTTTAGCCAATTACTTTTTCAAGACTTTACATTTCTAGTTTTTTCATTTTTGGTATGGGGTATCAATAATCCCGTCAACAGCGCACTTTCCACTTTCCCGTGTTTTGTATTCATTTTCAGTTTTGTTTTTAATGCCAACGCTGGGCATTATTGCATCGTGACCATCGTGGCGTATACGCAATGTGCGGAGAGCAGAGCACTTCTTCCACCATTCCATTCGCCACTGCATTGTTGTTGCCACTGCTGGGTTTTTGTCAGTATTGTTGCTTTAATGCACCAAAAAATGTCACAACAAGCCCAAAAATGAGAAAAAACGGTCGCCAGGAGCTGGAGCAACTGGAGGAACTGACCTCATTTATGCTACGTACACACACATACACATACACACAGCCATCATCTATCTGTGGCATAAACTAGTGGCTGTTGTTGTTGTTGTTGTCAAGGGGGCTGTCCCTTTATTAGTGGGCGTGGTCTGCCATTTAATTGCAAATTTTACGCTTGTTCTAAATTTGTTGCCGGAAAGCAGGCAGACTGCAGCAGAGACAAGCAGCAAAGCCAGAATTTCATAATTGCAAAATGCACTAAACACCCTTTTTTAGCCACCCCCCTCGATGTCAGTGTCGTCGTGTTCATTAGCCAGAGATTCTGCAGCCCCCCTCCCTCGAACCACACACACACAAAATGCACAAAGCGGTTTACTCGTCTTCTGTCTTCCGGTTTGCTGCTGTTCCTGGGAAATTCATGATTTTCACTCACAATAAAAGCGACAAAAAAGCAAACAAAGGGTCCGGGAACTTCAGCTATCGTCATCGTCATCCTCGGTTGGGGGTACCCATGTACCCATAATGGGTAAATAGCAAATTGTTGAGTGTTGGTGGTGCTGGTGGTGCACAATACCCCTGGGAAGGAAGTGAGACTGACTGGAGCGACTGGAGCCCTCGCAGCAGGATGTTATTCATCATTTTCGATACATTACCAAAACACATTTCCCCCTGAAAAGCAGCAGCACGAATCATGGGAGTTTCCCATTTGTATAATTATCAAGAGGCAAGAGGGGGGGTGTCGAGAGTTTGAAATGATTTTCCACATTGTGTGTGTGTGTGTGTGAGTGTGCTTCAATCATTGATTGGATAGCTGCACTAACGGAAACACGAATGAATGTTAATCGATAAATAGCTGTTGAATAAATTATGATGAATTTTGACATGGCCATAGTTTAGAAATGTGAAATGAAAAGTTTGCCTGCATTTAAAAATACATTTTAGAACGGTTCACACAAATTGCCATAGAAAATATTTATTTCGTGTGGCTTGAAAAATGCATAATGACAAATTGTTAGCGAGAACTGTGCAAATATTTAGATGGTATAATTGTTATCACGAAACAAAGGTCATAAAACAAAAGGGAGTTTCTTGTCGATAGTGGAGCAGGCTTCTCAATCAAATCAAGGCCCAAGAGCCTCAAACTCAGATGAAAATAGTAAGTATACGCAACGTGCAACATCAAGTGAACAAATATATGTTTAAAAAAGAATACCTTAAACCAGTAACTTCTTGTTTATTAGCTTATAATATCATTATTGATAATCACTTAATTAACAGCATTTTCAAATCATTTAAAGTTAAACATTGACTTGAAAGTTTAATCAACACAATCCAACGCCTCAATCGAATGCAGATATATAACAATGAAATCGATATTGTTGGCCAGCTGATTTTGAACTGATGTTGACATAATCGTAGCCCTGCTCCGGGTCTTTGGTTTTCGAAGAGGCCAGGCAGCACTTGTCCTTTGGTTCCCCCAGTTTTACAGTTACAATAACAATGAGCTTGCGAGCTTGACTTTAAGTGGAACCTCTTCCTAATAAGCAAATAAACTGCCAGTTCAAAGGCTGGTAAACTGTGGCAATGCACAAAATATGTGGCAATATGGACGAGGAATGCGGCTCGAATCTAATCCAACTGGATGTGTGTGTGTGTTTTGATATATTTTTCGGGGAACTGGATGCTGGATTGAATGCAAACACAAATGCACAAATGCAGGGCGAATAAAAGAGAGGGGCAAATGCCGAAATGAAAATATTCGTTTTACGGGAATGTGTATCTAATAGATATGCAGTGACAGCACCTGTATTTATGTGTCTGTATCTGTATCTGCCACTCTGTATACGTGTGGCCGTATCTGCATGCCAATCTGCATTCTCATCTGCCTCTGTATCTATGTATCTGTGTATCTGTGTATCTGTATCTGTGCATGAGTTTGCATAGAAATTAAATAAATATTTGCGTGCAACTAAATTGGAATTGGAATGCTGGCTCTGGCTATGGTTCTGATTCTGATTCTGATTCTGATTCGCATTCTGATTCCAGCGTCGCCCTGAACGATTGCAAATCGAATTTGCATTGATGCAAATTCCAGTCCATTCCCCTTAAAACCCTCCCCCCCACTGACCACCCATCATAATTATTATCAGCAGCGGCAGCAACTATATCATTTCTAATTGCAGTTTGCGCACAAGTTTTTATTTTATGACCGCTGCAAACGATATCAACTGCACAGGCGAATGAAAATGAATTTAATGTCATTTCATTTCAAATTTAATGGGATGTGAACTAAAAATATTATACATACTCAAAATCTATCACATAAATAACTGATAAAAAATATTACACGTCTTATCAAATTTACTAGTATACAGTTTTACATTTTATCAATCCTCATACCCAAAACAGTCAAGGGATTTTTTTTAATTTTATGTTTAGAACAAAATGCAAACAAATTGAAAGACCTAAATGTCCCATGTTTGGTTGAGCCCAAATAAATACTGTAAAAATATCAATAAAATCCCTTATTTTTGGATTGTTTGGTAAAGACTGTAGAGTCTCACAAAAATTAATAAAGTTTGTCAAACATTTCATTCCATAATTCAGTTTAACATCCGATGTAGCCAGTTAATTCCCCATGAATATCGACCTGTATGCCCTCTGCAGTTGAATAAAAAATAAAACAAGGTGCACATAAATCCCAGCGGATTACCAGTTAATCATCGTGACCAGCGCACTAAGCTCTCTCCAGCGACTTACCTACGCCGATTGTCCCGTGTGCATTTATACATTTATCGTGTCAAGTGGTTTGTCGCATATTGTTTGCTTAGTGAATGACGTTTTCAAAGGTTTCAATGTGGAATTATGTGCAATTATTGACAGTTGTCCGCTTTTATATTCGCAAATGGCTTGACTGAGGGGGCTTATGCATTTACCAATGTGTAATTACACGCATTTTATTGATGATTTATTGATGAGTTGTTTGTGAGCCCATTGCACTTTGACCCATAGCAACGGTCAACGCTTTGAACAGTTGTGAAATGTTATGTATTTTTATTTAAATATAAATCTTAGTAAATTGTCACACAATTTAAAAAACAAATTTATGCAAGTTGAAGTTATGAAGTTTATTTTACAACACTTTTTATGACTGCGATAAAAAAATTTCGTGAGCACCCAAAATGCAGGGAAAAAGGAAACCAGGCGATGGTCAAAGGGAAAATGAAAACATTAAGCAATGTATTTAGCCAGAGAAGAATGTGGCCAGAAGTTGGAAAATGGGAAAAAGGGAAACTCATGCACGGTTGCCTACGAAACGTCGTCCATTCCGCTCAATGCGTGTATCATTTACCCTCCATCCCCCTCATCACCCCCTTCACTAACAATTTCCCTGCTTTTCCCTTCCGCTTTTCCTGCTTTTCCTGCCTTCATCCCACTTCCTGTCCCTCTTCTTCCCCCATTTGCATGCTTCGAGAGCCAAAAATTGCTCTCCAATGCGTGACAAAGCAGAGTGCAAAGCCAAAAGGAGAATGGAAAACTAGCAGAGCCCCGATAAAGGAAAAGTCTAGGAGGTGGGTGGGGCGGAAATTCAGGGGGTGGAGTGGGCTTTTGGGGTGAATGGCTGGCATGCTGCCTAACGATCTATTCACTTCGAGAGGCGTCTCGAGACTCCTGGCGACGACAACGAGAACTATTGAAGCGTATTAATTCTTTTTAATGCCAAAATAATAACGACGCCATTATGCCGGGCAACGGCAACAACACCTCCCACCCCCCAGAAAACATCCAATGCCACCCCTTTCCATTTTCGGTGGCGCCGGCGGTTTTTACCCAACGAGACGGCGACCAAAAGTCTGCAACGAAATGTTTTCCAATTGACCAAACAACGCAAAAATAAAAGCCAGCAACAACAGCACCAGGTTTGAAAAATATCAAGAACATGGAAATGGGCATTATAGGCATGTGCGAAGCCTTTGATACCCTGTCTGAATTCAAACATTTGCACTTAAAATTTGTAATTTATTTAAAATCTTTAAATTTGAATTACAGAATCTTTTTTATGACTAGGTACTCTTATTTCTTAGTTAATTTTACCCAAGACCATTGTGAGTAAAATATTTAGTTTAATCAAATATTTAATGTTAATGTTTGTAAATATTAAATATTACAAAATATTTAATTTATATTTAGTAGGACCCCAAAATAAAGTAAACACTTTTGTCTGATAAACTCCATTAAATACCCCTAAATTTGAGCAACTAACTAATGATACCCGCTAAAAGAGTATGTGGGCAGTGTCCGATACTTATAAACATAAAAACTGATAACGAAATCAAAACGTCGAACGAAGCCAAACGATTTGGAAATACTTGGACAGCAGGAGCAGGAGCAGCAACAACAATAGGCCGGAACGGAACGGAACAACAAAGGCCGTAGCCTTCTGTTCGGCCATAACATCAATGTAACGGCCATACAACATTATTATCATCGCAAATGGCAAGTTAGACAAACACATTGAGTGCCCATTTAATGGCCCCCCCATCCTGGAGCCCTGGCAACCCAAAGCAGGACGGGACCCAACTCAAGGCTGGACATGCTGGGTGGGTGGCTATCGGGAGGCCGAAGCAGAGGCACAGGCAGTGTATCAGCAGAAGATGGTTATGGGTCTAGGCACATAATGACCAAGCTAAACAGCAAATGAACTTTTAAACGTATTGAATTGACGTTCCACAGACAGAGGCTCCCAGCTTTCAGCTTCCAGCTTCCAGCTCCCAGAATGAGGCGTCAAAAGCGCCGCTGGCCCAGGGAGAAAAATATCCAGATGTGGGTGAAGCAAGGATATGGAGGCGGAGTGGGGGCATTAATGGGTTGCCATGGACAGCCCTCAGATATAATGTCTACTTGCTAAGTGTGTAAGCCCACGGCTGATGGCTGCATTGAATGAAGGCAGCTGAAGAGAACAGAAAAGCGAAAAACGGAAATCGAGGGACCCACAAAAGGAATACCAAAGCCAGATCACAGAGGGAACACACAAAAATACACAAAGGAAGTACAAAGCAAAGGGACTTCCCAGAAAAAAGGATAGGAATCCGGAATGGCTGCAAAAGCCAAAAATAGAAAAAAGACATTTATAGACCTTCATCATAATAATAAATATCTAAAGTTCCTGGAAATTAAAATGGGAGCTTTGACATTTGAATTAACTTTTTTGCTGTTACTTAGTGTAATTAATTTACAATATTTAGCTCTATGCTTATATAATTTTATATACCTACTTATATATTGAGGCTATTGCCCACTTCAACACGAATAAGCAAGTTTAGTTGAGTATCAAAGTTCTTTTGATTGGCCAGGTGGGCTTAAAATAATTATTAATAAATCCATAAAGCTCTTCTCAAGATCCACTTTTTGTTTTACTTTTTGGGATTTCGTTTCTTCGATTTAAAAATCATCAATGAAATTTAAAGTAAACGAGAAGGAAAGCTAAATGCGCTACAAACATCAGTCTAAAATTATAATACCCTGCAAGGGCATAAAAATGCATCAATTTATTGTATTTTCCAACTGATAAGAAATGTATATTTATTTATTACAGCCATTAAAGTGTTCCATTGTCGTATAAATCGACGTCAAGGCTGTGATTCACCACTGCGAACTGGAAAATCAAGCGTCAAGCAGCAGGACAAAAAAATCACAGCTCAAATTGAAAAAGAATGAAATCGTTTTTGGCAATTTATTATGGTCACGATCATTCGTCACCTCGTTCGCTTTATGGTCGAAAATAACAAAACAGCGGCACATGACATGCCCCTCTATTTTTTAACCATTTTTTGTTGTGTTTTTTATTATTTGCCTCTTTAAACGGCACTAACCTCTCGATGGCAGGACGTGACTGGGCAGCTGTGGAAAATGTACGAGCTCGAGTTGATTTAAACGATCCAGCGGCATGCAGATGGGTTTTTGATTTTCCATTTTCCATTTTCCAGTTGTGCTGTGTTCGTTATTTTGTTTTTACGAGCTGACAAACTGACGAATGACGAAAGCCAACAAGAAAATAGTGAGCGAGACGAGACGAGACGCTACAATAACAGACAGACTCGCATAATTTAACATTTTGGGGGTTGATACGAAAGGGAGGGAAGGCAAGGGAAGGGAAACCTGGGAAATGGGAAATGCTGCGGGGAAAACTCTCCCAAATGGCAGCGAATTTTCGTCTGCCCTGTTTGTGTTTACATTTCGTCTTAAGCTGCGACAAGATGCCGCCATATATTTGTCACATGGACGCCTCTTTTACGGCCAAACGGGGTTGGGGGTCTAAGGGGATCTTAGGGGGGTGGCTTGCCCCCGGGGAGGGGACAGCGGAGGGGGGACAACAATCGACGAGTGGATATCACAGGCACTGGCACAACAAAAGCACATGGCGGGGCACTGAGGAGTTGTGTGCAAATAACCTTAAGCCGGAAGCTCGTCAAGTGACTTTGCTGCCTTCCTGCCAACAAGAAAAAAAAACGAAAACCTCACTATACGAGATTTACACGGACAAAAATTAAGGATTATTCATGGAAACTTGAACAAATTAAAAATATAGTTTATCCTTACGCAACAATAATAAATGTAAAATCTGCAATGACTTAAATATTAACAAGAAAGAACGCTATAGTCGGGTTTTCCGACTATAAGACTTGCGATACTCATTGCCCTCTTTAAAAACAGTTAGCTAGCCCTCTTCAATAATGTGTAGCCTACTTTCATGCGCAATCAGTTTTAAGCGCCCTCTCTTAAAAAAAAAATTGTTTTGCCTACTTTTGAGCGCAATAAAAATTTTCAACGCAGTTGTATGCACAATTTCTTGAAAATGGTCAGATTTTTAAAAATTTTTAGATATTTGGGTAGATATTTTCAACACGAACAACATTTGTAAGGGCCACTTTTCTATAGCACTAAAAATGTGGACACCACAGAGTTTTTTCCGGTTTATGGGCGTAAAAAGGGGCGTGGTCAGGTTTTGAAACAAACTTGATCTGCGCCTTGCTCATAGAAGTCTGTGTGCAAAATTTGGTGGCTCTAGCTCTAATAGTTCCCGAGATCTCGATGTTTGTGCGGACAGACAGACAGACGGACGGACGGACGGACGGACGGACGGACGGACAGACAGACATTTGATCGTTTACAGTATTTGCTTACTCTTCGAGTATCGCAAATAAAAATATAAAAAATACGATTTCAGTATTGGTTTACAATAAGTTTTCTTTTAAACAAGCATGAAAAATGTATTAACCTTTACTTGACTTTAGATTAAGTTTGAACTATCTTAAAATTTGCAGAAATTCTTTTATAAATTGAGGGGCGCCTGAGGAAGATTGTTGTTAGGTATTTATAATACGTACACCCCTATATTTGTGTTGGTCTAAGATATTGTTACAGCTTTTCTCTGTGTAGCCACCAACAAATGCTCCTCCATCATCAACGTATCCGAAGTATTTGCATTTTGTATCACTTAAGCAGCAGCTTTTCCATTGTTGCCACTGGTCACAGGAGACATTTATAGCCAAAAAAAAAAAAGAAAAGCTGAACACACACATAGCACGCTGTCGCATAAAACTTGCCCTTGGTTTTCCCGACTTTTCCTTATTTGCGACTCAAATGTTAAGTAATGGAATTATACGTGTGCTCAAGTATGGGCTCCATTTGGCTCCACCATCAAAATCAGCACCCCAGCGCCCCTGTTTTTCCTATTTTTTCAGCCCCCCCTCAAATTTCCCAACCCCTCGATTGACAATCAAATTTTGCTTGGCAACAAATTTCGGACAGCGCCGAAGGAGGCGCGTGTAATTGCCAGGACAAACATTGTGTTAAGTGGGCACCCATACAAACAAAGGCTCATATACGCTGGGAAAACTGTGGCCAAGACAGCTGTGTCTGTGTCTGTGTGTCTGTGCTTGTGAGTGTGTGTGTTGGCCTTGGCTTTACGAGCTCACTTACTTTGACTTTTCGGCGGCCGCCCTTGAAATGGCAGGACGGTCGTTTGTCTCCCTAATGTGGCACTTTCAGTGGATTACCCACTACCATTTTATTGTATTTTGATAATATTCTCTGGAACATACATATATTTTTAAAATGGTACTTCAAAGAACTAACTAAGAAATTGTAAAAGGTGGAAAATTATCTAAAGATTTGTTCTACTGAGAAAAGTGCTGCATACTTTCGGGCACTCATTTCTTTCCCTCGTTCAAAAGTTATTTAATTTTGATTTTTGTTTTGACTTTTATAATAAAACTCAGCTTTTTAGTTATTTCTGATTTTTATTATAAAAACTAAGAATAATTGTTATGCTATGATTCTAAAATAAAAATCGTTAAATAACTGTTAGTTATTTCTGAAAATCAAATGTTACAATTTCTATTATAAAAATCAAGAATAAAAGTTTATGCTGTTTATTGTGACCTACTCTTTTATGCAGACTACTTTTTAGCAAATGATTTTTTTTAACCATATCAGAATTATTTTCGTTTACTGGTTTTTTAAAGTTCCATTTTTACTTCCTTATCACATGCTTATTGCTTTTCCCTTCTACTGTCCTTCCCTATCCTTTCCTGCCTCCTTAATTTCCACCACTCCATTTTATTTTTGGGCTTACCTACTTATTTTAATTTAACCGGGGAAAATGGAAAAATGGAAAGCGGGGAGGTGGGCGGAAAATCGGGATACGGTCAAAGTGTTAAGCCATTGTCGCCATTGTTAGCATCTGCTCCGTGTGCCACGCCTCTCGCCCACACAATGAAAATATGTATATTTGGGGGTACCTACAAAATGTGGCAAAAAAGGAGAAATTAGAGGAAACACAGATGCCGACGAGGGCACAGAAAATCGCAATTAATCACAATTAAAAACGGCCAGCAGATTCTTTCTGCTCCCATGTACATATACCTTAACTCTTGTACATATACATATACACAAAATATATATATAGAACTCCCTTTGCCCACGTCATCCGCATTTAATTATGGAAATGTTAATTTGCTTAGCACTTCAGGCCGGCGACTTGCCGCCCCCCATTTCCATCTTCACCTCCTTCCCGGGCTTTCCCGCTTTTCCTGCTTTTCCCGGGGAAAACCTCGCGCCACCTGGTTGCCATTGCGAGTCAGCGAAAATGTTCATGTTTAGTTTTTTGCCATCGCGCCATTAATTTTCAATTAACACTATGCCAGGAGCAGACGACGCGGCCAACGAGAACGAGGGTGGGGGGCTGGAGTGGTTGGGGGCCAAGTGGTGCTCCTGATGAAGTGGGGGTCACCGTCTGGGTCACCGTTAGTCAATGCCACACTCCTAATCAGAGTGGAAGTGCAAACTGCCCAAGACGGAGCGTCAAATTGGTACCCTGGAAAATATGGAGGGTTTTTGCGGCTGGTAACGGTTATAAGAAAGTCCTGCTTACCTAAAAATAGGGTCACTAAATTTACAAATATATACAACAACAAAAAGAACTGGGTCTTTCACAATAAATAATTATGGTATTTACCCAGTAAACTATTCAGCACTAAGCCAGAATTTTTCAACCAGCTCTTATTATTATCTTTTCTAAAATTAATAAACAGTGTATATAAAAAGATTGAATGGATGATAAATGATTGTTTTTAAAATTGTTTATTTATTATATATTTTTAAATTAGCAGGTAATACCTCAAGAATGTTTCGTTAACATTTTAAAAACACTCAAAATATAATCTACCCTCACCTTAAGCCTTGTTTTTTGGATTGCTCCCCAAAACTCGCAGTTTTTTATACCATAAGTAAATCAATACACTTAAATTATTTCCCCTTGTTTTAGTGTCAGATTCTAACTACAAATTACATTTAAATTGATTGTTATATTAAGTAGATTTTTTTAAAATGACAACAACGAATTCCAAAGTATCCGAAGGTCTCTTCTCGAAATTATTCTTTTGTCACCGTGTTATTTCTTATTTATTGCCTTGCTCGAGCTCTCATTGGCACCCAACTTAACCCTGGTCAACCCTATGCCAGCCCAATCCCGACTAAACCGAAGCGCAGTCCTTGTCCACCTGTAGTTCACTTCATTTATCGCTTGTCCCTTACACAGTTCAATCCTTTGTTGTTCCCCAGTTCACCCCTCTTTTCAGCGCCCCTGTCGTTTGTGCTTACGCCATTAACTTAAAGTGCCATTGGCCCCGAGATCGGAGGGAAGCTCGCTCCGCATCTGGCCATCTGCGTAGTCTGGGAGCACTTAACTTAAGCGCTCTAATTGTATTAAAAGCGTGTCCTTTCCCGCCTACGGCTCTCTATCCCCCAATCCCCTGTATCCTGTCCCCTGGATCCTGTTCCCTGGGCCCTGTACCCTGAATCCAGAATCCAGAATCCTGCCTCATAGCCATATACTATAGTTGACTACGTTGACGTCAGTTGACGCAATATCTCGCTCGTCTCGGCCTTTCCAGCATCTCGTTTTTCCCGGCTAATTCGGCTAAGTGATTTTCATGAGTGCGTGCCAGGGCAGCGAGCTGGGTTTATCTGACTTATGGTTTAATTAGGGTCAGGCAGAAGGCGAAAGGGGTTCTTGCCGGCATTGCAATTAGTACCGATTAACCCGAACATGGCGAAAAGTTATTTGTGCCGCTGCATGCGTTTATCACCGTACAGATAAAAAAAAAACCCTTGGCTTTTATGGTCACAACAATAAGTTTTTAGTTCCGTTTTTTATTACACTGCAAAAAAAAAAAGCCCCCTAGTCAATTCAACTATTTGTATAATTCATTTTCAATAAATATTTTCATAGGCGAATTAAAATCATTGGTTTTAAAATAACAAATCTATTTTGTTGTGAAAAGTATTTAAAATTACCTGTAAATATTGGCATTTACTACATATTTTTTAATAGTGTATCACATATAGTTTTAAACGTGCCATTATTTCATTAATTTGAATACATATTGTACAAAGTATATTTATTATGAATGTCTTTTGAAATTTAAGCTATTAAGATAAATGTTCAAAAGTATTTTTACTTTGATATTTATAGAGAAAACTAAAAACCGTTTCAGTTTCACTTATGGTACCCTTATAAGTTTTTTTTTTCAACCTTAAAATCCGAAAACAGATGCATATAATTTTCATTCTAAAGTTTAATTCTGAGATGTTGTACTTTTAATTTATTAAATTCAAATGTTGTTTTGCGGTAACAAATTTGCAAATCTGTGCTCAGTTTTAATGTATTTTTTCCTGTGCAACATGTGTTTATGGCCTTGTTACCGCTTTCCACTCGCAATGCACTCTGCTTCACCCTTTATGTCCCATTTCCCAGCGTCTTTGTGCCCACTCCGCCACTTGGTACTCCGGTTGCGTTGCTTATTTTTGGCTTGTAAGCGCGCAGAACTTGCAATTTGAGGCGGGAAAGGGGAGACAAGAAGGGTCGATGTAGGCCACACTGTAGACATTCCTCGGCTTTCAGCTTTCAGCTTTCGCCTGGCTGGAGCCCGGGTAAATGTTAATTAAGCATCATTTACGCATTCAGGCCGCCATAATTTGCAGCGACAATGACACTGACAGCGCAACAATGTTGCGACAACTTTGACAAGCCCGCCAGCCAGGACGACACAGGACACAGGACATAGGACACAGAAGCGCTGAAACAGTCACAGGACCCTTACCCATTCCCCCCGCTACCCATTACCCATTTACCACCACCGCACCACCACGTTGTGTCACTCCGCACGCAGTCAAATTTAATGTTACATAAAAGGTTTTCCATTTCATTTTCCATCCTCCATAATGGATATCCGAGACGTAATGGTTCCATCAAGACAACCGCAAATATCCCAGGCATTTGTCTGCACAAAAGATATCTGTTAATAAGCAGGTTATGTCTACTTTGGAAAGTCTAAAAATAAAAATAGAAAAGTAAAGGGTTTTTAAAGATGAAGTTTGAAAACTCTGAATTATTTATACAAAATTAATTAAATTAAAATAGAATATCCTTGCTCTTAAAGTTCCCGAAACTTTGATGTTCATATGGACGGACATGACTAAATGGACATGGCTGATGAAAACTATATATTATATGGTCGGAAGCGCTTTATTCGCTTTGCAAGGATTTTTTAGCGACTACAATATATACTTTAAAGCATGTTACTCATACGCAGTGTTGACCATGCCCCTGAAACTTTGTCTCCTTTTCCAAAATCAATGTGTTACTAAAACTTCATCTAAATTAAATTCCTAAAGCCTTAAACCTAAAAAATAATTCGGTAAGAAGAGAGTTTAAGCACACTTACCATTGGTATTTTTTTTAGATTTTCCATGAGAGCAAGGTGAAGCTGTTTAGGTTTGCTTTAACAAGTGGGCTGCCAGCTTTGTCCTGTCGAGCAATCAGTTGCTTCCATGTCCTGGCCCTGGACACGATTCCTTCTTTTGTCCGAGTGCCTGCTTATCAGTGCCAGACAATGGACAATGTGGCCGTGGATTAGCTCAGCCAAACGGTTATTTAGCGGCATCCAGAGTCCTGGGCGCGGAGCTGGCCCAGCCTTCTCTCCTCGCCATCACCATCGGGATTTTTCCAAATTGTGGCCACAAAGCGGCCGAAAGCGGTGAAATGCGCCCAACAGCTGGGCCACAAAATCCAGCAATGGCCAACAATATCAACAATATCCAACAATGGCAACGACCAGGCCAACACAAAAAGCAACAAATAGCCAACTGTAGAAACAAAATAATAATAAAGACAAGCAGCAACGTGGAATGGAGGAGCACAAAACCAAAATAGCAAATAAAATTGCACAACAAAGATGAAAATGGAACGAATGCAGGAGACGAAAACAAAGGAAGGAGCCGGGGAGTCCGGGTGAAAGAATTACGTTAAAAGCCAAGACTAACGATGTCACGGCGATTCGGAAACTCACTCAGGTGTACCCTTTATTACATTTAATCAAAAATTCATTTTTAAGAATATAATATATCATATCTCAGTGTTGCAACAATTTTTATTCGATACAATTTATAGTCTTTTAAACCAACATAATCTATGCTAAGTCACAATTTACATTTAATTTGTATATTCGTTTTCAGAGAGTCGCAACAAAAAGCTATTTTAAAAATCAATTTTAAAACTTTTAAACTAATTTAATCCGATTGGTCATGTCTTAAAAAAAAAACATTTCTAACCAACTTTTGATTTGAGACATAAGGGTATTTATAAATTGCCAGCTCTAACAACCTGATTTAGTTTTCTTAACCATATTTAAATTTACATCCAATTTTAACATAATTTAGTATTGTGCAACAATGAGATATTTTTAGCATAATTTTTTGAACTTTCAAACAAATATATTCCGTTTAAGACTTTTGAAAACCTGAATTTACAATTTACAAAACAATATAATTCTAAATACTTTTTACCAAGGAATATTCATATGAAAAATATACCAGAAATGTTATAATTAAATTGAATATATTTTGTAAATGGCACTTTACTTCAAATACAAAACCTTTGCTTCCAAAAAATCATCTGGATCACCACTTTTAAAGGGTACAGGGCAGGTCCATATATATTTAGTGGGTAGTATGTTAGAAACAGATATTTCCGAGTGTGTATTTACCCACAAGGATTTTATCCCAGCAAGAATCCACTGCCCATACTACCCATGGTACAGGGTATCACAGATAAAGTAAAAGGCAAGTCGCGCACACATTTCTCACACCAAATGCAAATAAAACGACGCCTCGGAATTGAAATAGAAATAGAAAATTGCCGAACAAAAATGGCAGCATAAACTTTTGCTGTTTGCCACTTCCGTACGTCATTCGTTCGCCTTTCTCCTTTCACCATTCTCCATTCACCTCCTTTCTCCGGCGGTCGTAACTCTCGCACACACACACACACACAAAGGAGCAAAGGATACGGATACACAGTACACACACATACGCACAAGAGTCTGCTGCTTGTCGACATTTTGGTAATAAATTGAGTTTTATGGCAGTCATATTATTCTTTATTAGTGGGTAAGAATTGTTGCCTTTTGTTGGCTTTTGTTGCCGAAACGATGTCTCAACCAGGCCAAAGTACACCCCAAAAAAACCCCCCGAAAATATCCCCGGATATCACTCGTTCGATTCTACTCCTTATTCCCTGTGCTGAAGTGGCTGCAGTGTGGCTTAATTAATACGACAGTGAGTTTTGCCAGGGAGTTTGTCGAAGGACGAAGAAGCCCGAGGAATTCCCAGAAGCCCTCGACCAAATCAATCAACGACAAGGCCTCACTCTTTCATTTGCCTAGAACGTGGCCAGTAAATCAAAAATTCTCATCCAAAAATCGTATTTTAGCGCTAAATAAGTCTATGGTCCCTGGGGGTCATACTAATTAGGTCAAGACGACTGCTTTCAATAATGTGATAATCCTTCAATCGTACATCGCACTTTAACAACTGTCAACGAGAGCCGAAATAAATAATAATAAATATTTTTAACATTTATTTTTGGGCACCAAAATGTTGTTTATTAAAATAGTAAATAATGTGGATGTGAATAGTGATTTAAATTGTGAGCTGCGCATGCGCAGTTTCCAACGGCTGTTTGTTTGATGCAGAATCGAAAATATAAATATCAAAAAATATAAATAAATAAAATAAATAATTAACAATTAACAGGTTTTAAAATATAAAAACCAAAGGCAAAATGGATCGGTTGTTTTCGGTGCATGACCATGGCCATTCAATTAGCAATCATGGGGAGGACTGGCACCTCCCCTTACCTGATGATCCATGAAACACTCCAAGAACGTCAGCATTTGGCTTGTTTCCGGGAACACTTGAGTCCTGGATCGGAGGAGCCACAGCCACAGAGCTGTGCATAATGTTCCGCTTGTGTAATTTATCATCCTCAGCTCCTGCCCGCGAGGCTGTCGGCCAAAACCAGCGGGCGGTACTCCACTCCTGGCCAAAAGAGAGAGTGGGCCAAACCTTTTAGGCCAACGCTGAGTGCCTAGTAGGGCAGAGGAAAAGGGAGGGGACGTCGGCCAATGATTAATTGCCAGAATGTCCATTTGAGCAGAAAATTCACAAAACATTTCCATCATCAAAGCGAAACTGATTTTTCAGTGGAAAAGTGAATCCTGTCAACAATCCTGAAACGAAAGCAGACAGTCCAAAAATGTCCTCCGGCTGTCCGAATTCAAATGATTTCCTTAATTGCAAATAAAGTTTATTTGCTTACAAATATCTACGTTGCTATGTGCACGTTTCAAATTCCAATTCCTTTAGTTGCAAACCAATTAAATCCCAAAATGCAAGCTATTTGGTTTCTTTATTCCAAAAACAAGATAAATCGATATGGATGAAAGTCGAAAAACCAACAAGATTCGTTTTAATTTCTTGGACTACAAATTAAACATTTTACTGCTAATCAATCAACGAAATTTTTAATTGATTTGTATCTTTTTTAATACCGATTTGTGATACTAACCAATGGCTACCATTTAAGTAAAAAAAATTAGCCTTCAAAAACCATATCATTTAACATGTAAAAACTCTTAAACTTAACATCATAAAAAACCTAACACTTGTGTTGTAAAAATGTTTTAAAAAAACATAATCTCTTCTTTTTGTAAGATTTTAAAACGAAGGTCAAGATGAAGGTTGAAGGTGAATTTAAATTTCCAAAAATTTTGTAAAAAAATCTTTAATTTTCTGAAGCACCTTTGCCAACTCCATAACTGTCAACAACAAAAATCGTAGCTAACTCGTTTTTTTGTCAAAATTACCCATTCCATAACCATGAATTTGGAGCAAACTTTGGCCGCTGCCCTGCTGCAGTCACCGACCGGAAACAAGGCCGCGGTGGAGGAGGAGGCGTGGCCGGAAGTGCACCTGCACGAGCCGTCCGAGGTGAACCAAGTGCTGCTGGCGGAGCGCTCCAGCTGCCTGGCGGTGAAGGCGTACCTGCGCATGTGCGGCCTGCCTTTCGTGGAGCGGACCAGCGCGAATGCGGAGTTCATGTCGCCGGGCGGCAGGCTGACCCACCTGCCCCTCCTGCGCCTGGGTCCGCTCAAGGTCCTGGCGGAGTTCGAGCCGATAGTGCGCCACGTGGAGGTCACGCAGGCGTCCAAGGCCCTGGGCAGCTGGATGTCCGAGGAGCAGCGCGAGGACATGCGCTGTCTGGTCGGCCATGTGGAGAACATCCTCACGCTGGCCGAGATCCACATGTGTTTCGTGGACCCGGTGAACTATCAACTGTACACGGCACCTCGCAACGGAGCAGCCCATCCCTGGCCCCTGAGCCTCATCCGCCGCTTGGCCAGGCGCAGGGAGGCCGCGAAGATACTGAAGGTCTACCAGTGGCAGGATCTGGACACCGATCAGGTGCTCCACGAAGTCTCCGTGTGTTGCAGCTCACTGGCCGGCCAGCTGGAGGAGAACGGCCCCGAGGGCTTCCTCTGCGGCCAGCAACCGTGTGCGTTAGACGCCTTGGTCCTTGGCCACTTTGCATCCGTGCTCGTCACCTCAATGCCCAACATGGAGCTGGCCGAGCTGCTGGACACCTATCCCCGCCTGGTGGCCCACTGTCGACGCATCGACGGTATCTGGTTGGGGGGTAAATTCCTGAACTCCCCATCCCCAGCCACATCCACAGCCCCAGTTGGGGAGCAGGGCAAACAAAATTAAGGAACGCATACGCATCCACCCCGCAGCCCCGGAACAAAGGATTCTTATTGTTTTTTTATTTGGCCTGGCCAGGGGTCGGGAAGCCAATCAAAAATATGCAAAGCATTTACAATAAAAACGGCAGACAAGCCAAGGTGGAATGGGTTTTTCCTGGGGAGTCGGTATTCGGGAGTGGAGCAAGTGGAGCAAGTCGAGTCAGAGATAAGCCAGCTCACAATGCCATAAAATACAGCAACAGACAAGGCTGTGGCACTGAACAAAACTAAAGTGCATATCCCAAAAGATATTTTAATATTCTTTTTATAACTTTCTAAAATTTAAAATTAAATATTAAGCTATATCAAGTATAAGTATGTAATATATACATATATTAACATAATGCAGAAGACAATAATAATATTTAAATTATTGTAATTTTTATTCAGAATTATTTTCGTGATTTTGTATTATGGAAATAAGTTAACCAGCCATGAACTCAAAATTAGCTAGCTATTAGTTTTTGATTTATATAAATAAAAAATAAATATTTATTTTATGAACAAATCGTTCTCATTATATATCACTCAATAAGATCATATTGATGAAGATTATTTTTGTCAATCTAATATATTATTTGTTTTTGCATAACTATAAATATTCTGTAAGAAAAAGCTTTATTACAAATTCTTGAAATTCAATTTTCCAGTGTAGGGTAGGATTTTTTGTTTGCGGGCCAGGCATTCAATTTAAGTTCGCCTTCGACTCCGAGGTAGGCACCCAGGCACCCAGGAACCCAGGCACCCGGACACGGACACACATAAAACGTCAGTTCGATTTTACGACTGGCCCAAAGTCACCAATCCCAATACAGAGTCCATGGATCTGGAGTCCTGGGTCCGGGAGAAGGGTCTCCTCTCCGGCTAACCCGTGTGACATGGCCGCATCGTTCGGACAATAAGGGAGCCATCATCGAAATCGAAATCGACGGGGTCCGCTGTCAGCCGGCTCCCCCGTATTTTGTGTTTTCGTATTTTTGTACACTTGCCCCCTTTTTGTGCTTCGCAATCAGAAACTCATCATGGCCTATTGATGATTTTTTCCGTTGTGCTTCTTTTTTTGTTGTTGTGTTTTGCCTTTGCTACGACTCCCAGAGGATAATGTTTGGCCTTGATGCTTTTGGTTCTGGCCATGGCTCTGGCTCTGGTAATTTATTGGAATTTGCCAAAAGGATTAAGTACGCCAATAAGCGTTGCTCAACGTCAATAAGCGCGTGAGCTCCTTTTCGTTCTCGTCCTTGTGCTCGTCCTGCCATCGGAATGAGCATCATCAGACGGCGCCATCATCGTTGCCGCCGGCCATTTTCAGCCCTTTCGTCTGTTTCCGCTTCCGCTTCCGCGCCGACTTCCGGTTTTGTGTCTGTGTGTGGGCTGCACACTTTGTTGCCAAAAAAAAAAGCTGATAAACGTTGCGCGTGTCGAATACCAGCCCGATTTGTTTGGCTTAATATTTCAATTTTTGCTTGCCATCTATATGTTCTACATGTGTGTGTATGTAGAAACAGAATAGGGTATAGAAATCAGGGGCACTCAAGATCCAACCAAGTTATTTACAACAATCAAAAGAAGGCGTTTGAGATCATAACTAAAATTCATTGTTAAAAGAAAAATCTCTTAAAAAAATTTAAAAAAAAATCAAAAAAATCAGCACAACAACAATATATAGTTTTTGCTTATTAAAATCATTGGTGAATGTCCTAAACAAACTGATTAGCAAAAGTGTTGAGGAGTGTCAGGAAAAAGCAATACTATGTTCTTATTATAGACTTTAAAATATCATTACTGCTTCTCAAAATATGAATGGATTTTTGTTAATGACAATGATTCATTCAGGTTATTTATTTATAACACAATTGGGATCCAGATTTACAAATTTAGACTTATAATTTATGCGATTGCAATGCTTATTTTTTCTTACTCTTGTAGAAAATTGTGGCACAACATTAGTTTAATTAGTTAACCTATGTTATATCTACTTTATCAAGCTCACAGCACCTAAATCATAAGTTCTTAGTGATTTAATCCTAATCACCAGACATCACTCACTCGATGTTCATCACTTAGCTCAATCACTGGCCCCGGACTCACTCAATTTGTACTCGAGTAACTCAATGAAATTACCTTTTGGAAGACAATCGTTGTTGGCACAAAATGACCACCGTTCTAGGGGCTCCAAGTCATCCTGTCGACCTGAACTCCTCCGTCACGTTGTGCTTTATCACTTTATTCGGAGCTGAGTCGCCTGATTATCCATCATGTGGCAAGGAGTCTCCATCATCATCATCATCATCATCATCATCATAATCATCTGGGAACGACCTTCAACTTGCATTTTCCGCTCGCCCGAGTAACCCTAATGGAAAGTATATAAAACACAATTTGTTTTCATTTTGTGCTCTTACCGTTCCGCCGCTGAGCGACTTTTCCGACTTTCCCGACTTTACCGACTTTTCCAACTGCCCGCCGCTGGCTCGCAGTTTTCAGCGCCTTATCCTGCAGATCCTTCCATCCCGCATTCAGCATCCTGTCAGCTTAACCGCTGCCACTTGCCATTGTTGGCCGTTTATTTTTGTAGCCAGGCGCTCGCTGGGTGGGTGGTAAAACTTTTCCACATTTTCCACATGCCACGCCCCCGTCTGACTGCCGCAGGGCCACTAAACAACAGATAGACTAAATGGGAGAAAAAACACTGTGGGTACACATTAAGATATACACACTGATTTGCACTGGTAGAAAATCACACAAGAAAAACCGATCCATTCCCGATCCTAAACTATTCCTTTAAGGCAACCTAAAATTATTTAAAGAATTTGAATAGCTGGGAATCATTTATTGTGTACTTTCAACATACAGGAAATATAAATCTAAAGTGTCAAAAAAAAAGATGTCTAAAATATGTATTTTAAGACAATGTTAAATTTTTTACACCATATTCCTTTTATAGGAACACTTATTTAACGTCATTATTTTTTATAACTGTTTAACGTTTATTCTAAAAAATTGTTTAACCTTTTAATATTGAAATACAACAAAATACGTTAGATACAAAATGTATTTGAATTTTTTGGGTACTAATAAATGTTTATTATTTACTACATCAATTTTGTACACAGAATAAAATGTTAAGCCAAAGCTGATGATATTTTCTCTACGTGTCAAACACACATATATATTTATATATGGAAAAGTTCTTCGCCAAAGCTTGGTCAGCAGCGAGGGGTTAAGGGGCCAAAACTTTCCATAGCCTACAAATTTTCTTTCGGCTCCAAATTGGCTGAGGGTAGAAACTTTTACTTGCGGCTACTTTCGCCGCTGCTCGGTCACCGATGTCGCAGCAACATGGCCCCTCCTCATTCTCATCCCTATTCCCATCCAATCTCTGCTCATCCTGGCCAAAAGAAGGACCCAGGGCACCCTGAGCAGTGATAAGGCAATAATTCTGTGGCACGCAAACGGCGCACATATTAACTCGCCCCAGGAAATATGGCGTGTCATTGAACAACTCAATATCCCGGGACTCCAGACCCACTCACCCACTAACTCACTGGAGTCCCCCGACTTTTCCCGTTGTTAAGCAAATCACGTAAATTTCTTTAAACGAATTACTTTCAAATTACTGAAAATGTTTGGATTGGCTGGGGCTTTTAAGCAGGTGCTTGTGTGCTGCGCCTTTTACCTTTTGCCTTTTGACTTTCCACGCGACAACAAAGGCGGGGAATTCCCCGAACCATTTGGCACGGGAGTTTTGAATAAATATTATTGCCTGTAATTTATATGAAAAGTTTGTCGTTTTCTTAGGCTGTGATTTTCCGATTTCCCGATTTTCCCATTTTCCCATTTTCATATTCATCTCAGTGTTAAAGTTACACCTTTGGTTTTCAGAAGAAGAAAAAAAAAGTATTCCTCAATTTATGCAGTAGCTGCTGAGAAAAGCGGTCGCAGTTTATAAAGTAGCAACAAATAATTGACCACCCACACACACACACACACCCACACATTCGGGGGGGTGGAAAATTGTGGGGTGGGGGAGGGGAAAAAAACGAGCAGAAAACTCAGCAGAAAACCCGCTCAAGTGGCAATCATCATGATGTTCCCACTGCTTCTGATGATCATCATTGCTGCTGGCTGCACTTGGCAATTGTTGCCACCAAAAGGGGTTGAGGGGGGCCGAGCCCCGCCCCTGAAAACCCACCCCCTCCCCTCATCACCCAGTGGACCGCCCAGTTGAGTGCTTAAAAATACATTGCACGTTCAAATTGAAGTGGAAATGCAACGAAATGCATATAAAAACATCCTGCTCTTGAATGTCCTGCCAGGAAATGATTTCACCTGAAAATCATTAAAAAAATTAACATAATGTCCGATATTTATATAAATATTTTCCTTACCTATCGCAAATAAACAGTGTATAATATTTTTTTGTCATAAAATGTATAATTAAATATTTATAGTACAAATTGTAAACTTTGCATATGAGTTTTAAAATGGTATAAAAATATCTCTGGAAATATATTTTAAGCTCCAAATATTTGATTGATTGAAATTGATTGTTTCGTCCCTTAAAATATCAATAGTATATTTATTACTTTTCGAGTTCAAATTAAATATAATTAAATTTAATATAAACTTGCAAATTATATATTCATTTCATGAGGTGGAAAACGTTTCTCGGTACGTGAAGAAACAACGGATACATGGGGCTTATACATTGGCTTTGCTTGCCGACTGGCTTGTTGTTATTTTATCCACCTTATGGATCCACCCAACCACCCAGAAACCCAGAAACCACCCCCAACCCAACCACCGGGTCACGTGGCGTCGGCGATAACAAACAAATGCAATTATGGATTTACGCGGCGTATGCGCCATATTTATATGTTTTTTACGCTCCCCACTTGCGGTTGCCTTACATTTTAATTGAGTTGCTTGTGCAGCAGCCAGCAAAGAACAGAAAAAAAGATATAAACATTAGTTCCGAACCTGTATCTGTATCTGAATCGGAATCGGGTGAATCTCGAGAGCCGGAACAATGTGAAATATGGGCTGGAAGGGGAGGAAGAGGAAATTGATGCGCTTCGGGTGCAAAAGACATCAAACACTTGAAATATTTTGTGTAAACTTGAAAAATGACATGAAAGCGGCCTGAAAAAACACGCTGGGTGGTTCGAGTGGACGGATGGCAGGATGGCAGGATGGCAGAATGGCATGCAAAAGCAAACAAACAATTTGCGGGTCTTGTCTCTGACATATGAGTTTGAGTGGATAGGAGGGGGCGTACAAATATTTGGGACCTCCTCACATCTTACTCACCGAGTCACAGAGTCCTCGAGGGTGTGCAAAGTGTTTCTGAAAGATGATTGATACGATTTGGAGTGCTCCTGGGCTTTTCCGGCGCTCCGGCGCTCGGGGGCGCCGCATAAGCGCTTCGGTGGCGTAATGAAGCGGAAATCGATTTGCAGCGCGTCTTCCACATCAGCTTCAACTTCAACTTCAACCCGTGCCCGTGCCCAAGCCCAATGCCGTCCCGGGAAATCGCTCAGCTCGCCGGCAGCGGGCGTGCGTGAAAAGTTTGACAGCAGCCAGAAGCTGGAGCAGGATTTGGAGCAGGATCTGGGGCAGGAGCAGTCAGGAGCACCACCTCCCAGGATGATGAACAGCGGGGGCCACCAGCTAACCCAGCAAGTACCAACAACACACGGTCAGAAAGCAGCCGTATTTTATTTATGCTGTATAACCCTATCATTTCATTATTATTTTTACATTACTTGAACACATATGATACGAAGTTTTACCTTAAATAAAATAAAATTATTTAATAAAAGAAAACATTACTAGGAGCATCACACAAACTGTATGGAAAGAGCTATTTAGATATAAAAATCATCAAACTTAAACTAAATACTAAACGAAATAATACAGTATATATAATACTTTATATTCCCAAATAAAAAACAACATTGTGATCATAGTGACTTTTTCTCGCAGTGCACCTGCTCCCCCGGCTGCCGAGGAAAGCGTAAACAAGAAAATATTAAGCAGCTGCGAGAGCAAAACAAAAACGTAACGCACCCGAAAAAAGCATGAGAAAGGAAAACGAAATGCGCGAAACAACTTTTCCGAGTGCTGAGAGAGGGGGAGGCTGGAAAAACAAGCAAAATAAAGTAAAGAAAAGGGAAACAGAAGATGCTGGGGGAAAAGCGATTTCCGCCGCTCGCTCGTAACTTTTCACTTAAGCATTTTTGTCACGTCTGCCATTTTTCCTTTTCTGCTTTCCCGACCCGCTTTTCCGACCCGCGCCTATCCAAAAAGCCTTGTGTAATACATTTTTGTAATATTTACTCTGCGTATATCCTATCTTCCATCTGCCATGAGAGTACCTTGAATTTTCCACTTTTCGATTTTCAAATTAAATGCTCAGGGCATTACACATTCGTCTTTCGGCGGGCTCGAGCCTTAAGTTTACTTTTTTCATATACCGACATGTATTTGTTGTTGTTTGTTTAATGCCATCCTGATTCACAGTGACTTGGTGTCCTTTTTCCGGGCTGGGTTCCGGCCAGTTCCTTAATTTCTTTTCGTGTTTTCGTTTTTTCTTTTTTTCTTTTTTGTATATATTGTAGTATGTATGTGCACCCACTCTTTGATTTCCCCGTCCCCGCGAGGCAAAAATCATATTTTATTGTTATCGAAATTTAGTGGCATCCCATAAACATCGATGAGCTCCCGGGGAGGTATGTACATATTTGGGTTAGGGACTTTGGGGGCCTGGGGAGAAGGCCCCCTTAAAGCCCAACCCTCTTCCGTTCAGCTCAGCGCCATAAACTGGGTCAGCTCCGTGTCCCTGTCTCTGTCTCTGCCCCAGCGCCATCCTGCCAACTCCGGCGACACTTTGGATTAAACCTCGACTTGCAGTGTCATCCGGATCCGCGGCCAGTGGAAAATTAGCTGGCACAGCACAGTCTCCGGGGCTTTCCGGGCTTAGCACCGGAACTCCCCAGATCCGATCTAAAATTGCAGCTAACACAGTGTTCAGGGAAGTCGCTTGCACATTATTCATAGTAAGTGCCAATAAATCTCAGCAGGTAGGGAAAAATGCATTTAAATTGAAAAAGTGCGATGACACTTCAAGATGATAGTAAATTAGTTTAGTTTATTTACTGACTACTACAGGATACATAAATAAAACATGAAACTAAATTATTTAAGAGCTGAAATAATTTATATATAAAATTATAATTTATAAACCTTTCAGCTACATATTTTTGTATATTTTATAACTTTTCCTTACGCTGTTGAATTAATCATTATGAAAACATAATCTTTTTATACATACAAATTTACTGCACTAAATGGCAACACTGCGTATGAGTAATCAACTTTAGTGACTCTTGCGAAAGCATTTTTAAAGGCTTAAAACAAACATCACAGGAAGGCTAATAGCTTTTAACTACAAACAAAAAATTGTTAATATTTAAATGAAGTTTTATTCTAAATGATTTCTGGTTGCAACCTGAAATTTACCCTATTTGCTCTGAGCAAACAAAAAATTTATTGCTTTGCCATTGGCTTTGTATTACATTTATTGGCCTTATGTGTTGTTTGCTCCTTGTTGGCCCGTAATCTTTATGGCCTTGCAAGGCCACTTCCCCTTCCCCACAGGAAATCAACAAATCATCCGAGCGCTTTTTCGGCATTTTCATTAGCCGCAATTTGGGCATTAAAATATTGACCCGACTGATTTGCCACCTCGTCTTGGTATTTTACGGGCCTCCACATCCACACCGAAATTGGGAGCATAAATTGTCGAGTGCGGCAGTTAACTGGCTAAAACTAAGCCGGCAATCCATCAAACAGGGAGTGTTACAGGGTTACAGGGAGTACTATATAAAGCGCGGCCCGCAAATGTGCCAAATGAGAGGCTTTCGGTTTTCTATTAACTGTCAGCCGTTTAATTTACAAGCACTTTTCGAGCACCTCAGCACCGCAGGGGGGTTTCCCGGGGAAATCGGAGAGCTCAGGGACAGGGGCAGGGACCTGAAGGTGCCCAATAAATTAACAAGCAGACGAGAACGGAAATGAAATGTCTGTGTGTGTGTGTCGGTGGCGGAGATCGGAAGTGCGGTTTCACTCAGTGGGTGGGAAAGTGTTCACTTCTCCCTTTCCCAGGGACCACCCTTACCCCTTTCCCGGACTCTCCATCTGGCAACTGACATTTTCCTGCCTTCGTCCATTTCCATGTCGCATGTCAAGCGATGCGAATTCTAATTAAAATTTAATTGTTTACACTTTTCGGCCAACGAGCGGAAATGGGAGCGGAAGCGCTAAAGGCTTGGCCTGCACTGTCATCGAAATTTATTAAATTAACAATAATCAGAGTTTGAGTTTTTAGTTTTGATTCAACTTAGTTCAGAGTAGTTGAAAATATTACAAATAAAAATATTAATTAACAATATCCTTGCTCGATAAAATACACAATATTATTCTTTAGACAAGAATCCTTTTGTTTTACATATATTTAAACTTCTTTATTAATTAATTCAAGATAAAACGACTCGAAATTGTAACAAATGTTAATAATTTAATTCAATATTAATGTTATTATTTATATATTATAAAATGCTATCAAGTGATCATTTTCAGTTAAATCTTTAATAGTTAATCTTAAATGTTTGTTGTTTAATAAAGATGTTCTTAAAATCAGAACTTAATGTTCCTTAATATGTTTTTAGTTGCTGTGAGTATTAAATAGATATCCATTTTTTTCTGCGTGTGGTCACCTCCATCGTCATCGCCTCCCCCTTTCCGCCTCAATGTGTCCACCCCACCCCCCTCCTCCCAGCTTTGCATTTGGGTGATTGTCCGAGGTCCAGGTCCGTTCCGTGGCCATTAGCTCTAAGTATTGTCGTGCTTGGCGCGTTTAATTGTCGCTTGGCCTGATTTACATGGACAACAGGCGACAAAAGTTCACAAAGCAAACAGTTGCTGGCTGCAGGAGGGGGGAGGAGGGGGTGCCGCTCCACGCTCCATGCTCCATGGGGTGGTGGCAAGTCGAAAGAACGTGCCTCGCATGCCAATGGAGTGCTTATCAAAGTGTATAAAATTCATAGAAATTATGACGCGAGCGCAGAAAGTTGCAAGAAAAAGACGTTTGACGTTGACACAATGTTGTGTATCTGTGTGTGTGTGTGTGTGTGATGGGGGCAGGAGCAGGGGGCGTGGCTAAGCTGTGTGCTTAAGCGTTTTATTGTCTTTAAGCTTCATTAAGTCAAATGGCGCAAACGTTTAGACCAAATGAAGAGCACACCAAAAATTAAAGCAATTTATTTAAACCTTACCTCAGGAAAAACAACATTTTCTGGCTCACTCTTAAGAATGTTTATATGTAACATACAAATATTTTTATTTGCCCTCGCATTAAAACTAACATGAAGGGTTTAAATAAAACAGCCAACATCGTTGGCCCCAAGTTGCATGTTTCGCGGGTCTTCTAAGTTTCCCCTAGAATCTCTCCTTCACTTTCACCCCATTAGAAGACACAACACGCGAAATAGTGGGAGTGTGTGGCAATTAAAAAGTTGTCGCCTAACGATAAACGCGCGAAATCGAGTTAGAATGCTGCAGCCAATTAAATTAAGCAGAAAACTTTCGGCGAAACGAGGACACAGTCCGCGACTGCAGGAGTCCTCCTCCCTCCTTCTCCAGGGAGTCCTCCAAATGGAAAATGGAAACACGATGAAGTGGCTGCTTTAAATTCGTCACATGACTGCAGGTCACAAGGAATGTTATAGTCTGTCAAGGATCTCACAAACATCCTAAGCAACATGGTGGATCAGAGAACTATGTGATTTCAGGAGAGAATAAGGAACCATATCAAGCTCAAAGAATTCACAAGAAAGTTATAAGTGATATGTAGCCAAAAAAGAGTCTTAAACTTTAAAGAGTAAATACTGCGCATCGCTAGAAACAATAAAAACAAATCAAGAGTAAGTCTAAGTAAGATGGAGAAGAGCCTGTAGAGCGCTGACAGCTCCATCCAACACATAACTTGGTTAGCTAATGCATTTCGAAGGTACATATCTGAATGGAGTCTACAAAATGTACAAGGAATTTGAGAAAAAATGAGCTGAAACTGAAATGATTAGGGCATTAAATCATGGCCAACTACTCTGGGCTACCAAGGACAAGGACACAAAGCTGACACGACGACGACGATGATGGTCTCCAGGAACTCGCTGCTCCTTCTATCATTTGTGGCTGCTGGTCTGCTTCATTGGTTTTTGATTGTGTTTGGCTGCCTTATTTATTTATGGCCAATGAGTCCCCGTCCACAGTGGAACCATTGGCGGCGGCGGCGGTGGAGGTGGAGGTGAAGGGGCAGTGGTTGCCAAAGCTTTCATAAAATATTATATCTTGTTTTTACTTACCATGGCACACAGACACACTGATATATCCTGCACTTCAAACAATAAGTAATCATGGGTAATGAATATCAATAAATAACATAAAAGAATAATAAAGAACTTAGACTTATCGAGCTGCAGAGGTCCAACAATATTATAAAATTCAATCAGTTATCACAAAAATAAAAAAATAATTTTTTATTAAAACAATTGTGGAAAAAACATCTTTTTACTATTTTTTTGAATTGATTGTTTTTACTGATAAAGTAATGAGAAATGAAAAATTATATTTTGATTATTATTGTTATAATTATTTTTGCTTAAATGTTTTTTATTTATTTATTTTGAAATGTATTCAGGCCATCTTAGTTAAGCTAACTCTACAAAAAAAAAACATTTTTTCGAGTGTATGCTTGCGCACATAAGCTTGGCCCAACCCACGAAGAGCCTTCGCTCACAGCAAAGTTAAATTGCAAACAACAAGAAGAACAGGACGAGAAGAAGCGAAACCGGCGCCAGGAGCCAGGAGCAAGGATGGGATCTGGGATCTGGGAAAAGCGAGCTGGGAATAGGGAGTGGTGCTCAGCGAGGAAAAGCGGGAAAGCTGCAGGAAAATCTGGAGAGCGGGGCAGGTCGTGTGGCGAAGTTCGCTGGCTTTTTGTATAACTTTTGATTAATAGAGCGACGACGAGGCTGCCAGGCAGCTGTCGTTGGCATAATTGCACCACACACACACACCACACTTCTGTAACCCAACCCCCTTAGCCCCTGAGCCCCTGATCTGCACCCCTGACCCCCCGACGCCCTGACCTGCACATGACAGCAACTTTGGGCTGGGTACAGAAACTTCTTACGCTAAATTGATTCCGTTGAAAACAAGTGCCTGGACCAGTACCAGTACCAGCTCCAGCTCCAGCTCCAGTGTGAGAAGAAACTGCAGGAGGCGAAACAAAAGCTCGTCGGGATAACAGACAAATGCACTTATGCAACGCTGCTGAAGACAACATAAAAACAAACAACTTTGGCTGTAGTAGGGTGGAGGTGGAGGTCCAACCCGATTTCCATATGCCCGCCAAGACTTCAAGGCTCCACCTCCATCCGACCCATTTCCATATCCATAACCCACACCCTACCCACCCCCCCAAAAAACACCGAAACTACAAGCACATCAAAAATGCTGCAAGGTCTGGGGCACATGGACCGGCACAAAGCCCGGCTGTTACACTCTGCTACACGGAATTCCTTGTTCCCTCCTGACAGCGGATTAAGGCCGCTGAAATTGGGGATCGAGTGTGGGTATCCCAGGTATTATCGCTTTAGCAGCCCATACATATGATTCGAGATTTCAGGTGGTACTATTTGGAATTTCCTCTGATTATACAGAGATTCCCCTCGCATGTGCTTGTTTCTGTTGCATAAAGTTATGCAAACCGAAAATGGTTTACATATTTTACGAGTTTTAATGCAAGCAGAAAACGAAAAAGTTGGCTTGTGAATATTTCTAACATTTCATCATCTTTATATGCATATAGTGAGTACCTAAAGAAAGAGCCAAATCGAAAAATATATAAAGCAGCTTAATAAAAACATACAAATAAACAAATTGTCTCAGCCGTTCTAAAAATGTAATACATTAATTTTATATCTACCCAAAGTGCATCACACGATACATTTTTCTCTCTCCAATATTTGTGAACAAAAATGTTTAAATAATCTAAGAAAGTAATTCCCCATAAGAAAACTGTTTATCTAATAATTTTTAAATAAACAAAATGAATTCGTTGTTTTACGACAAATGAAAAAAAAATATTCATACATTTAGGAGCATTTTGAAATAACGAATTTCTGGTTAAGCTCCTATTTTAAATATTGACATTTGAGATTTGAGCTTGACTTTCGTTGTGCTCAGGCCATTTAATTGTCAGTTGGCCAACACAACTAGAACCACAGCGATATGGACGTGGACATGGGACATGGGACAATCGCCAATGGCTTAAATCAAGTTTAAAGCTGTGCTGTGTCCTGATAAATTATCCATGCATGCATATTATACGCGGAGGGGGTCCTGGAGGGGGTCCTGATCCTGATCCTGCACATGGCATAATGCATGCACACTTAAGGCCTCGAGAGTGCCAGCCAAATGGCATGACAGAGACGGATGCCCACCCAGATAGCGCGAGCAACAGAGAGGCCACCAACACCGAACCCACAACCCCATCCCCATCCCTCGTCCTCGTCCTCGTCCCCAACTCCAAAACCCAAACCAACACATCTCATCTCAACTCAGAAAGCTTAGCAAAATACTTTCATAATAATCTTTATGGCACAACGAGGAAAATAGAAAAAAAGGCAGTGGGCAAAACTGTTACCAAAAAAAAAAGCACGGAAAACACACGGCTAAGCGAATTGCACAGAAATAAATTTTGATTAAGAAATCTTAGGTGACTTGAATAAATGCTAGAGTATTTTATAATCTACAAACTTTAAATGTCTGCTATTAATTTGGTTTACGATTCTATTTTAAATATAATCAAAACGATAGGGTAAATCCGGGACAAGTGCCCCACGTTTTTTAAAATCGAAATGGTTGTTTCACAAATATGTTTACGAGGGCTTTTGTGATTGTTGTAGGTCGAGTAGTATATCCAGAAGTAAGAACAACATTTTATTCATCAATATTTTACGTTACAAGCTTTCTGTGGGATGATTAATAAAAAGTAGCAAATTTGCTAGTTCAAAAATCTTCAGGGACAAGCGCCCCGCTTTTATTCTTAGGATTTAAATTATTTTGAAAACAACAACTCGCGAAAAAAAGCCATTACATTGATTCTACGGTACTTTCTAACACACATCAACACTTAATAATAATGATAAAAATAACAGATCTGGTTTTTAAAGATAATAAAAATAAAAGACTGAATTTGTCGATCGAGGTACCAAAATTGAATCAGAATACGAAAAATTTTATTTATAAAAAAAAAACATTAATAAACAATTGTAAATTATGTAAAAACACCATATAGAATATTTTTGTTAATAAATAATAACAAACGTTTACAACATAAAGTGCTCAAACCAGATTATCAGTAGGGCGTTTGTCCCCGAGAACAAGTGGGGCGCTTGTCCCGATTGCATAGCATATGAAAATTATTAATTAAAAAAATATTGGCGAACAGTAAATGTAAAAATAGTCATCTGCTAAATGATCTTGCTACGTAGGAAGGTTATGATACTTCATCTGACGTCTGTTGACATTTTGACGCTGAAATAACAAACATTTTTGAATCGCTAAAAAAATTTTCGCCTGTTTTTGGACCTACTGCGTATGGATTTCATAAATTGTGAATAGTTAACTTACCAAAGTACGAATTTTCCACACAAGTTTTTCATTTTGACACTTAAACACAAGTTTTCCCTAGATGGCGCTGCAATCTTATCGATGCATGATAACAATAAACAAAGTGGGGCACTTGTCCCGGCGGGGCACATGTCCCGGATTTACCCTACACATTTTTTTTTAAGCTAAATCTATCGTAATAACTTTCTTACAATTAATGTTTTAATTAAAAACGAACTGTCAATATTCTTTGACTAAATTGATATTTAGTTTCATATTACTGTACCTCTAGCCCTATACATTTATTTAAATACATTCATGTGAATGAGCCAATAGTAAATATTTATGTTTTAAACTTAAATTAAAAGCTTACTAACGAAATTACTGTATATAAAATGGATAATTTTTTTCTGTGCGAAATTCGCTCAGAAGGGCAACCGAATGGAAATTGCCAGGGGTGGGGTTTTCGAGGGGGGGGCCTCTGGACAGAAAAAAAAAATGGGATGGGGGCGGAGCGGGTAAAGTGCGCTGTACACTGTGATTTGCCTGCATGTTTTTGTTGCTATGCGCACTCCATGTAGTTGGTTTTTTATGAAGCCGAAGCCAACATACACCCACACCCACGCCCACGCCCACGCCCATGCCCACCCCCCTCGCACTTTTTATGGGCGTGCGGGCAACAGGGGGCGAGATTCGCTGCCGAGCTGCAGAATATTCAGGTTTGACGTGTTTTTGTGAGATTAAGTTGCGATAATAAATCGCCTGCTTCCTGGGGAAGTAACAACTTACCCGGCAAATCCCACGAATAACTCAAATACGGCAGTTTGCATTTCTTTGGCATATCCCTCTGGTTCCTGCTGAAGCAAATAAAAGAAGGATAACTTGAAAAGCGGTCTTAACTTATTAAATATCTACAGGTTATTTGTTTTAGTATATATCTTAAGTTTAAAGCTTAAGCAGCATAATAATTTGTATACCTTTATTGGTAAAAATTCTAGGGTTTTCTTTTTAATTGAAAGTTTCTGTCGGTTTTTATTTTCAGATTTCCATAACGCTTGTTTTCAAACCAATTGCTTTGTACTTAACGAAACTTCAAAATAAAAACACACGAATACGTTTGTTTATTTGTCAACTTTTTAATAGCTTAACTTTTGTTTTAAACTCCGCAACAATTCCATTAATATATTTATTTAGCTTTAGGTGATATCTTTTGAAATAATTCGAATTTGATCAGCTTTTTCTTTAATCATAAGTATGTTTATTAATTTACAATTTTGTTGTCACATTGCATTGTCGTGAATGTAGAGAAAGAATGTTTGCTGAACAACATGTGCTAAATTAATAAATATCAGTCATTACTGAAGTCGACTTAAATAACACATCATTCCCCAAATATCATTGATTAATATTCATAACGAAAACAAAAAAAAATGCAATTGATCAATAAATACAACCCTGCAACCGGAAGATCGTGCAGCAGTCAGCTTTTGGTCAGTGTAGGTGCGAGTGAACTCCATTCTGTTTGTTTTGCCAAATGCTAAAAGCAAAGTTGGATTATGTAAGGGCAAATATGTACGGGGATATGTGTGCCGGATATGTGTGTAGTGGGTGTGTAGATAATACGGGCGAATCTGGTGTCCACTGGATTGTGTGTGTGTGTTGGCCCAAAAGTTGAATGTGCTGCTGAAGCCGTGGCAAGGTGAGTTTTATATGCAATAATTTTCCTCCTTTTTTTTATATGTATTTTCTGTGCCTTTGCGCTCGTCGGGCAAGGCAAAGAAGTGGGCGGGGCTGCTCTGCATGAGCTGGATTTAATAAATTCTAATGTTTGCTTACCTTGCCCGAAAGGCTTTCAACCCAGCCCAGCCCAACCCAACCCGAAACCGCACACAGACTAGCACATATGGCGGCAGATGGTGTTTTTTTTGGGGGGGGAGTTGGGGCATAACAATGTGGGGAGCAGGGCAGAGCAAACCAGCTGGAACCCGAGACCACCGGCGCCATAGCAGATTTACTTTTATTGCAAATTGCAATTCTGCATTCTGCATTCTTAGCTCAGTTCAGTTCAGCCTCCCCTTTCCGCTGCCTTCTGGCCACATGATATAGACATTTAAATGAACGAACTGACTGGTCCTGGTCCTGGTCCTGGTCCTAACCCTCGGGGCTAATGTGCAACTGAAACTGCAGAGCTGCAGAACTGGAGGACTGGAGAAGGCATCTGCATTTCATAAGCGCACCTCGTCTCCTGTCCGCCACAGTGACAGCCGGCTATGAAGGACATAAAGCAGCCACTGACTTGGCACAAATTGAAAGCACAGAGTTACACAAATGGTAAATGCAACGTTCTCGAAATACGAATCCGACTTGTAAGCTAAATATGTTACGTTATTTCCGAATTTTAATATATATTCATAGATGTGATATTAATATAAAGAACTGCACCCTTCAGCTTTCATTTGAATTTACTTAAGGTACCATAAATCAAAGTATTTAATTCCTTTAAAATAAGATTCAATAACTCCACTCTTCAGTGACTAGCTCAAAATGATCAATGTCATTAATTATCCTTAATTTTAATATTCTTTAGGAAATAACTAGCTTACGCATCTCAAAGTATTTTCCGACACTTTTAAAGATGATTTCAAATCATTTAAGATAACATCTGCCTTGCAATGTTGTTAAAGTCCTAATAAAAAAAAGTTACCCATCGCCTGTGCAAAAATTAAAAAAGGAAATTCTGCTCGACCTGCATATCAGTTTCCGGAGCAACCACTGTGGCCAATGGAAATAGACATCCTTCTGGCTGCCCATGCACATGCACCTGACCCCGACTCTCCACCAGCAAAGTGGATCCAAGTTTATGCTTTTAATTAATAAAGCCATTTCTTTATTCGTTTTGTGGCTGGGGCTGGCGGAGGTTCATCTTCATCCGGGAGCACCCAGTGGGCTACTGGGAGCTTAAAGCCTTTAAAGTGGGCTCGAATCTAGCGGAACCAGCTCCAGAACTTCCACCAGCTGCGGCCGGAGCGCTGTTGCTGTGGTGGTGGCATGCTGGGTCGTGGAATTGGCTGTGGCGGCACCACCGGCACCATTACCGGTGGCTCATTCTCCGCCATGTCGTCCAGGTGGTTCTGGGTGGTGCGTATCACACAGTGGCGGTACTGCTCCATTGCCGGGAAGCACTCGCAGGTCCGCTGGCGGTGGCTGCTCAGGCAACTCTGCAGTCGGGCGGCCACATCCGCGCAGGGTGGCTCCGCCACCTCCCTCAAATGACCTTGGGCGTGCAGCAGCAGGCGGTCGAACTCCTGGTAGATGGCCTCCGTTGGCCTGGAACCGAAACAGAGGTATTAAATAACTGCGAAGCTATAAACTATAATAACCCCTAGCAAGGATGCATCTTCGCTGATGGTATTATTTTTCACTATTAACAAGCAACACTAAGTTGGGAGAATTCTATAACAAATTTTAGGGTACGTGGAGTCAAAGTTTATACATACAAAACAAACAAAAAATAATGCGTTTGAATTATAATTGAAATAATCAGCACTTTAACAACACAATACTCAAGAAAAGTTACTCTCATAAAATTGAAAATACATAAATTAAGTTCTAAAACATTTAATAAAAATCTTTAAAAGTCATGTTAACAGTAATATATTGGCTCTCATGTTTTGGTTTTGATGTGGAGTTAAGGATGTAATGATCATCTATATACTCACAGTCGCTGGATGTCCTCGATGGCGCTCATTACGCTTCCCGATCTAAATCGGCGCCTCACCATCCTGGGAGATTCCCTGGAGACGGGCTGTGGCTCCAGCTTTGGCGATGCCTTCTGCTGCTGCTGCTCCTCCTTCGCCTCTTTGGACTTAGCAGACTCCTGCTGTGCCTGGTCCCGCGTTTCTCCAGCCAACGTGGCGCCCATGTCGAGTGGAGTGTGTGCGTGTGTGTGTGTGCTCGGATAATCCCAGCTAGAATTGCTCCGTGTGTGTTTTGTGGTTGGCACTGGCTTAGACCTGTGAACTGTGCTGTTGTGGTGTTATTTGTTTTTCGTTTCTTTTTGTCAAACAGATAAAATTTTCATGGCTAGAGATTTGGAGTTGCTAAACTATCTGGGAAAGTGAAATTGTTCTCTATTTGTTTTGTTGAAATTTGTGAGCTTGCACTCTTGTCTCAAAATAAAGGAAAGTTTTCTCTACTTTTGACCCATAAAAGCTACTTTTAAAACAATGGAATTTATTTGTGAGCTAATTTTTATGTGACCTTCTGTCATCATGTTAAAATATGTTTTAAAAACAATAATTTTAAGAAGGATACATTTATTAAAGCCAAAAATACATAGGGAACACCACAAACTCTTGGTAATTCATCTTGTTTACTTACCTCTGACTGAACTTGATTACCTGCAATCAGGGTTCCAATGGTTCCTTTGATCCCATCTCATCTCTGCAGCTGTCAATTTTTAAGCGGGTCCAGGGGGACTTTTCGTTAAGGTGATGAGCCATGAGCCATGAGCCGCAATCCACAATCCACAAGTTACCATCTCATCCCCCGGCTGAGGTGCTTGGAATTTTTGCTTAATTGCGCATTAGAGGGAAAAGTTTTCCTGTTTCCCGAGAATGGCCACAAACGCAACACATTGCGAAAGTTCATCCAGACAATTTGACGATGGGCACCGGACAGCCCGGACACCGTGTCCGTCAAGTGCAGGCTCCCTCAGTCTCCAGATCTCGGGCTGCATCAATGTCCGGATTCCGTGCTCCGGATTCCACACTCCGGATTCCACCCCGCACTAATCAAGCAAAAGTAAAGCCCGGCAAAGGCCGGCTACAGGTGCAAAAACTTCTCCGGCTGCGAGCTGCGGGGCATAAAAAAGTCAAGAAGTTTGTTGTGGCTGGCATTTCGTTATTGGAATTTTCATTGGCCACAAAAATACTTTTTCGATTAAACTTTAACGGTGCGTAAAATGCGAGGCCGGCGTCGCCAAATGGGCGGAAAAATGCCGGAGCCATCGTCCAGGTCGTCGAGCCATCGTCCCAGTGCCAAATCAGAAAATGATTAATTACAAAATGTTTTTTGGGGGGCGCTGGGTTCCAGGATCCCAGGCTCCCAGGCTCACAGGATACCCATGCCACCGCTCCATCTAGCTGCGTGGCCTGCCAAATGCCAATTAGCGGAAATATTTCACGTAGCCGACGTCGTCGACTAATGGAAATAAATTAGTTTCGCCTCCTTTTCGGCGGCCAACGGGGCCCACATCAAAAATGTTAAATACGCACACCCTGCCGGGGGTTGGTGGGCAGGACGAGGTCCATGTCCAGGTCCAGGTCCAAATGAAAACAGTCTGCCAAATCTGCGCCAAGGCCAAAACCTGAGCCGAGCCACCAAAACCGCTTGTTAACAGCTCCGGAATATTCAGCCATGCGAATCTGTTTGAGCAGTTTTTGTTTTTTTTAAGGAATATTAATATTTTTGGAATTTTGGTTTTGTTTACGTAGGAAAGAAGTTTATCCTATTTTCTAAGAATTATTAGAGTTCATAATTGACAAATTTTTTATTTAAGATTACGTTTACGGTAATCTATAATTGCTCCTATTTTTTTTATATATTGAAAGAAATTTAAAATAAATAAATTATTGCTTGGGAATCATCGTTCCAAAAGCAATGTCTTATTTTAATATTCAAACTAGGTTTTGATTTCTATACAGTGTTCAATTTTTGAACCATTTTAAACTACTTTTTATTGACCTGCACTATAACTAAGCTGCCTTTTTTTTGTGGGTAATTTATACAACGATTGCAACTCTGGTGCAGCGAGCAGAAAGTTTTATTTGGCCTCAGGATTCAGTTCACAAGTCCAGCGTGGCCCAAAAACCAAAGTCCTTCAACCAACTGGCCAGCTGGCGTTTTCCCGGTCCAGTTTGGGCAACTTTCGGCCCACCGACATATTTAGTTCGGTCCATGATCAGGCTGAAAAATACTCGTACTCGTCCTCGTACTGGTACTCGTACACAAGGATTACAATCAGCATGAAAATCAAGCGTCAAAAAGTTTTTACCACCACGTAATCCGCAGCAGTTTTTCATCTTCAGTGGCGGCATGCGAGTGGATGTGCCACGCCCACCATCCGCAGTCTACAGTCCACAGTCCACAGCCCCCTGGCCTTGGCAGTGCCAGATGATGTGCAGGAGGAGGAGGAGAAGCAGCAGAAGGAGGAGCAGGAGCATCAGCAGCATTAGCCGAGCACGTTCAACTTTCCAGTGGCACGCGAAACCGCACAAAATGTCGCCTCCCCACTTGCGAACCTCTTACTTCATCACACTCACTCGCACTCGCACTCGCATTCGCACTCGCGAGTGGGGGGGTCTTCAAACCCCCCCAGCCCCTCATTTGACCCCTTTTTGGGCCCAGTCATGCTCTGCGAATTTTTCGCACATTTTTGCCCCTTTCTTTTTGTATTTGGATACCCCATCCTAGGTTTCAGGGGTATATTGGGTTAAAACCCATTTATAAATGTGATCTCGAGATGTGTGAAACTTATTTGAATCTTTGTTTTTTTTGCGACATTTCTTAAATGAATATATTAGCGAAGAAAATGATTTCCTTACAATTTATTCACATATTATTCATTGAAAAATGTAAATTGATAGTTATTTACGATCTTTCTATAATAACTATAGATAAAGTACCCATAAAAATAGTTGTAATCTCTGGTAACAATTCAATTTTCCTTGGGTATCTGGACACAAATATTTATAGCATATGGGCAATTCTCCCAAAAAGGGGCCACCTAAAATTGAAAAGTTATCGAATCTTTTCGGCATTGATATATGTTATAGCCCTAGCGAAACTAAAAATTTTGATATGGCGTTTGGAGGGTGGGGGGCGTGGCTCCCACGTTATAGGGTGTCAAAGTTTTGGGTAGTATAATTTTCAAATGTTAATAACTCTTACAAGACTAAACCGATTTGAACATACTATATGTCGATTTCATATAGAATTGTCTAAATTTGCATAAAAAAATATTTTTTTTTTTTAATTAATTTTTTATATTTAAAATTAAAATTAAAATTTTTTTTAATTTTGAACCCTGAATGCCCCCTTCGATTTTTTCTAAAATATCTCAAAATGATCCTTACTTCATTACCTAAGTACCTGCCAAGTTTCGTTTTGGGACAGCCAGAAACATGGACGCTACAGGTGATTTTGTAACGCAGGGTCAATTAAAATCGTGTCTCCTATACTAGTCCAGTCAATCTAGACATTGAAATAACATTAATTCGGACAGAGCTGAATTTTGGTGGAGGCCTTTAGTTAACCCCAAGGAACAAATTGTGAAAAGTCCCCATCGATCCCAGGTGTGCTAATTGAGTTATTCAAGGTCACAGGTGAAAATTTTGGGGTTTTTTTACTTTTTTGGATTTTTCTCAAAAACGGTACAGGGTATCGAAAAATAGTTTAGCACAAAGTTGTAGATCTTTAAATGCTCCATAAAAATGATACTAGTGATTTTTTCTGTAGGACCCACCATTTTCCAGATATCGCGCATGTAAGAATCACGTTATACATAACGTTATACATAACGCTACGTATGTGTGCATATTATGTATAACGTGATTCTACATGCGCGATATCTGGAAAATGGTGGGTCCTACAGAAAAAATCACTAGTATCATTTTTATGGAGCATTTAAAGATCTACAACTTTGTGCTAAACTATTTTTCGATACCCTGTACCGTTTTTGAGAAAATCCAAAAAGTAAAAAAACCCCAAAATTTTCACCTGTGACCTTGAATAACTCAATTAGCACACCTGGGATCGATGGGGACTTTTCACATTTTGTTCCTTGGGGTTAACCAAAGGCCTCCACCAAAATTCAGCTCTGTCCGAATTAATGTTATTTCAATGTCTAGATTGACTGGACTAGTATAGGAGACACGATTTTAATTGACCCTGCGTTACAAAATCACCTGTAGCGTCCATGTTTCTGGCTGTCCCAAAACGAAACTTGGCAGGTACTTAGGTAATGAAGTAAGGATCATTTTGAGATATTTTAGAAAAAAATCGAAGGGGGCATTCAGGGTTCAAAATTAAAAAAAAAAATTTTAATTTTAATTTTAAATATAAAAAATTAATTAAAAAAAAAATATATATTTTTTTATGAAAATTAAGACAATTCTATATGAAATCGACATATAGTATGTTCAAATCGGTTTAGTCTTGTAAGAGTTATTAACATTTGAAAATTATACTACCCAAAACTTTGACACCCTATAACGTGGGAGCCACGCCCCCACCCCCCAAACGCCATATCAAAATTTTTAGTTTCGCTAGGGCTATAACATATATCAATGCCGAAAAGATTCGATAACTTTTCAATTTTAGGTGGCCCCTTTTTGGGAGAATTGCCCATATATATATAGTTTTGTGCAGAAATATTGGAAACCAAATGAAGTCATTCCATATTTTTATGGCAGACAGATCATAAAAAATAAAGGAATCACAATACTGGGTATCTTTTATGGCTTTTCACATGTGCTTTTTTTCCAGTGCTCCGTTCTAGCTCCGTTCGCTATATTTTTCAGCATATAAATTTTTGTTCAAGTTGAAAAGTTTCACATACTCCTGTCACGTAACGCGCAGTGGGGTTTTTTGGGTGGGAAAATGGAAAATGGAAGGGCTTTGATGGTAGGTGGTGGCGTGGCTATGGTGTAGTGTGGTGGCTGTCAGCGGCGTGGGTTGCGTGCTGCGTGCTGAACTGAGGTCATGCCACGCCACGGAGTCCGAGTCGCTAATTTATGGCCTGACATTAGAATGCAATCATATTCACTTAAAAAAGTGCATAACTTTTGGCTCCTGCCGTTGCCCGACTTACGGTTGTCATCGTTGTTGTTCCTGCTGCACCGCTATAACCGCTATAGCCGCTTTCACCGCCACTGCACCCGCTGCCCCGCTGCACTCCGGTGCAAATAACTTTTATTGCACTTGAGCTTAATTGCTGTACAAATTGCTGCTAATCGCGAATGTGTGTGTTGCGTGCAAAGTGAGGTGAAGTTTGAGGTTAGGTTCGTGCGGCGTTGCCAGAAAGTTGAGTTGCTCATGACTCGGGACATTTATTAATTTTAATAAATATATATAAATATATATATTTTATTTTACAAAATATTATTAAAAAATAACTATAGTGTAATATTTATATTTTTGCTTCACCTAGCATCTGCGCATGCGCAACTCAAATTTTCGATAATGCCCCAAAAGTCTTTATAAATAGCCATTTAATTTAGCGTGTGGCTCCAATTTAGTTTACAAACAAATGAGTAATAACTAAAATTAAGAGCTGACGCGGTCACTTGTTATCGATTACACATCGACAAGTGGAAACACTCCGATCGATATACATCAAAATATTAAAGTCGGAGCCTTGAAAAGCAACAAAAATTGACAAATTAAACTTTCTGCGAATCAATTGTGACTGTGAAAACCACAAGTGCCTAAGAAATTTTTTCTATTTAAAGAATGGAAGGTCGTACAAAGGAACTGTTGGAAGCTTTGGTAAGTTTGTGGTGTGCCATTTGTTGTTTTTATTCACACGGTTAAAAATATTCCTTTGCAGAAGAAGGAGAGCAACTCGGAGCGCACTGCGCATGCGCAGCGTTTGCAGCGTATTTTGCAGGAGGAGATGACAACCATCGGAGTGCAGTGATGATGCACAGATGACACCACCGGAATTCACTGACTCCAACTATGAATTTATGAGCCAGCTCTTATACGAGCTAGACGGGTATAAGGACGACATGGAGGAGCTGGAGAAGTTGAAGGAGGATATGGATGACAGAGAACAGCCGCGCTGCATATATGAAGACGGTTTTTATCCGTGCGATTGGTACCGTTCCCCGTACGGATGTCCTTGCCAGCGCCTGGACTATTCAAATGTGTATTGAATACTTTATATATATAAATATATTAAGTCCAAATATTGCAGAAATTTTATTCGTTTCAACTTTGTTTGTTTACCTTTTTTACACAACTAGAACTTTAAACTCAGTGTCTTAAAAGAAATAAAAATAAGTTGTAAGTTACCTGCGTTTAAAAGCTTAAGCATCTAAAATCCCTTTTTTTATATTTTAATTAAGTCAAGCGATCTATTTTCCAGCAGCCAGCGTTGTCACCTAGCTAAGCTAGGCTAGCTTAAATTCCACACCGCCAACTTAACCCGGCCATAAACGGGAAAGCCCCTTAAAAAATAAAGCGAAAAGAAGGAACGAGGGGCGGGAATCAAATAAATAAATCTCATCATAAGCATGCATATGCAAATGAATAAAATCTAAACCGAAAAGCGCCACTGACCCGTAACATGTGTCGCCCGTCCCAGCGGACACGCCCACCTTCTATCCACATCCCTTTTTTTTTTTGGGTGTGTGGGTGTGCGACAGGATGTGTGTGTTGTGTGTGTGTGTGTGTTGGGGCCGCTTTCGTTTCGTTTCGTTTGTTAGTCCTGCTGTAACATAAGCCGCAAAAAGATTTTCGACAACGGAGGCGCCAGCAAAATGTGAAAACCAAAGAATTATTGCCTTGGCGCCTGTCCCTGACCTGACCCTCCACCGCTCCACATGGTCATTGGACATCGGACATCGGACATTGGTGGGTTTTTGGGCTTGGGCCTGGGTTTGGGCTCGGATTCGGGTTGGTGGAGCGGTTAGGCATAATCTTTCGCCGACGTATCCCCAGGCTGCCAGTTTACAATTTTGCAGCCGACACCCAGTGCACACAGCTTGGATATTTTCAAGCCAGTAAAAGAGTTCGTTTTGTTGCATTGAGTTTTTTTTTTACATTTATTATATTGAATATAGTAGGTACACTTAGCAGAAGTAAAACCATTTTAGTGGCAAAAAAAAACGATTAAGTAGAGTGTCTTTATTTGGGAAACTCTATATTGTTATACGAGTATATTAAACCATAAATTACGTCAGGCACAAATTGGTTGCTTGGTTCACAAAATAAAACCTCTATAAAAAACTACTAACTATGTTAACATTCGAGTATTTTTCGAAAACAAAATTTAAATTCCTCGTAATTTTTTATTTGTAAGTTAATAATTGTTTAAATTAAATTTTTATTCAAATTATTAATTTTTTTGCTTTATATATAGTTTAAATTTTTTAACATGTACATAGTATAATCGCAATGAAAAGTTTTAAACGAAACTCAAATACTTAAGAATCAATCCCTAATTTCTCTATGGAAACTTAATCTCTTTATAGGGATCCAAACTTCATAACTAACTTACGAAAATGTGTTTCATAAATAGTGTTTAAAAGTTTATGATGCAGTTGTAAAATGAAAACTAGTTTTTCCAGGACAATCTCTGTCTCCTTCTACCCCACTTTCTCCTTCTCCTTCTCTTTCTCTTCCTCTTTGCATTATTGTTTGCTGTTGATGATGATGTTGTTTTCTCTTCCATGTGTGTCTATGTGCGTGGGTGTGCTTTTGAGTGTGTGTGCGTGTGACAGTGTGTGTGAGGTGTTTGGTTAAGCACATAATTAATACGAAATTTGATTGCCTCTGCCGCGTTGGGACCGGAAGTAGAAGAAGCAAAGGCAGCAGCACCGGATGCGGGTTTACTCTCTCCCTCTCTCTCTCTCGTACACTCTGTGTATGTGTGTTTGAGTGTGACGATAGGGGAGTATGTGTATGTGTAGTATGTAAGTGAAAGTCAAATTAAAGTAAACTCGACTTGGCAACCACCCACCACCCACCCACCGCTGTGGCTTGCCGCTTAAACGCTTGTGGTTTAATTAATCGACTCATAGCTGCATAGCCCCATCCCGCTCGCACCGCCCTTTTCCCCCCGCCCCGCCCCTTTTGAGTGACTTCCTGTCGCTGCGGTTTCCTTTCCACTTTCCACCCCCCAACCCCTTGTGCTTTTGACTGCTAACGCTTTTTAATAACTTGGCCAAAGCCTCGTTCCCCCTTTTATTTTTATTTTGAGAGTCTGAGAGCGGGCAGATAAAAAACTTTAACTTTTGCCAACGCGCTCGCTGGCTGCTTATGGCCGAAAATAAATCAAGCACCAAACTACTTTGGCCCGGAATGATTAATTAACTGCATTTTGTGCTCGACCACGTCTGATGGCCCCGGATGGACCACCTCCCAACTTACCACCCCCAACCCTTGACTTTGAGTACAGAGGAGCTTCGCTTATAGTTGAGCTCCTGATCACAAAATGTGTGCTAAGTTACATGGAACTTATATGTTAAAAACAAGCTCAACACATTTACATTTTTTTTAAGCAATCGTTTTTTTTTGTCGATCGATATTCATCAGTATTAAATAATATATTATGAAACCTATGAGTAGTAACCACTTATTTAATAAATCTGTCAATAATTAAATTCCAATATCATATATTCTTTGTTAAAGCATACTTAAATATATTTATTTCTTAGCATGAAAGTCCATATAATACCGACTAAATTGGCTTGTTAACCATTGGATATTATTGTGCAAGTGCCACTCAACTTAGTTCAGTATAGGGGGGTCGCACTGTGGCCCCACAACTACATACAGCTGCCAATGGTCTGTGGGCGCCACTTGAACGTCTGCGTTAAGATATTATTAATGTGCTTGTTAGCATTGGCCGCTGTAACTGCTCCGCTGTCCGAGAGGCATGAATTATGTGCGCTTTTTGCGCCCGTTGCCATCACAATTAACCGTAAGTGATGAGGCGGAGTCGGAGGCCCAGACACCCCAGGAGGACCTCTTCACCAAAGAATCAGTGCTGCCGTTTTGTCCCTTTTCCGGACAGGCTCTGTTCATTTTCTTCTTTGAAACCTTTTCACTTTAGGCACTTGAATCAAACTGATTTCAGAAACTTAAACCAATTAGTTCATACAAAATGCAAAGCACTGCAAAGGATAATGCCATTCACAATAATAATCTTGCATTGCTCGAGTGGCTGACTTTGAACTGACTTCGAACTGCGTTGGAGCTTTGCATCCTATGGATTCTTGATCTGTACAACTTGGGTTTTACTCCCCGCCCCGCAATTATCGAGCTGTAATCCTTCAGAAGATTAAATGCACTTCAATGGGATAGTGATGAATGAATGAAGAGCCCTTGCCATCCTGCAACTCCTGATTGCGGGTATACAGACTTTGGCTTTTGGCCAAAACAGGTGAATTCATCAACTTAAAACAATGCATAGATAATTTATTGTTTTCCCATGTTTACTGCTCATATGTTTATGCATCTTTGGCAATAACAATGCTAATTTATTGGATTTAAGAAGGATGTATGTACATCACAATATGTCGATTTTAAAGCACAACCATGCTTATGTCATTCCTTTAAATTTTACCTGAATAACCATATGCCAATATTGAAGACTCTTTTGGGTAATTACCCTGCCCACTTTCGCCTATATATTTTGATAATAATTTCGCTGCCACTTTTCCATAGATTAATCAGTCCGACAATTGAATTTTTCGGCCAGGATAAAATGCCCGATAGTTGGCCATTGTTCTGAGAAATCCAATTAGTGCTGCTGGCGGCCAAGGATGCCCAGATGCCCAGGGATATCCCAGTGTGTGTGTGTGTGTGCGTTCCGCCCACGACCTCCTGCCCCCCGGGATAATAAGCAGCTTAAGCTGCAGCAGCCCGGTTCCGAACTCCGGGGTCTACGGTCTACGGTCCGGAGTCCGGACTTCAGAGAACTTCAGAGCGTGTAATGGAGGGTAGGGAGAAAACTTGTTAACGCCAAAATCGAAGCTGGAAAAGCTGGAAAAACCCAGAGCAGCGAGCATTATACAGATTGAATTGAGACGTTGGGCAATGGAGAACGATGGAGATGGAGATGGAGATTTCCCCCAGGTATCCGGGGGAAAATACGGCAGATGCTCTAGTGGAAATGGGAGTGGGAGTGGGATTGGGAATGCTCAGCCATTGTGTAAGCCAAAAATGGCAGCCTTCGATATGATAACGATACAATTTCGCTGAAGCTTAACAGGAATTAGACAACGAGAGGAGAGATGAACGATGATGGCAACTAATTGGCCATGGGTTCGTTCATCTGGCTCCCATTTCCCATTTCCCAGTTACCAGCTACCAAGTGGCAATCAACCATAATGCCAGCCAGCCAGACTCGTTCCATTCCGGCAACGAGATGCAAGTGACAATTTATTAATAAACAGCAGAAACAAGAACCAGGACGACAGGACGACGGGACGACGGGGAAGGAGCGACTGTCAATTACCAGTCGGGGCTATAAATTGCATGTCAGTTGCTGGGAGCCCAGCCCCAGCCCGGATCCCTTACCAATTGCTTACGGAATCGAAGGGAGTGCGCTGCGTTTAATGGGCCCGATAAATTCTACAGGCTGTCAGGGGTGTCCCACCCACTGGGAGATGGGTGGGTAGCCCATCCCAGACTTTCACCCGAATCTCTGCCCAAAGCAGGAGTTCACCTATCGATTGACAGCCGGAAAAGACTAACGATCCATTGATCTGGCATCAATCTTTGGGCATCACATATTATTTTTATTGGCTGCGGGTTGCACTCAAGAAATATAGTTTCTCGGTTTAAATTCAAAGTTTTTTAATTACTTACAATCTCATGGAAGTTTTAAATCGATCTCGTCTCGTTACTTAAATGTTGCACATAAAAAAGGTGTACCTAAAATACATTTCACCGAAAACATTTTAAGCCTTAAGGAAAGCACAACTAATGTAGGTTTGAAAATGATATAAATAAATAAAAAAAAACAGCCCCAAGAGAGCGACTCCAGCTAGGCAATTCCTGAAAGTAGTCATTCAATTTGCGGAAATTGACCGACGCTGAGCCCAGTGTGACCAGGCCACTCAATGCGGCAGCCAGCGTGGCCAGCGGAGACAAATACAATCAGAGCCCAAGCGCCAAATGCGAAATCAAATTAAGCAAAGTGCGCAAACATTGATAAGGCAGTCTGGCAGATTGAGGACTTGGACTTGGATCCCGTGGCCTCGAACTGCAGCCACATTTCGGTCCGAGTGCCGCAGGAAAAGTCACAGGACGAAGGACTGGCGCACTGGCATACAGGAGCAGGATGGATAGGATGGATAGGAAGGAGAGGAAGGACCCACAACCGCAACCGACAAAGGAAAAGTGGCGAGGCGAACGGGTTCCTTGGGTTGTCAACTGTAAAGTAGGGTAGATTACATTGCTTTGAATGATGCCACCAGCCAAGGAGCGAAGATTCCGGAAAATGCCAACCGGAATGAGAGGAAAAAGGCGGAAAGCCTCGACCTGCTCCATGCCCATTAAGAGAATCCCACTAAAATCATAGCTTGATTTTGACCAAACCTTGATAATTGCTTGATAATTAGCTTACAATAAAAATGTAATTATAAAACTGCACGTATGAGAACCCATTGCCTAGGCAATGTCAAATCAGATATCCCCCAAGGGAAATGCAGAATAGTGCAGGTCATGGCGTCAGCCCAAGGAAAATCAACAGAAAAGGGAAGGAGTCGAAGGGCAGGGGTAAAAGGAAAAGCGACAGGATGGGAAAGGGCGGAAGAATTGCAAGACTTCGTCTTTTCGCATAGACAAAAACCAAAGGACAACGCACAACTAGCTGCAACAACCAAAAAAAAAAAAATAGGGTGGAGTTGAGGTTGGCTTTTAACAATCGAATTCCTAAATACTCTAGCCCCTTGAGTTAAATTTGACATGTCCTACTACTAAATACTTTTTACTTAATATATTTATAATCACATCAATGGTTATATAATATGATACGAGTCTTCTTTTGATTTAATTATGTTGTAATTAAAAACCACATTTTTAATAAAGTCACAATTATAATATTATATAATATGTAATATTCAGTTTACCAAGCTTTTCAATTGGCTAAAACTTAAAATTAAAATTTTTATAGTCATTTCTTGTTTTTCAGAATACAATATTGACAGTAACAGATATTAATTTTGATGGTAAATGCAGTTGCAGATATATTTATTCAATCAAGTCAATAAGGCTGAAATTAAATTAGAAGGGCATTGAACGATCGACAAGAGGCCAATGTCAGTGACATTCAACGGAGTCTGCCCGGACTTGCACTGGCCCAGTAACTCGAGTAATTGGTAGCACTTCCCCCTGACCCCTCTTGCCCCCCGTTTCCCCTTTTTCCTTTACCCTTTTTGCCTTTACCCTTTTTCCCCACACCCCTGACAGCCAGGCAGCCAGCCCGTCGTCATTGCCATTGCTCATCTTCAGCGCTGTGTGTCTTTGTCAGTGCGTCAGTGGAGCGTGCCGCGTTGCAGTGCCAGCATGAGCATGAGGGGGAAAAGAGCCACCCACAACCACCCCCTCCAGTAGCCAGGACGCAAATGCTTTGGCATATCAAAAGTGAAACTTTGACATATAATTTCTCGCATGGATTTTCACTTTGACGGCATAAACGACGACAATGGCACATGCCTTTTCTTTTGTTGAACCCGGCAAATGAAAGCGGAGATGTGGATGCAGATGCGGATCCGCATCCGTATCCGGCCTAAAGTTACCTCTGGAACATGTCGGAAGATTTTGCTGGCAACGCCTGGGGGCGATACCATCATCGGCATCATCAATTCAAGCGGCTGAGCTGAACTGGAGCCTCCTCAGCTGCCTTCTCACTGTCATTTGAATTGATGGGCAGCCAGCCAGGTGGCAATCAGTGCTCAAGGGATGTGGAATGGATATGGATAAGTGTGCCAACAAAGGCTTGTTTAGGGATTGGGACTGGGCCAACCCGATATCCCACAATCACCTAAGTAAAGTCGTTTTTAGGCCCTCGAAAATGAGTCATTACAAATTATATTATTTCACACTTCATTTCTTTTTCTCATATATTCCCATTAAAATAATCATTATTTTTATTCGAGTTATTTTACTTCTTATTTGCTTTCCTCCCATTAAATGTAAAATCTCCTTAATCCCATTTGTGTAAATAAAATATAAAAAATCGCAACTCATTAAAATAAATTAAATAAATTAAACGGGCGCTTTAACTTAGTGATGAATGTATGAAATGACTCGCCTTTTAAAAATAATTAACTGTCTTTGTGTATAGCTTTCTTTGACATAAAAAACTAAAAACTAAAAAAAATTCAAAGAAAGGTAGATTGACATGAAATATGGATCTTTTACAACGCAATTTTATCTATGGGTTCTGCTAATTCACAAAAATATTTTTAATCCGGAAGATTTTTCATATTCTGGGCAGAAAAAATAAAGACAAATAGAACTAGATATAAGATATTACCAAACATTTTATTTTTGGTTGTTCCTCACAAAAATTTACGAAAGTTGTTTGTTTAGTAAAAGTAAGTACACGAAAAAATAGGATTTCTACGTTTTTTAAGTATTTTTTGTACTGATTATAACAGTCACATTTTGTATGCATTAAACTCTTTTTCGATGTGTAAAAACTTCTTGAACTTTTAAATACGCCAGAGTTGGAGGATGCAGGCCCATTTAACAAAAAATACATATATATATTTTGTCATGTGAACTTTTATCTGCCAGAGATGCACAATTACCAATTTCGCTTTTCTCCATCACATGTTCTCCCCATTTCCCCGCCCTCGGACTTTTTCCCTTTGTTTTCAGTTTTTGCCACTGCATGAGTTCTTCGGTTTTTGTATGAAAATTTAGAAATTATGTTTTCTTGTCTTTTAATTAATAATCTCAAGGGTGTTTTGGCCTGTCCTGGCCATGGCTTATGGCTGAAGAAGATGGAGTTTGCTGTATTGCTGGATTGCTGGAGGGATTTGCGACAGGATGGGTGTTGGTTGCTGGGTGAGTGGTAAAGGGGTGGAGCTGTGGAGCAACGGGGCGTATGAGCAACATGCGAAAGCAATATTTGCTGCTGGTGTTGCTGTGGCGTCTACCCAGCAGGCAGGCAGGCAGGCAGCTGGTGTAGCTCAAGTTGTAAAGGGGGATTTCCCCCCACCCCCCCTACACCCCCCAGAATTTCAGTTATACCCACTTTTCCACCCACTTTCCCGCTGCGTCGGAGTAACTTTTATGGCTTGTTGTTACTGTACGTGTGAGTGTGGCTTGACAATGTGATTTACATTTAATTAAAATCGTATTTACTCGTTAGATAAATAAACACAGGGCTCTGGAGCACCCCGCTTCCCGCATCATTAGGCACTCGTGGTGGCTCTCGAATGGCATTGGTAGATGGTATATGGTAGATGGCACTGGGAAATGGGAAATGGTAAATTTCGAAATTGGGAAATTGGTAGCCATGTCTCAGGTGTTGGCCTGCCACTTGGATGTCAGCGGCGTTGTGCTGTGTTGACGTTGACAGGGCGACATGTCAAAAATAACTCGCTGCCATCGATCGCCGAAGGCGGGCTAAAAATAAAGCACTTTATTGTAGGGCCAAAAACGAAACAAAAGGCCAAGTAAGATAACGCGAATTGAAATTCTTGGAGGAAAAAAAAACAAATGTCGCCAAATTCATTGAGTCAAAGAGGAAAACCCTAAAAAAAGGCTCCGAACTAGAATCAGCAAAGTGACAATATACAAAAAATAAATGTGAGTTTCTAGCTGACGGAAACACATTAAATTTCGAATTAAGCAATTTAGTTTTTAATATACGTTACTTACCGTTGCAGCATTTTTTCCAAGAGCTACATATACAAATAAATTGTAATAATTATTGATAAAATATATGTGTCGTTTAACAATTTCCAAGAAATGAGCAACATTTAAATTGTTAACCGTTTTTAACATAAAAAACAGTTTACATTGTGCTTTTTTCTTCATTCTTCCGTGTAATTTTTGCATTTATTTATATTATGTTTGCAAATAACTTTATTATATTATGGCACTGGTAATAAAATGAGCTTTAATTAATTATTCACTTGTTTCAATTCCAGTGAACAAAAAAATTACCCGGCTGTATTATTCATGTATTAAGTATTCGAGGGAAAACCAACTTGTCGAACGATGCCGACATGGAAATTAATTGCAGGGAGTTGTCAGTGTATTGGTGACAACCCATACGTGGCTTTAGCCTTTAAAAGAAACCTCCAATCACGTTGCATTCAACAGCACAAGCTGTCCTCTCCTCCACCTCCTCCACTCCACAGTTGCCCATTCTTTTCCGCCTCTTGTTTTGACTTGATGACCGAGTTAAACAAACACACGCCACACAAACATGACCCGGGTCCAGCATTCGGAATGGGATTTGGATTGGGAGTGGGATACGGATTGGGAGAGGGCGTGGTCTGGATGCAGCCGTGTCCAATTTGCATGGCTATTGTGTGAGCGAACTCGGAGGTGGAGGTGGATGTGGGGGTCAACCCTGCCCTCCGACCGCACCGCAATTGAACAGGAGTGGGTCAAAGTGGATGTGGAAGTGCAAGTGGGGTGAGCAGGGAGCAGGGAGCAGGGGAAGAGAAGCACATTTCCGGCATTTATCAATGGTAATTTCGTGTGTCAGCTTTGAAATAATTTCAGTTGAAACGGAAACGACACTATTCAAGTGTGACTCAAAGCCCACAAAAATTATGCCAACACGTACAGATGGGTTCTCTTCTCTATGTGCATATATAGCATGTGCATCTGTGTCATCATGTGTTTTGTGTACGCTTTAAAGTGAGGTTTTGATTTGTGGTTGCACTTGGCCATGTTGTTGATGTTTTCTTTAAATTAATATTCCTTAAAATACAAGACAAAGTATGTTCAAATTTATGTATTATTTTATTCCGAAAATCCTAGAAATTCAACTTGTCTAAGCAATTGACACACACACAGCAATTTGTTTGTTTATATGTATTACTTTTTAATGTCAGCAAAAGGTATATTAAAGGTATTTTTTAAGCCCTGTTATCTTTCCTTATTTTATTATATAATAAAAATATAATTCAACATCCCCATAAAAAGCAAATAAAACGTTCAATCAAAGGCTTAGGGTAAATTAATAATTAAAAAAAAAAACAACAAAAAATTTGCTGTGAAAATGTTGTATTAAAAGCTGGGTTATTCATATTTTAAAATTTTAAAAAAGATTTTTAATATTTCGTTTCATGTTGCAGATTCAAGCATTTGAGGCGAGTCAAAAAAAGTTGGCTTTTATTTCCAATGGATTATGCTAAAATAAATAATCATTATTTTTCAAGTAATCAATTCTTCAGCAAACGTATAAAAATATTTTTTTATTTTGATCTGAATTTCTCTGTGCCAAAGGGAACTTGGAGTATCTGCCCCAATTGCCTAATCGATTTTGGTTCGGAGTTCGAACTGTTGCTGCTCCACCAGGATTCTGTCTGATTTTCCTGCTCTTCTTGCTTCTCCGATTTTTCGGGCGGAAAAGTGGTCGGGCTAAGGTGGGTGGGTTGCTGCTTGTAAAACAATGACAAGGACAAATTCGTGCGATAGGCAAACAGCAACATCGGGGGGAAAGGAGGGGGTTGAAGTGTCAATACAAATATAAATCAATGTTCGGGCCAGGTTGGAATGCCGGCAAAAAGGTAGCAGGCCTAAGCAGTTGTTGCTCTTGTCTCCTGTCTCTTGTTTTTGCTGGCAATCAATTTTAACAAGCCCAAATGTATTCATCATGTTAACAAAAACTTCAGATCTGCCTGGCATCTTCCTAATTGGTTGCCAGTTATGGAAACGAAAGGGTGTGAACTCGAATTTTCTGGGGGGCCATCGGAAACACACACAAAAAATAATAATAAGGACCAGTACAGATTTTTGTAATATACATATACGAGTACAGTAAACCTCAGGGCCACAGAAAAACTTTCGAGAGTTTCATTTAATTTGCAGTTCTGCAGAGGCTCACTCCTGCAGTTGCCATCCCTCTCATCCGCTTGACAATTAACGTGCGCTGTAATTAGTGCGAGCGAGAGGGACAGTCTGTAGGCCGCGCAAAAAAGTTTGCAGACTTTTTTAAAACAAAAATTCTGTTTTTTTTTTCTTCTATTTTTGCACTCGGGCTCCACAGTTTCTTATACTCCCCAGTTGCTGGTTTTGTTTTTGTTTCGCTGGAATTTGTTCAATTTAATGTAACATGGAGGAGAAAGCACAAAAAGCTGAACGATGGGCGGAGGAGGGGGCGTGAGTAACAAGAGGAAACACAACATGGAAAACTGAAAAGTTTGCGGTGACGTCGGATAATTCCATTCAAGACTTTTGCGGACAGCCTTAAAGCGACTTTAAGGTTTCCCCGTCCAAACGAAGGAGTACGGAAAATAGTAAGGCGATTAAAACGGGCCTCTGGGCCTAGGAAATTCTAAGAAAATCAAAGCTCTGAAAAGTAACTATTAAGGGATCTGCCAAAGCCTGGTAATTGAGAAACGTACAAGTGTTCAATGGATTTGAGGGAACTATTTAATTGCTGGGTATTTATTGATTATTTCCATTACACAGGTTTTTGAGTAATACTGCATTTTTTTTTAAATGTCATGCATTTTTTGTACACTCAGAAAAAAATCTTTACATGCATGTATTTGTATTTATACTTGCGTTCTACACACAAAAAAAAAAGTGTCTTAGTTTAAGGACAAAATCAACTTAACTTTATGAATAATGACCCTGGTGAGGAATCCCTCACAAATGTTCATATAGGATGCTTATCATTTAGGTCCAGTTTGGGTAATTTTTTCCTTAAATCAAGAAGTTTTATCCTAAAAATAAGTAACTATGATTAGTTAAGATTTAAGAAAACTGAGTGACTTAGCCCAGGTACGGGAACTGCCTCTCGTCGTCGACCCTGGGGCAATCACCAGGCTCCTGGGTCCAGGGGTTCTTCCAGGTGTCCTTCGGCGGGGGTCGCTGATTGCGGGAGCGACCTCGGCGGTCGTCGAAAAAGTTGAACTGGATGTCGACGAGGCGCAGCTGGCGGGCCGAACGCTGTCCCAAAACTCCAGGAGCAGGACCTGCCCCTCCAACTTCTAGAGGCTTCACAGAAGGTCCTCCACCTTCACCCTCAGGATTCTCCGGTTGTGGCTTCTTCTTCAGGGCCCGCCACTCGTCCAGCGTGAACTGCTCGGGCTCATCCGACGAATCCTCATCCTTCTTGAGAGGCAGAGAAGACCTATGGCTTTTGGGCTTGGTCCTGTGGGAAGGTCCTGCCTTCTTGTGCATTTGGAGCTCGTGCTTTGGCCATCCCCAGTAGCGCTTCTCCACCGCCTTGGTTCCAGTGATTCTACGGTTACGGCTCGTGGTACAACGGCTCTCCTGTCCTGCTCCATCCACTGCCTGAAAGTCCTTCAGCTCCTTTCGCCCAGCAGCCATCGAGGTGCCCGATGCTACGCTCTTTGGCTGGAATAAACGAGCTGCTTTCTGGGAATTTGGCGGCTGCTGCCTCTTGGCAATAGCCAGTGGCTGTGGTGATGGTGGTGGTGCCTTCCAGTTGGTCCTGCGATCCTCCTGCCTGTCGTCGTCGTCGTCGGGCAAGGAGAGCAGCAGCTGGTAACGATTGCCGCGGCTGCGATGCATCTTATAATCAGTTTTCCGAATCAGAATCGAAAGTAAAACAATTCACAATTGTGTGCTCGAATCGGAGAGACCTCCAGGCGAATGAGGCTGGGAGTGAACTGAAACTGAGCTGCTGGAAAACGCACTCAAAGCTACCAACCCGGGCAGCTCTGTTCGCCCGGAGATTTCCAGGAATCATGCTCTCCATGCTTTTCAATGGGTCGTCTAAAAATAGAAAAGCCTTTTACCAGGAACTACTACTGCTCTACGACTACGACTATGCAGCTGCACAGAACACAGATGAGTGTATGAAATTACCTTTTACACTGCGATCAAAACGTTGTCGATGTCTCATAGGTAAATTTTAATTGATTTGGGATTTGAAATTTTTGTGTTGTCAAGCAGAAATGAATTGGGGTATTTTAATGCAAATAAAACCAAAAAAAAAACCTTGATTTCTTGTTAAAAGCTTTGTGAGTATTTATTTCTGTTAAATCCCTTCTAAGGGGGTCTTATTAATTTGGGGCAGTTGCACTGCATATTCAAGGGGGTGTGGGTTGCCATAGTTTCCCAGCTTTCCAACTTTACTTGTCCGCTTCGTTTTACTTCATTTGTTTTATTTCCTGGGGCTCCTGGGGCTCCTGGGGCTCCTCGGGGTCTCTGGAGTGGTCTGGAGGCAGTCTTGGCCATCAAGTTTTGTGTTTTGTCATAAGTCATGTGTCTGCTCCTCCTTTCTATTTCTGTTGCTGCTTCTGCTTCTGCACAAAGTTGTGTACTTATAAAAATTATTTTCTGCTGCTGTGCGCGTGCTGTGGACTCCTATATTTCATAATTAAAGTGCAAATAAAAAACTAACTGGCGGACAAACAATTGCAATTAACTGCTGTTGCTGTTGCTGTTTTCTGTTTTCTGTTCCTGTTGATGCTGTTATTGCTTTATGTTTGCACTCGCATTTATTTGTTGGTCTTCATCTCTTCATTTTTTTTCCACTGCCACTGTGCGCGAACATAATTCACTTTTTATTATCTCATATTTCATAGAAAGTTGGGTAGGTGGGTGCATATATATATATATGTATGTACTATATGTGTATTATGCAGGGACTGTAAGCCGCTCTCTCTGTGTCGTTTAATTCATTTAGTTTATGCTTTTAGCGCTTTATTTGCTTAACTGCAGTTTGCATGTGTGCTTAAGTTTGGCTCGGTGTGCGTGAGCATAATTGCAGCACACATACGCACTGGATTTTGCAATTACTCTGCTTGACAAACAGCAACAGCACAGCATTCACCACAAGGAGCCGCAGCGCACAGAGAAATTAATCAAAATATGAACAATTCGAGCACACCCCCGCCCCCCTCCCCCTCGGAAAAACTAGCACCCCCCTCCCGCCCACTCCTGGCAGCGGAAAAACCGCAGATGCTGCCATTGACAACGCCTCGCTGCATCCTTTGGCTTCTCATTTTGCTTTTGCTTTTCCCTGTTTGCCAAACATCCGCAAATTTTGCATTTAAGCCAAATGCAAACATTTTAGCGAGCAACGATAAACAAACCGCTTTTCTATCGAATTTATAAGGCAACATTATTGGTGCAACATCAACAGAATCACCACCAAAAACAAACACATGCCTTATTTCATTTTGTGTGCATTTAAAAACTAGGACAAACCTCCGTGTTATGTTTATAGTTGTCTTGGTCATTATAATTATTATTTTTAGAACTATTTTGCTAAATTTATAATTTTACTTTAATACTTGTATGACAAACTATTTTCCGTTCATAAAGAATTTTGGTAACCGAAAAATAAGGTGTCATTAAAATTACTATACTGGTAAAAAGAAAGCTAGTGAATGTCTCTTTTTCATGGCGGTTTTAAATTTAAACATAAAAATAGTGAAAACAAATTTGTTGGTAATAATTAGTAATTAAAGTAAGTTTGTTTATTTATATTATAAATTCTTTATTTTGCTACATTTTATTTAACACTTAAAAATAGTAAACAGAAATTGCCTTACTTTCATTATAATATAAGTGACATCATCTGAAATGTGTTTAACTTTTTAATTTTAAAACACGAGTTTCAAATATTTTCATGTTAAAATTAACGATTCAATTCCTATGAAAAAAGTTATTACAAATTCATTTCACTTTGCAATTTTTTCTTCCAGTGTAGAGCGGCGTGTTCAACAGAGAGAATTCGCGGTTTGTATGCAAACTTTTGGTGGTTTTAACGTTAAACAATATATTCTAAAATTTCGTTTTAATTGCCATATATTTCATTTCTTTATAAGCACAAACCCGAAATTTCATTTAGAAGTTTTCATTTGGAAAGGAATCCTTGTGTGTTCTCTAATTTAAAACTTTTCCAAAGCTCAAAATAATAGAGAGAACATTTACGTAAACTATGATAACATTTTTATGGATTCACTCACCTGAGCAATTAGCTTGTACAATGTTTTGGAGTAGAATGCATGTGTGTGTAAAAATATTTCATATGGCTTGTGTTGAAATTGAAATTTGTAAATCAGTTTTTCATATTTAGTTTTAATTAACATTTTTATTAAGAGCGTTCTCTTTCTTCGTAGGTATTAAAAAATAAAATAAAAATAATGTTTGTGTATATGAATTGGAGAAGGAATTCGTGCTTTCCAAATATTTTAATCTTTTTTTTTAAATAATATATGAACAAATATTACTCATCCGCCAGGTGGGTGAATATATAACAATAGTCTTCATTGTTTTCCTGGGAGCGATTAAAGCAAGAACAAACGCAGTTACTTGCGCAATCGTAATTGTTACAGCTGCTTGGGAAACTTTTTGTTGGCTTCTGTTTTCTTATTTTAATTTAATTTGGCTTCGTACTCCTAAGCGTATACGCAACTTTTTATGAGCTCTGCTGGCGGTGTGTGTCGGTGTATACATATACATATATACATATATGTATGTATTTTCCTTCCTTCTTTCTCTTTAAGGGGTGGGTGGCCTTCTATTTATGCCCTTCTAGGTCCAAAGCCAGCTCCCTTTTTCTGCGATTTCGCTTTTCGATTTGCCATTTGCCATTTCGAATTCACTTCATTGAATTGTTAATTTTATCGCTCACACAGGGGCACATACATACACATACACATACACTGACAGTCAGCAGGGGGCCATTGCATAACTTTGATTTTCCTCTTCATTCTTTATTGTCATTGCCTCTGCCAGCCGCTTTTATTTGTGGTTATTACACCCTTACATCCCCGTATCATTTGCTCATATTAAATTTTATTGCTCGCGGTATTCCGTCATAAACATTTTGTTTTGCTGAGGGGCTGCCGCTGCCAATATGTTTGATTACAGCAGCGAGGTGAGAGCGAAATGTTTGCAAAAAGGATGAGGACGAGGACGAGGATGTGGAGTCATCCTGGCCTTTGGTTTTTTGGTTTATTGCCTGGGGCCTTGGAACTGGCCAGCAAATTGCACCGATATTACACACAAGTGTGCTGGGAGCGGCACAGGCACTCCTGACCACTGGTGTCCCGAGTCCTGGGCTAGGCCGCGGAGCAGATGGACCGGAAAAAGCACTAACTGACAGCAGGATGCCAGGCAGTGGAAGTGTCTATTCCACTAAAGGATATCCTGCAAAAGTTAAATGTTTAAATGTAATAAAATGTATTAAGATATACTAAGACCTAGACTAAGCTCAAAATGTATTATTTTAAACTGCAATTTAAATTTAATTAAATTAGTTGGGAACTTACAACATGTTATATTACTGTTATAACCCTTGTAGGACCTGGAAATTAAGGAGAAATAAATAATAATACAAACAATAGATAAAGATATTAAAGCTATCGTAAATATTCGTGTAGTGAAAAAACCTTCAGTCACACATATTCCATTTGCTACCCAGCACTTGTGGAAGTCAGTGAAGATTTCATGCTTGCCTCAAAGGAGAAATTTGCATTTTTTGCAGTAAATTCAATATTTCCCTTTATGATTTTCCGCTGCTGCCTGCTGCTGCTGTCGCTTTCCCGCTTTCCCGCTGACTGTCTTTGGCTCGTCCTTTTCCATGGTCCTTGCCCTTTCCCTGAACACATTTCCCAGCCGCTCCCTTTTGAGCCATTATTTGCTGGCAGCTCTCGGATTGGCCTCTCGTTTCATCATCATGTGCAGAGTGGTGAGCTCTGCATGTGATATTAAGCCAGGACCAAGTCGAAGACAAACGTCGTCTGGCTGCAGGACACATGGAGCATAAATGGGTGGTGCCTGGTGACTCGGAAGAGCCAGGAGAGGAGGAGGCAGGACGCGACTGTCATTTGCCTGATAGACAGAAGAAGAGGCTGCCGCCTCCGTTGGCAAGCGATTCCCCATCTGTTTGCAACATCAACGAAATATCCTTTCTGACTTCAGTTTCTCCTTCTCCTTCTAGGGATGAAGTGGGTGATGGGTGATGGGTGGTGCCTGGTGGGTGGGCCCTTTGTCCTTGGCTTCAAGTGGTTGTGCCTGATTTCGGAAATTGGTTTGCATTAGAAATCACTTAAGCGCATAAAGTGGTCGTGAGTTATTGCCGCAGGATGTGCACCAGGATATATGCTTCTCCACCCTTCTCTTTTTTTTGGTTTTGGTTTTGGTTTTTGTTCCGCCTTGTTGCAGCCTTTTTCAGAGTGTGCCACTTTTTTTTGTCTTATTTTTTGGATTTTCGCCACAACAACTTAATTAGAATGAGGAGAATCTTGTTGGTGGCAGCACGAGCTGGTTTTACACAGAACAAAATATACTTCGCTTTATGTAATAACCAAAAATGTTTTCGAGGTCAAATAAGATTGATATAAAAAAAAATTAATCAATTAAATATAGCTTAGGATTTTTACCACCTTGAGGACACTTTCTCCTAACTTAACAACTATCTACTTTATTTTTGTGTGCATTGTTCACAGTCTTTTGCTCTTTCCATTTATTTTTCTCTGTCTCGTCGTCATCTCATTTCTGTAATTAAGACATTTTGCTTCATGAACTTCAAAGAAAACATAACTTGCACGCTCCACTGGCTTGCCAGATGGATGTAGCCGGTGGGTTGGCGGAGTTGCAGGCTTCGTGGTGGTGGTGGTGGTGGTAGTGGTGGTGGTGCAAAGTTGCAGGGTTGGAGTGGGGTGTGGTGTGGTGTAAGTGAAAAGTGGAAAGACCTTGCAACTTTTTACCCACACAATGCAACACAGTGTGCCCGGCTTAGAGATGTTGCTCCTAGCAACTTCCGCTTCCTCATCTCCTCTTCGGCGCCTCTGCCACACCCCTCCTCTTCCCGCTGGGCTGCTAATTTCCTTCATTAAGCAGCTCAAGCATTTAATGGCAACAGAAGACTAAATTGTTGCTCAAGGTAACATAGCAACAGGGACAACTGGCACAGCTAAATAAAAACAAAAAGGGACAATAGATCCTGGAATCGAATGCACTTGGCTGCGTTTGATTGATTAATGAAATAATTGAGAACACACAAGACTTTCGCAGAACAATGTGTACCTTAAGAAATTGTCGATTCAATGAACGTTTTTTTTGGCACACATGCACATGAAATGCTACATATTAGATACATATTTAAACTAGGGTTTAAATGTATAAGAGATGGTAATTAATAGTTGGGTTTCATTAACTTCCTCATTAAATAATTAATTAATTAGTATATTGATGTGTAACTGCCATTTGTGGTTATTTAAACAAACTCGCACTGTTAAGGTTCGGTACATATATGTACATACGTATGAGTTGAATAGTACAAAATTACCAAACAAATTGATCTGAATAATACTTTAAACAATTTACAGATAAACAATAACTTTAAGCTAACATATGTTACATATTATTATTATTTTTTATTTTATATTAAAAGCTGCCTGCTGAAGTTTGGCCTTTCAAATTTAATGGCAAGTTCTGCTTGTGTGGCTCAAACTTTTCGTTGTGGCTCAATCTGATAGATTACGCATACGCCGCGTTGTCGCTGGCAAATTTAACGAGCTAAAAAATCACTCAAAGCGAGGGAGAGAGAGAGAGATAGAGAAAGCCGCCTCCAAAGGATCAGTAAACTGAGGCTTAAGCCGAACCAAACCAAACCAAAACGAACCGAACTTGAGCTTCAGGTGGTAAAGGTGGAAGTGGAGGTGGAGGGCCACCCACTGATTTATAATTTAATTTGGGTGTTGGCGGAAAAAGTTGGCGAAACCCTCTCGGCTCTGCGGCTCACAACTTGAAACTCAAATAGAGCAGGGCGAAAGCTCCAGCTCCCAACTCCCAGCTCCCGGTTTCGAGTTGCCAGCAATCCCGGCCAGCGTTCAGCGTTCACCAGCCAACTTTGTCCATTAAAACAAACTTTTTCGGGCAGGTGGAGCACATCGATGGCTTCCCCTTTAAGCCAGCTTCAGCTCCAGCTCTTCATCCCAGCTCCTCATCCCAAACCCACATCCCACATCGAGTTGACTGCAACAAGGTAACCGAAAAACTGATACGCCGAATGCAGGCAACCAATTTTGTAATGTGAATTTAATGTCAGTTTTGCGACAGGTGCGTTGAGTGGCAGGGAGTTGGTCGTTGGAAAACGGGAAAAGCTTTCAGCTCGGACCGCCTTTTCCACCATATTTCCCCACCTCTCCACCACTCCACCTGTTTTTCCTCTGCGGGCTGGGCTTAATGCATTGCATTTGCAGTTATTGGCAAAGTTTGCTGTGGTCAGGTGCAGGTGCAGGTGAGCGGGGGCCAACGAGGATAGAGACGATAGCCAGATGGATCTGGCTGTCGGGAGTCTGGGGAATAGGTGGAGGTCACTTTATTTTTGGGTCACATTTGATTGGCACTGGCCTTGCGGGTGATTAACTATTGAGCATTCCGTAGGTGGGTTCAGTCCTATACAAATGGTTGTCTCTTTAAAATTATAGTTTAAATCAGTCACCTGAAATATTTGCTAATATATGTAGCATCTGTACTTTTTCAGCTTTAACCAAACAATGAAAAAAAACAGTTGTTTGTATAAGAAATTATTTTGTTTTTGGTTTTTTAGACAGCTAAAAGCAAGATAGATATCTTAAATGTATTTACAATTTATTTAAAAAGAAATTAAAAATATTTTGAACAATTACCATTTATTTTTATTTGTTAAACAAACACAAATGCTACATTTATTTTTAACTAAATTATATTTAATAGTTGATTTTTGTTAAATGAAGCCCTCTCAATATTTTCACAGCTGTTTCGTGTGCGAAAAACCATTAATAATTAACTTTATTTTGACATGACATACTTCTTCACATTATTCTGTTTCTACTAAACCAAAATTCAGTTGATTGATTTAAAGACCGCACATTTTTGTATATATTTATATATGTACAATTTATAGATGGCAAAAAAATGCTTTGTTGACAAATAATCCTCACCAAATTTAATGAAAATTAATGACTTGCACTTTGAGTGATTATTGTGGGAAGTCCATTTTTGGGTTCGTTGTCACTGGGGTTTTCCGCTGTCCTCTTCATGTGTCTCCTATAGCCCTCTCACTCGCACGGTGTTCCTGTCCCTCTCGCACCTGTACAACTCCCTTTACGAGCGCTCTGTTTGCCTTTGGCATCGCTGCACTTTCATTGCGTTAATATTGAAATTGGGTTAATGAGTTTTTGTTTATGGCGCGGGTACACAGCCTCACCTTCAGTCCTTCAGCCCCATCCACCCACGTCTCCTCATCCCACCCCTCATTCCCGTGATCTGTGAAAAACTGATGGCATCCACATCCACATCCGCATCCGCTCCTCCCAATCCACTCAACTCACCTGCCGGGTTTTAATGCAAATTTGCAGAAGCCTGAGCGGTGGGCGGAGGCTGAACAGTGGGCGTGGCTCGTCAGAAGTGATGGGAAATGTTACTACTCTGATTTACCCATAGATAAATATTTAATAGATAAAACCTGATAGGGTTAATAACACATCCATAATATCGATATAGTTACCAATACTAAAATCAGAATAATCAAGTGAATTGTTGGGATTTATAAAAATTTTAAATGTTTTAATTGAATATTATACTAATCTCATATACAATTGGTTGCAATTTCGAGTTTAATTTCAATTTAAAAACTGCACGACACAAAAAAAAAAAAAAGACAAGGACAGAATCTAAATGAGGTAAAAAGTACTGGAAAATTGAATTCAACTATCTGGATACCCCACTTCGCCAGCCTCACTCAGCGATAATGATGCGAACGAGGATGCGGATGCGGATGCGGATGCGATGCTCCTTTCGGAGCAGTGAAATCAATTTCCAGCTTTGACTACGTGATGATGCTCTCCGAAGGGTTAATGTTAATTAAAGTGCAACTGGCGGCATGTTGCCACGCAGGTGCAATCAATACACAAAAAAAAGAAGAAGGAGAAAAAACTCCCCCTTCAATATTGATTGTGCAAATGGCAACCGCAAAAGCAAAAGCATCTGAAATCCATTTCTGTAATCAAAATATTGCCTCAAATTTAATTCAAACTGTCGGAAAAGTAACGTTTGATCGAAAATGTATTAAATTTCCCATCCAATTTATTTATTATATTTTGAATTTATATATTTTGAAAGGGACCCAAGGCGCAAACGAGCGGCCTTTATGGATTCGATTTGTACAGATATGGCCATGATTATGGTTATAGCTATGGTTATGGATGTGAGTGTGTGTGTGCCTTGTTAATTATGCATTTTATGCAGGCCACGCCCATTTGGGAGGCGTTATTCCCAGCGGACTTGTTAGGGCGCAAATTCAATTAATGAGCACAACAACCGATTCACACTTTTTCCATTGAAATACGAACAATGTTGCTGGTGCACTGAGAGCTTTTTGGATTAATCGATTTCGTTGAAATAATAATTAAAAAATTAAATTTAAATAATTTAAAATAAATAACTTAAAATAAATAATTTTATTTTAAAATGACATATCATATTTTTAGGTGTTTAAAAATAATTTGGGGTACAAGTCCACGTTTTGCTCTAAACAAAATAAATACAAAAGCATACGAAATAATATTTATATTGGGAAAGTCCGTTTAATAAATTCCATATCCTTTTTTTTTTATTTTAAAAGACATTTACCTAAGTATTTGCATATGTTAAGAGATTTTTAATGCCGTAAAAGCAAATTTTAAAAACACAACTGAATAATAATTAACACTCTTTTTTTTCATTGTGTAATTGGTGTTTTTGTTGGAGTTTTTCCTGTGTGTTCTGGTTCCCATTACGCTGCTGCGTGGCATACTTTCGGGCTCAGTGGCCCGGCATGTCGGCCAATAAATTATGCGAAATTATTTGAAGTTGTTAATGGGCTGTGTTGTCGTTGTCGCTGCTCTGAAGCGAACCGAAACGAGCTGAACTGAACTGAGTATCCCAGTGCGTGGCAGTTGCTGTCACAATTGTGATTTAGTTGCCTCATTTACCATTGGGCCACCCTGCTAATGCCGCTCCTCCACCTCCATGCTGCAGTGGCTGTGGCAGTGGGGCAGTGTGACTCATCGGATCGCCTAATGCGTTCTCCTGCCGCCCGGGAATTGTCTCGTAATTCAATTTGTTTTTCGGATTTCAGCGCAAAGTTAATTACCCACAACAAATAGACGAGTCCCCAGGGCGTTGATCGCATAAATATGGTGGGAAAATCAATCATGAAAAATATCTGGTAAATGATTTGTGGGCTTAATTAAATATTTCACTTTTAGTATAAGAAATTACAGAACTATATTTTGTGAGAATTAATTTTTAATCTTAAGATTATTCCCTTGAATTCTCCGTCAGTTACCTATGGTATTCCCAAAACGATTCTTCTTTTCCCGCCCAATAACAAACTTGCGCGATTTCCCGGAATCGGGTGAAAAACTTTTCGACTGCACTTTGTTGCGCTTTTCATCAGTTCAGTTTTTCACTTTCACTCGAAACTTTCTTATTGCATACTTGTAAGTATTACTTAGGGGGTGGGGGAAGGCGTGGGAAAGCATATTTCATTTACTGCTCGCTGCCATTTTGGCATTTCCCTTTGGAATTCGGTATTTCCCCATTCTGCACTTTGTAGTTTCTCAATTTCTATATATATATATATTTTGGCACTCTTGGCTGACGCATTGACCTAATTCAATTTCACGCTGCGCCACACACCAAACACAGAGATCAGGGGACTGAAATATAAATACAAAAGAAAATAATAGAAAGCAAAAGAAAAGGAAAATCAACTTAACTCAACTCGAATATTATTATGGGTGGAAGAAATGGGTGGCGTTGGGCCATGTACAATCAAAATTTGCGAAGCAGAGAGAGGGGGGAAAAGGGGGGAAAACACGGAAAAGCGGCAACGACAAGCTGGTCTAAATTATGAAATACACTCGCTGCTGGCAAAGAAAAGCGCAACTGCATGGGAAAAGCGACTGGGGGCCTGGGAAAACTTTGGAAAGTCTTTGCCGGGGCTGCAGATTTTTCTATTAACTGGCACTGCAACAACAACAACAACAGCAGACAACTAATGCAATAATAAAGGAAATTTTCAAAAGAAAAGGCAACGGCGAGAAGAGAATAGAAAGCGGAGAAAAGAATTTCAGTCGCTGGATGGAGTTGCTCTTCCGCTTTTCCGCTTTTCCTGCACCAGTTGCCTTGGCGACACACAGGGCTGCACTTGTCACAATATTTTCGGTTTCGGTTTACTTAAAAATGTTTTTCATTATGTCATAAATGTTTTCCATATTTATTTGATACTTAATTTATATAATTTTGCTTAAATATATAATTTATGGAAAAGGAGGAGGAAAAACAACGTATATAATTTAAATAATTAATAATATTATAATATTAATATTTCTTTGAGTGCTTCGAACCCTTTCCCCGTCAAACCGTAATGCTTACCAATTTTTAATGACAAAGAACAAGCGACAAACTCTGAGCAGATCTTGTCAGCTCAAAATGGGGAAAAAGGGAAAAGCCGGAGGAGGAAAATGGGAAATGGGAAATGGGCTGGGTACATGGAGACATGAACTCACTTCCGGCTCATTATGACCTTAGCAGCCATAAAGCTAACGTTTTAAACGCTCTAATTAGTTTCTGATTTGATAAACTGCCAGCAATTGAGTCGAGCGAAATTTATTGTCCTGGTCAAGAAGTCACCAATTTAAGACTCGCTGCCCTGCGATCTGCGATGTTTAATCAAACTAATTAAAGGCAGTTGCCACTCAAAGTTTTTCCACCCCTTTTCAACCCCTTTTCAACCCCTTTTCCACCCCTTTTCAACCCCTTTTCCACCCCTTTTCCGCGGCTAATTATGATGATGGCGCCTGGCAGTGACGTCAAAGCCAAAGCGCAGGCTGTCAGTTGCCTGGTTTTTTCTCAGCTCGAAATTGATTAATGCGCAATTATTTGCAGACGCTCAAAATAAATTTTCCAATTACAATTAGTGACCAAAAACGAGGGGAAATGAGGTCAGCCAACGGAATGTAATTGAAAATTTTTGGGGCGAGGCCCCGGAATGTAGGCAACGGTTTTCAGTTTTCGTTTTTCAGTTTTTAGCCAAATAAGTCGGATGATGATGAATGAATTATCTGGGCCACCTGTTACTATGAGAAACACTCCCCAAGCAGTAACAGAAAGTGTCCACGTAGTTGTCCCTTGAGGCAGTACTTTTATCTTTATTTTCAGTCCTTACTAATTACTATTTACTTCAAAAAGTAACATTTATTTGGGTTTTTTAATACTTTATTAAAGTTATTATCTAAATCTAGCTTTGAAACCCTTTTAATATTTATTGTTAAAATAACTTACATTTAATAATATTACTCTTTGATAAATTTAATATTTAATGAAAATGTTTGTTCACTTTGATTAAACACAAACAATTTTATAAACTGAAATACTCCTTTTATATTCCCGATACTTTTAATCAAAAAAAGAGTATTTACGTTTGACAATCATGGTTAGTTTATAAACTCAATCATTATCTAATAGAAGGTTTATTTAAAGACACATACATATAATGCACCATCACTGGCCATCAGCCCCAATTATTTTAGCATCCACAAGTCAACCATCCAAGGGGTGGCAGCCCAGCCCAGCCAATAAAGTGGTTGAGATGGAGACCCAACCGAACCGAACCACTTAAGCGTGCAAAATGAAATAAATGTGCTTTTAATTATGCCTCTAGTGACAGCCACATCTACGTCAATCAATTAGAGGTTGTCAGCCAGTTTCTGGCTCTGATTCACAGTGGGCCACTCTTCCGTGGTCACCGAAAAAAAATGGAATGGCTGAAATAGAAATCTATCTCCGAAAGAGACAGAGAACAAATAAAAAAGAGAGAGACAGAGGGGGAGGCGACAGTTTAAACGAAATGAAATAAAATCAAAAAGTTTCTTGTTGAAAATGGCCGCATAACTGAAAGTAAATTTACCCAGCAAACGAAACGAAATTGTTGCAAAAATATTTGAGCTGCATAAGCCCCAGATGGGGCGGCAATAGGATGAGGGATGAGGGATGCGGGATGGAGGATGGAGGATGCAGATGCAGCAGCTGTCACACCCAGCTCCTTGTGTGTGCGTGTGCGTGTGCGAGTGTGTGTGTGCATTTGATTTTATGACTGTCAACTGACGGCGAATGTTTGTCATGGCAACGACAAAGGAAAAAACTTGTCCCATGCTCGTTGCCTGTATTTGGCTTCCTGCCATTTCGATATATCAAAGCATCATAAATGCTGCCATAGCTGCAGCAGCAGCAAAAACTGTAGCTGCAGGATGTGGGATGTGGGATGGGATGGGCTGGGGATGCCACAATAAGGACTCACGTACGTGAATAACTTCCATTTATGTGTAGCTCCCCTCCCCCTGGCCGACGGCCCACGGCCCACGTTGCGTATGATGAATGAGTTTCATTTCCACTCGGGCCACGCACCCAGCCACTTGTCATCGTGGGCCGGATTATCTGCTGGGAATTTCTGGGAAAGTGCCCACGGAGTGCTCCTGCCATCGCAGCCAAGTGGATAGGATACCAGGACTCCTCCTGTTTCCTATGATTTTGACTTGATGGAACGAATTAGAAAATATCTCATTGGCTTGTTACCTTTAATTTATTTAAAAAGTACCAATCATTCTATCTATATTAAATTTAACAAAATCTAAAACATAATTAGGTCAGAGGTCACAGCCCAAAGGAACTTACACCAGTATTTGCTCATTTACATGCGGCTGCTGTGCATTTCGATTCCAGATCTCAGAATTCCATATCGATAATTCCGCACATCGCATTCCTACCCACATTTAATTAGCACCGCCAAATTCGTACACTTGGAAAATTTATATTAAATTATAATATAAGTATAATTAATTATATAATTTATAAATAATATTTACAACAATACAAATAACTATCGTTTTCTCTCTGACTTTTAATTTATTTGAAATAAATATAATAATACAAATATTATTTATTCAGAATCATCTAAAAACTGCATTTGAAAGCAATACACTTTAACTATTTGTTTCATTTAACATGGTGCCTTTTCAACATTTTCTTACATAATATTTTGTTTGAATTCTGGAACTAAGAAATTGTGAAAGTAAACATTTTAATTTGCAGTGTAGCCGTCAGTAGCTGCGATTGCCGCGAGTCAATTGTTATTGTATTGTAATTCGCTAGTCGGAATATTTGCCAGCACAATAACAATTTGGCTTGCCACACAGGACCCTCGGCGACACTTGATTGGATGTGGATGTGGATGTGGATGCGGATGTGTGTGGTGGTGCTACATGGTGGCTACATAGTAGTGGCAGGCAGAGTGGTGCTGGTGATGGTGATGGGTGGCAATTAATTTGCACTAACCACTGGGTAATTAAAATGAAAAGTAAATTACATGGCCGAGGAAAGGATCGGAGGCACCCGCACCCGCACCCCCATCCGCACCCGCTGCAGGGCAGGTCCTCGCACAAATCCAGGACCATTGCACAACCTGACACACTTCCAGGACATCTGTGTCCATGTCCGTGTCCGTGTCTGTGTGGCGGCGTTCTGTGGGTTGTTTTTGAAAGCATTTGCTGCAAATGTGTCTCGAACTTCGCACACTTGACTGCCATTCAATTTGCATAGGAAATTAGTTTGTTCGCTTTGAATTGAAGTTGGTCCCACGAGGCCAAACAAGGCCAAAAGTTGCTAAGAGCCAGAGAGCGAGAGCGAGGGCGAGTGAGAGGGCTATAGCACACACACATACACACAGTTAAGGTCACAAAAATAGTAGAAAAGTATGGAAAATAATTTTCAAAGCCATTTCTTTAATCATTTTGTCTTTAAACAACGAATAAATCATGATAAAAATAAGTACTTTTGTTTTTTTTAATTTAATTTTCAATTTTTTCTCTTAACGTTTTGAATGTAAACAATTTGTTATGCACTATTTTAAACTCACACATCGCATGTTAATTATAAGTATAAAATCTACTCTTATTTTAACATCGAATAAATTTAACGATTTGTTATGTACTTAAAACATAAAATAAAATAGGGACACCAAAATAATAACCTATTCTTTTGGCCTCAGCTGTCTGAGCACATTTATGAGTTTTATGCGTTTTGTTACTAGTTTTTTGGAAGTGGGAGTATCATCCTTGTACTGACACTGCTGCAGATACACCTTAAAAAAATGTTTAAAGATTAATAACATTTTAACTTTAACTCTTAACTTAGATAGTATTTAGCCTTAGCTGATTGACAATGAAGTTCGGTAAATCACATCAAAATATTTATAAATTTTAAATATTTATGTATTTATGTTATGCTGTTAAATAAAATGATTTGGTGCAATGTTTATACCCAATGCAGAATCCAAAAAAATGCTTTTAAAAATATCCTAAAATTGGTAAAAAAAAAATATAATACAGGCAAGAACCTTGAAGAATTGTTATATTATAAATTATGTAAATATTGTTTCATATGTATGACTTAACTTTCTTTGTTAAAAATCATATATTGTTCTTAACGAATTTGTTTTAATTTTTTTGGCCAGTGTACAAAGTGTGTGTAAATTTTTGTATGTGCGTTGCACTTGGGTTCTTTTTTGTTACTTAAGCAGACAGCGAATGTGGTGGCAGTGGGGGTCAAAAGCGTACTGGAAGGGTCGGAGGATGGTAAAAAGGTAACTATATGGGCACCTGTCTCTGAACAGGACAAGTTATTTCAGGAGACATGTACTCGGTTTGTTCCCAATTTAGCAAAGTGAATGCACAATTGGAGCACTGATAACGAAACGATTAACTCTGGTAACACGGAAAGATTATGGACTTTCTTAGTTATTCAGGAAGCTAATTAAAAAATATTTTAGGTGTAATTGCTTGGATTTTAAATTAATAATAAATTCATGTCGAAATAAAAGTCAAAAGAACTGCATACTTTTTACAAACTTAAATTCTAGATTTTTAATAAAGAACTTATAGAAAGCTTAAGTTATTTTCAAGCAGTGAGCGGAAATAAAATTTATTTTTGCTTTAAATAAAAATATGACGGAAAGTGATCCAACTTTTGAAGTAAGCATAAAAGTGTATTTTTATTAACTTTGTTAATTTATGCAAGCCATGATTTCATAACACACATTAAAAGACTTTTTCAGTTGCTTCTAAGCAGTAAATTTAAAGTCTTTAATTTTTTAAATGAAACATTAATAAAAATAATTGTTAAATATGATTTCTTGGAATTTCTTTCCTGATTTTAAGGATAACTAAATGGTTTTTAAGAATATGGAGTATATGAGTGATGTAGTGAATAAAAGCCCCAAGAAAATGACTTTATTTGCATGCCAACTATTTTGATAAATTAGTTTCACGAGCATTCTGCATTCACAGATAGCTTACAGCTCACATTTGATAAAGCTCACATACAAATAGTTTCACCGCAACGCCATCCTGGCAGCATCTTCGCCAGCAAGCAGGTATTATTATTGCTTTTGGGGCGTTGACAGCTTCTCAAGCCGCAGGGGGCGTGGCACATGCCACCACCCACCACCCACCTCCCACCAACGAAACCATGAAAATGGCTTAAATGGAAATTGTTGTACCACTCGAAGCCAGGAATGACAGAGAGATGGTGGGAAAGACAAAGACAGGGACAAACAGGTGGTCTGGGAATCGGGTTTCGGCATGTAATCCCCTTGTTGGGGTTAGACGACAATCTCTGCGGGATTCCAATGGCCCCCCCCAAACGCAAAACCCAACTGCAAAGCTCGAACAACAAGTATACATATAAACGTTAATCGAAAACACCTCCAGTCAGCAGGAATTTCCTGGACACAATATATATCGATGGTTAAATGCGTCTCAGGATCAGGGGGGTTAAGTTTGTATTTAAAATACCAACTTAAACCTTAAGCACGTTAAATATGATAAACTTAGACAGCGGAATTGCGTAAACGAAACTCCATATAACATTCTCATAAGATTAATATCTATTAATTTCTATAAATAAGCATTTGAAAACCATTTTTTTTTAGCATTCCATACATTACTGATGAAGGTGGTTAGTGGTACTTAAATACCAATTTGGAAAACACAACTGATTAAATGATTTTTTATTACAGCATCTGGAACTCAGTTAAAATTTTAATTTTATAACCCGTCTAAATTGTATTTTTCAAGGTTCTTCTTTTTGTAATTAATGGAAAATCATACTACAATCGTATTTATTTTTACTTATTTTTTAAATTACATTAATGGAGTATTTGGTGCTCTGGTTTAGGTCCTTTTAAGGCACTATTAAGCTATTTATTGGTATGGCTCTTGACATGCATCCTGCTGTTGTTGGTGAAGTATTTTGTTGGTGTTGCTGCTGGTGTAGCCTGCACCTGCCACTTTCTTGACAGCGACTTTGTTCGGCATCCGAGACAAGAACTCAAAATATTTATGAAGATGCTGGGGCAAAGTTGCGCAGCACGGAGGTAACATGAAAACTTGTGGAAACAATTTGCCTGGCAAGCAAGTTACCCACTAAAATTCAACCGGATTGGGTATATTGGTTTTAACCCAAAAAACTTTCGTCTAAGGTATTTAATTTTCCGCAAATACAAATAGAGGTCAGCAAGTGGTCGAAAGCCCCGTGTACCATCCACATTCCACATTCACTGTGGACCAACTTTTGGACATGTGTGTGTGTGTGTGTGAGAAGTTTGGTCATCTGTGGCAGTGGCAGAGGCAGAGGCAGAGGCAGAGTGGGCGTGGCACCGCATGTGGTAGGCAGTGGCAATGGCAATTTGAAATTTATGCACAAGTTGCAGTTCAACTGACAAACAAGCACATAAATCAATTTATCGGTCATTTGGTGGTGTGAGGGGACTATGTGTGTGTTCCATGTGAAACACGCACACATGAACACACACTCACACACACACACAGAGGTGGTGCAATGGCGTTTACAACTCCAGGGCACAATTATTGAGATTTGTTTCAACCAGAACACAGAACTGGGCAAAGTTGTATAGTGCACTAAACCGCTCTTATTTGGTTATTGGCCACGAGGTGGCGATCGATAAAGTTTCCCACCATGCAATGCTTATGCCCTCCCCCAAAAGTCCAAATTTTCCGGTTAGAGGGTGTGCACAAAACCTTCACTTTACGTTATCTTCAATTTAGTTTTTGGCCAACAAGAGCGCCGAGGGCTATTTACAATTTGCTTTTGATTTGTTTCATCAACTTTCATTAGGTTTTATTAAATTTTAATTGCCATGTTTACATAGCCTCTTGCCTTTTCCTGCTGCAAAAAACTTTCTTCTTTCGCTAAGTTGTTTTCTAAAAGGTTTCTTTTGTGTAGTAGTGAAAGTAGGTGTTGTTACCTTGATTTATGGAAGCTTCCTAAATAAAATAAATCATTTAGACATGTTATGAAAGGAACCTTTTTAATACAAAAATAAACGATTTAAAATCAACAGAAATAAGAACGTTTAAACATGACATTAAGGATATCATAGACACACTGATTATTTAAATAAAAAATAAAAGAGTTTTTAGGCATATCAATTATTTCCTGTGAAATCCTGATGTCCAGATCTCCGATTGGATTTAGGTGAAAATGCTGGGAACACGATGATGAAGCCGATATGCCAGGCCAAGTCATTTGCGTCTCCGTTCACTTTGCCGGCGAGGCAAGCAATTAAATTTTAATTACACTTTTAGCGTTTGGCCCGCTAACAAGCTTCGGTTGCAGGCTTTCGCAGGAACAGCAGGAGCAGCAGGAGCGGCTCTCCTTTGCCAGTCTCATTTTAATGACAATTTATCGCCTTGGATATGGCCAGGTGAGTCGGGTAAGTCAGGTTAGTCGGGTGGGACAGGTGGTACAGGCGGGATAGGTGAGTTGAGGTGTGCGTACCGAAGGCCAGCTGACATTCATTGCAAATTAGCTGCTGCACTTGCAGTCCTCCAGTCCTTCAGTCCTCCGACGGGCAACGCGTCGTATGCGCAATAAATAAATCTGTCGTAATTAAAACGCGCCCTTTGCGACATCGCCTCAACTGTCATCCGCAATTTACGTGCCCTCTCTATATCTCCAGCTCCTTCTCAGCTTCTCTCTGCCTTTCTCCTTGTCTCCTTTTCTCTTTTTCTCCACTTCTCCACTTCTCCGATTCCTGTTCATTCTCTCGTGCTGTTACCCATCGCCAATTCCATTTTGTTGCCTTGGCAGCGGCGCACAAAATTCCCAGCTATAAATTACTTTGTTTCCAGGAATTCGCCAAAAAAAGGCAAAAAGAAAATATCTCCACTGCGAACAAAAAATCCAGATGAACGAAGCTCAAATGCCCTGAAGAGGCACATGAAGATCCAATCTTTTTGGCCACTAAATTTATACAGTTTTATGGCTTACCACAAGGATAAGTTCTGCGCCACTAAAACCTTTGTCTGGGGGCTTTAGTAAGAAACTTTGATTGTATTATAGTTCATAAACAACATTGTAGCAGCTTTTGTTTTTTCCTTTAATTTAAGGTATTTTATTTATTTATTTTCTGTAAAGGAAAGTATAGTTTATAAAGCTAATGCGTCCATGGGAGATCGTAGAGCTTGCGACGGGCTTAAATGATTTTACAGATATTAGGTAAAATTTCTTCCTTAAGGATCTTAACAATGGCTATTTTTTTATTTTAGAGGCGGTTGTGTTTACGGGACTCTTGGGAACACAAAATATAATTTGTTATTTAAAAATTGTAGTAGGATATACATATACAAGGCCCACTGTACTACTTAGACATGGCATAACAAGCACTGTACCCTAGAATAAGCAGAAGAGGCGCAATAAGAATAATTCTCCGTTAGCTGTAAGCATAATACTGACATCTCTTTCTAACATGAACACCTAGCATAAGATCAAACGAATGTATACCTAGCTCGCTCACAGAACTGAGCGAGCATAAGAGAGCGAGAGCGACGTAGCGTCACTCTGTGGCTGACGTTCGAAGTGAGAAGTTGAAGATTAAGAATAAAGTTATACGTATTACCCGAAGGAGTTTGGCCTATTACAAAATGTACATAGATTTCACATATTTTTTTATGGAATTACTTTTGCCTCAGCTTTTAAATATTTGAATATTATTTTTAGTTTTTTATTTTATATAGTATACAGGTATACTTAAAATATATGGCTTGTACATAAAGTAGACAACGCTGATTCGCAAGTAGATTGGTTACTAAATATCCACCTGGGACATCGGTTGCTGTTCAGTTAGGGCATAGCCATTATTTCATTTTTTCCCCACAATGCCTTGTGTTGGCAAGCTGCGCAAAGATAACGCAAACAAAACCCAAACAAACTCCGGCAAAAGGCCAAAACGCGTCCATAAATTGCCCAATGAAAGCGGCCCCGTGGGGCGACACAGCCAAAGGACTCCAAAGGCCGAATCCAGAGGACGAGGCTGGGACACCGCAGTGGAGTGCATCGAAACTGGACTGTATGTTGGTATATTTATTCATTTTTCATCTATCAGGGTGGTCGGATATTGAAGTTCGTTCGGGGATTAGTTTACGGGTGGCTTTTTCTTTCAGCATGAACTATGACCACACAGAACACGCATGGGTTCAATTTCTTGTATCCTTAAAAATAAATATTTTCATTTCCCCTTCTGCATACTGTTTTTTAAGATTAAGACTGAAAAACCAATACACTTTGCCTTTCAATCGAAAATCTCACAACATATATAAACAGAAATTTGTGGAAAAGTGTAAGCTTCAAGCACTTGAAGAATTCACTGGCTGCATTCCGAAACTTTAGGCCCTTTCTCCACTTTCTGCCCATGTTTTCTATTCATTTTCAGTGGAGCTTTTCGTTGTTAACATTTCCTTTCTTTGCCTTTTCTTCGTTTTCAGTCCTTTGTGTGGCGCTCTCTCTCTCTCTCTTTCAACGTTGAAGTTTTTCACACTTCCGTCGACACCACCCACTGGGATGGGTCCCAATCAACCCAACCAACCCCACCCACCTGCATCGCAACGTCCTTGGGCAACATGCATGACAGATGGCCACGCCCAGTGGTATCATGATATCATTTGTTCTGCCTTGTTTTCTGATATTTTGTGTTGCATACTTTGCAGCAAACAAAGGCGATGCATGATGCTGCTGGGCGTGGCAAATTGGCATACGCTTCAAAAAAAACTAATTGTTGAAAGATTGTGGGGATTTAAGGATTACAATTTTATTAAATTCAATCTGTTTGTTTTTAAGTCAAATTTAACTTTAGTTTTTATTAAAATAAACAGTTTTAGGTTATTAAATTGGTTTATTATTTAGGAAATTACAATATTGGCTTTTTTATTCCAAACCTGTGGATACATTTTTATTTTAAAAGATTTGCCATATATTTTTTTAAGCTACTACCAATTGTTTTATGATTTTGAATTTCAAGTGAGAATCTAATCAATTTTAATATCTTTTTACTGATCTCCTCTGATTTTCCCCTGATTTTTGCAGTGTAAGTCTTGGCCCAACTCGATTTTAGTGGTGTACTTGTCGTGGCGGAATGGAAGGGCACGAATGCTCTTAATGGCTCGCGCAGGCTTCGTCACTTAGTTTGCCATTTGGCTGCCAGCTTAGTTTAATGTTTTACCCCTACTTGGCCCCCTTTGGCCCCCTTTGGCCCCTTTCCCCCTTCATCTCCCTTAACCCAGCATCGCCTGTCGCCGTCTTGTCTTGGCCGAGGCTAAAGTGTTTTCTGCTGCTCTTGATTGACATGATATGATGGCAGCCTGGGGCTTCTGTTCTCAACGGGATTGGGATGGCAGGATGTGCGGAGGGGGTATGGGACGGACCTGTCTTCGATTTGATTTGCTTCGGTTTGTCCGATCAATGAGTGCGGCCAAAGTCAAATTGCTGCTTGACCCAGACAAGGATATTATGGGACTCCTGTTGATGATGAGGTGGGTGGGTGGTGGCCCTCTGGGTGGCTCCAAAGCGGGTAATTGAAATGTGTGCAGCGTGTGTTCGTCCCTTTAAAAGGTTTTTTTTTTTGAGGAAACCTTAAAAAAATAATGTTGTTAATCATGTTTAAATACTTGAAACCAATTCAATTTACTTTTTTGCAGCCATGAAAATGTAGGTATCTGTATCTGCTTGTTGTTTCGATTAAAGGATTGCCTCCTGATTAAGCATAATTTATGTTGGCCAAGTGGCGACCATTAGCGCTGCGTCGCCATCGTCGTCGTCGTCGTCGTCAGAGTCCATGATAAATGCGTCGCATTAGCGTCCAATGCCAGCCGGTAATAAATTCCCCCGAACAACGAAAACCCCCTGATAGCGACTCCCTGGTAGCCCCCACATAATTCCCCCCCGATGTTTGGTTAATTTCGCTGCGGGAATTTTAAATCATCTTTAAATTAGGGTCATGCAAACTCAATAAACCAAAGGCGGAAATGGGGAGTAGGATGAGGATGAGGAGGTGGCGGTGGAGGTGGAGGTGGAGGTGAGCCACCACTCCGCTTCGTCTGCACTAATTGAGTTGCAGATACATTCGCACATTTGCCACAATTTGGCAAACAAATCACGTAGCAACTGACGCTGCTCATCCCACTGCCCCTGCCACCGCCCCACCGTACCCAAAAACCACCCAAGGCCATTACACATTGCATTCCCTGTCGCCCCTTTTTTTTTTGCTGCTGCTGCTCTCCTCCGATGGGAGTTCCCAACACAGAGCACATGTGGTAGTAGTAGTACATGGGTGAAAGTGGAGCGGTATTTCAGTATTCTGCTGAACACACAGACCCGTACTTAATTGATTCGCTGAGCATTCCTGGAAGCCATCGGTCAGGGCACTAGTTTTAATTGAAGAACATCCGTTTCTCTGTGGCCATAATGGCAGCTGTGACTGTGACTCGTTCTGTTTAGTTTAGTTTGGATGGGGACTTTAAATAAAAACTCGGTCAGGTCTCAAGATATTGGATGACATTCCCATTCCGATTCAAATGCTGCGAGCGTGGGCTGAAAATTTACATTTACTTAATTTGCTCTGGCCCCGGAGAAATGCAAATGCAAATGCAGCCGTTCGTTGCAATGCAAAATGTTAAATGCAGCCGTCTTTGTTTGCGTAAATGCATATGCATGAGGCTTGAGAGGGGGTAGAACCACTATCCACTACCAAATTATCGACACTTAGAATGTATTCTACCTTCCAGCCATCCCCACCTTCTAACCATCTTGTTTTGGCCCCTTTCCGCCCTTTTAGCGCACTTCCTTTGGGGCCTCTTCATCTTCATCGTCATCGTCTTCATCGCTGCCGAGTGTCGTTGTCCTGCCAAAGGATTCCCGTCGACGTTTATGTAATCTTAATGTTTATGCAGCTTATGCTTCATAAATTCGCCCCGACTCACCACTCACCACTCACCTCCCTCCCCCCGAAAATCCCATCGTAACCCCCGTCGTAAAAGCTCCAGCACCGCCTCTGCAAAATGCGCTGCTTTTGGCGCCGCGTCGTCGTCTTCCGGTGACATTTTGCGCCGTCGCTGCTGGAGCTTCATTTTATACCCTTGCTGCTCGGTAATTTGCCCAGAATTCAGCTAAAGTTTTTAGATCCTGCAAAAGCCAAGAACTTAGAAATGGCCCAAAATATGAAAAATTTAAGTTTATCACCTTAAATTCATGTTTACGGTGGAATTTATTTAATTTGGAATTTTCAAATTAAGTTGCAATAGGGCGTTTAAGCCTGAAAGTGTATTTAAACTTATTTACAATCAAAATGATCATGTTTGTTTAATATTGGTTTAATAATTTGCAAGCTTAGTGTACACTTTAATTGTTTTACTGATTTTTGTGTATGTTAACTGCAAAATTATTTTGTTTTTGAACTAATCCAAAAAAAGCATTCTACAAATTATTTATATTATTTTTATTTACATAGAAATATTTACTATTACAATTTATCATCTTAGTACTTTTTATATTATCAATCCCAATAAAAACATTCACTCAGAATTTTTTTAAAATTACCTTCTTTTCAAACTAAGGAACTGTGGTGGGTACTTTTTTTTTAATTTAATTTAAACACATAATATTTAACATAAATTGGAGATGCAACACCATTGAGTTTTCTACAGGGTAACTGCAGTTTCGATTCTCTTTTTGTTGGCAATTCATTTTGTGTGTTTTTTCCCTGCTCTTCATATACTTTTTGTTTTCTTTTCGTTTTGCACATCCGTTGCCGTTTGTGCCATTTGTTTATTGCCAGTTTCATTGCTTCATTGCGAACGTTGGCGAGCTATGTATACTACGCTTATCTGCTCCAGCTCATCCTTGCATCTCCATCTTCATCCGCTTCTCTCCCATCCCCATCCACATCCACATCCACATCCTCATCGCCATCGCTCCTGCTTTATTTTGGCTGATGGAAATATTTTTACGACAAGTTTTTCGCGAAGATTTGCAACATTTGCAGAAAAGGAAAAGGCAGCCAGCCAACGGATGTGGAAGTGGATGTGGCACTGGCACTGGCACTGGCACTGGAAGTTGCGCGAATCAGCGCAAAAACCCAGGGAGCGGTCCAAATGAAACGCACATTCTGGCCATAAAACGCTTAACGTTGATGGTTCGCTTTGATCATGCCCTGGACTCATGACCCCTGACCCCTGCAGCTGACCCCCGGGTACATCCGGCTGTTGTCAAGCTTTATGTTAACATCGTTGGCCCTTTGGCCGGAATGACATTGGGCGCTGGAATGGATTTCCCTCGTTCATGAATTTTGCATGCGGCAGCAGAATGCAAAATTATAATTAGGCAGCCGCGTGATGCGAGTGAAACAAAAGATATGATTCCCCATTCCCATTTCCAATCCCCTTCTCTTCACCTTTTCACAGCTTTCTCCTCCGTTTTACTCCGTTTTCAGAGTCCACGCACGTTCGAGCATAAAGTACATTTTATTAGCTTGCCTTTTGCATCGACCACGTTGGTGGTGGTGTTGGTGGTGGTTCAGTGGTGCTGCACCACTTTGAGCTGGCGAGTGACACGTAATTGGTGTGACCAGGGCACAGGAAGTTGTACAAAATGTGACCAGGGTACAGGAAGTTTAGAGGATCGTTTAAATGTATCACGTAATGGGACTTGAAATTTAATCAAAATAGTGTCACTTGGTCAGATAAATAAGATGTCGTTAGAATTTAAAAGGGTTTAAGATAATCTGTCTAATAGAAGAGTACTTTTTACAAGTGCAAAAACATTTTAAAGAAAATGTTCCCTTTGAGAAACCCAACCAAATTCCGGTCACACTTTGTCCGATTGGCAAAAAGAGCTGCGCCTTTCCTTTTAATATGATTTGATTCGCTATTTGTTCCCCCCTTCCCCGCTGACAACGCTGCGTATGCGTAATAATTTTTTAGTTGCGCCACACCCGCACACAAAGCTCCGGGGCGCTGCAAATAAATATTCAATTGCAAATGGCTGGCCCACACTCCCTTTTTGTTAAGGAGAAAGTGAGAGAAAGCAGAGAAAGGGGGGAAAGTGAGGAAGCTACACGCGGGGCGAACTCGCTCAAATTGCAAATTGCGCTCGTTTACAAGCGAAATAAATGCGCGAGCGCCTGCCATTTGGCAAAAGTCAGCCATGCTCCACACAGATCCTGACCCACCGCATTTCCCACCACTTTTCCTGCTCCTTTTCAGCTTTTCCAGGCATTAGAAAAATGAAGCGTCGTGCCGCAAAAGACAAGTTGGTCGCTCGACTTGGTTGGCATTTTTGTGTTGCGTGCTTTTGGGCGCGTAATTAGATAAGCAGCCTGTCGTCTAGGTCCTGCCACCCACGTCCCGCGTCCCACGTCCTTGTGACGGTGTCACCAACAAGCCGCTGACAGATGGAGCGTCATAAAAGCGGCGGCGGCGGCAGCAACAATGCGCCGCAGAATGTCTGAGGTTAGGTGGCAGAGTGGAAGAGGCGAAACCAAGACCAAGGAGTGGAAAAAAGGTGGCGGGGATTTGTCACGTGGCCGGTAAACGCACCTGGGCACCTGGGCACCAAGGGGGCGGACAAGGACACAACATGCAATTATACGCAATCAACATAAATCATTCAAATTGCCCCACACACACACAGGGACACAGAGCCACAGACACAGAGACACAGAGACACATACACAGACGAGGGTAAAAAGAAAGGCTGGGCTAAAACCCGAGGCACACTTCACAGGGGGCGGGAAGGGGGCGGGGGCGTTGCCGTTGACGTTGGCTTTTGGCTAATTTGCAATTGAAATGCCCAAATTCTGTGGGCTGGCCGCATTACGCATACGCCGTGTGGCTGCGTGGCAAAGGCTCCTTAAACTTCCGCTCCGCCTATCCATCTAGCTCCTCTTCCTGCGTCCCCTTCGTCCTCTTCGCTGTCCCCCAAGTGACAAATGCCACAGGGGCACGTGAGTTGGCCAGTGACCAAGGTAAATGAATCCTGGGATTCAGCCGTGAGCTCAGCCTTGGAGTTTTTTGTTGTTTTAATTCTTATCAACAAAATGGTACTCAAAGAATTTTATTTTGACAAGAGATCTTGCTTAAAATTAAACCTAAACATATTTTTTCCAATTATTATAACATTTGTTGATTGTTTTTTTTTTTAAAGTTAAATAATTCAACTACCCCTTTGTTTTTATTTTAAAAAAAGACCATAAGCTTAATATAACAAAAATTTAAAAACAAAATTCGGTAAGCCTATAGATCTAACCAACCAAAAACGGGTTAAACCATAATTCAGCCTTTTAAAGTCTTAATTAAATAAAAGTTTCAAAGTTTTTATGTTATTTGAGAGCCTTTGATACTTTTTTATTGAACGCAGTTTGCAAGTGGTCATCGAGTCGTTACGAAAAATATATATCCTTCAGACAAGGAAATTATGTTGTGAAGGATCTGTTATAGTTTCTTCCTGGTTGGTAATCCAATACTTTCTGTTTGGGGAAACTCATAACTTGAACTATTTCTTTTCATGTAGAGCGAATTTTCATTTGATTGATTTAGTGAACTGCAGCAAAGTGCAAAGCTAACTGGGTCCACCAGCTCCTCTCACTCGAGTGTCACTCGAAGAGCAGGTCCATCGGCACGCCGTAGACCTCGGAGATCTGCAGCTTGGTGTAGGCCACCACGCCGGTGGGGCAATAGGCCATCGCCTCCGCCAGCGTGATCCACTTGGCTGTCGATTCCCCGACGCAGACCACGTGCAGATAGACGATCCCGTCGAGCACCGAGTGGCTGATGATGCCCATCAGGTTGCTGCTGGTGGCGGGGCTTCCGCCGCTGTCATTTTCACTTCCGCTTCCGTTTCCACTTCCGTTTCCGCCTCCGGACCCGTTTTCCCCCATAGTAGCGGTGGCACTCTGGATGTTGGTGTTCGACGAGGTGCCCGGATTCAGATTGATGACCATTATGAAAGAGCTGCAACCAAAATTGTTCACAATTTAGAGCTATTTTATCTTTCAAGTAACTTTGGTGGGTTTTTTTTTTAAGTTGTCAAAAAAAAGTGATTCACCTACCTGAAAAATCAGAAAAAGTGGAAACTAAATGGAATGGCCCTTGGCCTCTGGTCCCTTGTTAGCCTTGAACTTTGAACCTGCGAATTTCGAGCTCTCTTTGTGTGATCGAAAGGGTTCTAGAGCAGCAGCGTGTGCAGCGGGTTCTTCACACGCGATTCCTGTGCACGCACAAGATATTCCGTTTGATTGTTCTTTTTTTTTGCGATTTTCGTAGGTATTTTTTGTTTAAACAGTGTGTGTGTGTTTATGAATGTGTCATTTAAATGTTGATTCAACAAAGTCTTATTAACCCTGACAGATAACAGGCAGCTGGCCTCCACTGATGAATTATATTTCTCTAAATAAATATTTAAAGCCCTTTGATTATAACTCTTAAGACCATGCAACAACATAATGAATTTAAAATCCAGATTAGTAATAAAGTAATCCTCACAACCTTTTTAATAAGCATAAATATAGAATTAACAACGCGTCAGGACTTAAGAAAGGGGATTTATTTGTTGCAACATCTATGTATAGTACATATAAAACATATTTTTTTGCGCCACAAGACCTTAAGACCTTTCATAATTTCTGACGTCGCCTGGGCAACGCAGGTGTCTGTGGGTGTGTGCCACATAATGTTTTGTTCGCTGCCTGCAACAAATGAACTGAGTAAATAGAACTTGCACGGCAAAGTTGTTGACATGCCAGCATCCTCTGCCCTCCACTTTCCGCCCTCCGATTTCCACCTGCAATGCCTCACCTTCGTGTCTGTGCTTAGCTCTTTATTTACGGCACAAAACACAAGAAGCAGACCGGGAAACGGTGGAAATGGAAAATGGAGGAAAAGCTTAAGTTAAGGCAACGAGAGCCCCAAAGCAATTAAATCGCATTCGTTGTTAGGGAAGCAAATAGGAATCCAAAGGGGGTGGACACGGGGATGCGGAGGCGGAGGAGGAGGAGGAGCAGCTCCCGGACAGAGACAAACAATCAAACGGAAATTAATTGCGGGATGTGTGAAAAGTGAAAGCCAAAAGCTGCTTGGTAAATGATTGTCGAGCAGCGGGTTTTTCCCCTCTCGCTCTCGCGTTTAACCCCTGATTGATAGCTGGTTCCAGCCAGAGCATTGACTTCTGCCCTCTGCCCTCCATGATCAAGGAAGGGAGTGGGAAAAATCAGCAGAGAAAATTTATTTGTATGCTCTCAAGGACCGATTCGTTGGCTTTGATTCTTTGATTCTGCATCACAGTAACTAAAAGTTGTATATTTATAAAATAAGTAACAAGAAAATACAGTCAACACACATACATTTTTATAATATTTAACAATCAACTTTAAAGTGCAATTTATAGTTTATTTATCAAAATAAAAAAGTCATGACTTGCATCTATAAAATTGTTTTGTTATCTGATATTTTCCCAGAAAATATATTGGTTTTCTTATATAATTTCATAATACATTCAAAACATACTAACTCATACTCAGCTTGCAAAATTTCTTTACACACCCTTTTTGTTATATTTTTTTAGCTCTTAATATTTTGTTGTTTGCTTTTTTTCTTTTTGGGTGTGTGTGCTTCCGAATTCTGCCAACTCATTCAACTTATGTTAAACGCAAAAATGTTCCACTTTCCCGTCATGACAGTACCAAACCCATTGAGCCATCGGTCGAAGCTTAATTAATACATCGTTACGTGCAGTTTTGTGTGGCTTTAGCCTCCATTTTGGGGCTTTTGTTCGCAATCATAGTCATCCGTATCCACATCCATATCCGCATCCGGCTCATAATGAGCCGCCTCATTGGACCGGCAAGTGAGTTAAGTCGTCGTGAAAGATTTGACGGTTGCACATGACTCCTCTCCTCCAAATGGGGGATAAAAGGGGAGAATTGGAGACGGAAGGAGCATTTCCTCGGTTACACGCCTCGGTTGACGTTGACTCCAGCATCCGCTGCAACGCTCTGCTCCAGTCAAGCGTTTCATATTGCACCACCCACACCCCACAGCCACCCACAACCACCCCCAGCACAGGGCCACCTCGCAGTCGCACTCACTTCATAATGCTGTCAAGGTTGAGCGATGCTGAAATATTGAGTCCAGCTCTTTAAATATTCACGAGTTCGTGGCTTGGTGTTGGCTTTCGCCCGAAGCAGATGATGATGACCCACTGAAAAGCGTTAAAGTGCTGAATATTTACTTGTCTTCTTGTACAAGTTCATTCTTTACCAACAACAAAAAAATTAACTTAAATAAAAAATATTTACATTCGCTTTCCAGCACTTCACAATCGGAATATGCTGATTTTTAAACATGACTGTATAATTATTTTCCATGGCATTCATTCCAACACTCTAAACTATTTTGTTCTTATAAAAAGTCTTATTTATCTAAAACATTTTTCTTTAGAAAAAATATTAAAAATTTCATATGCATTCTTGCAAAAGTTGTTGTTTACAAAGTTATTGGTTTAAGGTTCAATTAGATTTGCAATAAAAAAGAGTCAAGTTTTCGTTTAGAAAACAATGTGCCCAAAGCGTTAAAAATAGCTGCTGACAATCTGTGGACATCGCTGAGTGATTGACTTGTAAATGCAGCTGCCCAGGGGTCAGGGGTCAGCATACATACACAAGTGCAACGACTGACACAAATGTGTGTTGTCCGTTTACCTTTTGTTCTGGCCCTGCAGACGAGCTGGAAATCCAAAAACAATTCGAGTCCCGGGCCAGGGTTGCCAACATAAACAATTTATGCACAACAAACTGGACTCTTTTGAATGGCAAAATAGAGAGAAGATGGGGAAAAAGGAGGACCAAAAAAAAGACGGCGAAAGTCCTGGCTTGCAGCTAGCTAACTTTTAGCTCGGCTTGTTAGTTAAGCGTAAACAAGGGGCGGAAAAGTGGGAAAAGTGGTGTGGCCAGAGGAGGAAGAGGAGCAAGTGCGGGTCATTTGAATGCATGTTTGGATGGACAGACCTCAGCGCCATCGATGATAAGCGAGAAGTCAACAGTGGAGACTGGATGCTGGAGACTGGAGAAAGGGGGTCGAGTGGCGGAGAAAGTGGGGTCCATGTGGGCGGCGCTGGTGGTCAGTGGGTGGCTGTGGCTGTGTGTGTTTGTCAGTTTGCGGTGGCAGAGGCGCAGAGTCAACGCCAATGGTAAATATTTAGCTCTCGGCTGCACTTGAGATTAACTCGCACACAGATGCAGCCAACCAGGGGTACATGTACTGTGCTGTGCTGTGGCTGTGGAGAAGGGACAAAGGCAGGGCGAAGCAAAATACAAACACACTCAAAAGTGAAAATGGAAAAAGTTTCAATGGTTTTATCATGTTTACTTTTATTTGTGTCACTGAGTGGTTGTATAAGCCCCGGCAGCCCCTTGAAAGTCCCCCTCCTAGAAAACCCCTGGACGCGGGGCAGGGGTCAGGGGTCAGGCAGAGGATAAACAAACACAAACACAAACACAGACGGAGAAAGGAGCAAGGAGAGGGGGACTCACATAAGAACCGTATGTTCAACACACTCGAGGGAGATCACTGGCTGCCGTGAAGTGCCCGACAAGTGACAGCACTGGATTTCGATAAGGAGCAGGGACAATGGCAGTGTCCTTGGGTTCTGGTCCTTCAACTGAGCCCAGGCTGAGCTACAGCTACAGAAACAGCTCCGGGCATCGAACTGCAAAATTCCCTGAATCCCACTTGAGATACGCCTCTAATGCGGACCCCACACACACCCACTCCTTACTCCTGACTCCTGGAGCCCAAGCCCACCTAATCAGGTGCTAAGCTGCAGCCAGCTGTTGCAGCTCTGACGATTCGTTAACCTTTTTTACCGTTTTCAGGCCACACTGGCCATAACAAAGTTGACGGTTTTTGTTGTGGTACAACTAAAAGAAAACTATAAGAAACGGTTCGCTTTAAAAATGCTGCACATTATAAATCTAAAAAAAAACAATCTGTGTTTCCTCTAAACATTTTAATATTTAAAAGTTGATCTTCGTAATCGAAATTTTAAATGTATCTAAAATCTATTTGTTACGGATGTAAATCACTTAAAACTTCACTTAAAAAAGAAAATTTTTGCTAGTGTATTTTGTGGCTATTAATAAAATAATAAATAAGCAAAAGTTTGGTTATCTGCAATATAAAAATGAATTTGATAAACAAATTTTATTTTGTGGCTACTAAAGGTAACCTAATCAACCGCAACTTAAATAAAGTTAACTCTTCTTTAGGGAAATCTGCTATAACATTTAGTATTAATGTATTAAACAAAGGGTTAATCGGATTTTGGCCATGCACACATTATGAAATGTACTGTACTATATACTAAGCATAGCCTTAAACTTTAGCTAATACCTCGAATGCTTTTTGCTGCTGCTTTAAAATTTTCTCGGCCACTTTTCCACCTATCCTAATTAATGAAAATCCTTGCATAAGGCCAACACCCCCTACACTCATATGTGTGTGTTGCGCAAGTTGACTTTGGGACAGGACAAATTTACATTGATTGGCTCTCGAGTGTTTTGCCAGCCTGTTTCCGTTGTGGCCCCCATTGTTTTGGCCAGGCCATTGTTGTGTCATGTTGTACAAAAATTCCTGGAACGGGGGAGGGGTAGGGGGAGGGGTTAGAGGTCGTCAAGTGTGCGATCAGAGATAAAACCAAAACCCCATAGCCCGCCCCTTTTGCTGTCATTGTTTTTATTTTGGTGGCTTTTGTTTGCGCTTTTAGCAAGTAATTAGTTTGGCATAACATATACCCCTCCCTTCTCCCCCTTCCGCCTTTCGGCTGAAGGTCAGTTTAGCCCCAGGCAAAGTATTCGATTCAGATATGAAATCCCGTTGAGAAAATCTTTAGATTTTTCATATGATTCCCTCAAGAATTGGGCACAACTTGTTTTTTGGGGATTATTTTTAATTCAGATTATTTAACTTTGTATTTTGAATGCAAGAATAAAAAAATATTTATACTACTCAATGTTATTTTGTTACTTATAGAGTTTTATTCAAATAGCGGGTTTGACCCAATTAAATGTTGCATTTAAATTGCTAAAAATGGAGGAAGGAAACTTTGTCCTTTGTAATGGGATTTAACTATGTCCCCCAAGTGAAACGCTTATTATGATTGCATTTTTGCATTAGTTGATATTTCGGGGCAGAGTTGATAGCCAACTAAAAAGAGCAAACAGTTATCGATCAGTGCAGTAGAATGGTGAGAAGTAATGGTGTAAAATGCAGGGAGTACTCGTATAATGGTCTTACCCCCCGCATCCTGAATCCCGAGCCCCCGGATCCCCGAGCTCGAAATCGTTGCGTGGGGTCGCATTATTTTTCCCGCTGTTATTCCACTTTTAACTGCCACAGTCTTGTCTGCGCCATTTGCAGTCGCCTTTTGTTTCTGGTCCTCGGAATTTCGTAAGCGGATTTTTATATTTTTGTACCATTTGAACTTTTAATGTGCGTGCTGTGGCCGCTGTCCAGTTTGCCCTCCGCCATTTTAGTCCAATTTATACTTTTCCTACTTTCCTGAGCTTTTCCCCTATTTTCCTTTTTCCCTTTTGGCCATTGGCCACTGGCCATTGGCAGCCATTGCATTAAAGTTTAAGTGCCACGAGTTTGAGAAGAGCAACGTTTCAATCAACGGGCATCCACATCGCACTTGGATGCTGATGCAGATGCGGATATGGAAAGGGTTACAGATACGGATACCTTATCCTAGAAGATGTTGTCCTTCCACTGAAACTTTAAGCTTCTGGGACCACAATTAAAAAGAAGAATTTATCTGTAAGACAGAACAAAGTGGTTAAATCATATTAAAACTTACTTGAGATACGATAATAATATCATATATTTAAATATTATTGTTATATAAGATCCCTAATTTGAAAGGTTATCTTAAGGTAAATATTAGGCATTCATTAAATTGATAAATAAATAAAATACTAAATAATTAAGTTTATGTTTTAGCCAAATAAATTAATTGCATGTTTAAACTAAAGCAAATATTTGTTTGCTTATTATCTAAATATTTAAGACAGAAAAAATAAACATATTGCAACCAATTATAATTAGAATAAATAAAATAAAAATCTAAATTTACAGTGTGTTGTATGCATGTCTGCGTTTCCTTTGTTTGTTAATTACCCGCTGAACTGATAAACAGATTTATTTAAATTCAACATTTAGGCTCTCCCACTCTCTACTGTCTGTTCTCCTACTGTTTCTCCATCTGTTTTCCTGCCGCCTGCTTACCGCACACGGTTTTAATTGCCGAGCTGCATTTTTCGTTGTTTAGCGTGGGCGCCTTTTTTTATTCCATTTCGCCATTTCGCAAATTGAAATGCGCACAAAATTTAAATTGCTGTTGCATGCTTTTAGGCGGCCAGGTTGAGAGAGAGAGAGCGAGAGCAAGGAGAGAAACGCTGATGGCAACGGTAAAAGGCAACGTTAACGTCATCGTTAGCGGCATTTTCCAGGCGCTTGAGCACACCAACATACACATATACACAAAGCAGAGAGAGAGAGAGAGGGAGAGAGAGAGAGAGGCAGCCTCATTTGCAGCTAGGTAAATATCGCGTATACGTCATGTTGGCGGCGCAACAATTACCGTTAGCGGCTTGCACAATTTATGTTGCATACTTGTCGGCGGCGCAAACGATTCCCAATGCATCCCCCCTCCCCCTTCCTCACTCTCCCTCTTCTCAGCCAATTTGACTTGGCTAATTTGCATGTACATATGTATGTATGCCGTCTAGACTCCACTCAACGTTGCCACTAAGTGCCACGCCCACGCCATGCATTTCAATTGCAACCTTTTTTTCACCACTACCCTCCCCACATAAAAAACTATAAATTAAAATAAAAGCTTTCGCCCAAAGAAACTTTACGAAAGACTGGCCAAAAAAAAAACACAAAAAAACATACATACATTTATGCTGCGCAGCGGGTCCAGGCCTCATTAAATTAGCATTGATAATTATTTTAAATTACTTCATTTAGTTGTGAAAAATGTTTGCGCGTTGTTGCCTCTGTTCCCCAAAGCGATTTGTTGCTGTCCCAACAGCCACTCCCCCTCCCACTCCTTCAGCCCGCTTGGTTTTTGCCCCGTTAGTTTTTGTCAGATTTCCCAGAGCAAGTCGAGGGTATTCGGGTTATGCAGGATGAATGAGATGTGAACCTTTGCAGTGGTAGCTATTTTTGCAAAATTTTAACTGTTAATATTGGCAACAAAAAAAAATAATATTTAAATATTACAAGGGTCAGTATTAAAAAAGTATGTATACACTTTAAAAACAATTGGTTTAACTATAAATTAAATATCCTTATCAATTATTTTAATGGATGAATATATTTATTATTTATTTGTTTAATGGCTATTTAATATTTTACATTTTGATGCGAGAAGCTAACCTAAAATATATAATAGTTGAGCACCTTTAAACTTTAAAGGGTATCTAAAAAAAAAGGAGACTTTAAACAAAACAAATCCCCCACTTCGCTTTGTTTTGTTGTTGTTTCTTTATAATCCGCTCATGTAACTGAAATTAATTTGATTGCTGATGTTGTCTCAGCTGCTTCATTAATCAAAAGGGACGAAGGCGCCTGTCTCGTCCTGCCACTTCTGCCGCCTCATGAATAATTAAATATGGAACATAGTTATCCCTGTTTTTGGGTGGAGCTCGTAGCTTGGAGCCCGAAAACTTATCCATCAAATGACATTTGCGTTGATGCGGGTTTACGGCACTTGCCTCCATTAACCCCCATGCGCCCAGGTCCTCCTCCTCCTCCTGCTCCTCCTCCTGCTGCTCCTCCTCCTGCTGTCATTTGTTTGTCTTTCGCCCTGGCTGTGTGCATCCACTTGTTACGGTTCAGTTTTTGACATTCGTCAAAAATTGTGTCACAATTTTAGCGAACTTTTCGCCGGCACTGTGTGCGTGTGTGTGGCATTTTCCGGAATTTTCCTGATGCCGGCGGCGCTACAAGTTTCACCTGTACCCCCCTACGCTTATGGCAATGGAAATGGACAGGCCCCAACACAAAGGTGGTCAGCAATTTTAGTTGCAACAACTTTTGCTCTACTTTTCATATGGATCATAGCGTAGTTTTGCGGTTTGGGAACTTCAACATGTGGAGCGAAACAAAAATCCAGGAATCATTTATTTGAATGATTTGTGCGTTCATTAGATGATTCATGGAATTATATCCATACCACAAATTTATACATTTTTTTTGTATTAATTTAACAACTTTGTTTTGTATAAGATTATTATTTATAATAACCAAATTTTCATTGACTTAAATTTAATAATTACAAGTTTTATCTCACTTATTTTATTCGCTTAGTATTTTCTAATCAATCGATGCAGGCTTTTCTGCCGTTTTGCACATAATTTGATATTGGTTGGGAATAACGAATAACATGCTGGAGCTCTGCTCGATTTGATTCAATTTGAGTGCGGTGATTGAATCAAGCCAATTCAAATCAGGATCTGCTTAGCAGAGAAAGGGAAGGAGCAGTGGAGAGAGGGCATTCAACGTGTTTATATTTCCGTTTGAATCCTTCACGCCTTCTGACTCTGACTCCTACCAACCAAGTCCGCCACATTGTTTCCTCAATGCAGAATGGTTTATTCCTTTTTCCCTGTGTAAGTGTGTGAGTGTGCTGTTTTTTTTTCGCATTTTTTTGGGAGTGTGTTTGTTATCACCGCTGTCACCATTTTTTGTTTGTCTTTCTCTCGCCTTTCTTGTGTCGTTTGTTTGGCTAAACCATTTTGTGCAGGGGGTTGTGGCAGGGGGAAATGGGACAAAACCTGTACAACATTTGGGAAAGGTTCTGAGGTCTCTCTTTTTTTTTTTGTTGGCCTATTTTTCAGATTTTTCTGTTTTGCCAGTTTAATTTCTGACTTGGAAATGAGTTTGGTGCGGTCAGCCGCTTGAAAACATGGACAAGGAATTCGTTTTATGAATTTGTTAACTACAAAATGAAAATCAAGCCATGAAAATACCCGAGTCAACAAAACAATTCCATCTCATTTGCCTCGGATATTTGGCTGCGTGAAGTGTTAACCATTTTTTGGGCTGGAGGTGAGTCAAGTTTTCCGGTGGTAAAATAACAGATTGGCCAAGGCTCTAATGTACCGTAAGCCAGCGAAGCCTGGAAAAGTCCTTTCGGATTTCGGATTTCGGTTGGCTTCTTCATGAATTTCATGAGTCCACATCTGTGTCCAGAGCATTTGGCACTGATTATGCGACCATCCCGGGGCCAACAGCCACTATCCAGTCCACCTAACTGCTCCATTCCCTAGCCCCCAAACTATATACACTCTATATATATACGCAATCTGTATAATTGATGCAGCCGTAGGTGAAAAGAGAGATAAAATGTCCTCGAAGGACCCTTTTGGTTAGAGTGAAGCCGGAATTAGCAATTGAAGTGGGTGAAATAGCTTGGAGGGACAAAAGATACTTTACCCATACTATTTATTGCACTCATCACAAAAAGATATAATCCAAATGGATCATTATATTTATTTTAATTTATTGGTTATTAAAATTTAAGAGAACTTCATCACATTACAATTAAAAAGGTAAGAGTAGTATATATTATATTGTACCACTTTAAAGTTCGAATTTAGGTACTCAAAAATGACTTTGAAATTGAAATAGGTATCACACACACATACCAAAGTAAAGGGCTTCAAAATAGAGCATCTCTTAGAATATTTATATGCATTTTATTAGTTGACGCTTTCACTTTATTTGCCAAGCTCCAAACTTTCTACAGTACTTTCAATAAAAATTCAAGTCGAGGGGGAGCCCCAAATGTCTGACAGCATTGAAGCGCCATTAAAGTCAATTCCTGAGTCTCAGTGGGCGGGTGAGTGGGTGTATCTGAGTGTGTATCTGGGTTTGAGGAACCCACAGACTGGAAAAGTATGTCTCGATGTTTGGGAGAAGATTGAAAATGGATAGTGGGAGTGTGAGGGAGGTGACTGTCAGGAGGCTCGGGGCATCCCCAAACGATTGCGACACATTTCATTAAATTTAGGAAAAAACCAAGGCTGTGTGCGTTCTGTTCTGTTCTGTTCCATCCCTGTCTCTATTATCCTTGCGAGTCCTTGCCAGATTATGAATCGGCGATTATGTTAATGAATCCAGCCAGAATCCACATTGTTATGTGCATAAATAATATTTTATGCGACACACACACCATCGACTCTGTGCCCCTTAATGATTTACATTAAATGTGAGCAACTGCCAAAAGTTTTTCATGTCTTGTTTTTAATTAAATACTTCTGTTTTATTTCTCCCTTTGCGCTTGTCGCGTATTTTTCTCCAGATCCTCAAAGGGGAAAAACCAAAGCCAAAACCAAAACTCTAAGTAAAAAAATAAATAAGTTTGTCTACAGTTTTACCCGCTTTTCTTTTTCTTTTCCCCCATTTTTTTTTATTTGTTTTCGGGCTGTGTTGGTCAAGAGATAGCCCCCGATTTATATGGAAGGTTAAAGCTGCAAAACACTGAAGGGTGAATGGTGAATGGCAGTTGGTGGATAGAGCCAAATTGTGGTCGCAGCTCTTTGAACCGGCGCAGCGCTTTCATAACGAACAAGGAGCAAAATGAAAATATGCCACGGAAAGTATGCACAAGTTTTTTCCAATCCTCCCCGAAAAATCCCTGCCAAGCCTGCTATGTTCATAGTATAGAAAAAGTATGGCAGTAAAAAAGTGCATCAAAATAAATCGAGTCCAAGTTTCGGATGGTAGAGTGGGGCAAATTGTGTGGGTAGCTTCATAGTGAGGACGCAAGCGGGATGTATTTTTTTTCTTCGTCTTCTTCTACTTTTTTTTGGGCAACTTGAGTTGCAAACAAATTGCTTGAAAGTATGCAACAAAAATTTCAATTGTGTGAGAGCTGAGCGGCAAATGAAATTGCCCGGAGCGGTCATGTGTGTGTGTGTGTGTGGTGTGTATCCGTGTGCAGCTGTATGTGTATGTGTACTTAGCTTCTTTATGCGTATCTGTGTCTGTGTAAGAGTTCGTTCGCCATTTACCTGCTGGCAGTTCATGCGGTTTTTTAGCCCAAACACGGAGAATAATATATATTTAAAATAAATATATATTTAAATTTAAACTAAAATATTTCTTTAAAAGATAAATGATTCGAAAAATGTATTTAAACAATATAGACAACAGAATTATAAGTAGATTTAAACACAGCTTGATTTAAACTAAATTTGTTTATTAAAAATATATTTAATAAAATAAATAAATGAACTAAGTTGAATTAATAAAACCTTTAACAATATCCAAGAGCTACACACACAATTGGTAATGGGTAAATCATAATTTATGGTTATACAAAATATAATTACTTAAAATAGGAATTAAATTATTTAAGTACTTAACAGACCTTTCACATATTTTCTCGCCGTGTAAATAGTTCTCTCTGCATTGAATATTATTTTTGTTGTTGGCCCTACTCGGCCCTAATCGGATCAGCAAGTTAATTTACATGCAATTCAATCAGTGGCGCATTGTCCTGCCCTACTAAGTATGCAACAAAAGTTTCCTCCTGCCCCTGTGTGTGTGTGTGGTGTTAGTGTGTGTGTGTGTGTTGGTGTGTGTGTGCGTGTCATCAGTACTTTTGGCAAATACCATCAATTCTCGGTGAATGAGTGAGCGAATGACAGCTGGAAGATGAGACATATACAAAAACAGAGACAAGACTGAAGCACTGAGGTTGCAGATGGGAAAGGAGCTGGTGATGGAGATGGAGAGGAGACTGATGATGCGACTGAGACAGATGCCTAATCCCTGGTACAGGTAACCCAAAACTTGTTCCTTTGTTCCCCTTTTCCCCTTCGTTTGGCTGTCAGTGGAGCAGCCATCAATAATCACGTACAGAGGAGCCTCTTGGACACGGCCAAAGGTGAGTTCACAAGTAGATTTAATTTAATGAACAATTTGTTTTACTGGATATTTTCTATAAATGTTGTAATAATATGAAAGGAATAAAATCAAATTTCTTTAGAAAGGAAAAATGGGAAGTAAAGTTTGATTTATTGCATCACCACTGTGGAATGCAACTCAAATTGGAAAATACCTTATTTTGACCCCCTTTCTCGATCCTTTCTACGGATTGCGTGCCTCGCCCGAAATCGTTTCGATTATATTATACATTTCCGACTCTATCTTTTGGCTCATCTCGGCCGACTTTCGGCTCAAACATGTTCATTTGGCAGTCATTCATCATTGGGCTGCTTTTGTGCTCCTCTTCGGGGGGAATTCCTCAACAAAGGAATCGGAAAACGGAAAACGGGGAGCAGGCGAATATATTTACAACTAACCAACACACACACACACACACAGGCAGTTCATAAAAAATTAATTAAAATCGAGTCAAGGCAACGTAGTGCACAAAATATAAAAAACGAAGTGCGTATTGATTATTTATTGCATTCGCAACTGCTCGCTATTAATTACAACAGACACTTGACAATTGCGCATTGGAATTTTATTGCGTAATGCGATGAAATGGGAACTGACGACACATAACTGCCAAAGGAGAAACACAAAAGAGCTTGCAAATGGGTTATTCAATAGGAAGAGTGGGAAATAAAATGTGTAAAGAAGTAACTGGAGTACTTTTTTAATTTATTAACCTTATTATATGCCATTTCAGAGGATTCTCTCTTTGCTTTGACACTTTGGGCAATTTTCCAGCCGCATTCACGTTTCAGTAATTTTATATGTTAGCACACAAACTTTCACAATGTAGTAAATATAATATATATATAATAAATAATATAAAATATTTTATATAAATATAAACGTTGAGACATCTTAAGTATTTTATTTTAATTTCAAAACGGAAAACTACATTTCTCAAAGTCTTTATTTTACTTTGTAAAAACTTAATTATAATCAAAACGACACGTTCAACTTGGACATTTTTTAAAAATACTTTATGTTTTAAACTCTATTAGCTTTAACAAAAATTGAAATTTACATAACAACATTTAAATTTTTTTTTATTTATTTTATTTAATTTAGTATTGCTTTAATGTCATCATATGCTTATATGCAAACACAGCTTTTAAAACCTTTAATAAAACATTGTCAACTACTGTAACAAAGGCATTAAAACTGTTCAATATTAACGTTAAGCCAGTCTTGTTATATTTTGTTTGAAAACGAAAAAAAAAGAAAGAAAATTACGTACAAAGTAACCGCATATTTAAAAATTGAAAGCTTAGCACCTCACATTTGTAATATTATAATTAAGCCCGGCTGATGGGATTAAGTCGTGTAATCCTGGGAGAGAGGAAAAGGTGGAAAGTGAATGCCTAACGAATGCGACGTGAAAAAACACAGGAGAACACAGGCAAAAGCTAACAAGGAAAAAGGCAGCGAAATCTCTCGACAATCCACGTGTCACAAGCCAAACAACGACAGAACGATGACATGACCACTGACCCACCTGACCCCCTGACCACATCCCACATCCCCTGCTCCCCTCCCTCCGATCTCCAACTGGAAGGGAGTGGAGGACGCGGCTGTGGCCAACGTGCCAACATTGAAATTGACGATTTAGCCAGGATTTCAAATGACGTTGCCTACTTTTCGAACCGAATCGAATCGTCGCTCCGGGCAGCGGTTAGATTGCTCTTTTATCGGCACTGCATCCACTCGCATTCCGGAGCCGCTTTTCGTCCAGGCTAATATGAGCATCACATGTGTGCACATGTCCCCCCAAACCGAGGAAACCAAGACCTTTTGCAGTTAATAACTCTTTAAGGGCAGGTAAAACTGCTAAGGACATAAGCTGGGGATGACAACAAAAGTCTAAAAATTATTACGAGGAGTTAAGAATATCTTTGATTTACTGGTCATTATAAAAAATTATTTAAACCATGTTCACATATGTTATATGTATACCTTTATATATATTTAATTTAATTTTTTTGAGGCAAATCTATAATTTAAAATAGTAAATGTTTTATATATTGTTGGGTTATTATTTTTCATTTATTATTGAACCTTTTATTTTCGACTGTAATATTGAATATAAAAATAGAGCTTATAAAGTTCTACAATTCATTATGTGATTTAAATTCTAGCATTATATGTGTTTTTTTATTTTAAAAGCAACTGTCAGATTTTCCTCTTAGCTGGCTAATCCTTCTTCAACCCCCTTCAATTTCAGAGAGCCATCCCCTGAGATGGCCAACATCATGTTGGTTTTTTTGCTATTTTGCTATTGCAGTTTACATGGACGTGAACTCATGGGCCGGTGCTTGCTGTCCTTGAAAGCACCCACATAGAACCCACATAGAACCCCCCCGGCCAACGCCCATGCCCGCATCTATTACGCACTTTTATATTCACGTTCGCGTAATTATGTAATGCGAAAGGACGCCTCCGCCTCCAACAGATAAATAAAGAACAGAATGTAAACCCAATGGAAGGGGCTTTGGTTGATGCAGGTAATAACACTGCAAATATGTAATTACTAAAAAAAAATGAGAAGGAAAGCGAACCGAACTAGATATACCCTTGCCTACAGAATAAAGAAGTCCGTTTTTAATAAGCTTAAAAGATCAGCCACAATTTGGGGGAAAAAATATAATTTAGTAAAATTTTATGTTGATAAATTACAAACATCTGACTTAAATTAAAATACCCTGCAAGAGTATAGAAAGCACATTTTTGTTCGGCTGTGTGCAACCGCAGCTCTGATGGCAAACTACGAAATCCGTTTTCTATATATTTTCCAGCATAATGAGGCTGCACAAAGGGCCCAAGCGATGGGGGCTGGAGGATCGGGAGCGTGGGCAAATAATTAGATATGCCGCTGGGCTAACCAGACTGTGAATAGAATGCCAAGCACACACACCAGAAAAACACACACAGCCAACACACAGGTGGAGCACATCATACACCTGGCACTGTGGGAGAAAAGCTGCTTTTTTTCAGTTAAATCATCTTCTTACACTTAATTTTTGTATTTATATAGGTAGTCGAAAAATATTTATATTTTATGTGTGATGCAAAAGGACAATCATTATTACTTGTGACTTAAAAGCCTTTGAGAAAATCATTGTTAATTTATTAGATTTTTCTTCTAAATTTAAACGAAAAAATTAGCAGAAAGATCATTGGCTTTTTCATAGATTTTTATTTACAATTTTGATTACATTTTAAATGTGTAAATATTTGTGTTAGATATATCTTTTGTATAAAAAATATTAAAATTATAAATATTAATTTATCTATTTATAGAAACCTTATTTTGTTGTAATTTGGATAAGTTATAATCACAAAAGCTGTCGTCAAATTGCCAATGATGTTTGAATAAAACAACAAATATTTCTATTCAATTTTTTTTCGAGTGAAATTTTAATTTGAAAATAATAAAAATATTAGGAGATAAACATTACGCGTGCAAACCCATGTTAACCATTTTTTATCTTGATTAAACCCATCTTTTTCCAGTTAAGTGTAAGCCTAACCTTAGGTGATTTTCATTTCCCAAAAGACTTAAGCTCAGCGAGATTTTCCCGGCAGTTTCCCGACATTTCCCCATTTTCCATTGTGCCGCTGCCACCCGCAAAATATCCGCCATACGTGGAGAGCCCGCAAGCCCCAGCATCGCCGCCTACATTTTAGTGTGGAGCCGATGGCAGCTCCTCTGCTCCTGCTCCTGCTCCTGCTCCTGCTCCTCCTCCGCATCCTGCATTCTGCATCCTGACCTGCGCTATTCTGGTCGGACCTGGTTTAGTCGGTCGGAGTTTGAGTCAAGTTGGAGTTTGAGTCTGGTTTTGGCTTACACAGGACAACAACTTATTTAAAATGCATTCCGGTTCAGCATGATTTTTATTTTAGACAAATAAAATGAACTGGCAGGATGAAGGTACCTATTTACTTATTTATCACTTTATTTTACTTTAACCACATTTGAGAAAATATTTTTAAATTAATATTAATTAACTTAGTTATTTAAAATCAAAAATCTATTATTTTTTTATTATATTAATAATCACTTGATCACTAATTTAAAATATTACGTTATTCTTGAAGCCATTGATAAAACAAATAAACTTGATATTATTTCACCTTTTTCTTCTTATATCACATATTTTTATTTTTCAGTGTATGGTTAGGGTCTGGGTCTGGAACTGATGTGGTGTGGCCTAAGCTGGCAGTCAAGTGGATGCATGTGAGCCCCACCCAATCCTCCCAATCCTCCCGTTCCTTGTGGCTGCCGTCGTTGTTGCTCTTGATGCATGCCTCACTGGGCTATATCCCTAACCTCATCCTCCAACCCACATCCTACGTCCTCTTCAGCTGCAACCGCCGGCTGTCTTTTATTTTAAGCAGCCAACGCGGAAAAATACCCAACCGAAACAGAGGAAGAGGGCGAGGGCGAGGAAAATGGCTTGAAATCAAACACAAAAACCTGGCCAAGGCAACCAGTGAAAACTGGGAAAAATCTCCGCTTGTGTGTCGGCGTCATCGCCGAAAAATTGTGGATTGGGCTAAAGCCGGGCCAAAACTGTTTTTCCTATGCAATTTGAATAATTTAATGGATTTTTATGAGCAGTAAACTGCTTGCAGGATGGATGCACTCACTCAGTGCCGGATTCACCGACAGGACAGCCGACAGCCACGACTTGAGACATTTGGCCTGCGAGAGAGCAGCCAATTCCGGGGATGGGATGCCTGATGCCTGATGCCTGGCAAAAAATGTCCTGCCAGTGACGGCAGAATCGCCGTAAATTCGTGTCGACCGAGAGAAGGATGAGTTTGGCACTTGAGGAAAAATGGAACTAGACTTATGGCAAGTAAAGAAATTTCTTTAAAAAAATTGGTTCTTATTTAATGCTAAATTCTTAAAATATACCAAGTAATTTTATATTTGATGTCAATGTTATTCTTTTATTTTAATAAAAGTTTAATTTGTTTTTTTTTTCAAATTAAATGAGAATAAATTTCGCATTGGTTTTAAATTCATAATTAGGTACACAAAAAGTCGTTTCGAAGAGTTTTACCATTGATTTTTGGTTTGGTTTTGAAATATTGTAAAAATTTGAATTATAAAATTATGTTTCATATTTGTAAGATTTTTAAATAAAGTAATTAAATTAAATCATCAAACGTTAATACGTTAATATTAAAAAAGAATATTTGTGTTTTCAGTAGAATATTTCATTGACTAAATGTACATTACTATGAAAATGACTTAATAATTACAATTTAAAAAATGTGTTAATAAATGTAAAAACCACAAAAACTTTGTTCCTCTGTTTTCTTTATGCTCAGTGATGAAGTTGGTGCCTGTTCCGGCTGCTCTGCTCCGTTTCGCTTCGGCTCGGGGGACCGGGTTCTGTGGGCTTATTCAATTTTGCAATCGCCGGCTCTGGAGTCGACCCCCGTTGCCGGGAATCCTTGCGAATCCCCCGCGCAGCTGGCGGTGCCTCCGGCCATGTCCTGGCCTGTCTTCCCAATTGACTGCCGCGCCACTTCCGTTTCGTTGACGATGGCGATGCAGTGGCGATGGCGATGGCGATGGCAACACCAAAGGCACCCAAGCGTTCGCCTGCTGAATGCACAGCAGCAGCAGCAGCAGCAGCAACAACAACACTGATGTTGCTGCAAATGCAATAAATTTTCAAGTCATTTCAACTTCCGGTGTGTGGCCCCGATTACAGTTTAGTAGCTGTAAATATAAAGCGTGATTCACACTTACTACACAACAAATAAAAAGAGGATTTCAATTCAGGCATTTAAATTATTAATGGATTCCATTGCATCCATTTAAATCCAATCAAGTTTAGATTTTATTTTTGTATAACTTTTATACTTATATTTCTTTATAAATGATTTGTGTGTATATAGGGATATCTTAATATTTTTTATGAGTAGGTATGATTTAATTTCCAACACTTCCAGATTTAGAAAATATACAAATATATATAATATATTTTTATTAAAATCATTTAAAATGATAGTTAAGCAAAAATTGTTTTTTTTTTAGGTTAAATTTATTTCTAGTTTTTAAGACTAATAATTCATATACTATAACAAGTGATACCTGCATAAAATTAGTACATTTATTTATAGCAAAGTTTTCCCTGTGTATATGTACAATGTACGTATGTATTTGCAAACATTCATGCATATTACATGCTAGACAGCAACACCACCCACCACCCACCGCCCATGTCAGCTTCTAGTTGCCCTGGGCAACTTTTGTAGCCGTCTGGCACTTTAAAGCTAGACTCAGAGTTGTTTTCATTTTAATGTCTGTTTTTTAATCTTCCCTCAATCGCTGGGGGAAAAAGCCCAAAGTAATTACTGTTCAATTTTCCGAGGGGGTGGAAAATGGGGGTGGGGATGGGAATTATGAGAGACAACCGCCAGCTGACATTTGCCAAGTCCTTCTCGCTATTTGCCTTGTCATCGTCGTGTGTTGCTGTTGTTGTTTACCCATTATTACAAATGTGTGTGTGTGTGTGTGTGTAGGCGGCCATTGTTGTAGCAATCACACACACACACATATCAGCCCTCTATTTCTCTGTCTCTGTCTCTTTCTCGACTGTCTGTCTGTCTCTGTCTCATCCTGTAACTGTCACATCGCTGGCACTTCATCATCATCAACAACAGCAGCAGTCAACGCTTCTCCCTCTCTCTTTCTCTCTCTCGCGCACTTTACTCTTTCTCCACTTTTCTCAGGACATTCTCACAGCCAGTGATTAGCGACAGGCGGAGAAAGGGGGGCCGAAAGGGGGGCTGGGGGGTGGCCAAGGAAACTCCACGATAACGTCACTGGGGGCGATGGCAAATGATTGCCACTTGAGGTGTAAACGAGCGCATTTTACAGCGTCTTTGAGCTGTTCAAAAACGTTAAGATGTATAAAAAAATGAAAAGGGGGAAACTCTCGAGGAAAAGCGGAAAAAGTCTGGCTGAGCTTCACCCCCCTGATATCTCGTTATCGATATATGTATGCATAAAGCTAAAGCTGCAAATCGACTGACATTAAGCATTACTTTCTGATATCATGTGTGCTTCAAGAGCATTATCAAAAATGTTCAGTGGATTTTGAACATAAGTCAATCATAAAACTTGTAAAATGAACGAAATAAACGATAATAAAATTAAAAAATAAATTACACAAGTCTTAACGACAATTGTGTCTTTAATGCAAAAGTTTAAAATATTGAGACAAGGGCTTCTTAAAAGCTAGTAAAATAAACATAGTTATGTAAGAAAACTAAGTAAATGGATAATTATGAGATTTTATTAATTTTTAATTGAAAAAAGCAAACTGTAGGTATTGTTAGTTTAAGGGGGACATCTAAGTAACTGGATAAATAATTTTAATAGTTTTAAAAAACTAAAAGAAACGCTTTCCGGTTTAAAAGAGCGCGCTCTTTTATAGATATCGATAAATTATCGGTAAAAAAAACAAGTTGGCAGGCCTGCATGCAAACCAAAAAGTGTTACGCCGCCAGATAGCCAGATAGCCAGCCAGCCAGCCAGCCAGCCAGCCACAAGTGAAACTAATATAAAGCGTTTAAAAAAGCGGATTTTCTGGAATTTTTTTTGGCCAAATGAAAAAGCCAATCGAAAATTCGTAACGTAGGTTTTATAATATAAGATGTGAAGTACAAAATAAATTTTTTTCGAATAAATGGAAAACAAAATGGCGGCTGTGCAGCATTTCTTCGTAGGCCCTTTTTCGTTGAAGGGGGTCCATGGCCGGTAAGCTAACGTACTTAATTTTTGATCTAGAACAAAAAATCAAGTTTGGTTAGTTTCTTTACATCAACAGCTATCGACACTCGTAGGATTTTTGCGATATATTGATTTTTTGCAAAATGGTGAGTGATTGAAAAAAAAGGTTAACGTTTTCACGAATAAAAAAGTCACAAAATTGTTGATAAAAAAAAAGTAAGTAACATAAAAAAAAAATCCTTCGAGTGTCGATAGACAAAGGTATTTTGAATATACTGTCAAAATTTCAGATCGATCGGTTAAGATTTGTTCGAGTTATGTTACCGGCCAACACAAAAAAAGTGGTTTCGAGAAAAACGCGTTAAAACACAAAAGGTTCCATGGGATATACCTGTGAGGCATCGCCGCAGAATGGAAAATTTCGACACTTAGACACTTTTGCCGGACTCTATCTTATGGTATGTTATTTTTAAGACCATAAAGAATTATTTAAGCGAAAAAAAAAATTATCGATTTTTAAATAATTTTACTCAGATGTCCCCCCTTAACATTTTCTAATAAAAAAAAAGTGAACAAGACTGAGTTAAATATTTTTTGGTACCAATTGTATAAAATATCAAATTGCTTCTTAAATCTTAAAGCAAAAATAAATAGATAGTTTTGACAATTGTATCAAAAGTGGGTAAATTTAAACTTATTCAGGTGTCAATTGGACATTTTTAAAACCATTTAACAAGATCAAATTGGGCCAAAAAAAACTCGAAACGGTCGCCAAACTAAACCATCCATTGTTCGAATATCCGAAATCCGAAATCATTTTCAACGCAAAAAGGGCGTCTTAAATAGACGTTTGTTCAGCTGCTCACAAAAGACTGACATTTGTCGATGGTTTCGCTGCGATGGCAGCTTTCGCATTACCCACGATTATGGCAGTCATTGAAAATGGCCATTAGGCAGTGCCAGGAGCAGTTTCAGCGGCATCATCATGGCGAAATTGTCAGGAAGCGGAAGGACTTTTTTCCAGCAGAATATCCGTGTGCATTATATCGCTCGGTCTAATGGGTTTCAACCCGATCGGATGGTATATTGGTATATAGCGACGATAATTCCGTTTTAATGGGTCAAAATTTACAAGACGTAAACAACGTATATGTAAACATATACATACATATATGTATTTACATACATCAATGCGGTTGCATTTCGTATTACTTCGTTTTTGGTGCCATTCGCCCATTTACATGCGTACATGGACATAGCTTCGGGTTTTTGTGGGTTTTTTGGGTGGGCGGGATGTACTCAAAAGTGTTTTTTATGCTCGAAAAAAAAACTCAAAACCACAATTCTCTACATCAATTGGTTCACGACTTAACTAAATCTCTCCACAAAAGGAGACATTGCAAAAGCCCAGAAAATTTGAGTTTTAAATTTGGCGCCACTTCTGGTAAGCTTTTAAAATTGAAATCATTGAAGAAGGTTTTATTTTTGTTATTTTATAGTCTAATTTAGGAAAATAACTCTAATTTATTTGAGTTGGATTACAAAACAAAGACACATCAAAGTTACTTTTTCCATGAACTCAATTTTGGTTAATCTATAGCTTAAAAAAATCAGGATAAATATAAAATACTTTATAAGGTCCACATATTTTTGTTTGGAAACCACCAACACCAATTCATTAGCATTTACACCTAAATTAATTAATTAAAAAAAAATACTATTGAGCTATCGATATCCGCGAAGTCTTATCGATACTATCGTGAGTGGTCCACCCAGCTCTAGCGAACAGCTGTTATTTCACACAGATTTTCAAAACATAAACAAAACACGACTGCAATTGAGGGATTAATTTAGGGTTATTTAAGTTAACCAAGCGCTGAAAATGTCTCTGTTTCCCGCCTATGGCGGTGGACAGCCATCACCAGCAGAGGGAGCGAGTGGAGCGCCAAAACGAAAGACTGGAACAGCGAACACAAGCGTGGATTGGAAGAATAACGAGAGCTACGACCAAGAAGGTATAGCCATTGGTAACACATCACCTCAGGGAGCACCATCGGACAGCTCTGCGGCCAGCGAGAACTCCTCCTCCGAGGACGAGGCGACGCCCCAAACAGCGCCCAGGAGTGCCCAGGCGGTGCATCCCGTTAAGGTGCTGGAGTTCGATGCCAACGATAGCTTCTATGTGGACAAAAAGAGCAACATGACCTACCGTTCGGTTACTACGCTAACGAAACCGGCGCGACCCCGCTACAAAACCCGGATGACTCGTCTCAGGGATCAGGAGCTTGCCCCCCGGGACTCACGTCGCTCTAAGTTGTCCTCGAAGAGCACACGCTACACCAAGAATTGCCTCCCCGATGGCCATCTCTCGCAGGAGCGAATGGACGAACTCCAGGAGCAGCTCCTCCACAGCAAGGTGCTCGTTCAGCGGGAACCACAATGTGTAGAGCACTGGCTGCAGCTGCACCGCCTGCTGGATCTCAACTTGGACAGGGCCAATCGTCTGGCGGTGGCCGAGCACCAGCTGCACTCCCTCGAAACGGCCCTGGAGCACCATCCGTCCAACGAACAGGTGCTGCGGCTGTACACCGATGTGGCCAACGCCACTTATCCGGCCAGTGAGGTAATCCTTGGACTTATAATACATCCCCTCCCGTTTGTTTGAGAAAAAAGAACTCACCTACTTGTGCTAGTGGTTATCTAAAGGAAGATTTCTTTCAAATTCTTCAGGTGGCTGTACGGTTCGAAAAAATGCTGGAAAAGAACCCTTTCGAGTATATCCTGTGGACAGCGCTCATCATGGTCACGCAGGGCAACATGGCGCACTGCACGGTGCCGGGTGTGCTCCGGATTTACGAGTACAGCATGCGACGTATGCATGTGGGACACACGGACGAGTACAGCCGGAAATTCGCCACCGTGGACACAGATCGCATAATGCTGAAGCTCTTTCACAACTGCGCGTTGTTCCTCCGGCAAACGGCCAATATGAACAAGATGTTTGCCCTACTCCGCTTGGCGCTGGAGTTGAATTTTCCAGGACTGACGGTGGATTGTTTCGAGGCCACCGCCACGGACGAGCGACCGTTGATTGAGTTCGAAGAGCTTGTGCTGCACTCGGGCATGCCGATGCCAGAGATTTGGACGCGCGTGGAGCAACTGCGACAGGCCTACTGCTACCTGCCGTACCCGCAGTTACCCGCACCCTCAGAAATGGATGCGGTGGCAGGGGGTATGGACCCACACCGCTGCATCTTCACCGACGACGTTGTCCCGTATGCACACGCACTGAAATCGCCGGATAACCGGCTGCATCTGCTCCTCCTAGTGGTTCAGCTGACCAAGATGCCCCTCGTGCGCAGCGGATGCCTGGCCGCGAAACTGAATCCCCACATCGATGAGTTTGGCGAATCGGAGGCCATCGAGATGCTCTTCGCTGGCCTGGCGGACAGAAACTCGTACGCTTTGTCGTTCAGGCGACATGCGAAGTTCAACAAAGCCGTGCTGGACTTGGCCAAGGAGATGTGCGTCACGCCGAGCTTCATGCCGCATTGCGTGGGCCACGAACTGTATGTGGCCACCATCGGTGGACTGCTACTCACGTGCAGCGAGGCCTTCAGGGGAGAGGAGAGCAAGCGCCGGGTGTTCCTGATATTGTGGCTGCGCTTTCAGCGACTGCAGGTGGTGCTGCACAAGCTAACGGGGAAGTTGACCAACAGCTACGTCAAGGAGACACGCGTCCGCATTCGCAACCAGCTGCGTTTGGCGGAGAACCGTCACGTTTCACGTTTCTACACGGAGGTGGCCATGTGCGAGTTCGAGGGCCTGGATCTGAGTGCGGAGAGCGATCACAGCCGGGTCTTCACCATATTCGAGAACCTAATCGTCACTGAATCGCAGATGGGAAGCGAGTTGAGTTGCCCGGACCTAATGCATGCCTACTTGGTTTGTGCAGAGATGCTGATACAGTGCAATCGAAGGCCGGAAGCACTCCATGTGCTCAGCTGTCTGTGCATGGGCCAGCAAGCAACCTCGCTGACCCAAAAAGCTGATCCATTCGAGATCGGAGACTGCCTAACGAGGAGCTGGGAGCTGCTGCAGCAGGAGCTGGTCGATCTCGATGCATTGCCGGCCGAGATGCCTTTGGAGGAGTACATCCTGTCCAGCAAACTGCTCACCATTTTGCGCGCTCGCGTTCTACTCCTGAGCCTGGTGAATTGCAACTCGGAGGTGGACAAGCTTTTCCAGCAGCTGCTGCATAACCAACTCGGCGCGGAGTCAGCCAAGCTTAGCGAAAGACGACGCTTTCTGAGGGAGCAGGTCATGGAGATGCAGATCGTGCAGCTGCAGCTGCCCACTGATGCAGAGGAAGCCCCAAGAATGCGCGTGTGGGGCAGGAGCGCGAAACTGGTTAAGCTGGTGCAGCAGGGACTCGTGGAGTTTCCGCGCAACCTGGCGATGCTCCAGAGTTGTGCCAGCTTTGGCACGATGCTCTGGCACAGGCAGCGCGCCTTCTTCATCCGCACCAAAGCCGGCATCCTGTCGCTCTTGCATTTGATTGTGGCCGCCCGTTGCCGCTTCGAACAGACTTTGGACGACCAGAACCACCGGCTGCCAGGCATTCTGGGCGTTCAGTCCCACTACGATATTCATTTCCGCAGCCATGTGGAGGAGGCGGTGCGCAATCGATTGGTCAGCATGTTCGAGACCTTCTTGCCGAGCAACACGAATCGATCGGAGATCGAGGAGTCACAGTATCGCTTTCTGCGCAGGAACTCGCTATACTGGCGCTGCTACCTGCGCTGCCTCTCGGACACTAGGACGAGCTTCGAGCGCAGCAAGGAGTGCCTGCTGATCGCCCTGGACGAGTGTCCCTGGGACAAGGCCCTGCTAATGGACGGGGCGATGTTCGTGCCGCAGGAGCTGGCTCATCTGCAGGACGTGATGACCGAGAAGCAGCTGCGCATCTACGCTATTCCCGAGGAGCTGGACATGCTGCGCGAATCATAGTTTTCGTTAGCCCTTTAATTGGGTAAAAAAAATATATATTCTGTGTTGAAACTCGCGGACGAATAAATGATACAGATGATAAAGGAACAATCTCTTTAATTCTTTTTTATACAAATGTTTATATGTGATTGAGAAGGGCAAACTACACATACTTAAGCCACATGAATAAATGACGACTTTGCGTAAATGATAACCATGCTCTTGCGGCCAAAAAAAGGATCAGATTACCACTGAATGCTGTTATTTAATGTGTCAGCACAAAAAATTTCGTCCGTATATGTACATATGTCCAACGAGTAGTGAATTGTCAAATATTTCTTTAAAACGCTGCAACTTTCTTGATTATTTAAAATATTAAGGACAATAGCCAAGCACTCCATATTTGTCGCAAGAATACCTGTTGCCTACATTATATAGAATTTTATAACTAAATAAATCAAATTAATATTGTTAATTGAAATGATTTAAAAACCAGGAGAAAACTTTATCCTAACGAAACACTTACCCTCTTCTATGAGGACCAGCACCAAAAAAGCGGCTGCCGTTGCTCATCCGCTTGGACACGTACAAGTACTCGTCCATCTGTGACCCATTTGATTTAAATCCAAAATTCGCGGCGGTAAAATATGGCGATGCGATATCTTTGCTGATAGAAATGAACCAGATACACTTTAACCGATAGTCGATCTTCGATGGTGGAACGATTGAGTTCGGACATTAAAGGGGGATTTTTTCATTTTTAATTTTCCAGCTTTTAAAGAAAATTATTGAACTGAATCTGAATAAAAGGAACATTTCACTGCCACATATAATCACACTCTTCTCAATGTACATTATTTTACACAGGGTCTTCCATAAGAAATATGTTTACTTATAAAAATTCAAATGTATAGTAGTGATGCGCCCCCGAAAATGTTAGGTATACTTAAGTATTTTTTTGCACCCCTATTTTTATTTTAAAAGAACTATTAGTATTTAGTATTCGAGTTCCGGGATTGATATTTTTAAGCTATCCCAGATGAAAAAGTATTCATTTTTAGCGAGCTAATTTAAAATAAAAAACCTTCATGCCCCAAATTTCACTGCTTCACTATCGACGTGGACTGTACAAGTGTAGCGGTACGCTGGTTCATCCCTATTGGCAAATAAGTCGCACATGTTGCATTTTACCACCAAATGTGGAACATCGCATTTTATATAATGTTTAAGTATGCCTTTTTATTTTAAAAACATTGAATAAACTTCACATAATTTTGTTTTTTGAAGTTAACTCACACGTCTTGTTGTTTTCATCAAATTATTTACTAAAAAGTTAAAAAAGTATAAAATCACCCAATAATTTACCATTAATGATATATATGTACATATGCATAAGAACTAAAGGCAAAATATCCTTTATTTCATTTTCATATCGAGCTGTTATTCATTAAATAAGGTATTCATCTTAAATTTCAAAATGACTTGGCTTGAATATTGCGCATACGCCCTGTTTACAACCTAACAACCTATTAAAAAATAGTTTAAAAACTCTTTGTCATAAAATGGATGCCCAACACTATTTTTGTGGCCGCAGCTGTGGCCGAGTTCGCTTTGTGCGAGCGAGACAGCAGCTGTCGAGGAATCGCTCAACTCGAATATTGCGTATGCGCCCCGTCGGCCCATCCACTTTCGACTCCTGTGCGTTACTGTTGCTCCTCAGTCTTCGGGGGGAGTGGAGTGGAGTGCGAGGGGGTTGCAAAATGGGGATCAAAAGCTCTGCTCAAAAGCTGTCTGAGCGTCGTCCTGGCTGCTGTCCGCCATCCGCCCGTCCGACGTCTTGGGCACTGGGGCTTTGGACCGGGCCTCATCAGTGGCAGTCGGTCGGCATCTGTCCAAGTCCCACGACGCGTCGTCGCTCCGCATCGGCCGTTGCTGCAGTGGAAGTGGAAGTGGAAGCGGCCCATTGGCCAAGTGGCGCCTCCGTAATTTCTAGTCCAACTAGGATTCACTAGGATTCACCACCAGAGGGTGGCCCCGGCCCCCGTTCCCGTTTAAAGTTCCTAGGTTAGTGTCGTCGTCGTCACACCCGGAATCTTGGCCTGATTACCGAGAGCATTTGTTTTTGTGCTCCGATAGCGAGTGTTGTTTTTTTGATGGTGTGTGCGTGTGTGTGTTTGTGTGTGCGTTTGGGTGTTTGTGTGGTGGTGTAGAGAAGCGGCAGCAACGAAGTCAGCATTTTGTAAGACGCCAGCGTCAAGTTCATAAACCAAACAGCGACAAAATGTCGCGCCTCTGCTCCAAGAAAAAGCTCAACGAGACCTGAGAGAGCCAAGTCGCTCTCTCTCGCCGCTTGTACACTGCGGGAAACATTTTTCAAATTATTAAAGTTTTTTTTAAAAAAATATAATAATAATAGCGATTTAGGCGACGCTCAATGGCTTCAAAGCTTATCGCACATACGCATTGTTGTCATTTTTACACTTAACATAAATCGAATGCATAGCACACTTTTTGGATCAGAAAATACAGTCACTCCGCTTAAAATATTTATAAACAATTAAAATAGCATGTTTGGGCCTTAAGGTTTTTATTTCTTTAAAACCTCGAGTTTCTAAGAGGTAATTTTTATATTTAAATTAATTACAATTTAAATTAAAATACAATTATATTTTTGTGGACTAAACTTTTCTGTTGCGACTTTTCCCCCGGTGTATTTGTTGTGAGCATGAACTCGTTGAGGGTTTCCCGGCCGGAAATCTTAGTCAAGGTCTCGCTTTGGAAAGCTTTCCAACGCAGGTTGTTGCTGCCCTCTCGCTCGCTCGCTCGCTCTCACGTCGCTGTGTCGCCCGTGTAAGCTTTTATTTTTGGGCAGCTTTTCGTTGTTCAGCTGATTCGCCGCTCTCCACAATCGCTCGGCTTTTACGTCGCTGCCGCTGCTCTGCCCGCCGCTCTGCTCGCTGCTCGCTGGTCTGGCTGATTAGTTTAGTTTGTGATTTCAATATATGTAATTAATTTTTGTTTCTGTAGCGGTTCGGACGGACGCGTCGCGACGTTCGCTTGGCCCGCCGTTCGCTGGTTCGTTTGCCGTCGCTGTTTCATTATTTATTATTATTCTCCTTTTTTTTTGTCGTATTTTTGCCTGTGTACGTGTGAGCGAGTGCGAATTCCTTCTCTCTCTTTTTCCGCTGCTAAAATGCTAAGAACACGCTCGAGAAACGTAAATGGCGCCGCGCTAACGAATGGAATTGGAATATCAAACAGTGCCCCCAAGCCCCATAAATAAATAAAAAAAAAAAGAAACATCGAATAAAAAGAAATACAACAAGCAGCAGCAAACAAACTTCGTGTTTTTTTTTCTGTTTCCTTCGGTTGTGTGTTTTGTGTACAAAAGTTTGAAACATAAAAAAGAGCGGCCGAGAGGAAATATTAAACAAAAAAAAGAAGGTGACCTTAATTAAATCATACAAAGTAGTATTACTTAAAAGGCCGGGAAGCGTTTTCCGCTGCAAGAGTATTGGTGAACTGCTGTTGGTGAATTGCATAGATAACTCTGGTGAATTCCAAGACTGATGTTGGCTTTGTTGTTGAGATAGTGTTGAAAATGAGTGTATAAATGTTGGAGTTGGAGTAGTAGAGCACCACTGTTGGTGTATTGTTAAAAAGTTATTGGTGTACTAAAAACGCTGAATACTTTATACCTTTGTTGGTGTATTTTAAAGTTTTTAGAGTATTGTTGGTGCATTGTTGAAAGAGTGTTGATTTATATAGTATTCACCACTGATGCTGGAGTATTAAAAAACGAATACTTTAAGTGCATTTATATTGGAGTTGAAACAGAGTTAAACTAGGATTGATTCTTTTAGAGTAAAGATAGCAATGATAATGATGGTAGTTACTTTATTTTTATTTTCTTATGTTAGTGTAATATTAAATTATTAATGTGTTTATACAGCACTCATCTTAATAAACTTAAATAAGCGGCGCGTGCGCGCATTTTTGCGCGATCGCAACCCGAGAAGCGCTCAGTTTTTGTCGACTTGGGAAAAGTTTCGATTTACATTTCGAAAAACATTCCCACTGTCTGTGTTTGTCATCCTCCGAAAATCTGCTTAGCCAACATTAACAGCCACATACACAGACAGTATCAAGCCAAACACACTGTCACAGCGACACAATCAATGAGGCAAGACAAAAAAAATTAACATATTAATGAATTTCCAGTTTCTTTTTTCGGTTTATTTAATCTAAGAAAACAAAAACAAAAAAAAACACGAAAAAAGAAGCCCAGAACGTGAGCTGCGGCTCTACCGACTTTGGAATACCCAAAGAAAGACTTTGGTGGGGTTGCTCAGTGATTAACGTATCCCCCAGCCCAATTCCAGATATCAGTGGCGGGATCAACGGATTCCGATGAATATGTGTGTGTAGATGTGGTGTAGGGCACTTTATGATGTCGGAGGGGGTAGGGGGCCTCGGCCACCCTTGGACTGACCCGGTACACAGCATATAAAAAGTGGCGAAAATGAGCTTTGGATGATGATGATAATAACAATAAAAGTAAATATAAATAGCCCAGCATAATCATCAGACATTTGATGGCAACAGTTTTTCAATGATTTACCAGTTCCGAGTTCCGATCAATAAAAATGTTTTTTTTTTTTTTTTTTTGGTTGTTTTTCTGTTTTTGTTTTTTATTTCCAATTTTTTGTTCGGCTGTTTTTTTTGTTGCTGCTCTCAAGGTTTTCTTTGCTGTTGCCGAATGATGATTATTTTTGTGTGTGTTTTATTTTTATTATTTTCCCTGTTACTTTGCCTATAGTTTGTTTTTTTTTTTTTTTGTATGTTTGATAATTAATTTCTGCGTCGCATGTTGGCATTTCAATTGCGTGGAAACAGCAGAATGTTTTCAATGTTATGTATCACAGTATGAAATATTTTAGATATTCCTAGGTATTTAAAAAAAGAAATATAAACTATAAAAATGTAACATTTTTATTTTACAACTATTTAATTATATCTACATGTATACATATATGTAGGTAGACGTCCAAATCATTTTACAATCGCTAGGCAATTTTTTGTAGCACTTTTTGTTTGATATTTGTTTTTGTTCGTATGTACTATATATATGTAAACACATTTATATATTTTTTTATAATTTGTTGTTCTTGTCGCCTTCATGAAATTTTTTGCTGACGTCGCGTCTGAGAGCGGTCGTTCAGCTGAGCGCTGAGCGGGCCAAGCGGTAGCTGAGAGCAGCTGAGAGAGAGCCAAAAGCTCGTTATGAATGGCTATGGAGACAAGAGGGGGTCAGGGGGGATTTGAAACGGTCGAAAGCTGCGGGAAAAGGAAAGCCGAACTTGTACTGAATTGATAACCTAACCTAGACAATAAAAAAGGTTGGAAATCACTGGCGACCCCACCACTTACACTTACACTCACACTTACACTTACACTTACACTTACACTTGAGTGACTGGGAAAATTAAATCAAATATTTTACGTTACATTAAATATGTAACATTTTCTGACATTTCAATCACATTGAAAAGTAGAAAAAAGTAAGGCAATCCAAATCTATTCAACACAAATAATAATAATTATAAGAAAAAAAACACAGACAAAATAAATAATTTTACGGAGCTCTTAAATCACAACATTTCTATATATTTGAAGCTGCAAAGATATCAAAATACTACTTTATTTAAACACTTGTTAAATATATTATTTTATTTTTTTAATATTGAAAAAATTTGTTGATATTTTAAACTACAATAAATCCATAATTATACTCATTTATTTTTTTTATCAGATCTTTCCTTTCCATGGAATGGTGCGAAAGAAATACAACTTTTCTGAGATGTTTTTATTTAAATTCCTAAGTATGTCAACTTAAATTATTGCAATCAAAGGCTAAAATAATACTGTGTTACACTAAACAGCTTGGTGCGAAGTGCAAAACGGTCGGCCCATAAATAAAGGGCAATCAAATCGACAAATCGAGCCGCCGCCAAGAATGTGGACTGCCGAAACACACGTTTACTATCGATAAATCCAATCTTAATTGGAGGCGAATTTAGCATGCCTGATTGGATTTTGGATTGCATGGCCTGGGGCCTGGGGGGCTGACATATGTACGGCTGAGATAGCTTGACGCCATCTTAGGCTGCTATGCTAATTAAATCAGTTTGGTTTAGATCAGCTCCACTCGCTGCTGCTGCGACTCACATGGCGTATGCGTAATATTCCGGGCTACGCGCTACGCATACGCCCAGTGTCACAAGTCACAAGTCAAAATTTATTTGAAACTCAACTTTATTTAGAGAGAAATTAGTTTTATTATGCCAGCCCTTAAATGGTTATTATCTGTGATATTTCTAGATTATAGATTAAATCACCGATCTAGTTTTATTTGTAACACAATCAGCTCGTTAGTTATAGTGTATTTATTAAACTGTAACTATGTCTTTATTATACTAATATGTTAAATGAGACTAAAATTATTTATTAACTTTATATAATTTTCTTTTTGATAGTATGTACTTTACAAAACTAAAACTAATAATTTGTGAGGCTTAAGATTTCTTTAGAGCTAAAAACTGTTGTAGGTCAAGAAGTAAATCAAGAAACTTAAATGGCTTTGCTCTTGTTTTCTGTGTGCTCGTAGGTTTAGTTTCTGTATGCTATACGATTATAATACCTTTGTTATGAAATGTTATGCAAAGTGCAGTCGGGAATCTTTGTAGAACGTGCTCCAACGGCCACGTTCTTCTCACCCCCTGTCTCTCTCTTTCTTCCCCCTCTCCCCCTCCCCCTCCCCCTCGTTCTTCTCCGCCCTCGCTCTTTCTTCGCTTGCTCTCCCTCAGCGAGTGCCAAGCTATTTTTGGTTTTTGCGACAACTTTTTGCCAGCTTTTTGCCACCTGACGTCGATGTTGTATTTTCTCGTGAGATTTTTCTGTTCATTTGTTTTTTGCCTGTAAACGTCGCGTTTTTTCTTTTGTATTCAAAGGACCTTCTATAGATATGATTTTCAATCCAAATCAAGCTACTAAGTAAATGATGAATTTAGTTTTGTTCATTTTTTTAGCAAAACGACTCTAACAATATTTATTTTAAAATCTCTTACACTTTATACATTCCAGATTTTATTTAATTAAATTGTTTAAGTTCGTAAACTAAGTTAACTTTATATCAAAAATGAAACAAAAATAAAAGAGGAATAAAAAGAATAAGTTCAATAGAAAGTTTATATTTTTACATTTGTATTTAATTACAAAAATACAACAATTCAAAAAATTTCTAGTCTTTTCCCTCCTAAAATCCGTCAACACCTTTAAGGAGATTGTGATTTTTGGTCGGTGGGGCGAAAGCCCTTTATTCTTTTGTGTAACCGCATATCTCAGAAAGAGTGTCGGGTTCAAGTCAATGCACACAAACACAACTCGACACCTGGCAAATATGAATACATTTTATAAATATGATAGGGCTGTGGGAAAAACGTCTTTCGTTCATTATCAATCTTTGAATTTTTGCGACATCAAAGGTTAAGTCAACCCCCTCTCCCCCCCTTCTCAAAATACCGCCCACCACTGGCAAAATGATCCTCTCTAATGATCTATTAACAGGCATTTTTCTTTCTTGGCTCTATTTATAAATGATTTCCATACAATGGCGCGCAGCAAGACGTATACGTAATATTGCGTATACGTCCCGCGGTTCGAGCCCAAAGCCCAAACCCAAAAGCAAAGAGGGAGAATGTAACTTAAACTATTGCAAATGTAAACAAAGCGATGGTTGGGGGGGTGGAAAAGGGGGTGGCGATACACAACACGTCAAACGTCAAAGCAAATTATATAATTTATTTATTTTCTTACCGCTCGCCGGCTCTCTTTCTGAGTTTCATTTGTGTGTCGTTTGCGTTTTGTTCTCTCGGTTATTTTGTTTTTTTTTTTTTTTTTTGATAATCCAATCCCCTGCACACCCCCCGGACCCCCCAAAGTTCGTTGTCGTTGTCTGGCAAATAGCTTTTCGCCTTTTGCTCGCCCATTTCTGCTGTTCTCATTTTTTTTTTTTTTTGGCTTTTATTTTGACGGAGCACTTGAATTTATTTTTGTTTTACTTTTTTTCTTCTACGTCGCGGCGACGAAATGCAAATAAAAATAAAAAATACGCGAGTGCGAAATATAAAAATGTGGAGAGCAGAAAAGGTTTTTATATTACATTTTAATTTTTTGTTATTTTTGCGTTTGTGTGCTTTGTGCTTTTCGCTTTTTGCAATTACGACCCGCTGGCGGCGGGTGATTGACCCAGGCCCCCAGACTTCAACTCGGACCCCAGATCCAGACCCATATAACCAGATACAGATACAGATACAGATATAGCCACTGCTCCACAACCGGAGCCACTGCAGCTTTATGGCCGGTTTTGGGTGGTGGTTTGGGCGGTGCGTGTGTGCCTCGCACTTGTCAACCGCACCACAAACAAAAGACACAGAAAAATGCTCGCAAAGATTTTCTGCGTGCCTGAGAGATGTCCCTGAAAAGCGAGACAAACAAACAAGCAAATAAGGAAGAGTGAAGCCTCAAAAATAAATACAAATTGAATCTAAAAAAATTTAATAAATCATTAATAAAAAAAAAAGAATACTTGACCTTTTATACTGTTGGTACAAAATATTATTAAATATTTATTTATAGTCCTTAGATGTTTATGCACACCAAACAACAACAAGTAGTTGATATTTGAAGAAAATTGTATACTCTCAAATATTTTCATATAAGGTCAATCTAAAGTCAACTTTATTTAGTTTTTCAAATACTGAATAATTCTTATACTAAATTCTATTCAAAGAAAATCCCAATCCTGTTTGGCAAGCAATAATTCGAAGCACACTCCTTTTTGAGCTTCAATATTTTGAAACATCGATTTAGTCCAGTTTTTACTGTACCACACACCCACACGCACGCACGTTCAACAAAAAGTGTGTGCACACGCACACGCACACGCCCACCGACGTGTGTCGCCCCCCGCAGCGCAGGGGGAATCCTAATGCCTCAGGATGCCAATGTCCTTGCTCCGCCAACGCACACACACACTCACACATTTTCGCACAAGCGTTTTGTGTCTATGTGAGCTTTTGGGGAAAATGCAGGGGGCGGGGAGGGGCACTCGTAAATAAGTTTATCTTCTTATATAGTATGTATGTTTGATTTAGACTGCCAAGCAACACTTGAGTTGAGTTGAATGCGCACAAACAACATAAATATATTGTGTACACACAGATTGTGGCAGGAATTGAAGATGAAACTAAAGAGAGACACCAAACAGGAAGGATATTTTGTATAAGAAACTCTTTAATTTATACATAAATACCTTTTATCCACAAGAAGATATTTTTAAAATAAATAAGTTATTTACTATTTGTAGGAAAAAAAGATAAAATGAGCTCTTTTGGAGAATATTTCGAGAATAATATATATATAAAAACAAGTTCAACAAATTAAGATGGGTTTCGTTTATTACTTTAAATAAAAACTCATCGAAATATGTCGAGTTCAGCGAAAATAATTTGAGTGATAATTCAGCAATGGTGGTTCAACTCGGGTTCATCAATTCCCTTAATTTGCACCCCACCGCACCACCACCACCACCTCCTTCGCACCACCCTGATGGTGCTAACTTTTGGGTCGGCTTTAACCGGTTTATATTTTCACAACACAAACACACAAAAAAAGCCACAAAGCCAACGACATAACAAAAAGTTAAAAACAAAAAGAATTTAAGAATCATTTAGCGGCAGCTGCAGAGCAACAAAGCAACAGGTGACGGCACAGAAAACCGATCAACAATAATATTAACATTTTTTTTTGTCCATTCGCCAGCTAGTGGGAAATAAAAATTCAAATATATAAATTAAAGTATTCATTTAATTAGCAGCAAAAAGAACAACCGCAAACCGCGGCCAAAGCAAAAACAATATTACACATTCGAAATCGAGCTATAAAAACGTGAAGAACAAACAATAAAAAAGGGAAGACGAACGCAAGCTTTATAGATATAAAATACATATTTTAAATTAAATACCTTTCATTTTACCTATTTGTGTGAATAAAGCAGAACTGTCATTATTAAACAAAAATAAATTATTTTTTTCTTCATTTTTATTTTAGCAACCACAATTAAACACTTGCTGGAAGCTGAATGGTTAAACAACAGCAAAGTTAAAGCTACTACAACAAAGTGAAACAAAATACCTCCAGCTGTACAAATATTGATTGATATTGAACAACTAAAAACAAAGATATTCAACAACAAAATATATATACCAAAACGATAAAAAAAATTAAAAAAAAAAATAAACAAAGAGGAGTCAAATTAACCGAAAAGTGTAACTTAATCTAATTTTCCCCAAAAACCCGTCCACAATCAAAAATACCAAAAAGGTGTTGGCAAAATAAATAAACTAAAAATACTACAGAAAATGCCGCTCTTAAATACCAGAAAATACCAAGTGTGCTGAATTAAACAAAACATAAAAAATACTGAAACACTAATTAACTGTTATTGTATTTTTTTTTTTTTGTGTTTGAAAAGTAAAGTACAAAGAACTACAAAGAAATTTTATAAAAAATAACAACAAAAATAACAAACTGCAGGACAACAAAAACAACAACAACAACAGCTACAACATAACAAAACAAAGTAACACAAAATAAACAATACCCTGCAGACAGAGCGAGACAGACAGAGAAACAAACAAACCGCACTGACAAGTGCGAGTGTGAGGGCTTGGGAGAGATCCAAGGGCAAGCTTGCAGAGAGAGCAACCGAGAGGAGAGGGGAGAGCGAAAAGCGAAAAGCTTCATGCAGAAAAACAAGAAACAGCGCAAAACATGTAAGTGAAATTGATTTTTTTCCTCTCTCCTTTTATTTGATTGTTATTATTGTTGTTATTGTTATTGTTATTGTTATGAGCAGCGTTAGACGTAAATATTTCATGATTGATTTATGGGAACCCAGGGAAAGCACAAAAATTACATTGCAAAGTGATTACATAGTGATAAGCTCATATTTATTAAGATAAAAATAAAACCTAAAAAAATCATAAATTAAGGAATTTAAGTCATATTAACAATCATTGAGTTTATAAATGAAATCTTTTTCTAAGTTGACATAATTGACGATTTTATTCTCATATTTACCATCACCATACATTCACACATGCATATTTTTATATTTATAAAAAAAAACTTGAAAGACATTACCTAACTTAAAAAATGTGAAATTTTATTAAAAATACTTAGCAGACTTTTTAAGAATTTATACGTATTTTTTTTTAAATTATCTCCCAAACTTGTTAACATTGTCAGCTTACAAGCAACTGCAATCTCTTACTTTTTTTATTGCTCTGCAATCGAATGATTATTGTTATTGTTATTGTTATTATCCGGTCAACTGTAGTCGTTCATTCAACAACTGAGTAACTGAGTCACGTAGTAATGCAACATTGTTGGGCGGGGATTACAGAATACGTTATTTATGATAAGACCTCTTGATGGTCGTCTTCAATATCTTGCTGAAATAGTAACACCATCGGCAACGCAAAATTCCACACAAAAGGAATGTCATTGACAAACACGAACCTTTAAATAAATAAGTGCCTTAAATATTAAAAAAAAAATCATTCAGCCGATTACAAAAAACAGTGTTCAAAAAAGCCAAAAATTTAAGTGCAGACAAACAAAAGTAGGTCTAAATCAGACCTGCCCAAGTGACTCTCACTCAGTTAAGTGTTAAGTGGATATCACATTCCTAGCCAAAAAAAAGTAACTGTCAAAACTTGACCTAAACACTTCGGGTCTAATCAGCTCAACGATATCTGTAGTACGTAACACCAAAGCCCAAAACCAACACCACCAACTGAACAACTGAGCAACTGAACAACCAAATTCAACAACTATTTGTGGGTGTCTCTTCAGGGTCGTTGTGTTTGTGTTTGTTGGCAGAAAGGCAGAAAGGCAATCGAGAAGAGCAAACAAGCGACGGTTGGCGGCTTATCAAAAGCAATATTCATGTTGAATATCTGTACGAAGATTATAATTGCCCTGCACACACTCTGGGCCATATAAACAAGTTCACAGACATTCCCGCACCCGCACCCGCACACACGATTGTATCTAAATTTATATGGCTAGTCGAGGGCTTATTATGGCAGAACGAGATGTCGAGAAGTTCAAATTTCGGCCTCCCATGGATTACGGATGGATAGGAATATATATATGGAACCCCAAATGACCGCCAACTTTTGCAAACTTTATCGATTTGGGGGCTAAAAGTACATACGTAGATTTCAAGGCGTGTCTAGTGCCACTTTATGACTGCAGAAATAGTTGTTCAAGATAAGAGCGATAAGCGTTTTCAGCAATGAGATATTTTGGTACGATAAGTAACACTAAATCAGGGACTTTTCTATAATGGGTAAAGCTCATTTATTATTAAATGTTTAAACACAAATAAATCAAATTAGAAAAGAGCCAATTAGCTTGTAAATACAATCGTGATTTATTTGCATTGTTCAATTACTTTAATGACACAGTCTCGTAAAATGATGTTAGGTTCACCGAAAATCAGATACTCCCTACTTTATGCCCTTTAAAATAAAATAAATAAAATAATAAATAAATCACTTAATATATTGATGGAACTTTCTGAACAGAACTTAGATAAAAATCGAGATTTTTATTTAAATTGGTGTTCCAATTTTTTTATAATATTTTAGTGAGACCCATAACCGTGTTAAATTACATTCATTTATAAATTTTTCTGAAAAAAAAAATAATTTAAAAATATATTTAATCATATTGGGTTAATACAAAGTAAAACTATTAAAAAAAAGTGCATCAGTGCTGTTATTCTGCTAAAAAAACAGGCCCACATTGCGTATACGCAATATTTTCTATTTAAGTTGTTATTACAAAATTCTCAAAAGTCAATGTTCTTAGAAATAAATAAACAAAAAAAAAAGGCATAACTTAAGTGGTTCTAAAAGCAGTCACCGCAACCCCGCCCCCTTTTTGCTGCCGCCCACCTGTCATGTTTTAACGCTGCGTTGCGCATACGCCCCATTGCACCGACAGCGACAGTCAAAGTGGCAGAATGGCAGGCAGCCCGCTGCGATTTGGCAGCAATTGACATGTCTCTCAACCCTCTTTCCTCGTTGTCTTTATGTCTTTATGGCTTTTGTTTTTGTTTGTGTTTTTGTTTACCCGGCCGGCACTCGAAAATAATTACATAGCCATCGCCAAGTTCGTGAGGCGGAAAAAAGTGCAACAGCAAAATAAACTAAAAATAAAAAGAGAAGGGAAGACGCGAATACATTAACAACTGACAAGATAGAAATGCCTGGATTGCATATTATTTATGTACTTGCCTGTCAAGTGGTTGTCGCCTTCCTTGTTGACTTTAATCTGATTTTGTTATTTTGTTTACCATTGTCTTCTGTTATTTTATGGCCATATTCGCTGAGTAAAGGGCTCTAAAAGTGAGGGTGAATAAATTACATATCAAGCCATTTTAGGAGAATATTTCAGCATTTTTCAAGGAACACAGAAACAATATTTACATATTAAATCAAACAATAGAAAATCACTATCAGCATTATAAATAAATTGAAATGTTTCTTAAAATTCCTAATAAAAAATATATCAATTAGATTCATGTATAGGCTAATTTTAAATTAAATTTATATTTAAAGCAATCTTAAATATATTTATAGTTAGATCTCATAATTTCCAAGTTTGATTTTCAAGAAGGGGCAACCATTTCTCACGGCAATGATAGTTTTCATTAATATGTAGAAAGCCTCAATTGTCCACAAGGAAAAACAGATAAACTAGCAGTACGAAATTTATGAGTGGATGAGCAGAATTCCCCCTTGAGTCTCTCGACCATCACATGCGTTTGTCATGTGAATCAGAGGCACAAAAAACATATATAGTTGACAAAGGAAATGGAGGGAGTAAATATAGTTCAAAGATCTGCCCTGAATAGACGGATACATGTGTGGGATCTGAGCAGGTCCATGGGTGTATATAGTTTGGGTATTATTTATAGGCAGCACTTGGACAAGATTTGCATATAAATAACGCTGAATATCTCTGGCCTGTTCTTGGACTTTTGCTTTTGTCATTCAGACAATCACCGACTATCGACCAAGCCCCCCTTTGCCACTCTCCGCCGCCGCCCATGACTCACAATCGTTTATGGCTTTGGGCGTTTTACGAGTTCAACAATAAAAAATAAAAAAAAGTCCTAGAAACGTTGAGTCCAATTGCGCTCATTTCTTCATCATTATTTCATTCGGTTTGGATCTATTTTTAATTTTTCTAAATTCCAGAAAATAATAATTTATTTTGTGTTCAAAAGACTGGCTTTTTAAGTACGTAAAGAGAACATTATACGACTTTTTTTATATTTATGTAAACAAATAAACAATATGTTTAAAAGTAAAGTAAATTAATGCTTAGTTTTAGTAACGAATTTATGTATACAAGTTAAAAAACTTAACTGTATTTTTTAATGTCGTGAATTTCCTAGCAAAAACTTTGTAGTTTATACATTCAAACATTTAACAAAAATCAAGACACGGTTTGAAATTTATTTATTTTATTTAGTAAAATATTTAAGCATGCATAAATAATAACCTTTAATTTATTTTCAAGCTTTTCGTTGTTATTCAATTTAATGTCGTTAAACTTTGAAACAATCATCATATAGTATTACAAAATAAATATTTAAATATACAAAAATTATCTTAACATTTCTTAGTTTTTTATTATGAAATCCTTAAATTCCTTAATTAAGTAAGCAAAAACTTATAATGTAACTTGACATAAAATAATAGTTTGGATATTTTCAAGAACTCCATTTAGTTTAAGAAAATAATCTAGAAGGGGTGCTTCCAATTCTTATCAATGATCTCTCACAATTTCCATCTGCCTCTCTCTGTATTCCCCCAGCTGGAGAACATGGAGGGTGCGAGTCGCAGCAGGAACTCCTCCACGAGTCAACGAGACGTTGAGGATCTCAAGCAAGACATTCCCTACTTCGACGATCCGCAGGCTATTGAGGCCGATCTTCTCGTCCTGGGCAAGAGCGAATGCCAGCTGGACGAGCTGCCCTGGGATCCCGATGCGGATGCGGGTGCGGCTGCGGATCAGGATGCTGGGCAGCTGGAGACGACGGTGCCGGTGCCCGCCGATCTCGATCTCGAGGACAACTATCCGGATGAGAACGAGAGCTCGGTGCTGGGCAGCGATTATGCGAGTGGGAGTGGCAGCGGTGCGAATAGCTTCTACCAGTCGCCCACGCCCTCCGCCGCCGGATCCGGTTGTGATCTGATGCTCCGGCCGCCCTCCAGCTCCATGTATCATTTCAACTACCGATCGCCCGGCAGTCCCTTGCCCGTGGCTAGTCCGGGCAATGGTTCCGCATCCGGATCTGGACGTCTGCATCCGTACGCACATTCCCCGGGCCACGGAGCGCCGCCTGGTTTCTATCCCAATATGTGGTATCCAAATGCTCCATATGGCTCCGGTGGATCCGGGGGTGCATCCGTGTCCAGTGGAAGGTTCATGGGCTACGGACCCGCAGGAAGTGCAGGAGGTGGTGGAGGAGGAGGAGGAGCTGGTCCTGGTTCCATGGCGATAGCATATCCCGGACATTCGGCTCATCTACATGCGCTGCATCGCCAGTATCCGCAGCCACATCCGCACGCACACCACCCGCACGCGCACCACCCGCAACATCCGCATCATCCGCATCCACATCCGCCCCACCAGCATCCGCACGAGACGATGATGGAGATGTTCCAGCTCTCAAATAGGTGAGTTCCTTTATGCATGCACTCATAATAATTTAGAAATTTAGGGGGTTTTGAAAAAGTGGTAAGACAAACAATATTTTGGACCAAAAGGATGGTGGTTCCAGGATCCCTAAACAGACATTTGAGTCAAACGAACAAAAAGCTTGAGAGTTATTTTTATTGATTGTATAGATAGTTCAGATCAGACTTTAAAGTTATATAGTAATATTGTAATTGTAATATTGTGTAAACGGAATATTGCGGATGTGAGTATCCGAATTCGGTTTGCTGGGAAATGTAAAACCCAAATCAAGTTATTATTGGAAGCAGCACACATGAAATCGGCGAATGGTGTTATTTTTCTGTTATTTTGGGGTGTGGAAAGCCACGAAAGCCACGAAGATCCCACCCATCGAGCTAATGGGGGGCAGCATTCACCCGTGGCAACACTGCGGGTGGTTGGGTGGGTCAGTCAATTTGCCGTTATTCAGAATCACCCACAACCCACAAAACCCGAGTCCCCCACCCGCTGGGTGTCTGGCCTGATTGAAGATTGCTCCTCCCAATTAGGCCACTTGTGCCCTTCTCCTCCTCCTCCTAAATCTCCGAAAACTACTTGATTAGGTGGATGTGGATGAGGAGGTGGAGGTGGCCATATATATATTCTTGACTTATTTTCGTCAGCGAGACGCGACAACAGCTAAATAGCCAGCCATTCAACGGAGCTGCAGGAGAGCTGCACAAGCCCACCCACCCCCTCAATCCATCCCATCGGATGAGTGATCCCTTCATCCTCATCCCCTTTTGATTGGTAGACCAAGTCAACTGAAATCCGTTTCCTTATTTACTTGGCCGCTTTTGAGTTTGCTGTACCGTTACTCTCGACCCCATAATCCAATGCGTTGCGATACGTCATTAGCACGGCTTCAAGGTCGCACTGCATCCGTCGGTTGGGTGTTGGGTGGGTGGGAGTGCGAGTGGGAGTGGGAGGCATGCAGTTATCGATACGCGCGCACTTTACAATGTAAGCTCCATCGGACGAACAGAAGGCGAGACAGAGACAGACTGCGGAAGCGAGAGAGACGTAGAGCACTTGGAAAAAATTCTAGTTACTTAAAGTACATAATGAAAATTGAAAAATAACTTTAACACAATTTTTATAAGGACTAATAGTTACCATGACTTTTTCAAAGCATTTCTGATTTTATTTTCTATTCTTTTCAAAATGGTTATTAATAATTAAATAATTTTTCAAATGTCGTTTCGATTGTGTTTTAAATTCAATTTAAAATTTGTTCTTTGAAGTGATAATATGGATGAAGAATTACGAACATCAATTAAAACAAAGAAAACAAAAATAAACATTAAATAAACTCTAGTTCTACAAACTTTTCTAGCTTTGTGCTGTTTTGGAAAATAGTAGGTATATTAAAATATATTTTAATTTAATCAAAAAAATTTGCACACTTTTAAATATTAATTCCGATTTCAAATGTTTTTTGTTTATTTTTTTGAAGTGTAGTTGGCTTCTCCATTCTGCTGCGAATGCAACAAGTTGAGTAAACAAACAATCACAATCACACACTCGCGGATAACACATACACACATATGCGAAATGGCACTTGAAATTGGCTAAAAAGTAGACAGCTCGAGTGGCCAAAAGCAACATTCTAGCCAGCTAGCCAGCTAGCCACTTGCAGTGACAACAACATGACATCAAGTGCAAGGGTGCAGTGCACTGTGCTAACTCAATCAAGGCCAACAAAATCGCTGCATTTGCAGTGACTTGAGCTGTACTATTGAATACCCTAAAGGGAATTTTGTGGCTACCAAAAATTCAAAAATAAAATTACCTACAAGAACTCAAGAATTATGTGCATATTTCACAGTTTAATGCCTAGAGTAAAGTCCTAATGGCTCAATTAAATTTTGTTTATGGCACTTTTAACGTTTTGTTTTTATTATTGGTTATTTGCAGCTATTTTTAAACAGTTAATGCATGAATAGGCTGAAATGCAGCTGTTGATTGCATATCAAAAATGTTCAGCATTGCGTTTTTCTTTTTTTTTTTAATAATAACATTTAAGAAACATTTTTTTTTTCCATGAATGGACTTAAAAATGATTTTATTAAATAATATCAGTTCCCATAGTGAGCATTATATTTTCCCAGTAGCCTGTATTTATTTACTTGGCTGTTGCGCACTTTCCTTATGCATGAGATGTTTTGTTTTGTTTTTGGTTTTTTTTTTTCGTTCGTTTTTCCTACTTTTCTTCATTTTTTCAGCTGCTTGCGTTGCTTTTGCCAATGCAATTTTCAATTGCAATTGCTCCTGCACTTCGTTTCGCACTTGCCAATGTCTGTGTGTATTTTGCGAACTTGTTTTGCAATTGCGTTTTAAAATAAATTACATCAGTGGAAGCAGTGGCTCTCGAGGGGGGTTTCGAGGGGGGTTTCGAGTGGGAGGGAATTGGGGGGGAGGGGGTCTAAAAACAACATTGTGGCGGCGGACAGCAGTAGCCATTGCTAATCAAACGCAGCGATCTCACATTTCCGTATCAATTACTCATGAACTCAACGGCACACAGAGAATAATTAGCTTCCAAATTATTCATAAAAAAATTCACTCATTATTTAACAAACAGCCAAATAGATTAGAATAGAATTATTGTGTTTTAACATTTTTTAATGAGTATTTAAAATATTTTTCTCACCTTATAGAAAATTTTGATCTCAAAGTACATTTTGTTTTCAACTCAATATAATATATAAATTGTTATTCTTTTTAAAAGCTATTTATATAAACTATTTTTCAAACATTTCAATAGTGATTATAAAAACACCTTTTTAAGTTTATAAAATGTTATCATTATTGTAAATTTGAATTAATATAATATCTAATATTAATTGTGTTTAAATAATTCTTTGTTTTATTGATATGCAAAAATGGAGACAAGACAAAATACCCCGAAACTATTAACACACTTTTCAAGATTATGAAAATTTTTAAAATAATCCTAACTTAACGCTAATAAAATTTTAAAATAAAATAAGAAGAGAACCCACTTTCAACCATCTTAAACAACATAGAATTAATTATTTTCTGTGTGTTAGATTTATGCAATCGCAGTAAAAACGCTCAAGACATTTGGCGCCAAGTGAAACGAACCGAAAACCGAAACAAACAGAACGTGATCATTGCACTTGAATTGCACCACCCCATCAGAGCTGATAATTATTGAATGGAGGAGTGGGACTGGGAATGGGGTACTGGGGATGGGGTACTGGACTTTTGTTGTTGTCATAGTCTAGCCTGGGCACTATGTAATATTTGCGACTGCCCAGTTATCCAGTCAGCCAGTATAGTATAGTATAGTTACGAGCACATGGAAGTGGTGATAACAGCAGATAACTGGGATTAAAGAGTGACCTTCTAGCCAACGAATATTCCAGCTCAACCCCCTATATCATCCCTACCTCAATGGGTAGATGAGAGTATTAATCTCGTAATTTACACAGAGTTCATTTCACAATTTTATTATCCACATTAATGTGACATTTCACTCGGAGCATCATCCATCGCTGGCGAGCTGTTGCCAAACTGCACTTCTACCTGCCCCAATGGCAACTTAATTGTGTTTTATTTATTCGTCGACGCTTTGACTATTTTATTTGTTTTTAGATTTTTAAGCAAGTTTTCGCTTTTGTTTTAATCTTGTTTGCGTCATTTAAATGTTTTATTTGTCTTCGTTTTTGGCATTAATACGGATTAGTTAACATTTTATAAAATATCAAAATGGCTTCCTAAGATAATGTTATATTTTTTGATAAAACAAATATTTTATTGCCTGCTTTCAGGCACTCAAATAAAATATTTTATTGTTTTAAAACTACATTTTGTATCATAAATTAAGGGTTTTAAATACATTACTAAGAGTATATAACATTATAACATTATATTTCATAAAGTTAGATTTTTATCGCATTTCATCAACCAAATCTAAAACAATTATCTTGTTTTTGGATTCTTTTTAGCGGTCGGGAAGCGCGTAATCGAGCGGAAAAGAACCGACGGGACAAGTTAAATGGATCCATCCAGGAGCTCTCCACGATGGTGCCCCATGTGGCAGAGTCACCCCGTCGAGTGGACAAAACAGCAGTGTTGCGTTTCGCTGCCCATGGGTTGCGACTGAAGCACGGTTAGTTAAAAAAAATCAATTACACCCTTATTTTTAAATATTACAAATTAAGAGAAATTCAAAGCAAGAACTAATCGGTCAATTGAACTCCTTTCAGCTTTTGGCAAGACTCTGCTGCACCAGCGGCCACAGATCACGGACACGCTGATGGACATGCTGGACAGCTTCTTCCTCGCCCTCACCTGCCACGGCCACATCCTGCTCATCTCGTCCAGCATCGAGCAGCACCTGGGCCACTGCCAGACGGACCTGTACGGCCAGAGCATCATGCAGATCACCCATCCCGAGGACCAGAACATGCTCAAGCAGCAGCTGATCCCCACCGAGCTGGAGAACCTCTTCGATGCCCAAGGCGACTCGGATGCGGAGGGTGAGCCCCGTCAGCGTAGCAAGACCGAGGAGGACTACATCGATCGCAAGCTGCGCGAGGACAGACGCAGTTTTCGTGTAAGGTGGGTGGCACTCCAACGATACCTCTCTGCTACGATCAAAGGATTATCAAATTAACCATTTCAAACCTCCTTCTCCTCCTCCTCGTCGTATTCAGGTTAGCCCGTGCTGGTCCCAGATCAGAGCCCACCGCCTACGAAGTGGTCAAGATCGACGGCTGCTTTCGGCGCAGCGACGAGGCTCCGCGGGGCGTACGCTCCAATACCTTTAGCTCCAGCCTGCAGCTGATCCGAAGAACTCGCGGCCGCGATGATGTCATTCCCCTGCACACGATCAGCGGCAATGATATCGTTAGTATTTCCTATGCTTCCTCCATAAGTTCCTCCTAAGATCTTAACTTATCTCCCCACTCCGTCAGGTTCTGACAGCCTGCGCCCGGATCATCCGTCCGCCAAAGATGTCCAGCCGCCTGATCGATGCCAACACGCTGGAGTACCGCACCCGCCACCTGATCGACGGCAGGATCATTGACTGCGATCAGCGGATCGGCCTCGTGGCCGGCTACATGACGGATGAGGTGCGCAATCTCAGTCCGTTCACCTTCATGCACAACGACGATGTGCGCTGGGTGATCGTGGCCCTGCGGCAGAGTAAGTGCTCAAATCACTGAATCGAATCACTGACCTTTTATCCAACTAATCCACTCTAATCTTCCAGTGTACGACTGTAACAGTTCGTATGGCGAGTCCACTTACCGACTGTTCACGCGGAACGGCAACATCATCTACCTGCAGTCGAAGGGCTATTTGGAGATCGACAAGGAGACGAACAAGGTGCACTCCTTCGTCTGTGTGAACACGCTGCTGGGTGAGGAGGAGGGCAAGCGGCGGGTCCAGGAGATGAAGAAGAAGTTCTCGGTGATCATCAATACGCAGATACCGCAGTCCACCATCGATGTGCCGGCCTCGGAGCATCCGGCTCTCTTGGAGAAGGCGGTGCTGCGACTCATCCAAAACCTGCAAAAGTCTGGGGATGATGGGGCCCATGATGACGGCGATGAGGATGACGATGTCGACGAGGAGGAGGATGATGACGAGGAGGATGACGAGGATCATGACGATGGGGCACGCAGCGTGTCCGAGTTCGGGGATACCTACGGCAGTCATCACAGTCATCATCATCATCATCACGGTCGTTCGCATCATGGTTCCTCTGCCCTATCCTCCCACGGACAGGGCAGCTCCAAGACTCCGCCTCTGGCCCTAGTTCCCCCCGAAACGTCCTCCGTGAAGTCCTCGATTTCGAAGAGCATCAGTGTGGTCAATGTGACGGCTGCGAAACATCTGCGCGGTGTCCACGGATCGGCGGTTAAGTCGCCCAGCTCCGCGGGTAATTGCACCTGCAGCGAGTCCCATTCCCCCTGCGACTTCTGCCAGGGTCCACTCACGCGCTCACCGGATCCCCAGGCCGTTGGCTCTGTGTCCACCCTCAAGCGAAGCAGCAGCACTGCTCTGGCGGAAGCCGAAGAGAAGATCGCCAAGCGCCGCTTCATACCCAGCACTGGTGAGCACCTTTGACTTATGGTTAAGCTGCTGGTTAAATCGGTTTTTTTTTTTATCATTCTCTGCAGAGTTCGAGCACGTGATACACTCATCACTGGACCAAATCGGCCGAAAACTGACACAACAACTGAATGTGGCCAGGAATTTGCGGGAACAGGGCCAGCGATACGAGCTGCCTCACGCCGATCAGCGCTTCGACGAGATCATGGTAGGTGTCCCAAAGGTAGTGGGTAACGACAGTTATCATCACCATTTATGAATCCTTTTGCAGCAGGAGCACCAGAAGCAGAGCGAGCTGTTTGTGAACATCAAGAGCGAGTACGAGGTGCAACTGCAGAATAAAGCCAGCACTCGAAAATCCTCGGAGTCCTCGGATGCACACAGCCAGGTCGGCGACGCTCGTCACCAGGAGCAGGAGCCAGTCAATCAGGTGCAGCAGGAGGATCAGGATTAGAGAGAAAGAGAGAGAGAGAGCATCTCTCGACTGAAGGGTTTCATCGATGTGATAACTACTGTCCTGGCAGCCAGCTCAAGTCCCTTAAAAGCGGAATGTCCCAAAGTACAGATATAAAACCGATGCAGCAGAAAGGCTAATCCACTGTTACGGATAAGGATATAAGGATAAGGATCGATAACCTGTAAGCCCCAACCCATGAGTGAGCCTGAGACAAACATACTTTAGATGCCCCGCACACGCACACACACTGTTTGTTCAGTTTGTTGCTTTTAATTGTATGTACCAAGTAGAGAGGACTTTTACTAGTGTAATGTGGAGCTGTTTCCGTTTCCGGTTTCATTCGAATTTCGATATACTAAAAGAAGACACACAGTGAACCGCAATTATTTCATGTCAAATTTATTTATGATATATTATCTTCGTGAACCTAATGGATTTAAATGTGCATAGTTTTATACAACCCTTTTTTTTTGTTCTTGTTATACAGTTCTAATGTTCCAATAGAGTAAAAGAAATGCCAAAAAAAAAAAAAATTCCATATATCGAAGCCAAAATCGAAAGCGGAAACAAACTCTGACACTCGCACACCGACGAAGGATTAGAGATAAGCATAAATGGGAGGATTTAAACAATTACTAATTATTAGGCTAAATCGGAATATACATTAAATATACTATATATATACGTATATATATACCTATGTACCATACGTTGTGCGTTATGCGCACAGTCCAAACTAAACGTGATAAAAGACTGTTACCAACTACATACACACATGCTACACACATGGATACACCCGTAAATCTATAACAAAAAAATTACATTTAATTCGGTATAGTTTCGTATGTATAAAAACAAATATTCACACACACAAGAGTGGCATAGTTAAATTAAATTTAATGTACCAACACTTTTTATAGATGTTTAATGTTGTTATGCTTTAAGGTAAATCCGGTGTATTTTGGCCAACTATTTGAGCCAAGTACAACTTACACAAAAACATGTATACATACCTAGATGAATATATGTATGGTTCGATGTACACTAATAAATCGATGTAAAAAAAAACAAAACGAAAAGTTAAGAAAATACACACAAAAACCAGAAAAAGCTTAGGCAAAAAATAAGAGAACTCTGTTAAATGTTTGTTATGCATTTGTTTTTTTTTATCTAAATTAATATTAAACTAATGTATTAGTGAATAAACTTGTGTACCTACATACATACATAAAAAAAAGTATAAAGAATTTACGTTTTTCCTCCTTTTTATTCGCAGATTTCTATGTACGTTTCAGTAACTGGAAAAATTGGAAAATCAAAAATTATGCATTTTTTTACAAAGGGGCTCAAAAGTAAAGATTACAAATTTAATATAAAGTTTTTTAAGAATATGAAAAATTTTGTTTCAAAAATTAAAAAAATTTTTAGGTATGTTTTCACACACATATTTGCGTGTTCAAATTGCATTAAAATCAGCCAAATTGGTAAACAAAATAAATAAAAATCCCGGTAGCCCTTTTTTTTTTTAAATAAAACTGTTATTTTCGAAGCTCTGTCACCGCGGTTTGTGTCCCGGCTATCACGATTATTTCTTATCGATATTTGGATGGACATTTTGCACATCCCTATTCCGTTACTTTCCAGCTATCATCAACATTTGCTGGCTATTTCTAGCTTTTTTCAGAGGTCAGTTTAGCTTTTTTATGACCTGCACAGGCAACACTGCCCAGAAAGCACGGATGAAAACAAGGGAAAACGACGTGCCATCTAGCGTAGTTTTAATTTAAAGTTTATTAAATAAACAACTATTGGTATTCCCTTGCGCGCAGTTGTTCATCGTCTGTGGTTGTCGCCTCGTTTCCTCTCATTTCGCTGCGGCAACCTCGTCGGACGCTTTAATTTGGCTGCTGCGCTTCTCTGGACAAACAAACCGATTAAAACAAGCAAAACAGTCCAAACAATCCGGAGAGGCCGAGCAGGTCGCAACAGGAGCGCATTGTAACTTTTTGTTGAGTGTCATGGTGTCCTCGAAATAGAAAACGGATGTCCTCGAACCAGGATCCCGCTGCCGTGGCAGCGGCCGTGGCCAGCTGCAAGCTGAAGAAGCAGCAGCGCCGTCGCCTGGCGGCCTTCGACTTCGACCACACAATCGTGTCGCAGAACACGGACACCGTGGTGCGCGACCTGCTGCCCACGGAGGTGACCAGCGCCCGCGCCAACGAGCTGGTGGAGAACGACTGCTGGACCGAGTACATGGCCGAGGTCTTCCGCCTGCTGCACGAGCAACAGGTGCCGGAGGCGCGCATCCGGGACACCATCCGCGGCATACCCGAGGTGCCAGGCTTTGTGCGGCTCATCAAGCACCTGGCGAAGCGCCTCCACTACGACCTGATCATCATTAGCGACTCGAACAGCGTGTTTATCGAGGAGTGGCTGCGGGCCCACAATCTGGCCGACTGCTTCCTGGCCGTCTTCACCAACCCGGCCGAGTTCGATGCCACCGGGCGGCTCATGGTGCGGGCCCACCACCAGCAGACGGACTGCAAGCTGAGCGCCAGCAATCTATGCAAGGGACGCGTCTTGGAGCACTTTGTCATCGAGCAGGATCTGCGGCGCAGCATCCGCTACGACCACGTCTTCTACGTGGGCGACGGCAACAACGACATCTGCCCGGTGCTCCGCCTGCGGGCCTGCGACTTTGCCTGCGCCAGGAAGGGATTTGCCATGGAGAAGCATTTGCTGCGCAACCGCAACAAGTTGAAGCTGCGCGCCCAGCTGATCGTGTGGAAGAGCGGCTTCGACCTAATGGACCAGATGCTGGCCCTGCCGCAACTGCAGACCCCTGCTGGGCCGCAACGGTATCAGGATCAGGATCCCGAAGGCTCCGAGGTGCAGGCTGAGATGGCTAGGCGGGCCTCGGCTGTCGCTGGGCAGGTTAAGTCGCCGGATTAAGGTGTCATGCATCCCTCAACCCCATACCCATACCCATACCCTCCATAGCCATCAATCATGTGGTCTGGTCTGTTTTTTGTTTTACGTTCTCCAGCCAATCTTTCACCCTTCTCGCGAACTAAGTATGCACCGAATTAAGTATGCTAGGTGGACCTGTGTGCTAGGATTAAGCCTACAAAACACGTGTCTAATACAGTACAATTTCAGCGCCTGTTAGTGATGACGCTACCAGTTGAAGGAGTCTATTTTGGCTGCTGCTGTTCAGGTTTATTCCATGTGTGTATATTGTAACTTGTTGTAATTATCGCAAGATGTATATGAGTGTCCATATTATATGCATTTGAATGTGTGTTTTGCCGTTACTGCATCCGATTTCGTTTCCTTGGGCGGAAGTATGGGAGTAGGGAGTAGGGCCACATTCCAGCGCGGTCCAGAGTGGGATGGCAGCAGCTACATATGCGTGCGCGCGTGAGAACGAGAGGGATGATGCACTTTCGGCCTTGTGCGCAATTAATACGATTTTGTTTATACCTCAAAATATGAAAATGCATACATGTGTACACACATGTCTGTGCCACAGGACTAAACAGTGTAATTACAAACTCTTAACTCAATCAAGTCCTGCTGAAATTGCAGTATTTAAGTAGAAAGGGTTATTCTATACATTTTATCAATTTGTTTTATGTTTGTAAGTTGTATGTGCACCTATATTCAAGGTCATACGCTTCATGGACTGCTCTTCTGTTTGTGGTTTTATTTGCTATCAAGGATAACCCTACGACTAACACTAAGTTATTGATATACAGTGGTGCCTTTAAAGTCACATTGTGGCAAACTGTTCGTTTTTAAATTACAGGTCTGCTTAGCCTAGACACAGGCAGTCTCGTGCAAGCTTATTATTTATATTCGGTCCAGGCAGTTAACTAGGTGATGGGGACGAGCGATGTAGCTTTGAGATGCCGGTCCTGGCAGGAAATGGATGCAGCCACTTTCTAAGAGCCCAGCGACATGCCGAGCTGTTGCGGGGTAGCTCCCAGCTCCAGGTTCTTGAGTAGCATCTGCAGCCACTGCTTTGTGGACTTGTCGTCCTGCAGGCAGAGCGCAAAGGTACCGTCGCGCAGTTGGTCCGGCAGACACTGGCACAGTGCTTTGCGAGCGCTGAAGAAAAACGTTAAAGAATGTTCAAATTTTCTTGGACAACGCTCTAAGCTCTGGAGTTCGCTTAAGCCTCAGCTAAGCTCAAGGTTTGGTTCACCAGAAACAAATACGCACCGAGTGTTGTCCGAGAGGCGTAGGTAGCAACGCACCACGTGCTTGAGGAGGCGGGCGCACGGATCCTTTGACAACTGGATGACCATTTTGCCCTGAAACCGGAGAAGGCGCTTAGTGAATTCTTCGGGCTCCGGAAACCTGGTACCTACCAAGGTGATGGCCACGTGCGAGAAGCGTTCATAGGTCTGGCAGATGTACGACAGCCCGGACTCGTCGAGCAGTATCTTCTGGATAATAAAAGTGGCCACAGTCTTGCTCAGCTCCGAGCCGCTGTCCATGATGCTGAGGCAGAGCGGCACGATCTCAGTGGTCAGCAGAAACGTGATGACCTCCTGTTCGTCAGTCTAGTGAAAAGAGAGAAAACAAGCGCATTAGCCATTGACCATCCCGTCTAAAAGGGGGGCACGGCACACCCACCTTAACCAGCGCTCCAATGACGCCCAGACTGGTAAGGCGCAGATATTCGAAGGGCCTGGTCTTCGAGGTGGTGGACAGGAAGGGGTACAAGTACAGAGGTATCTGGGCCTGCAGGAAGGCGGTGCGAGTCTCCGGATGCGAGGCGACGCACTGCAGCAGGGCCAGGGCGTTGCACACACGGTTCGACTGGTGCGCCGTCAGAGTGGGCGGCGTTATCGAGGGATATATGTTAACGATCTCCTGCAGCAGGGCGCAGGCGGTGCCGAAGCTGTTCCACAGCATAGGGGCCAGGTCGGTCTCCCGCTTCTTGCTCAGCTCCAGCAGGGCCGTCTCGCGCGTGTCCGGGTGCGCCAGCTCGTTGATCCACTGATACACCTGGCGGAGAACGGAAAACGGAGACCGATAAGCACTAGGCCATTGCGAACCCCAGGTCTGGGTTAGGGTTACCTTCTCCTGCTCGCTCTGCTGCTGTTGCTGCTGCTGCTGGGGATTCATGAGCGGACTGGGCTGGGCACTCATCTTGGAAGGACTTGGAAAGATGTACGCCTAAAGTGTCGCCGCACGTCCCGGCTTTCGTTTCCTCAGAGCTCCTGGTGCGCAACGAAGGCCTGGAAATGTTAAAGCCCGCAATTTGGCTTGGATAGGAGGTAATGATGCCTCTTTTCTTACCACTGCTCGAATTGGTTTGCCTTAAAATTTAAATAGCAAAACAATACGACAAAATGCAGATGTGTTGTGTCAACCAGAGTTGCCAGAGTTCTACAACAAAGATGGTTTTTTCACACTACCCTTTAAGTAAGTGTGTTCACACCGTGCTGCAACAGCACCCAAAAGTCGCAACTGCAAAATCAGCGTTTGATTAAATTCTTTTAATATAAAAAGAACACCAAATTCGTTTTAAGCAGAGCGCATTGCCTAGGCTAAAAATTATAGTAAAACGGAAAGGAAAGCTAAATTCGGCAAGCCAAAGTAAATATACCCTAGCATATATGTAGATAATACAGAAGTTCGTTTTTGATAAGTTAAAGTAACCAGTCAAATTTTTTGGAAATGAAATAAACTACGCTTTCACTGAATGAATTTCTTTAGAAATTCGTAAGCACACACATAAGTTACCTAAAGATCGGGCTAGATTTGCATATTTTGAAAATCGGAGGGCCAATACAACAATCAATATTTTGTATTACTCCAAAGTAAGATAGATCTCAGGCAGAACAATGAAAGCTGTGATATTTAAACAGTTTTAATTAAAGAAGTCAACAATGAGGCATTAGGCCTAGTTACACTACTACTTAACTAACTGCTGACCACAAGTGCAGTCGATGGCAAATCAGTACCGATTAAATAGAGACTTCCAGAAGAGACGTGCCGGCAGCATTGAGTCGCGACCTACGCAGCTTTTGTCGGTTAGCCTTAAAACGGGGGAAAAGATCACAAAATATTGTCAGATAATTATGCAGTTGATTAAAAAAGGAAACCACAATTGGCCTTCTCGTTTCTGTGGAACTTACAGGAAGTTGGCTCGCCGTAGGCGCTCCAGGTAGGCATCCGTAGCCACGGCAGAGAGGAAGATCTTGCGCACCGGACGCGGCACCTGCTCGTGCAGCTGTCTTGCTAGCTTAAGGTGCGTGTTGGCGGCACCAGCCACCTCGAAGATGCACTCCTCGACGCCTTTGTCGTCGCTGCGGCCGCGGATGATGCGTTCCTGGCTGACGCCATGCCGCACGAGCACCTCGAGGGGCACGCAGACCGCCTGCTGACGGCCAGCCAGCGGAATGGCTCGCAGCAGGGTGGCGATGCCCTGAGCCTTGCCCAGATGGGAGGCGGCATGGTCCACCTGCAGGTCCCGCACTCCGCTCACCTCGACCAGCAGGAGCAGCAGTGAGGAGAAGGCTTGCTCGGCGTACTCCTCCAGCTCGCGTAGCGAATCGAACGCCTTGTTGGGCGGACGATCGCGTGCTGTGACCAGGCGGCGCAAAAAGACCTTGTTCAGCTTGCGGGTGCCAACCGTGTGCTTCAGTTCGCGCAGGACGGGCTGGTCCTCCACGTAGGACCGCTGCGACTCCTCCTCAAAGCATTTGTCTATGGAGTCGTGCCAGAATTTAAGGCGCAGCTTTGCTATTTGCGGTTCAATTTGCTGCACAGAGATCAAAAGAATATGAAGCATGTCTACGGGTATCTGACCTCAATGGATTCCCCACTTACATGACCGCTGACTGATCTGGAGACCTCCACGTTGAATGCTCGCAGGGCAAAGGCAGCTCGTCGCAGCTCCCGGGGCAGCAGCAGGGTGCAGAGGTAGTTCTCGTAGTCATATTTCCTGGTTGTGAAACGAAACGATTGCAGTAGCTAACTTTAAATAGGCACAATTTCTACCTACTCCACCAGGCTCATGCAGTGATTGGCCGCGAATCCATTGCTGGCACCGTCCTTGGGCTTTTCCAGCTGCTGGACGCTGGCATGTCTGCCCTGGGGGACACATGGGCCAGTGCCGGAGCCGGCGTTGAGTAACAATTGGCGATTCCAACTTCGTACCAGGCGCCGCATCTGTTCTGCCTAAACTTTTCGACTGAACAGCTGATGGGAGCGGCGTTGCCGGATCGGTGTTGCCAGATGTAAATTTTACTGTCACAAGTTTCTACATTTGAAATAAATCTCGCTTAGCCTTACGTTTTCGAAATTTTTGTAGATCTAATTCTATGTTTCTATAAAACAGAAAAAACTGGAAACGAAAACAATCCTTATTTACAAAAACAAACCCAAAATACAAAACAGAGAAGTAGAAGCCAAATCGACGAAAATTTTTAAGTTTATTAAAGAATATGCAATAATTTGAACCCATCTATGAATACAAAATCTTATCACTAAAATCGAGCTAAGTAAATAAAAATTACACAATTGCTTTAACCGGTGGATCATGGTTTCCGATTAGTGCGACTTAAGCCAAAAACTTATGTGCTATTCAGCTATCCACAGCAGCCACCAGCACTGCAAGAAGAAGTGGAGGGCTGTATGCGTCCGATTCGTCGGTTGGGTCTTAAACCTCCTCCTCCATAGCCACCGCCGTTGCCCCCGCCGCCTCCTCCACCTCCACCACCACCTCCACCTCCGCCTCCTCCTCCGCCCCAGCTGCTACTGCCCCAGCCATTCCCTCCTCGACGCGAGTCTCCGTTATTATCGTTGCTGCTGAAAGGTGCCAGGAATGATTGGAACCTGAAAGGATAGGTACTGCATTGCAGGTACGCACACTGTAACGTCATTTGTCTACTTACAGCTGCTTGATGGCGAACCAAATCCCCACAAACATGGCCAGTACCCGACTCAAGTCCCAAGGACGTTTCTCCCAGAGACGACCATCTGCAAAACAGAGTTCAGCGCACAGAAATCTAGATGCACAACTTTGGCCACTCACTCTGATCGACGTACGCCATCCTGTAGCTTGGTCAGCTGGTAAAGGTCCTAATTTAGTAAAATTTACACAGGCCGTATCTAAATTTCTTCAGCTTGTATACAAAACTTGACGTGGTGTTAGAGATGGGCGAAGTTAACAGCTGATGCGTTCGATAGATATCGAGAAGCCAAAATTAAAAAATAGCAGCAATATCATCCGATAGTCGTTTTTGGGAATACAACAAAAATTGCATGTAATTTCCGCAGGGAAAATATATTTAAAGCATTTAAAATATATGTAGAAATAGTTGGGAAAATATCATAAAAGAGACTTTTCAAATGCTTCTTGTTTTTATTTACCCATATCGCTGTGACAATACATATTTACAATCAATATTAGCGAACATTTTAAGAAATAGGCAGTTACATTGTACTCATGGGAAATATACATTTTTCAAATATTTAGTTACATGTCTGGTAACTATTTTTAGCTTAATTGCAAATACAAAAACCTGTAACAACATTGGAGCTATGTATGTAGTTCGTGTATGCGTCTGAAACCGACGGCGGCCACGCAAGCAGCGACTCAGACATCAGCGCTCCATCGGTCGGCGGCACTCCGCTCAAGTCTGAGTTTAGGAGAGCTGCGTCAAGGGCGCCACTGGGGCGGGATGGAGCGTGATTTCTGGGTCATCTGTGGTGCTGCTTGACGTGGCCAGCCTTGCGTCGGCGCGACATCCTCCCACAAGTGTGGGACCGGATGTCGCTACTATCCTCATCCGCCTCCAGCAGGCATACTGCAGCTCATCGACGGCTGTATGCGTCCGATACGACGGTTTGGCCTTAGTCCTCCATATCCTTGTCCACCACCTCCTCCTCCTCCGCCGCCACCACCACCACCTCCTCCTCCTCCTCCACCGCCACTGCCCCAGCTATTCCCGCGACGTGCATTAGAGTTGTTGTTGGCGCTGGTGAAGGGAGCCAGGAAAGACAGAAAGCTGGGGGGAAACGTTATCCATTACACAGTATTCAAATAGTCAACTTTACTCAACTCACAGCTGTTTGACGGCAAACCATATACCCAAAAAGAGCTCCACTATCCGCCGCCAGTCCCAAGGACGCTTCTCCCACACGCGCCCATCTGCCAAAACAAATCGGATATATAGGTTTCTGAGTCTTCGCAAACATGTGTTTTCACTCACTATGGTCGATGTACACCATGGCGCCCAGCAAGCATCCAGGATGCCCTTGTCACCGTCAATTTATTGCACAATTAAGTGGGAGATTCCGAAGTTGACAAGTTTCGTATCAAAACATGACTAGCGATGGACTTATTAATCGATTGATAGACTGATGTTTATTAATCGATAGCAATCACGCAGCAGTCACGAAACAGACGCAATAGCCGGACATCCCACCCGAGGGAAGTGTTTTGGGTTCTTTTGTAGCGTAAATCATAAAAACAAGTGTTGCTGGCGGCGCCTGGGGCAATTTGATAGTTTGTTTGTCGGCTGTGAAATTCGAGTGGAGTGTGCGGGTAACGGGACAGCCAATATAAGCACTGGAAATGGCCTTGGCCGCCGTCTGCGGTGAACACTAAGTAAAGTCAACAACAGCAAGCCAGGTGAGTCCAGGTGGCGACCCAATGGAGTGGTGTCAGCTCAGTAGCTGCTTTAGTGCGCCTTGCCTTGTTTTGTTCCTAACCAAGCTTTCGATTCCACCGACAGTCGGCAGTCGGCACCCTCCGCCCCGTCGTCCAAGTGGCTGAGCAGACCTTCCGCTTATTTTCGGCCACTGCAGTTCGCTATAAATAGAAATGTCCACATGGCCAGAAGTGTAGTGCATCATCATCATTATCACCGCTGAACCGAGGCCTTTATACCCGCTCTTTGGCTTCAACTCATCTCCAGAACACTGAATTCCTTCGCTGGAAGCAGTAGACCAGTCTGCAGCGCCTCCATTTCCGCACGATTCGCGTGTCTTGGACTATTTCCTCCGACTCCGTGGGTGTGTTTCTGCGTATGGGAAACCGGTTTCGTTCCGTCGGACGAGCGAAATTCTTTACGCGCTTTGATTTTGTGAGCAATCTTCAGAGCGACTTGACCTTTGCCGCCAACATGTTAACGGCAGTTAACCCGTTCTCCCCACTTTCCCAATCGCCGCGACTGCACCCAGAAATCTCGGCTGTTCCGTCAAGGTTAATGGTTCTCGCTGTTGTCTATGATTTTATCGCTCGATATAGCACCTTCCTTGGATTCGTATTTCCACTATTTCAGATAGTCAATGGAACCAAATTTAAATAGCAAAAGGCTCTATAGTTTTTTGGTGAATCCTGACGACAGAACCAGCAGCTCCATATTTATACCGACTGGTCAGCTTGTGTCATCCATGACTCTCGAACCTCTTTATCTCCATTACTTCTATAGTATATTTTTTCGAACTCTTGACATTTTGTCACTGTCATCATATTTTTTATCTCCAAATCGTCTTGGTAATCATTCCTGACATTAATTAATTTAATTGGGAGTCTAATGCCTTGTTAATTTTTATCAAGAAAATGTTTTTGGCAGCCGAAATCTCATTTCACTTAATACAAAAAAGCTAACAGTGGAACTTCCCTTAGCTAAAGTCATAGTTTTAATACCATATACATATCATAACTTAAAGTTTTTAATGATGTTCAATACTATGATATTGATCTATAATAAGATTATAAATTCCATTTGTCAGTGCCGAATTTAGGGGGTATAGAAATTGTCGCTAGACCTCGATTCCGTGCTACGTCACACATGTACATGCTGCTGCATATTGCTGCCTATTTGGGCAATCAGTTGTGGATGTTGTTGTTTGTGCTTCTGGCGATGTCTGAAATTGGTTAGCTGGCTGGCAAGCCCCAGCCAAATTTGTGTATTTCTGCTTCTATTATTCTTTTCGTACTTTGTTTTCAGTAATCGGCAAACAACGCGAGCGTACGCATTTCTTCTCTCGGGCTCTACATTTATTTTCCCCTCTGACATCATTCTCCGTGTGCTTGGGCTTGAGTTTCGTTTCGTTTCGTTTGGTTTAGTTTCGCTTATGTTTGTTTTGTGGAGCCACGGGAGCTTGTTCTGCATCAACCGCTCCCTTTCCGCTGCCACCAGTCGATAGCCGGTATGCGTGGGAGCTGGCGCCGCTGCGCAGCCGCCCAGAAAGTGACGAAAGTTGCGAAGGACTACTATCCAGTGGTGCCAGGACTCGATACGAGGGATCAGCACGATCGCTAGTAGCAGGACGCTCAAGGATCGGCTAAGACATTCACCTCGCTCCTGCTCTGCCTTCGCTGTCAAGCATGTATTCGGCGGGTAAATAACCAAATGAGTAAACAATTCCATCATCACACCCGTTTTGGATCGCCCAACTTGTTTCATTTCGTTGTATCCAGTATGTGTTTTGTATCGTTTATATTTCTTCGATCTTTGGACTTTGTTAAAGCTTATGTTTAGTTTGTATGTGTTTAGATCCAGTTAAGTTTCCCATTCCAGTATCCGCCGGAAACTGACCATCAGTAGTAGCCACCCCATCCATCCATTCATCCATCCACTCATCCATTCATCGAAGCTCTCCCGCGCACTTGTTCACAGCAATTATGTAATTGACCGAATTTAAATGAGTCAGGCGGCCACTGCTCCACTGGTTACTGGTATCAGGGACAGCTGGCCCCCGATAAGTTAGCTCCAAATACCATTATCCCCATATCATGGCCACAGACTCACTATCGGGATTATCTTATCATTAATTAATATAAGAGGATAACTGACACTCCCAATCGGCACGCTAATTTGTTTCGAGTTGACTACCTTAGTCGTCCGATTCTAATAAAACTCACAATGTTTTTCTGAAAGTGTATTAAACGATATGATATCATATGTATGAGATACTTATAAGCAGTCTCTGATGCTTCTTTTTCCATGAAACTTAGATTCAGCCTAATATCAACATGGGTGAAATATACAATAATGTTTATTTTCACTGCCAATGCCCATTTATTAGTAAATTCCATTTTGTAGTCATTTTTCATTTAATTATGGCAGTAATGTTTATACACTCCGGTTTTATGAATCGCTAACTACCTTATACTTATCAGTTTTGGCTGAGGGTGTTCCCGAAATCTCCTTTAACAAAATTTCAACCGATAGTGAAATCTCTGTGATCCAGAAATAGTTAATATCAAAATATATGGGAAAAGATCTAGATAATCAAACTGTGATGACACATATCACATATTTGTTTGTGTGTTAAAGTAAGGTAACATTAATCAGCATCACCGCCCACCTCACCTCATCTCAAACCATCTCAGCACCGACCTACTCGAAATGAGAACTTCAGACTAATCTCACAATGCATTCGTTGCAGTCCGCACCCACGACTACGAGTATCCCGAATCGGAGATGGACGAGCGGGAGAGCCTGTACTTCGACACCATCTCGCTGGCGGATTCGGAGGCAGCGGCAGCTGCGGCGGCGCACCGCAAGTCGATCTCACAGTCGCGGAACACCATCTACCACTCGGCCGTCGACTTGGCCGGCGACGAGGGCCGGAGTAGCCTGCGTCTGGGGATGGAGCATGCAGCGCTTGCCTGGCAGCCCGGCTACCGCCAGTCGACGGCTCTGGAGCACCTCAATGGGGGCGGTGATCACACGGACGCTGCGATCGCCGCCCAGATGCTGGCCCTGCAGAACGGACGCGGTCATCTGCCCACTGGCATTGGAACTGGAGGAGCTGGAGCTGGAGCTGGAGGTGGTGACGATGAGGTCTCTAGACGTCTGTTAAGAAGTAGTAGCAACGTTTCTAATAAAGATAAGAAATTGCCAATAACATACTCCCAGTGGAAATCAAGGGTAAACAACGACAATAACATACGTTCCAAATTCAAATTCCACAACGAATAAGCACCCAACAAACTGCCTCGGCTCAAAGCCTTCGCTTTATTCTTCGCACATGCATCGATCTCACCCTCATGTTTTGTCTGCCAGTTGTTCATTCACATCCACATCCATATTTATCCATGGCCAATTTTCTTATCAGCAAGCTTTCACACTCGTGTTGCAGTGGTCGCTCTAACAACTAATCCTTTTCTCTAAGATTTTTGTTTTAACTCTATATTTTATCACTTAAAAACTTTGTTTTTAATAGAATTAGGGAATTCATTAGTGTATTTATTCTTGATGAGCTTCACCAGCCAACGAGTCAATTCAGCAATGTCCGAATAAACAAAAGTATAGCCTATAATTGAAAATAGGTAAACAACTACCTGCCAGTTCCTCGGTTTATATCAAATCGTATATTAAATATTACAAGTTCAACATAATCTATTCACAAATTTTAATGTTTTTAAATTAAATTCTGTTTTTACGTTTTTAGAAAAGAAAATGTATAATGTACAACGAGAAAACTGTTTGTTTACTTAACCATTTTAGGATTAGGAGTACTTCCTGAAAAATCAAACATTAGTACCCTCTTCTTAACGTTACTGGTAATTTTTTTTATGTTTTTAAATACAGCTGTAAAAACAGCTGTATAAATAAAAGATCTTGGTGCAACAGGAAGGCTTCCAGTTAAGGAGTGATCACTGCACACGCAACACACATACCCTAGTCACGAATTTCCGACTCTAATGTTGCTGTTATGATATTCTGCACTTGATGAAGTTCTTGCCGCCTTCTTTCACGCTCTCCTTTGTTTGTTTATTTTTCTCTATTTCCTATAGTTTGCTTGCGGGATTGGGTATGAACACAATGTGCAAATTTTGTATTTTGTAATCTAATATCTAAGTCAGGCACTTTGGAGCTGAACGGCGCAAACAGCTGTACGTGCTATCGGTCCCTGTTGATCCCAGGCGATCACACCAAATCTGTAGTGCCTCTCGGCCGCGTCGGTTGTGTTTTTGGCCTCCCATCATGCTGAGCTTGCTCCTGTGCTGCCTGCGCTCCGGAGAGCAGCGGGAGGAGTGTGCCACGGTGATGGGGTGACGGGTGATGGTGATTGTGATTGTAATTGTATTCAGGGCACAGGGGCACCACGGGGGAGTGTAGGCACACGCACCCACACGCTTTGTTTCCGTGTAGATAAGCAGATGTATTTTTAAGATTTCTCCTCGAGTGATTCACCCCATTTCTGACTAACACTCTCTCTCTTCTCATCTCATGACCTCCAGACGTACAGACGCTTCGACGATGGCAAGCGGAGCGTGGACTTTGTGCTGGCCTACAATGGAGAGGATCAGGTGGATGAGCACCGGCGGAAGTGCGAGATCTTCGAGGCGAACCTGCAGCGGGAGGGCCTGCAGCTGGAGCACAACAAAGTGCAGCGGGTGCACTTTATCAAGATCCACGCACCGGCCGAGGTGCTGTATCGCTATGCGGAAATACTCAAGATCAAGGTGCCGCTCAAGCCCATTCCCGGCCAGGATCAGATCTTCGACGAGTCCGCGCCCCAGTTCAAGACCTGCTTCACCCGCTTGTGCCGCAGCCTCTTTAGCTCCGTTCAGCTGAACACTGCCCTCTTCCCGGAACGCGAACCGCGCATCCACCTCGAGTTCTCCCGCAACTACCTGGAGCTGTACGACATGGAACATCCGAACTTCCTTGACGCCGGCACACGCTACTCCATTATCAACTTCATTCTGCAGCGCCAGCACTTCGTCGAAGGCGAGGAGACGGCTGACAATCTGGGTATCGAGAAGCTCGTCCAGGATGGCGTATACACCTGCGCCTACACCCTGCACGATGTGAGTGGAAACCCTATACTACCTTCTGCTTATTTATTTCTAAATTTTCCATTCTTCCTTGCAGAAAGATGATCGGGATCGTCTGCTCAAGGAGTGGGCCAACATAACGAAATGGAAGAAGTAAGCAAAAGTTTGTTTTGGATTTATGGATTTATGCAGCAATTCTCCGTCTAGCAGATTCTTGGAAAGGCAGCGAAATCTGAGCCTATAGAAGTTTATTTAAAAACAATATATCAAACTCTGCAGCTTTGGAAGTTAAGGAGAAGATGGGGGGATAAAACCTGATTTTATAGGTACAAGATTTCTTAGTAGATAGAATACTCTAGTAGCCTCGTTTAGTAGACAGTACGACTATAGCGTTCACTCTTATTTTAGTTCCATTTTGCTTTTGTAATTACATTCGGTAATGAATTTTAATCGTTGGTATAAAGGTCATATATGGACATGTTTTTTTTATAAATATTTAAACAAAAAACTAGTTGTTAAGCATTAATCAAAATGAATTAACTCTTATATTTACATTTAAGAATATAGCCATTTTAGTTATCTAATTGTAGTTAGGCAATTGCCTGCCCTTTGATGAGTTTGATGTGAAATGTTCAACCAAGTTTGCTTTATAAACGAGAATGAGTAAACCCCTTAAATGTTGAAAATAATAGGTTTCCCTAAAGAGCAAGCTTTAAAAGAAAAAGTTGTTCTTTAGCACATTTTTTATTGTGTGTTCTAGAAAAAATTAGTTCTTAAAACTTTTAACGTGCACGATTAGAGAAACAAATTATATTAATTGAACTCCATTAAAGAGCGGGAGGAATCCGTAAATTTCTAGGAGTAGAAATATATGAGTAAACAAACAAGATTTGCTAATATGACCTAATAAATCTAATTAATGTGAACTATACAAATTCTTGCAGCCTGCAACCACTGGACCAAATCAAAGACTACTTCGGTGCGAAGGTGGCACTCTACTTTGCCTGGCTGGGATTCTACACGCAAATGCTGATCCCAATAAGCATTTTTGGTTTGCTCTGTTTTCTGTACGGGTTCATTACGTGGAGCAGCGATCCGATCAGCCGGGACATATGCAACGACAACGGAACGATTATGTGCCCGCAGTGCGACCGCAGCTGCGACTACTGGCGGCTGAACGAGACCTGCACTTCTTCCAAGTTCAACTATCTGATAGACAACAACATGACGGTGGTGTTCGCCCTGTCGATGGCCATTTGGGCTGTGGTGTACCTGGAGTTTTGGAAGCGCTACTCGGCCGGCCTGGTCCACCGTTGGGGACTGACAGGTTTCACTCACCACGTGGAGCACCCGCGTCCGCAGTACTTGGCCAAAATATCGCGCTCCAGAAGGCTGGCTGGAAAAACAAATGCGCAGGACGACTCAGGCAAGCGTACCACCTTGGATCCGGATGTGCCGTTCTGGAGTATTAAGTTCCTGCCCAATTTTACTAGTTACAGCATCATGATTTTGTTTGTGAGTACATCTATAGTTCCCGCACCAGTCCATTGGCTAATTTCCATGTGTTTTGATAGATTTGCATATCAGTCATTGCCATTGCTGGCATAATCATCTATAGAATGGCACAGCGCGCCTCTCACAGCATCCTGGGCAGCGAGAATTCGATGACCTTTAAGGTGATGATCCTGCCAATGACTGCGGGTATCATCGACCTCATCGTGATTTCGCTGCTGGACATGGTCTACTCAAGCTTGGCCGTGAAGCTCACCAACTACGAGTACTGTCGCACCCAGACTGAGTACGACGAGAGTCTTACTATCAAGAACTACGTGTTCCAGTTTGTCAATTACTACTCGTCGCTCTTCTACATCGCCTTCCTCAAGGGCAAGTTCGTCGGCTACCCCGCCAAGTACAATCGCGTGCTGGGCTTTCGCCAGGAGGAGTGCAACCCTGGCGGCTGCCTTATGGAGCTCTGCATGCAGTTGGTGATCATCATGGCCGGCAAGCAGGCGGTCAACGCCATCGTGGAGATGCTTATCCCCTACCTGATGCGAACCATCAAGGAGCTGAGCTACCGCCACGGCTGGTACAAGAGCCACAAGGACCAGCGACTGGTGCCCTACAACCAGTTCACCGAGGACTATAATCTACTGCCCGCCGAGAACAATTCGCTTTACGTGGAATACCTTGAAATGGGTAAGAAAATGTGGTCTTCATTCGGTTTATAAAGTCCCATAATTACCTATTAATTCCTTGGCAGTTGTGCAATTCGGATTCATCACCCTGTTTAGCTTGGCCTTCCCCCTGGCCCCGTTGCTGGCCCTGCTGAACAATGTGATCGAGGTGCGCCTGGACGCCATAAAGATGCTGCGATTCCTGCGTCGGCCAGTGGGCATGAGAGCACGTGACATTGGCGTGTGGCACAACATCATGACCGTCGTCACTCGCATAGCCGTGGCTTCGAGTGTAAGTGTGATAAAACACCGACTTGTCCCCAAAATGGGTGCCCCAATTCCGATTTTTCTCTGCTTTGCAGGCAATGATTATCGCATTTAGCACGAACCTCGTACCGAAAATCGTGTATGCCGCCTCGATGGCCGATCCCGAGCTGAACAACTACCTAAACTTCACGCTGGCTGTGTTCAACACCAAGGACTTCCAGGTTGAGCCACTGCTGGGGGGCAGTCAGCATGTAAACGAGACGGTGTGCCGCTACACAGAGTTCCGGAACCCACCGTCGGATCCGCACCCCTACAAGCGGCCCATGATCTACTGGAAGATACTGACGGGTCGGCTGGCCTTCATCGTCATCTACCAGGTATGTTTAGAAAAGGATGTTATCACGTTTGAATTCTAAGTTGTGATCTTTCCCGCAGAACATTATCACCGTTGTGCAGGGAATCCTGCGCTGGGCCGTCCCGGATGTCTCCGGACGCCTGCTGAAGCGCATCAAGCGCGAAAACTTCCTGCTGCGGGAGCACATCATCGAGTACGAGAAACAGCACGCCATGCGGATGGCTCAGACGGAAGTGGGCAGTGGACAGAAATCGGAGAACGGGTTGCGCCAGCGCCAACATGAGAACATGAGCGGTAGGGGCGACGGTGCCACATCCACCTCCAATGTGTAAGAAGCGGCGAACGGGAGCTACACGTTCATCAGATCATTCCTTGGTTTCTCCAGTAACACGTAGTTAGCTTGTGAACTTTTGTATATACCGACACACGCGTGAATATGTAGGGTTTGTCCATTGTTATTGCATGCCAGTTGTGCCAGTGCTTCGTACTTAAGATAATTTTTGTACTGTGTTTGCGTTGGAAATGCTCAACGAATAGGGGACTCGATGCCCCGTGTCAAGCAATTGCATTTTTATATACACACACGAATAAGGTTTTATATTGTTACTTGATTTTCCAAACGGATCGATTAGGGTATGTTGTATTTTGTATTTTGTACTAGAGAATCGAATCATCATCCCGTAAGAACACAGTGTTGCCAAGTCGCTTTAGCAGTTATAGAAATTAATACTTGAATTTGAATTTTTACATTATATACACACGTCCAAAGTGCATTAACAACGAGTATTTATTATTTAAAACGGAACCGTTGGTAGCTATTTTTACATACCTATGATATCATACATCATAAACAAAAGAAATTATACACCACAAAATGTGTGCAAGTTGAATATGCTAACACTAACACTAAGAAACAATCCAATGTACCTTACAAAGTTACCCACAACCGAAAGGCGAACTCAGACATATGTATGTACGGTCGGTTCACTCGCTCCCTGTAATCCATTGTTTTTATTGTTGATTATTGCCCAGCGAGAGCATTGCACATTGCGCAATATTTTGTAGAACTCTTAATGCTACTTCCCAGTACGGACACCTATAGTGAATTGTTGTTTTGATAAACATATTTATACGATTAACAATAGCAACTACGATTACGATAGAGATTAAGCCAGAATCGAATTGTGTTGGGTGCTTGTCTGCATGTGAATTAAAACTAAAAAATAAAAATGGCCTGAACTCCATTAATGTTAACAGTGACTTGAACGAAACAATCAACAGTTTTTAATTTTGGATGGTCGCAAATTGAAAATATATTTAATATAAATTATTGAAATACGAAGATTGCTTGGAAAGGCATGCAGTTATCAGGTAAAGTACCCTTAAGAAGTCCCTAAAAGACAGATGGACAGTCTATACTTATTCATTTACAAGAGGGTGAAGTTCAAAACGGAGATACCATTTAAAATACATAGCTTATGTATGTTGGGAAAGCAAGCTAATAAGGTAACTTAACTTCAGATAGATACAGATAGATACTTTTAGGGAAAGAGACCGGATGGACTAGATGCTATAAAATAAGCTCTATTGAAAGGCGATGAAAACAAATCAATTGGAACGCTGCCCAGCGGCTTGACTGGACAACATTCAATTGACAGAGACACCCAATGCATTACGAACGGTTGAGGTGTTGCAACACTTAAAAAAAAAATGCATAGTATCAGTAGGTACATATGTACATAAGTAGATCCCCAGTTCCTGAACAGGTGATCTTATACATATGAGGATTACTGAATTAATAGCTAAATGGTAAGACACCATTTTATTATGTTGTCATATTAGGTTATATTTTAGTTAACTTATAATAGTTGGATGCAACTAGGATTATTTTAAAATTGTCACAATATGCTGATAGATTTTTTTATATTTACGCTTTAAAAATAGGACAAAATTCGAGGCTCCAAGTGGGGATAACCACTTAATTTCCATATTTTTCGTGCAGTGAGTGGTGCTTAGCTCGCTCTCAATCCTCAAACTGAGCTGAACTGGCTGCTGGTCTAATGCAATTTGAAATGTGTAATGCAATCGCCCACCCCTCCCACAGCGACCAATTGTCTTTGGTTGGGTCTTCCAGATTGGACGGCTCGTCTCGCTGGGCTTAGTTACAAATCTGTCTCTGGCAATGCGGTTGAAACGTTGAGCTGCCAGGTGTCCCGTATCGAAGCTCTCTTCTTGATCCGGATTTGTGTCGACTTTTTATCAGGGCGGTCGAAATGAGTTCGGTGGGTGGAACAGAAAGGAGAGCAAGTCGTACAGAGATCAGCAATATGATCAGGCCGAGGTTAAGATATTCTGATCGTATCTCGACCCATTCTGATTAAATAACACTATCGGAAACCAGTCCAACCAAATTCCAACCGAATGTCAACCCCTTCTCTATGTAAATTCCAACCTAATTTGGTTGGAACGGTTTCTGTGGCACCCCCGTTTAATAGAGCCTCCACAGAAAAAAATGAAGATCATTATAGCTTAGATCACCTGCAACTTCTTCCAGACCAAACACCTCAAGGCGCTAAGTGATAAGGAACGCGAGGAGTTCTTTGCCTCATTCGATTTGGTCTTCTGCGACTGCGATGGTGAGTGTTCCCCCTCACACACTTTGTAACCAGCTTTATCCTCGGTTATTTCCAAAGGAGTGGTTTGGTATCCCCTGGGAGACTTTATTTCCGGCTCGGCGAAAGCCCTGGCCCATTTGAAGCTTCTGGGCAAACAGGTGACCTTTGTGACCAACAACAGCATCAGCTCGGTGACGGAACACATCGAGAAGTTTGCGAAACAGGGCCAACTAAGGATTGTCGAGGTGAGTGCTACATATCGAATTACTTAATGCTTGTCCAATCTCTTTGTCTTGCCAGCACCAAATCGTTCATCCCGCCCAAACTATCTGCGATCATCTGAAGTCCATAAACTTCCAGGGACTTGTTCACTGCCTGGCCACGCCGCCCTTCAAGAAAGTCCTGGTGGATGCCGGCTTTCGACTGGGCGGTGAGGTGAGTGAGCATAGAATACCCCCTAGCCATTCGATCACTCCGAGGAATCCCAACAGAGCGGCATTACTGGGCCCATCACCAGCCTCAAGGATCTGCACGAGGCCATCTTCGGCGGCGACCCGGTGCAGGCCATCATCATCGATGTGGACTTCAACCTGTCGGCGGCCAAGCTGATGCGTGCCCATGTCCAGCTGCAGGATCCCAAGTGCCTGTTCTTGGCCGGTGCTGCCGATGCATTGATACCCTTTGGCAAGGGCGAGATCATAGGTGAGTGAGTACCTGCACAGAAGGGTCAAGTACTTTGTTCGATTTTTATGGCAGGACCTGGAGCCTTCATTGATGTGGTGACCCAGTCCGTTGGCCGTCAGCCCACCACTCTGGGCAAGCCGGGAGAGGATCTGCGCAAGCTGCTACTGGCTCGCCACCCAGACATCCCGCCGAGCCGCGTGCTCTTCGTGGGCGACAGCTTGGCCAGCGACATTGGGTTCGCCCGCGCCAGTGGCTACCAGACCCTTCTTGTCCTCACCGGCGGCACGAAGTTGGAGGATGTGCAGCAGCTCCCGGTTGGTCATCCCCACAGGCCCGATTACCTGGCCGATAATCTGGGCCAAATGGCCAATGGTCCGCAGTAATCCGCTCACTTAACTGGAGGGGATTTAGAGAGCTTGTTAAACCCGTTTTATTGCATATTGATGTTTTTAAACGCTTTATATTAGTTTCACTTGTGGCTGGCTGGCTGGCTGGCTGGCTGGCTATCTGACTATCTGGCGGCGTAACACTTTTTGGTTTGCATGCAGGCCTGCCAACTTGTTTTTTTACCGATAATTTATCGATATCTATAAAAGAGCGCGCTCTTTTAACCCGGAAAGCGTTTTTTTAGTTTTTTAAAACTATTAAATTATTTAATATACGATCAATGTGGGTGGACTTATCTCCGAGCTCCAAGATAACGTATAACAAGTAAATATCTTACAAACACAAGCTCAAAATAAACGTATTTTCATGAAACGTATTTTTTAATTTTATTGAATCGTATTATTTCTGTTAGGAAGATTATTTATCCTTCAAGAAAAATCGATTTATATATATTTTTCCCCAGATTTTCCTGCTTAGATTTTATTTGAACAACTAACCGCGAGTGAGGTTTTAAAGAAATATTACCATCCAAGTTTTACATTGACAAATCGATGTTTGAAAATTAAACTAAATATTTCATACGAATAAACCTTTTTGAAATCATAGTAAACTAATATATTTACTCATTAATTTAAATGCAATTATCTTAAAGCCGATGTTAATAACATTTCCAATGCCGTTTATCACCAATAAATATTTCTTAATGATCATGTTCGGTCTGCTTAGGTTGAACTACTTATATGTACATATATTTTAGGTAACGAGTTAATAACGGTGTTGTGCTGATGGCCACGATCATTCAATTATCCAGACTTTCACTCCCACAACCACAACTAGCGCTCCTTTGGTCATCCCATCCTCCTAGACGCCTAAATGCGCTTTGAGCTTAACTCCCAGCATCAGGGCCACGTCGGCCATGCTGTCCGCATAGTAGTCCGGAATGCGACTGGGATCCGTCTCCGCCAGGAGCTGCTCCTGGCTGCAGCCGCCGGTGAGGACGAGCAGCGTCTGGAAGCCGCAAGCCCGCCCGAAGCCGATATCCTGGGCCAGCATGTCGCCGACCATGAGCACCCGGCTGGGCTTGTCGATCTTGTAGTGCTGGATGAGCAGGTCGCCCAGCTCGCGGCCCGGCTTGCCCAGCGAGAGGGGCACCCGGCCACTGGCCTCCTCCAGAATGGAGGCGAACGGCCCCGGTCCGATGATGTTCACACCCTTGGCCACGGGCAGCAGGCGATCGGTGGCCCCGCTGATGAAGAGGCACTCCGGGTTCACTAGGTAAAGGTGGGCCCTCAGTAGCTTCGGGGAGGTCAGGTTGAAGTCCACGTCGATGATGACGGCGCGGACCGGCTGCTTGTCAAAGATGTGGCTGGCCAGGCTCCGGTAGCTCTCCTCGATGAGCTCGTTGGGCTGCGATGATTAGATAAGCATTTGTATGGTAGGTAAAATAACAGGTGCAGCAATTTCCCAGTTTCTGCATAAAGGTAAAAGCTAAAAATTTAATTTAAAGATGAATTTAGTGGTTCAATTTTTTAGAAAACATCCTAATATCCAACCTTATCAACATTGTTATAAAATATTTGTGAACCTTCTTAAATACTTTCTGCAGAATTTTTGAAAGGTAAATAAATTTCCGTACCAATGTAAAGTATCAACTAGTGATATTTTTTTTATTTTCCTAGCTAAAATAAAAAACTTACTACTTATCTAAGCATTTTCTAGAAATAGTATTTGCCTCTCGTATTTTATGGACAATAAACATTCACTTAAAACCGATCCCTTGACGTTAATATAAGTAGGCAAACGTCCAAACAAAAACTGTCTCCATAAACTAACTAATCTATTAGGTAATTGTAAGTTATAGAGACGTAAGTATATCCCCGTTATTTATTTCTAATAAAATTTAATTATTTCTGGCAATATATTGCACAATCGGTTTTAAAAGCGTTTACTCATTATTTTTTCATGACGTTTAAACTTTTCAGAAAATTTAAAAATGCTTATAAAGTTTTAAAGAGATATAAAAAATATATGAATGTTAACAATATAAAATTAAATGCCCAATGGCAGACGTTTGAATACATTTAAACAACATCAACCGAAAGAAAGAAAGAATTTCTCGACCCAGTAAAGGTTTATTCTTAAAAATAGCTATTTTGAAATATTTCTTAAAGTCTCCTTCATCCTCTTTTTTTTAAATTAAGAATAATATTTTGTGAAGAGTTTAAAATGATAGTCTTTGATGACACTCACCCCGTCCAGGAGCTGGAAACCCGCCTCGCGAAGCACAGCCTTAAAGGGCTGGCTAGCGATGATGTAGATGAGGCCCTGGAAGCTGATGCCGCGCAGATACCTAACGATGGACTCGGCCGGGTGCCAGATCTGCTCCGGCTTCACCTGCATCCCGATCTGATCGAAGCGCTCCACGCACTGCTCCACAGTGCGGACGCTGTTGTTGGTGACGAAGGTCAGCTGCTTGCCGATCTTCTCGAGGGCAGCATACCCGTCGGCGGCCCGGGGCACCGTGTGATCCAGTGTCCAGAGGACGCCGTCGATGTCGCTGAGCACCCGGTCAAAGGAGCCAACGAAGCTGTTCCGCTGCTCCTCACTCAGCTGCAAAATGTGTTGAGGCTTGGCCTAAACAGAAGAGCATTAAACCAAGTATTAGGTGACTTAATATTTTCAGGGCTTTTGTTTCTTTAAAAAAACTTTTTTTTTTCAGAGAAAGCCATGATCAGAAACCAAATAAATAAAATAAATACTGATTACATTTTTTTTTATCAAGGTAAGAACCCACTAGCCACAAACCTAATAAATTTTTGTTAGCGGACAAAAAATAACTTCCAGTTAAAAAGAAGGACAAGTTATATGGAAACCCTAGTCGGTGCAAAAACGAAAGTTATCAGACGGAAATCTTTACCCCCCCGGTTGTACCCAGATAAGCTTTCAAATCAGAGATTGTTGGTCTAAAAATAGAAAATGAAAATATACACCTGCATTTAAAATAACAGTAGTTCTGGAACGCATGATAGACATATAATTTTATGTTTATATGTTGTTTAGGCTTTCCATGTGACATCCACTAACATTAGAAACAAAGCTGAGGGTTAATAACTTATGGAATTCCCCACTTTTTGTGCGTCAAAATAATAAAATTTCTTGGAAAGTTGTAATCTGAAGTATATATGTGGCTCTACAACGTCCCCGCTTCCTGCTCACCCTGCTGCCCTCCATCGCGATCCGATCCACTGTGCTGGGTGAGAGTGTTGTTATCGTGGACACGGTCGTCGGCCAACTAACGTTGCTAAATGGCGGCGGCAGATATGAAAACAAAACAACTAAAAACCGAAACTGAAACCGAACCTAAATTAGCACCTCAAAGCACTCGACAACCGCAACATTGTGGAATTCAATACGGAAGCTTTTGAGCACTCTTCCCTGCTTATCGCTTATCTGACTTATATGACTCTTTCGCTCTCCCTACACTCAGAAAAGTATCGAGTGTTCTATGCTTGTTTTAAGTAATGCTCATTTTTGTCTTCAATCAAGCATAATCCTTGATTAAAAAACTTGGGACAGAATCAACTAAGCGAGTGCGTGACATAGCGCCCAGTGTCATAACGCCCGTGGGTGAAACTCTTGGATAAAACATAATAAGTAAGCTGCAATTTGAGTAGCCTCATATTTTATAGTTTTATTTTATTTTAAAATTAAACTCAACAATTAATATTATTTTAGTGCTTTATTTATTATCTAAAAAAAAAAACAATGTCCGTTCCATTGCGAAGTGAATTTTTTATACTAAATGAGAAACTTTTTTTTATTTGAATATTAAGTTGAGTATTTAGGTTGAGTACAAAACCGAAAATAAGATTTATTTCTTGTCTTAGGAGTTTCGCGAGTGATTTTTAAGTACAAGCCGAAAGAACTTTGTCTCAAAAGGAGAAATTATTATTATTTAAAACAAATGCAACTGATCGATTTGAATTTGATAGATTGCTTGAAGCACTGCGATAGCACTGCGATAACATCGATTAAGATCATTTAAGTAACATGAAACAGAGTCACTTTAATCGATGTAATAATCCACTGTTGTGCTGCTGTTAAGTAACAGACCGAGGCATTGTGAAAAAGGGGTTTCCCACAATCTGCCATTTGAGTTCTGAATTCGGTCGTGCGAAGTAATAAAAACTAATCATCATGAGTTTCGGTGGAAATCTAAAACAAATTTTGGACAGGCTGCTGATTTCGGACAATGACAGGTGCGAGTACACGCAGGACGCCATATCTATTCAAAACTATGTGATCGAGAAGCTCAAAGAGAAAGACCAAACTTTTCGCCAAGTCTTCGACGGACTCAGTCTGGGTGGTAAGCTGAGCCGTAAATAACCATTGTAATTATTTTTGTAACCAAACTCGACACTCATTCTTATCAGGCAGTTACTTGGATCGCCTGAAGCTTGTGACTCCCGACGAATTCGACCTGCACATGAAGCTCAAGTTTCCATTCAAAGTCATCCCGAAACGCGACGAAAAGGGATTTGTCCATCTGTACGCCCCGCAGGGAAATCGCCCGGTCGTATCCTCGGACGGATATATCCGTCGTAAGGACCTGCAGGGCTGGTTGCGTGATGCCTTCCACAAGGTGTTCCAGACGAATCTGATTCTCACCAGCTCCACTGGCAGGACTTTCACCGTGATATACACCTTAGACGGACACGGCTGTGCACACTCCATTGAGGCCGTATGTGGAAATCGCACCATATCCTTCGATCTGGTTCCGGCCTTCGAGTTCCGTGGACATGACTGGCCGTTTTCTGCTCGGCCAGTTGATAATAATGTGTTTTACAATAATCCCTGGTTCGCCATTCCGCAAAAGAAATCGGGAAGCAGCGATGATCGCACCTTTATGGTCTGTGCACCGCACTGGGAGCGGGAGGTCATGAAGGACAAGGTCAATTTGAAGAACGTTCTGCGTCTCATGAAGGGACTTCGCGATGGAAACGCTGAGGGCCTTCCGCACCTATCCAGCTATATGCTAAAGACTGTCTTCCTCCATGAACTGGACAAGGTCAACTGGAAGTGCGACGAGGGAGCTCTTTTGGTGTATATGTGGGGCCGCCTGGTGGACCATCTTCGTGCTGGCCGTTTGGAATTCTACTTGGCCAGTGGACATGACATCTTCAGTCGTATGAATCCTGCTGAACTGAACAGATGCCGCACCAACGCTGCGGATCTTCTCGCTAAGATTAAAAATGGCGGTATTCAAAACAGCTATCGGGAATTGGCTAAGCTTTTCAACTTAAACTAATCCCATTCTGCATTACTCATTTATGTATTGCTTCCTTATCTGCCTCCAAGGCATTGAAATAAACGCATTAAACTTAAAGATACTTTTGTTTATTTTCGTTAAAGCTCTCAGTTTCACATTCCAATGGATTTCATTCGGAAGAATGTCGCTGGAGACTGCAGATAAGCAAAATAGCTTACGGATGCAAAGAGGGTTAGACGAGAAAAAAACATTGGAAAGAAAATATGCAAACGCTGCAAAATTTGCTGCTAGGAACTTCATTTTTGCTTAGTTCTTCTAATTTCGGGAACCCCAAAATTAATGCTGCTGCTTGCACTTTTTTTTACAATCATTTAAAGTTTGCAAAACGTGCGAAATTAAAAAAAATATTGAGAAAAACTCAATTAAAAAAAAATAACTTGCTTAAATCATAACATAACTTTGTCAAATGTTTGTAAATAGGGAAATCACAAAAAATGTTTGTGCAAGCTAGAAACATTTTAACTAAATAAAAAGTCCCAACTGAAAAAAGAAATTCAGAAATCAGTAAATTTAATATTCTTGTGGAGATTTATTATTTAAGAAGTCAATAATACAAAATTAATTATTTTTAAAAATGCCTTTTTTCTAAATAGGGGAACCCCAAACAAAACACTAGCTTGCACAAACATTTTAGCTAAATAAAAAGTCCCAACTGCTAAAAAGATATTTAGAAATCAGTAAATTTAATATTCTTGTGGAGATTTATTGTTTAAGATTAAGATTATTTAAAACAAAATTTGATGAAAGGTGAACTAATTTTCCAACCGCCACTGTTTATGGTGAAATTTAATACCATTCCAGCAGTATTTTTTTATTCCTCGCACTTTGTCGTTTTTTAGGGTCTCATTGTTACTTTGAGGATATTTTTGTCCAGAGGCTCGATTTGTTTTCCGAGTGAATCTCGACGTCTTGACTGCAGGAAATGACGCAAAAAGTGCCTGGAACAGGACTAAAGTAAAACCTCCAGCAAACCGCACGGCAGCGGAGTGGGAGTGCCCCCGGGAGCACTCGAGAATTGCAGGGGCACTTCAATTGGATCGATAAATGGGCGCCGAGCACTCCCAGCAGCGGGCTGAGGCCGATGGCCACGAGATCTTCGACGGCCGTCAGCACCCAGGAGTAGCAGCGGGTACTGGCTCCCTGGCCGATGGCAGCTCCATGCTTCTAGCGGCGACAGCAGCAGCCAACAAGCGACGTGGGGCGGGCCATCGGCAGCAGACGGTGCCAGGAGGATTGGGAGCACCGGGAGCAGGACCAGCCAGCATTGTGATAGCCAGCAAGCAGATCATCGCCGAGGCAGCCTCTCCTGGCAGCTCGGAGCTGAGCAGGCCGCCCTCACCACCGCTGAGCGTGTGCTCCGACCTGCCGTACGTCTCCTACACGGACAGGCCCATCGGGGACTCGCCCAAGATCCGCAGCAAGCCGGCCCACCTGCTGCAGCAGAGCAGCGCTAGCAGGGCTGCGGCTAGAAAGTCCCATCCGGGCGGACTAAGCAGCGTTGTGAAGCCCAAGCGGCCGCAGTCGACGGCCTCCAGCCACAACATTGTCATTGTGCGGCCCGGTGCCATCGATGCTGGCGAGGATGTGGACCTTGACCTGGCCCGGCTGCGAAACATTCCGCAGTTCCTGCCCGTGCTAAGGGAGTCGATCACCTCGGCCACCTACACGCGCGACTCTGAGATACTGGAGCGGCTGCACTCGCAGCATTTGGTCAACATATGCATGCGCATGCAGACGCACCTCAATCTGTGCGCCAGCTACGTGGCCAGCGAGCAGAACCACCTGGTGGAACGCACCAAGGTGGTGAGCAACTCGATCACCACTTTATTCGCTGGGTTCGTGGACATGCAGAAGACGTACGCCTCGTACGCCGAGCAGTTCGCCAAAATCCGCAGCGTCTCCCACCAGCTGAGCCGCTGCAATTCGCTGCTGCACGAGAACATCGCCAGCCTGGAGGCCATCAACAACTTCCTCGACGACGAGGACCGCCTGGAGCCCTTCGTCTGGCGCACCGACGACAACAAGCTGCGTGGCGAGGCGGAGGGCGCCACCGGGGGCAACAGCAGCCGACTGTGGCGTCTGTAGGCTCTCGATCCTTACTGGTCTCCAAAGATTTTCTTAGTCCGTAATCTTCGTGTATTTATTGTGTATATTAATCGTTAACATGCCACTTAATCGTGATTTTTAATTAGTAAATCGAACTTAATATTGAAGCTTGTTTGTCCTTCATTTTTAATTCGGAATCAACTCATTCGGCGCTGTGTGAAAGAGATTGTCTGTGTTTATGGATAGCTAAATAATAAATCGAATCTAATCATCCACAATTTCCATGGTATGGGCTGGGGTAAAATATTTTGTAACTAGGTGAAGAATATTATCCTTCAAATTGTGAACGTTAACAGCAGTAAAAAATTTACTATATTCCTTCTTATTACCTCCTACTAATTTGTATTTATTTAAAATATTAGGTAAAGAATTATGTACTTGATTGTCATGGCTTTGTACAAATGGTATGAGTTATGGTATGAAATAGTACTTACTATTCTTTTATAGCTTTAGAGATACCATTAAACATTCAACCTACCCAAAAATATATTCAAATGAGATGACCAAAAAATGTGTGCACCCTGGCTTGTTGGGGTGAAAATAAACATATTCTCTGGGCAACAAAATTAATTTAAATCACGGTTTCACAATTATTACTTCAGCGTATCCGACAGCGTTTTAACAATAAATATATTTAAGGACAGACCTTTGCCTTCTTGTCAGCTGACCGCAAACCACAAGCCATATCGCTTCTAATTATTATTATCTGCTTTAAATATATTTGACCCATGAGCACTTGCAGTCTGATGAAATACGAATTGTTGGCAAAGTTTCGTCAAATTAAAGGGTACAGAATTATACAGATATTTATTGTACACAAATTATGCTACTATAATGAGTACCCTACGTAATGCAAACATTTATGCTTATACAGACAATTTTGATTGCTTACCACATATATACATTTAATAAAGTATCCACCTACATTTAACAATTAGACAGCATCAAAAGCACATTTATTACATCTTATACAATTTGTCTAGTTTTAGAGTAGACTCTAGCTACGAGTAAATATCGCATATGGAGATATATACCACCTATGGACAACAAATGTGGAACATTTGATTTCTGTTTTGGTAAACGCTATGTGAACAACATCTTACATTCCGTATACACACGATTCATAGTACATTTAGACAGTCAGGCTAGTCCGGTGAATGATTCGAGTCGGAGTATGAGCATAGATATAGTGTCCCGCAATGCAGCACCCACAGAATGAGGAGATCGGCTGCGTTAGTTGATTGTGTCTCACCAGCTGGCCCACTGCAGCGCTCGCAGTAGCTTCTTGAGGGTCCAGCAGCATAAAAAGAGGTTGGCTAGCGAGCACAGCAGCACGAGGCAGTGGGCGAAGGTGACGGCCAGCGAGAGGAAGGGGGGCAGGGACAGGTACTGCTAGCGCTGCAGGTAGCTGCTCCAATAGACAAGCAGCATGAGCAGCACGTTGACGCAACTTATGTTCTAGAAGAGCTTCTGCATGTGAATGCGATCCTGGACGTTACGGGCCTGCTGTTGGTCCTCGATCGACTTTAGCTCCTTGGACACCGTCGTCTTGAGGGTGGCATCCAGGGCCAAGGCGTCGGTGAAGTCGCGCCTGGCCTGGATGGGATTCCATGCTCCCGCGTGGGCCTTGGCCCGCCGGAAGAGCGCCTTCACATTGCGCGGATCCAGGGTAAGCACCTCATTGCAATGCTCAATCACTGCGTAGAAATCGCCAGCGATTAGCCGGCACTGTGCATAGTTCAGCAGCAGCGGCGTCTTGATGGCAGCCAGCTCCTGCCACTCCTCGTCGTGCGGCTTCTCCTTCAGCATCAGCTGCTCCACAATGCCCACGGCCTCCCGGTAGCAGGTCTCCGCCTCGGCGAAGCGGCTCGCCTTGTAGAAGTTGTTGCCGCGCTCGCGCAGCGTGCTGGTGGCCAGCATCTTCTCGTCGTCGGACATCTGCCAGCGCTCCTTTTCGTACTGTTCGGGTAGCTCGATGGAGGTAAGCTCGAGTATGAACTCCAGTTCGGCGGGGTGCTGCAGCAGGTCGTCCAGGTCGGGGTAGCCAATCCCCTCGTTCTGCAGCGTCATCCCGCAGCAATGACGCCGCTCCTCGGGCTTCTTGCCAATGTCCCGCAGCGTCTTCGATATGAACGGGTACTGGGCGCAGAGCTGAAATACCGGAAAAGTGTCATGGTGGTGGCATGGGGTCAGAGGATCAGGGGATCCCCCTGTGACGTCTGCATCTGTTTCTATCCCTTACCGACTTGTGCACGGTGAACTTGGCCACCTCGTTGAGCGACATCTGCTGCACAATCACCTCCCAGACCTCCAGCTTGAACTTCTTGCCCAGCACCAGCTCCATGGGCTTACCCATCTTGCGGCTGTCGTCTATGACTCGATTATCGCCGGCCCTGCGCGTCTGGAAGTGGAACTTCACCTGAAACGAAGCCCGTGGGACGATGAGTGCACCACCCACCCACGCACGCCCACCACCCCGATGGCCTTGGCCCAATTTCAGCTGCTCCTCCTTCGGTTGCATGCAACACCTGCAGCTGCAGCTGCCAAAGGACCCTGCGACTCACCCTGGTGCCCGGGGTCAGCTCGATGTACGCGTTCCCCGGGTGGAGCACCTCCTTCTGTATGGGCTTCATCTCGGACTTGGTTCGAGCCTGCATCTCCGCTGGATTGGATAGGTATTTAGCAACACAACACGACTCCTTTTCCTCGAGCAGCTACAAACGATTTGGGCTGCGCAGTGTGACCGAGGCGGGGAACAGGAATTACGACGGGGTTGCAATGGAAATACTGAATTACAAATAGGGTATTTCCCCTCTACCCCAAATTTAAATTCAAATTAGTTTAGAAAACACCCAGGGAAGGGTTCGTTTGGAAATTCCCTGAAATCCACTTTTAAATCCTGTGCTATTTTTTTTGTATCCTGGTAATTGTTTTAATATTTACAATAAAATTTTAAAGTGAGCTTTTTAATTTTTTGTTTCCTGGTTTCATTGCATTATCATATTTTTCTTTAAAATTTTTGATTTAAAAAACAATTAAAATTATGTAAACTACGATTAAGTTTCCTTCTTTGGAAGGTTTAAATATACTTAAATATAGTCCATCGGTTTAAAAACAAACGCAGGCACTTAACCTATATTCATTTAACTCTCTTCCCCTCTCACATTTTAGTAATGTATTTAGTAATGTAATATTTGATTGTTAAATTTTCAAAAATAAATTTAAGTAGGGTTTCTTAAATATCATTGGGTTAGGATTACCTACAGTGAGAGTAAAGAATCCTTATGTATTATTTTAAAAAAACAATAAAACCGTCTTCCACCGCCAGTGCTACTTTTCCCATTGCGATGCGAAAAAAAATGTTTATAAAGAGCAATTGTCCCATTAAATGCAATCAATTCAAGCTCAAAAGAAAAAGGCGTTTAATAATTTAAGTGGGTGTTCCGTGCTCCATGCATGTAATATATAACCTCCCGTCTGGCTTTCTAGAATCTAGATCACTCCACAGTGTCGCAAGTGGGCGACTGACGATTATTCTCGATATGGTTCGTTATAATCGCAGCGACCTGCCGCAACTTGATTACCACTGTTGTAACAATAGTGGTTCCAGTTGCCCTTCGGATCCCGCCTCCGGGATTCATTGGATTAAATTGTGAATTTAATGTTTACCTATCTAAGCCTCTCAAGTTCTTCCCTATTTCAACACATTTCTCGGAAGGGGACAACCTAGCGTTACAATTCCAGGAAAGTCCCATTGATAAGGCAGAAATTACAGAAGGGTAACATATGTACGTAGAGCTACCTCAAGGTCTTTCCTATTTCAACACATTTCTCGGAAGAAAAAAATATATAAAAAAGGGAAAGCCCCAAAATGTATTTAATTTTTTTTAGGAACTATCATAACTTGGTTCTCTTAGGTTTTAATACATTTTTAAAAAACAATAATTTTATGAGAGGTATTATAATAATTGTACCATAGAAACACATGTTTATAGATCTTCACTCACTATAAATATACATAGTTCACAAACAAATAATACCCTAAGTTATGTTTTGTAGCTACTTCTGATTATTAACAGAAAATTCAAAGGTAATTCCCCGCAGAGATAGGGTATTCGCACAGCGACCTATTAGTCCACGAATTCCCACCCATCTTATCCGTTTGCACGAACGTGAAATACAGCACCAATATGAATTGCACACATGGCGACATATCGCATCGCACATGGCACATGTGAGTGGGAAAGGCAGGGCAGGCGTTATGAAATTCCGTGATATGGAACCAGAACTGAGAACTCAGAACTCAGAACTCAGAACCGAGCCAAACCGAACCGATAGACAATGTCCGGCACCAGATGATTAGCTTAGTAGGTAGTCCGTAGTCCGCATTCAACAATTGCCGGCGATGACAGACGGACGCACAGAGGCGAACGGCGCGGAAGAGCATGTATCCCCCAGATACGCGATCCTGGACTGCGACGGCGGCAGCGACGATGCCTGGGCCCTGCTCCTGCTCCTCCATGCGGCCAAGAGCCACGGTATCCATCTGTTGGCGATCACCACCCTCGGAGGCGGAAACACGAGCAGGGAGAACGCAGCCCGCAATATGCGACGGATACTGGAGGCCTGCAATCGCACAGACGTAAATACATATAAATAATTGCATTGGGTGATGTGTTTTGTGTTGTCTTCTTCAGTGAGAAATCAGCCAAGTCATTTTAGTGATTAATGAGAACAATCTTTACGTGTTAACATGCTATTTAAAAGAGGTGTCACAGATACTCAACCTTTTTAAGAAACTTTAGCTGATTTATGTTATCTCTAGAGATCCCCTCAAATATTTACTTGTTTACACATCTAGTAAACATTATTATGTATACTTAGTTTAACTCGAATAATCGCTGAGAAAACAACCTAAACTTGATGATATATTTACTTTAGCTCAAGCAACGACTTAATACATTGTGTCTTAAATGGATTATATTTGTAATCTCTACTGATTAATCTTAAAATAGTCTACTCAAATAATCTGATATTAATGTTTTTTAAAAGAACACATAATAACTCAAGTTGTGACAGTTTTAATAACCTATTATATTTTATATATTTCCAGGTTCCCATATATCTGGGCGCCGTGGACCCCCTGATCCCATCCGCCGCCGACGAGGAGAAGAAGTATTTCCATGGTCGCGATGGCTTCGGGGATTGCCTCGCTGACGACTGCGGCCCCGTGGAGAGCTTCGTGCGGCCGGAGCACGCAGTGACCGCCATCTACGATCTCTGCCGAGCCAGGCCCAAACAGATCACAGTATTCGCCGTGGGACCGCTGACGAATTTGGCCTTGGGCTTTTCGATGTACGGCCCGGAGTTTGGGGAGAACTTCAGGGACCTCTTCATCATGGGCGGCAACTACCAGGGCGTGGGTAACTCCTCCCGGGCGGCGGAGTTCAACTTCCAGTCGGATCCGGAAGCGGCGCACTCGGTGCTGCTGAAGAGCCAATGTCCCATCACCATCCTGCCATGGGAGCCCTGCCTCCCAGAGAGATTCGACATACCCATTGTGAGTGTGACACGTCCTAAAATATATTTAAAATATATTTTTAAATCTCTAGAGATTTCAAATCACTTATTTAAAAGGTGATTTGAAATCTCTACAGAAAACTCTTGGGATTTGGGGATCGTAGAACCAAGAAAAGTTACCCATTATGTCTGACTTCCCCCGTAGAACTGGCGCTTGAAGGAGTTCGCCGACCGGGCCAAGGACGTCGGGCATCCGGCGATCACCATGCTCAACCAGGTGGAGTCCGCCCAGTGGCTGCCGATGATCGAGTTGTACGGCATCGACACTTGGAACCCCTGCGACGCCATCGTGGTGGCCGCCTATCTGTTCGAGGAGCGGCTGGTGCGCAAGCACAGCTCCTGGCACGCGACCGTGGACCTGAGGGGCACCCACACCCGGGGCCAGATGGTGCTCGACCATCTGCGCGAGCGTGAGAAGTATCCGGAGAACGTGCGCATCATCGAGCTGGTGGACGCGAAGGTCTTCCAGCAGATCTGCGAGTGGATCGCCGGCCTGGACGACGGCTCCACTCTACTCGAACGCACTCAATAAATCCATATCTGTAACTGTTTTTGGTGGGCTTATCATTTTATGACCCCCTAATAATGTTTAACTTGAGATAAGTGAACTTTTTTTATACATTTTCTTAGATTTACGTTTAAAGTTTAAACTTTTCTAACAGGTGATTGCAATTCACCTCGAGTGATTTGTTTACCTGCAGCGTACGATCAAACACCTGTTAGAGTTGTCAAGTAATTTTATGTCATGTTTACATCACAAAACAACAACAGTTTAAATTTAATTAAATAAATTAAGAACTTTCTAATATGATTTAAGGAGTAATTTTGAATAAAACTAAATAAACATAACGGTATTTTAATCTTAAAAAACAGCCAAGATCGAAAAGGTTTTTGAACTTGCCTAAAACCCAAATCCGCTCAAAATTCTATTGAACCGCAAAACCCAAATTCAATAGAGATTTCTGTAGCACAAAAAAAAAAAAAATTATAAATAATAGAATTAAACTTATTGTAAGGACGAACATTTTAGTGTTTTTCTATAACTAATGATTCCTTTTTCTTTAAAAAATACTCTAAGTTTACCGAAAGGTACAACATTATTTTAATAGGGTCGGAGATGTCTGACCAAAAGGGTAAAGGGTACCCAAGCACGTGTTAATGGAAGCGTAACGATAGTGAAAAGCCGTAAGCTACTGGAAAAAACAACAATGTGCGACTTTGTGCGGGGCGATGTTTTGGACCTGGCCGATGTCTTGGACCCGGCCGATTTGGACAGAGCGTTTTGCATTTCCTTGAGCTGCAGCTCCGTGCGCTTTTCCCCGTATCAATGCCAGGTGACAGAGCCGGTCTACTTCACCTCCAAGGGCATCCGGATAAGGGGAATCATTCGGGACAAGAACAAAGACGAGAAGTTCATGCTGGACATCTACAGACAAGAGGTCATCAAGGTGGTGGCTCACTTTGGGAACGAGTGGCCCTTGATCACGCTCTACCTGCTGAAGTCTTGCGACGACTATGTGAGGAGGCAGCTGCACCTGGAAGAGGATCCTGCAGACGATAAGGTCAAACCTCATTCTTACCGGATAACTTTGATCTGTGAGAGCATACCGTTTCGTACCAGCCAGTTCATCTTGTCGTGGTTCTGTTGTGACGAGATTACCGCCGAAGAAGCAGCCGTTTTTCTGGCCAGGATGGATCACTCTGACAAACAGAAAATAGTACTTAACAGGGGATCGCGGAAGATGAGATGGATTGACTTGCTCACGTATCCCAACGAGGGAACCAACAGATTGTGCATTCGCATAGAGGACTACCTGTGCCTCGAACAGGATTCCCTCCTCAACGACACCATCATTGAGTTCTATCTGCTCTGGCTGGTGAACACCATAGGGCCAGAGAGAACGCACATCTTCAGCACCTTTTTCTACACGAGATTGGCCTTGGCCTTAGATGACGCCGAGGACACTGCGGCGACACGCTTCGCAAGGGTGCACAAGTGGACCAAGAAGGTGGACATCTTTGCCCAGGACTTCATTGTGGTACCCATCAACGAGCAGTCGCATTGGTTACTGGCCATCATCTGCTTTCCCCACCTGATGGGCCCTGTGTGCTATCCGAATGATGGCTTGGCCATCAAGCAGCCCCTGATCCTCATCTTTGATTCGCTGGCGGATGAACCGCGCGGTAATGTGGTGGCCATTCTGAGGGATTACCTCACCTGCGAGTTGCAGGCAAAGAAGAAGACTTCGTACGCCTTCACCGAGGACAACATGCCGGGCCACCACGTCCAGGTGCCCCAGCAGGAGAACTTCACCGATGGCGGCCTCTACCTGCTGCAGTTTGTGGAGCAGTTCTTCCGACAGCCGATCAGGGACTTCAGGCTGCCCATCGACCAGCTGACGCAGTGGTTCGACCTCCTCACCATCACTAAAAAGCGCGAGGACATTGCTAATCTCATTCAGCGCCTGATGGACCAGGATAACCAGGAGCAGCGCAAAATTCTGCCGTGGATCGAGTTACCCACTCTGAATGGCCAGCTGGTGGAGGGCTCCTCAGAGAGGGAGGAGACTGTGCCCAACACCGAAAGGCGTTTTGTTCTGGTGCCCAACAGACTGGGCAGTCTGAGCAGTCTCTTTAAGCCCGCTGTACCTTATTTTTGTACATTCAAAAGACCAAAATATTGTTAATTTCAAAATAAATAAAAACCTTGGGTAAAACTCTAGGAACGAACCCCAATTCCCCAGATCAATTAGTGTTAGTCACATATTTGTGCAAAGTAGAAGAAAGCATTTTCCTATCTCAAGTGCACTATCTCAGCTTGTTTTCAAAATGTGTTGACAAAAGCTGTGCTCATAATTGAATTGTTACAGTTTCGAAAAGGTAACTTAAACATCTCTTTGTTTAAATTATATTTAGTTCAGAGCCGACAGTGCTCCAGTTTACAGAGTCTCAGCATAATGAAATCCGGGTTTTTAGTGCTTTTTCTTTGTCAGTTTTTATCTTTGGCCGGTTCAGACCCAGATAAGGAATTCCAGCAGGAGAATGGAAACTCATACTTATCCAGCATCCAGCAGGATTCTTCAACTCGGACGTTCAAGGAGCTATTTTTGGCCAATTCGGACTTGTATGTGGAGTACCAGCAGGAGTCTTCGATTGCGACGATTAAAAACGGAAATATCCTGGAGGAGCTATTCCTGGCCAGCATAGACCCAGTCAAAGAATCCGAGCAGCAGTCTTCAACACAGGCGCTTGTCCAGGAGGAGCTTTCATGGGCCACCACAGACCCAGATAGGGAATTCCCGCAGGAATCCTTAACCCAAGCGAATGAGATTGATAATACCCATTGCAATGCATATTGTTTTTCTATTTTAAAGCCCATTCTCGAGAACTTTCAACAAATTAAAAGAGATGTGGAGACGAACGATGAACTGAAAGGCAATGTGACCACTTCCGCAGAGATCATAGAACACTTGCGAAGTCAACTAGCAGTTGCTGAGAGTCAAGTCAAGGAAAAAGATGAAGAAATCTCTGATCTGCGAAATCAAATTAAATCAATTAAGACAAATGTATCGGAAACACCCGCTCAGGAGGAGAACTGGCCAGACACCTGTCCCAGTGGCAGTCCAAATGGCATTTACCAAATAAAACTGCGGGGCATCGAGCCCTTTAGAGTGCCCTGTGTGTCCTCTGCTTCCGGATGGACAGTAGTCCAGAGACGATTTGACGGATCCGAGAACTTTACCCGCAACTGGACGGACTACAAGGCTGGGTTCGGGGACGTGAGGGGCGAGTTCTTCATTGGGCTGGACAAGTTGCACCTGATGACGCAGGCACGACCCCACGAACTTTACATTAGGCTTGGCAATGTCAACGGAGACACCAGCTACGCTCATTACAGTGACTTCAAAATTGGCAGCGAGGAGGAATCGTATGTGCTTAAAACAGTAGGAAGATATTCCGGTACGGCCGAGGACTCCCTGGGATACCACGAGAAGAGCAAGTTCAGCACATTTGACCGGGACAATGAGGGAAAGTGCGCTCAAGCTCACGCTGGTGGCTGGTGGTACTACAACTGTGCCTTTAGGTAAGCACAATAACCTAAAACCTAATTATTTCTTTTAATTTTTTATTAAATTGCAGTTCGCTCAATGGAAAATACTATAAAGATGGTAAAAGAAGCGATGAGCAGAACTATGGAATCCACTGGGCCACCTGGCACTACTACGACTACAAGATCTCGCTTACCTTTGTGGAAATGATGATACGACCCAAATCCCTATGACCTTGAGCTTTAAATATTTATAAATAAATGGTTATTGTGAATAATTTAATATTTACAATTACTAGTTCGCACATATCTATTTAAATGTGTTAATTTAAATGTAATAAAAATTTCTTAATGCGAAGAATTTTATATTTGACAGATCTTTCAGGGAGTAATACAAAGTTACAAATATCTCTCATTAACTTAAACTCTTTCAGTTTTTTTTTAAGCCTGAATAATCTTTAATTCATTTTCACACATTTATTACAACACAAAAAAGAGATTTATTTAACAAAAAGGCTTCGTAAGATACACTTAATTGCCCATTAAATATCTGGGTATCTGGTAGTTGGAGTAGACCCCGGCAAAGCGGATCACCCAGCCCAGGCCGTCGTAATTGACCGTCTTGTGGAAGCGGATCACCACCTGGCTAAGCGGACTCTTGTAGACCTTTGGGTTATCCTCGCCACAGAAGCGCCGCACCTCGCGCTCCTCTCCGCCCTCGTCCTGCTCCAGGATCTGCAGGTAGTCCGTGTGACAGGTGCTCTTGGAGCCCAAATTGAAGCCTAGAAGGAGATTGTTAACAAAAGAAGTCACAAAAACAAGATCAAAACTTACTGTCAAAGGTGAGGAGCACTTTGTTGTTGCTGGGCACACGGACGGTCCAGCGGCAGTCGGAGTTGTTCCGTATATTGGCGGGATAGAAGGGGTTGGTGAAGACGCCCTCGGTGTTGTAGAACTGGCCACCGCATCCGGGTCCCTTCTCCACGGGACTGGCCAAGTAGGTGAGATCCAGAGCGGTCAGATACGAGCCCGTCTTCACGTGCAGTCGCAGCTCATCCGAGTAGCTGAACAAGCTCTTGCCCACATCCACATAGGCGCAGACGCGCTGCAGCGTTCGGTTGGTCCTGTCAAAGACCTCCAGGTGCTCCACGTCGCACTCGTAGGACCCAAACACCAGCTCGGTGTAGTAGAGGCTCAGGGTGTGATTAGCCGGTGCCCGGATCATGACATCGCAGTCGGAGGTCTGCGACAGACGCACTCTGCCCTGCAGTCCCTCGTAGTGACGCTCGCAGCTGGAGGACAGCGCGATCTGCACCTGAAACCCGGCACGCTGCTCCAGTCCACTCGACCGGTACTTCAGGTACATCTCGTTGGAGTTGGCGTAGTAAGTGTCCGGCTTCACGTTGCCGCAGTACACGTGCTCCGTGGCGTAGTTGACGTAGTTGTGCCCGGACGTCTGTCCATTGAAGATCAGCTCGCTGCCAAAGCCCTGCTCCACCAGTTGGGCATCCTAGAAAACATCAGTGGAGCATAAATTAATTAATGGACAGAGAAATCATTCGAAGACCCTCACCTCACTGTTGTAGATCTTCAGGTAGTCGGCCACACAGCTCCCGTTGGCATCGGGTCCGTGCAGATCGAAGTTGACGAAGTGCAGGCTCAACGGCATGTCGCCCTCGATCCTCCAGAAGCAGGCCACTCCGTTGCCGTAGTTTCCACCCGGCTGCCTCGCCGGACTGTTGAGGGTGACCTGCTTGACTCCGTCGGCGCTCAGCTTCACCTCCGTGCTGCCACAGGGACGGGGAATGGCGCTGATCGCCAGCTCGAAGCCGGAGTCATTGAGCTGGCCGTCGGTGACGAAGCGCAGGAAGAGCGTGTGCCGGGTGGTGGTCAGTGTGGGAGGCTGGTCCTGGCCGCAGAAACGTCCGATGATATCCGCAAAGGGTCCGGCCCCATCGCGCAGCTCCACGTAATCCTTGAGGCAGCCGGCCGACTGCTCCACATGGAAGTTGCGGAACTGCAGGCTGATCTGCTGATCCCGACTCACCCGGAACACGATCTGGCAGTCAAGATGGGCGGCATAGCCCTCGGTGCTGTAGAACTTGCTGAAGGTGTACCTCGCGGCGGATCCGTTCAGCGTGATTTGCTCGTCGCAGTTGGGTATCACCCGCACCAGAGCGCGGAAGCCCCTGGAGGGATCCCTTTCGTCCGAGTAGCTGTGAATGAGCCCACGCTCCTGCGGAATACTGATTACCGGCAGATCCTCGTTGATGCGCCCGCAGAAGCGACCCCGCCGCTGCCGCTCGTCCGGAATGGGTCCGCCGAAGACCTCCACGCCATCGTAGGCACAATTGGTGTGGGCCTCAAAGTCCAGCTGCGTGAACTTAATGGTGAACTTGTGGCCGGCGGGGGCCGTCAGATTCCAGTAGCAGTTGCTCCCGGGCGGCAGGTTGTTGTCCGTGTGCTGTCTGGGCGACTCCACGATCGCATTCTCGGTGACCACGAAGCCGCACAGGCGGGTGCTGTAGCGCAGACGGAAGCCCCTTCCGGAGTAGCTGCTGTCCGTACGGAACAGCAGATCGATGGACTTCTTGGCCCTGTACTCGTGGTTGTGCTTCACCCCGCAGATGATCGCCTGGGTCCCACTGTCCTCACTGCTGTCCTTGGTGGTCACCGTGAGGTTGTCGAACAGGCAAACGGATATGGGTGCCTGCTCCAGATCGAACTGCTCAAAACTGACCAGGACACCGCCGGCCGACGGATTCCTGGGCATAATCGTCCAGTTGCAGCGCAGATTCTTCTCGTAGCCAGTGGGAAAACCAGGGCTGGACAGCTCCCGAGCCTCGTCATCCGCGTAGAGCAGGCCACCGCAGTTCCGCTCGAACCTGGCCAGGAAACCATCGCCCACCACGTCGCCATCTGAGCGGAAGATTAGCCTGAGGTACGGCGCCGTTGTGTTGATCTTCTCCGGCGGCGCTCGACCGCAGATCCTCTGCAGATCCGTCCAGTTTCCAGCGGATTGATTGCGCTGCTGCACCAGCAAATAGTCCTTGGTGCACCCAGCGCTGTCCTCGATGTAAAAGCGACCCTGGAACGAGAGTCCGATGTGGTAGCCCGGCTCCGCCTCCACCTCCCAGATGCACTCCACGTTGTTCTTGTACTGCTCGCTGAAGTCGATGGCCCGGTACGGGTAGGTCAGCTTGCCCCCGCATCCCGATCCGTACTTGATGGACACGTTGAAGGTGGCGTTGGGCACGAAGTGGTCGGAGTGGTACTCCAGGAAGAGACCGCGCTCCACCACCATGTTCACAGCGGTGGCCTGGTTGCAGAAGAGTCCCAGCGACGGTGAGTTCTGGTCCGGTCCATTGTACACCTTGTGTTCCAGGAATAAGTGGGTTGAATATGGCTTATAATTAAAAAAAAAAATCATCCTTACGTTGAGGTAGTGATGCTGACATGGGGATTCCGTGGTTCCCGCCGCCGGAGCCGGAGTGGGCAGGTTGACCTGCAGCGACACCTCCAGCTGGATGTCCTGGGGCACCACCTCGTCCTCGCCGCCAATATCCGAATAAGGACCGATGGCCCAGGCGCAGTCAATGGCTCCCTGGATCGCCGCCATGCCCGATGGCTGTCTCACCGTCATATTGTCACCCGGCTCCAGGATGTAGACTCCGCCGCAGGCCTGCATGCTGTAGCCGAGCACCAGCTGGGACAGCGAGTTGCTGACGGTGGCCGAGACGACCAATTGGATGGGGAAGGGCACCCGGATGGAGGGCAGGGCCTTGCCCGGCGTGGGCGCCTCGTAGTCGCAGAGGATGCGCTGCAGCAGCGGCTCCGACTGGTCCATGCGGTTCATCTTGAGCGGCGAGAGCAGGGAGCAGAGGTGCGTGTTCCGCATCATCACGGAGCTGGTGTCGTACTGCTTCACCTGGAAGGGGGGACACATTGAATCACCCATGTACACCTCATACACCTCAACCCTACTCACCTGGATCAGGATGGTGCTGTTGGTCGCGGGCTCGATGTCGTAGCTGCAGTGAACGGGATTGGAGATATTCGTGCGCAGGAAGGTCATCTCCTTGGACACGTCCCGCTCGAAGGCGAACCGGTCGCAGAGGCTGGTGCCGAAGGCGCTGAAGCGCAGCTTGAAGCCCCGCCGCCTGCCCACGGGCAGCAGGAAGGCATCGATGCCCATCGTGTTGTCGGAGGAGACCACCGACTCGGGCGGATCGCTGTTGTACCGGCCCAGGATGGACTGGATCTTGTGATCGTTGGAGACGGTGAGTCGTCCCCGGAAGGAGGTCATGCCCGAGCCACCCCAGCCCTCTGAGCCCGTGTTGAAATCGAGGATCTCCAGACGAACGCGCTGGCCCTTGGGCACCTCCAGCCGCCAGACGCAGTGCACCGTATGGGCCACGCCCTGCGGATAGCCGGGGGTCATGAGGATGCCCTGCCTGGCGACTATAGTCTCGCCGCAGCGGGCGGTCACCGAGTTGTAGCGGAAGCGGAAGCCCTGATTCTCGGCGGGAATGCCGTCGGGGAAGCGATACCGGAACACCATTTTGTTGGTCTCGCCCATCAGCCGCTTCGACTGGTCCCCGCAGACCAGCAGCCGGTCAATGATGCGCTCCTCGCCCTCCACCCCGAACGCGTCCATCTCCTCCAGCAGCAGATGGGTGTGCTTGGAGCAGTTGCCGTTCTCCATCTGCGGCAGCTGCAGGTGCTCGCTGTTCAGCTCGATGGTGTTGCCCCTCTCCAGCTCGAGGGTGTAGACGCACTCCTTCAGCTCCATGCCGCCATCCACCTCGCTGTGGATCTGCAGGAGATCGCGGGGCGGCGAGGCTATCACACCCTCGGGACTGTGGAAGGAGCCACCGCATCTGGCCAGCCGCAAGCTGGCATTGAAGCCCATGTGCGGCTCCGAGACGTCCGTGTAGTAGCGGATGCGCATCTGGTTGCCGGAGGAGTAGATGGTGTCCGGGCTGCGGCTGCCGCAGAATCGATCTATCTCCGGCTTCAGCTCCGTGCTTCCATCGTTGACCAGCACGTACTCCCGCCGGCATTCCCGGGTGTCCTTGCTCTCCCCGGTGGCCTCGGCCAAATCGAACTTCCCGTGGAAGTGCAGCATTATCCGGTGCTCGGGCGGAGCAGTCACCACCCACACGCATTCGGAGTGGGGATGGGGCAGATTGGGGTAGTAGGGTGAGCTGATGAACTTCTCGTCCGCAGCCGACGACAGTTGGACGCGGCCGGAGCAGGCGTGGCCCACTTCCTCGAAGCGGAAGGTCACCAGGAAGCGGGGTGGGCCCGAGTACTTGATCTTCACGTAGGCCCTGTTCGAGGTGGTCTCCAGCACGTCGCGGATGTTGTCCCCGCAGTACTTGCCCCTGCCCAGGAAGGGCGAGTCCTCGTCGTGGCCATTGCGCAGGACCAGGAAGTTGTCGCAATCATTCGAGGCGGCAGCATTGTTGTTCTGCAACTGGGACTCGGGGAAGTCGATCCGGATCTTCCTGCCCTGGCGCACCTTGAGGGTCCACACGCACTCCTGGCTCGGCAGGGCGCCTCGCTGCAGCACCTCCGTTATGTTGACCTGGCCCTTGGTGGCCGCAATCTCCGAGCCGCAGGCCGTGCGCACCATGCTGTTGAATCCCGTTTGGTTCACACTCGCATCCGTGGTGAACTCCACCCGCAGGTAGGGCTTGCCGTGAAAGATCCTCGCTCCCATCTCGGTGGGCAGCGTGCACAGCTTGCTCAACTCCGACCAGTTCTGGAGGTCAGCGCTGCTCGAGATCCTCAAGTAGTCCGCTATGCACTCGTTCTCGCCTCCGAACACCTCCAGGTCCACCTGGCTCAGCTGGAGCACCGCATGCACGGCCGGATTCGAGGGCACCAGGCTCCAGGCACACTTCAGACCCTGCTCGTAGCCACTGGGATAGCCCGGCGAGTGGAATCCGATCGCAGAGCGATCAATGGTCACCAACTGGCGACCGCAGAGGCGGGTCTGCTCCTCCGCCGTCCGATTCGAGCGCAGTGCCTCCTTGGAGAGCCGCTCCCAGCTAATCCGGAAGGGACCCCGGCTGGCCGTGAAGTACACCACGTTCGTGCTGGAGCGGATGGGCTCATCGGGGTCCGTCACCTCAATGCGAGCTCCAATGTCAGAGTAGCCGTCGTAGAAGCGCAGGTGCGGCTGGTCCAGATCCCGGAGGTGCTGCACATTCAGCACCACCACGTACTCCATGTCCACCGTGATGCGCCAGCTGTACGGCTGGGAGTCCTGGAACTTGCTCGGGTAGTGCGGCGACTCCACGAAGCCATCGGTGCCATTTAGCTCGTTGTGGTGCTCTAGAGGATATAATAAATCCATTGGCTTATAAATATATTTGCTTGTGATTCATCAACTCACCGTAGTTGTAGGAGGCCATGAAGCCCTCGCCAACAATGTCGTCATCACTCTTGAACTTCATCCAGATGGAGCCGCGCGAGTGAATCGCTCCGGGAATCTGCCTGCCACAGTAGACCCCAATGAGACTGCCCCTCTCCGAGTACTCGCGCACCTCCAGATAGTCCCGGTTGCAGCCCTCCGACTCCTCCATGTCCATCGACTCGAGGGTGAGGCTGAGCGAGTTGCCCTCGCTGGCCTCCAGCATCCAGATGCACTCGATGTTCGGCGGATACGAGTCGGGGTAGTACGGCGATGTGAATCGGCCGGACAGAGCGGTATACAAGCTGCCGCAGGCCGTGTCCATGGTCATGTAGTGGCCCTCGAACTCCTCCACCAGCTGCAGGGGCACACTGATGGTCAGCGACTGCCCGTTGGAGATCAGTGCCGGCGGATGCGAGCGGCAGAACCGAAGGCGCGGAGTTCCTTTGGCCTCCGTGCCCTCGTAGATCATCACACCCACGGGCATGCAGTCGCCCTCCGTCGGATACTTGCTGTTGGCCTCGTCGCGCAGCTTCACGTGGGTGGGCGTGAAGATGATGTGCTTGCTGGGCTCCTGGGCTTGCAGCACCCACAGACAGCTCTCGTTTCGCGGCGCCTGGCGCGTCATCTGGATGTAATCGAAGTCCGTGTCGTCGATGATCACCTGCAGGAGGAACAAGTTGTATTACATTTATTTTAACAATATTAAAAACCCAACCGTTTGGCCGCAGGACTCGTGGAAGTGCAGCCGGAAGCCCTTCTGGGAGTTGGAGTCGTCACTGACGAATCGCACGAGTGCCAGGTTGGTGGCGGACATTGTCGGTGCGATGTCCTCCTCCTCCTCGCCGCAGACCTTGAACAACCTGCGTCCCTCGGTGTCGTCCTCCGCTAGATCAAAGGCCTCCAGATAGTCCCAGCCGCAGGAGTAGCCCGTCTCCAGATCGAGGTCCTGCACTTCGAACACGATCTGGTGGTGCGCCGAGACCTCCACCTGCCACTCGCAATGGCTGTGCAGGGGGTAGCGCAGCGGGTAGTTGGGTGACTCGATTACTCCATTTCGGGCCGTGAGTTTGCCACCACAAGCTGGGGAAGAGCAAGGAAGGAACACCTCCTTAGATCCACGAAGATCTTTCTTTTAAGATCAATTTTACTCACTCGTTTTCACTGTTCGGTAGGTGGCCTCAAAGCCTCGTCCGTTGTGCGATCCGTCCGAGATAAAGCGCACGTGCATCCTGTGGCCCGAACTGGTGATGACCAACTTGGCCGTGGACCCACAGTGGCGTTCGTGAACCTGCACCTCGTTCTTGTGGCTGGACACCTAGAATTCGATTATTTTTAGTGGTGTCAGAAATCAGATCGTAACCCAAACTCACCGTCAGCGCATCCTTGGTGCAGTTGACGCTCTCCTCGAGATCCATGTCGGTGATCGTGAGCTCGACGGCGCCTTCCCGCTGGATGTTGATCAGCCAGTAGCACTCCATGTGGTTGGGATACATATTCGGGTAGTTGGGCGAACGGAAGGAGCCGCTCTCGCCCCGCAGCTCCTCCAGGCAGCCATCGATGCGGTAGTCCAGCTGGAAGTTCACAGTGCTGGCGTTGTGGACGACGGTCAGGATCTCGCCACTGGCGTTTACCGATCCCGGAGCGGTCACAGCCTTGATGTTGGCCCCATCCACGATGAATAGTCCGCCAGGCCGGCCGCTGGGCATGTGCTCCTCGCGTCGCTCAAAGTGGGAGACTTCCAGGCGAATGTGGTTGCCCTCGGGAGCCCGGATGGTCCAGCTGCAGTTGATGGGTATGGTCTCCCAGAAGGGCTCCATGTAGTTGAGGCTCTCGATGGTCCCGGAAGTGGCTGTCAGGTTCTTCACACAATTAACCGTGTAGGAGATGCGGAATCCCCGCTGCGCGTTGCTAGAATCAGAATCGAAGACGACGGTTGCATCGTTCTCCTCCAGATGGATTAGTCGATCCTCCAGCGGCCGCTGGCTGCACAGTGTTAACTCCGGCTCCTGGCCAGGGAGCCTCTTTCCCGAATAGATCTTCACGCTGTCGTAGTAGCAGTTGCTCAAGCTCTCCAGCTCCATGTCCTCGATGAGCAGCGAGAGTCCCGATCCCGGGTGCACACTCATCCGCCACTCGCAGTGCGCCAGGTGGGGATAGGTATTGGGGTATCGGGGTGAGGTTATGACACCCGTGTTGGACCTCAGGCGGCCACCACATCCGAAGGCAAACACCCGCCAGCGGAGGCGAAAGCCACGGCCCTGGATAGCCGAATCCGTGTGGAAGAGCAGCCTCATCTCGTGGCTGAAGCTGGGTATACGCGTGGGTATCTCCTTGCCGCAGAAGCGTCCTATCAGCGGTGAGTCCGTGGATCCGCCGTTCCTCAACTCCAGATAGTCCCCCGAACAGTTTGTGGACTGCTCCAGCTCAAAGATGTCCAGCTGAATCTCCAGCAGGTGACCTATGGCCCCCGTCAGCCGCCAGTCGCAGTTCAAGTCCGCCGAGTAGTTGGCCGGATAACCCGGGGAAGTCAACTCGCCGCTGGAGGCGTGGATGTTGCCCCCGCACTGGCCCAAATCCTCGAAGGTGTAGGCCAGCTCGAAGCCACCCTCCGACTCGCTCATGTCCGAGGTAAACTTGATGACCAGGTGACGGGAGTGGCTCAGCAGATCCTCGGGCACGCGGGTGTCGCAGTACTTGGCCAGCGGCTGGCTCTTGGTGTCGCCCACCTGGGCACTCAGGCTGTCGAAGATCTCCACGTAGTCGAAGCTGCAGCCCATCGAGCCCTCCAGACTGAAGCTGTTCCAGTGCAGCCGGATGGCCTTGTTCGGCGGCGCCATGATCAGCCAGTAGCAGGTGGCATCCTCAGCGTACTCGCCCTCCGAGTTGGTCGGCAGCCGGATGAGGTCACCTGGCTTCGTGTGCACTCCTCCGCACTTGTCGCTCCCCGTGGGCAGCGCCTTGTACTCGAACCGGAAGCCCCTGCCCGAGCTGTCGGCGTCCGTCGTCAGTTGGAACTGCAGGTGGTTCGTCTGGCTCACCAACTCCTCCGCCGGCAGCTGCTTGCCGCAGTAGGGTCCCAAAATCTGGCGGTTCAGGCCATCGTTGATCTATAGACGGATGTGTCCAGACATTTTAATATAAATAAAGGATATGCCAATGTGGATAGTTCCCAAGTGGAAAACACTCACCTTCAAGCTGGTGGTCAGACAGCCCTCATCATCGTCGTCGTCCTCGCCGCTCCTCAGCTGGAAGTCCATCCTCTTCACGCTGATCACGGTGTTTGGAGCCGTCCTAATCGTATAGGTGCACAGCCGGTCGGTCCGGGTCAGATTGGGGTAACCGGGAGAGGTCAGGGTTCCTTCGGCCGCGTCCAGTGTGAAGTCACAGGCCATCCGGTAGTTCAGCTGGAAGCTGCCCGCTCGCGCGTAGAACTTGATCTTGACGCGGTTGAGCTGCGAGGTGAAGGCCGGCGGATGGGAGCGGGCTGCATCCGATCCGCAAATCTTCTCCTGCAGCACACTGCCGCCCTCGTCCGTGACATCTAACAGCTCCACGCAGTCCAGTGGGTCTAGCTCCAGGCGCACAAACTGAATGGCTATCTGTTCGCCCACAGCCATGTGGATTTCGTACTCGCAGGAAACGCCGCCGGACTCTCCTGATCCCGATCCTGCGGCAGCAGCGGATGACTCGGAAATGGTGCCCTCCTTGGCGGTGTAGACGCCACCGCAGCCGGGCACACGCTCCTCCACGGAATAGTGCAGCTGAAAGCCCGTGTCGCTGCCCTCGGCGTCCGAGTGGAACTGGATCTCCGCCTGGTGGGTGGGCAGAAGCAGTGGCGCCGGCTCTCCGCTGCTGCAGTACTTGGCCAGCTGACGGCCTGATATGGTGTCCTTGATCTAGAAAGGCACGGTGATTATAGATTAACCCTTATACTAGAACTTCCCACTCACCTCCAGATAATCAAAGTTGCAATTGGCGTGCTGCTCCAGCTGCAAACTGAAGAAGGTCAGCTTGATCCTCTTGTTGCTGGGCGCCACCAGTTGCCAGCGGCAGTCCCTGTTCCTGGGATAGTTACCCGGCGAGCCCGGCGAGGCGAGTGTTCCATGGGTCTCGAACTCCAGCCGGCCACCGCACTGCGGCTGCATGGAGGACCAGGTGAGATCAAAGCCCTCCTTGGCCGTCGAGTTGTCGGAGCGGAACCACAGGTACAGCTGGTTGCCCGAGGAGACAATGTTGCCCCCGTGCGGCAGATGGCCACCGCAGTAGCGTCCAATTATCTGGGCCGCCGCCGACCTGCCGTCGTTCACCTGCAGCCAGTCGAAGCGGCACTCCGAGGAGTCCTCCACGTCGAAGCTGTGGAAGGTGATATTCAGCACCAACGACTCGTTGGTGCGGATCACCCAGGCGCACTGGGCGTTGTGCTCGTACCCGGTGCCCTCCGGCGGATACTTCAGCCTGCCGCTGGACGCACTCAGCATGGCGTTGCAGCTGCTGAACCGCGTGGAGCACAGCCGATCCCTGTAGCCCGGCAGGCACTGGCACACGAAGCCATCGCCACCCGTTGTAGTCGCCCGGCAGCGTCCGCCGTTCTTGCAGGGATTCAGGTCGCAGGGACTGGGCAGGGGCTCGCAGATCGGCGGCCGGAATCCACTGGGACACAGGCAGGTGAAGTTCGAGGGTCCGGCGTCCAAGCAAATGCCTTCGTTCTGCGGGAGATAAATTTGGGTTACTCCCTCGTTGGGCTAAGGAAACAGAGTGACTCACCAGGCAGGGATTACTCCAGCAATTCGTGGTCGTTCCATTGACGCAGCCACTCGGACCGTAGCCAGAGCCCACCATGCCCATGGGACACCTGCAGGACGCTGTGCCGGAGAGCAGATAGCAGGCGGCCTTCGGGTGGCAGGGGTTGTTCCCTGGAGGGCAATTCCTGGCCAGCTGTCCTCCCTGGGCAGCCGGAATGTTGAAATCCGGCCCGGAATTCCGCTCACACCTAAGGCCATCGCCCGTCCAACCCACTGGACACTCGCCGCAGTGATGCGATCCGTAGGTGTTGATGCAGTCTACCTTGGGACTCAGGCTGCAGCCACCGTTGTTCGTCTGACACTCGTCCACGTCCCGGCAGCTCACCCCGTTGCCGGTCAAGCCGGCGGAGCAGGGGGCGCAGGTGAAGCTGCCCGGCAGATTGATGCACTTGGTGGAGCAGGGTGTGTGGGCCGCCGCATCGCTACACTCGTCCACGTCCTCGCCGCAAATAGGGGTAACTCCGTTGGTCTTCCAGCCCGGCTCGCAGAGGCACCGATAGCCTGCATCGTCCGAGCTGGGCACACAGGATCCGTGGCCACACAGCTCCCAGGCACTCGACTGGGAACAGTCGGCCTTCCGCTGGCTGCAGTGCATCCCATGCCAGCCCGGCTGGCACAGGCAGCTGTAGGATCCGAACTGGTTCTGGCACTGCCCTCCGTTCTGGCAGCCCAGATCCGTGCCCTCGTACAGGGCGCACTCGTTCACGTCCACCTCGCACTTGGTGCCCTGGAAACACCGAAGGGAATTTTTGTTATTGAACAGAAATTAAAGTTCTTTTAAGTATCTCCAAAGAGTGGGTCTTATATAATATTAACATAAATTATAATTAGATAAAAATGTTTAATTGTTACTGTATAAAAAAAAAACTATTTAAGCCGATATAATTAAATATAACATAATACGTTCATAAGACTTATTTATCAAATCAAATTGTTTAATTAAAATTGTCTTTTCATAACGATATTTTAATTGTTTTTCAAATAATCTATTGTTACTGCATTAAATATCGTCATAGTACAAAGTGATAAAATTTTGGTACCAACTTAAACGCCCCTTAATACTCCCCCATTTTGTGATTAAGCAGGGACATTCATATGTTATTAAATATAGGAAGGGTTTTAAATATACCTAAATACCCACCTCAAAAGCCGGCCGGCACTGGCAGCGAAAGCCGCTGTATGTGTTGTAGCAGGTGCCTCCGTTTTCACAGGGTCCACTGGAGCAGCTATTCGCCTCCAGCTGGGTCTTCATTCTGTCCACCCGGTTCTCCACCGCCCTGAGTCGCGTCTGGAAACGCCGCATCAGGGCCATCGATCCGCGGGTCCTGTACCAAAATAGAGGCTTTGTTGAAGTCCACAATATTCGTATTTTTAATTTTTATACTCCCAGAGATCTGGACAGGTTCAAAACTCTCTTTATGCTAACCCTTACGATCTTCAAAATTAAAATAATAAAAATAAAAAAATAAAAACATCCAAAAACAAACTTTCATACCAAAATTCGTATTCAAAACTCTCTTATCCTCATAATTCTTAGTTTAAGACATTCTTTATGGTAAACTCACCGGTTTTGCTGCTGTCGCAGCATCACATTCAGACCGTTTGGTCCAAAGGCCCGCCTCTGGAAATCGGCCAGCTGATCGGCCAGCTCTCGCACATCCACGTAATCCTCAGCGGTGCTCCACTCATCCTTGGCACCGCCGGTTCGCTTCTTGGAGCCACCGGTGGCCATCAGTAGCTCCAGCACATCGTACTCCTCGTTAATTGTCAGCCGCGAGTTTCCGCTCAGCCGGAAACTGATGTTGCGATTGGCTCCGGACTCAAAGATTAGATTGCCATCTTTACTAATTATTTTCGGCCTAAAAGTGGACGGAAGGACCTAGGTAAAATCTGCGCTCCAATTTGAATATCTCTGGTATCCTTACGAGTTGACAAATCCCTCGGCCGAAGGCCAAATATCCGTGATGAGAAGGATCCCCAAATACAACAGGAGTCTGCACCTCGCAGATCCCTTCATGTTGTCACTTTTGAAACACTAAAATAGCACTGAAATAAATATAACCATTGGAAACACTTGGAAAAAAAAGAGATCCGATCGGTTGGAATGTCAAAGTCCGACTGTGATGCTCCAGAAGCACTTCGCATTTTAGATCAACTCCGCACGGGGCGGGGGGCGTTACCAGAAAACGCCCATTAAACCCATCCATCCCATCAAATAGATAAGCAGACGGCCTTTAAAATCGTACACACATATACATATATATTTTTTGAGCAGATTTCTCGGCCAATTTGGGTTCGCTCTCGGTGCTGGCTTAGGGCGCTAATAATATCTATTACAATAGCACATAAATTAGATCGTTTAGCTTAGGGTTAGTTCTTGTCAAAATGTAAAAACTACCGTGGAGTTTTCCTGTCATTGGTCTTTCAGTTCAAAAGAGCTACTTTGCTATTGCAGATTTTCTTTACAATTTCACATTCATTACTGGTGCTTCGTTCTCTCAATAACATATACAAAACAGACTCTGTGTGTAAGAGGGTGTGCCCATGGTGTTTGACTTAAGTACAGGAGGCTGTGTGCTTTACATAGATCTCTGCGCTACGTGCCAGGCTGTGGTTTAAATTCTAGATAAGTTTGCCGTATAGGTTACAAATGCACAAGAAATGTTCAAAAGCCAAATGACTTATCATTTGCTCACAGGAACTATAGAGCTGAAGGATACATTCAACAGATCGGAGATCCTTAAATTTAAATTCAGCAATAGTAAGTTATGCATCAAGTTAAAATAATGATCAACAACACATCAAAAATATTACAATCGTTAAATCAACTAGTAGCTATACAACTATTCTTATGGAAGAAAAAACCAAAATATACAATCCAATAGGTTTACAATTTGTAGAATAATATAAGATCATAGATTAGTTATTCTTTACAAATTTAATCGAGGTAAACAAATTCTAAAAATGGTTGTTGTAACATTGTTCATGGAAATAAGTCTTCATAATTGATCATTTCTCGAATACAGATGGATTTTTTTCAGTAATTTTCATTAAGTGTGCTTGGTGGTGTTTGGTTTGGTTAGTTGTTGTTACGCTCAATCGCAGATTCATTGCTCTAAGTGGCTTTGGTGGTGTACAGTGAGTGGGATCGAGAGAGTTTTATTAACTGGGTCTGCTGTAAAATCTTATACCTATGGCTTGCCACACGATTTTAATTGTTTTCTTTTGTGGCCATTCAATGGGAAATAATCAAGGGCTTGATGGTTGCTTTTTTGTTGCCTGCCTCTACATAGATACATATTTGTTTATATGTGCTTTATATTTAAATGTATATAAGAATCACAAAGATGAAATGACTTGCGTTTAGAGACCGAGTATAAATAATAATAACAAAGCTGGGCGCTATCAGATCCGGATCTCTGTGCTGTGAGCATTGTTCACAAGAAACTATGGTAATAATAATAGAAATTATATTAATTACAATATATGGGTGCCAGGACACGCGTTACACGATAAATAAATATTAAAAATATACACTCGACAGTTGAACTTTCTGCTTAGGATGGGTTTATCTCTTGGTTACTCCTTTCCATATTCTGTGAAACATTTAAAAGTGCTCCAGCTTCAGTTGGCTGATGTTGTGACCGCCTTTGGCCGCCTTATGTGCTCCGACTTGTGGTACAGGAATTTATACGTTGATTTCTGCTTCTCCGTGTGCTCCACAAAGGATTCTGCAGAGGAAGGATATTGTATTAGATCGGTTAAGGTATATATCAGGTAATTAAAATGGGTTTTAAGCTTAAAATACCCACCGAAGGAGACGTAGCCCAGGTTGTCAGTATCCAGCGCATAGAAGAGCGCCTGAGCCTTTTGTTCGTTAAGCTTGCCGCCGGCGTGTCTCATTAATCGCACAAAGCTTTCTCTGTCAATTTGCTGACTAGATTCGCTGTAGAGCTATTGGATAAACACAGATTAAATAAACTAAACCAAAACTTCTCCATAAATGTATTACATGAATCAGGGCTCGCAGGAAGGTCATGAGTTCGGAGTTCTTCATCTTGCAGAAGAGGGAGCAGAGCAGGAAGCTCTTCAAGCTCACTGTGCCCATCCGGCGCTAAAAGAAAAGAGGCGGTGAACACCAATTAGAGAGAGAGCTCTTTCAATAGATTCGGCGATCCAACTTACGTGATCGAGCAGGGCAAACAGCTTGTGCAGATGCGTGTTCTTGAGATCCACTTGGAGCAGCTCGCCAAACGTGATGATGTCCAGCCTGTCAGTGTTCGACAGCCGCAGGAATCCCTTACACAGCTCCGCATCCCGCTGGCTATCGATCAGACCCAGCTGCTCGATGGTTCGCTCGATCTCCACGATGTCGCCGGGAAAAGGGATCTTCATGTCCCGTGCACGGCTCATCACGATAACGTCCTCGAAGGAATAGTCGGAGGTGGGAACGCCCAGAGCTCTGGAAAGTTTGGTTTGTTATTCAAATGATCTTGTTTATAATGCAGTCGTGTGTAATTAATTAACAATGAAACATTTTCGATATATATTTGGTTGAGAGGTAGAAAATCAAAGACTTTGCATCAAATATTTATTTTTGTTGCAATCCACAAGTACTTTCATTAAATTGATTTAGAAGTCGATTTAAAAAAAAAAAATTTGTTTACTTTTTAAAAGAAATAAAGGCTTTGATGTTGACCATAAAATCGAATATAGTTGCTATAAATAGGAACGGTAATGGCCAATTTAATGTCTTCAATTTATACATTTTCAAAAATTTCCATTCCCGAGAAATTCTGCTCCACTTACTTGGCCATCACCTCGCGCACATTGTTGGCATACAGATTGGCATCGGCCGTTTCATCCGCCGATGGTGTGTACACGGGCAAGTACTCAACCTCGCACCGGTTATAAAATTGCGTCATCGTCAGCCAGAGAAGTCGTAACCTAAATACAATTACAAAATACAAATTTAGAAATGATTTTTCCACAAACCCACCACCTTTCCTATAATCAACACCCCGTTGGTACTCACACTCCGGGTCCGTCCCAGGTCCAGGTGAAGGTGTCATATTTATTCGGGTACCTGATGAGCACCGGCTGCACGGGCACGCCGGGATAGAAGGCTCCTGGCTTAAACTTGATCAGGGCCGTGCGGTTGGTGCAGGTGCCCTCGGCGAAGATGACCACCTGCGGCCAGTCGTCGGTGGAGCGGGCTCGGTCCACAATGTCCTTGATGGTGTTCTGGCGCGAGTTGGGATCCTCGCGCTGCACGTAGATGGGCTGGGCGTAGTTGATGATGCGCCCGAGCAGCGGTATGTCCGCCGTCTCCCGCTTGGCCACTATCGAGGGCGGGCCACTGGCCACGACCAGGATGGAGTCCACGTAGGAGGAGTGCGGAGCCACCACCAGAATCGGGGCTTCCCTCGCTGTCGCCGCCCGGCCCTTCATGGTGACGTAGTGGAACGATCCGAAGGTGTACACCATTCGCATGCCACAGGCGGTCATGTATTGCATTTGTCTGGAAAGCATGAAGTATATAAGCAAGAGCTTCAGGTAATACAGGTTGGTGTACTCACTTCCGCCAGCCGGTGAGGGGCTTCTCCTTGAGATCGTCCAGCGTCATTCCATAGAGACCAATGCAGGCAAACATCCACGCGGAGATCAAGGAGAGGACACAGCCCACCACGCGAATGGGCAGCAGCAGCACTGTCAGCACATAAACCTGGAAAAGGATTACTCATTAATATGAAGCGTTAATAAACTTTATAAATTCTAAGGTCCTTCATAAATATGTACTAAAATATAAAAACTTATAAGAGCTCCTGTTTTCAAGACTTGTGTTACCATTCCGATATTTTTAGGAATATATTTTTTAACGTAGATTGATAACCTTTTCTTTCTTTACTTTATTTATGCGATTTACATTTGATTTACTTATCACGTTTGATTTACTTATGATATAAATACATGTCTTAAAAGTAACTTTCATGGCCTGCAAGATCCTTAAGAGTTCACTTTTAAGACGAAACTATATTCTTCATAGATTTATGTACATGGGTCCACAAGATGAAGCACCTAAAGGACCAACGACAACCAGGCGGCCATCAGGCAGAAGCCTCCGACGGTGGCGTACGGCTGCATCCACCTGTCGCCCGTCAGAGCACGGTAGTACATGGGACCGCTGAACAGCAGCGTGCCCGTGGTCATCAGTGATCCAGTGAGCACGGGGTAGTGGGCCAGGGGCATGGCCATCATGGTGAAGGAGTGCAGGAAGTGGATGCGATTGGCCACGTCGGCGTAGGCCTGCGCGTCCAGCTGCTCCCTTACGTTGTCCATGTCGTTGAGCACGTACTTGCAGTAGGCCCCCATAAAGATGGCCGACGCCCCGCCAATCCCGGCCAGCCGCACCCAGTGGTAGTGGCCTCCGGCGAGGCAGTACAGCGAGCCATGTGGGCGCACATAGTGCAGGACGCAGGGAGGCTGCTCCTGTGGCATCTCCTGTGGCCACCACAATCCGACAGTGCGAAGGAGCGCAGAGGCTGCCGAGATGACCATCTGGCTGACAGGATTGTCCAGGATCGGGTTATCCAGGGCATCGGCGACTGACATTGTGCAATTGTTGCTCAAACTTTGTTAGCTGCTGTGCTACAATAATTTTGACACAAGCCCAAAAACACAGTTAAATACAGTGGAAATTCCATAACAAAAATTTCTATCTGCCACAAAAATGTTTTGATTTGTAAACTGTGTGCTACTAAAAGATCTACCTTTCAAAAAATGTTTTGTTCAATCTAAAAAAACTATTTTATAAATATTATTTGAAAGAAACACAAACATTTTTCTCTACTAAACAATGTTAAGAAATATATGCGTTTTAGAAAGGTTTCTTTTTTTCAGGGACTGAAAATAAGAGTGATTTTAAATTGTATTTTAAAAGAACTACTGTGATTTTTATTTGTAAACTTCCGTGAATTTATTAATAAGACTTTTGATCATATAACTTATATTTACAACTAATATAAAATAATAAAATCATATTTAAATCTCAATTAGCTTCAGGAACCTCTCAATTTTATTTATTTTCTCGGATTTCATTGGACATTGTTCGGTACACTAGCACCCGATCAAAATATCGTATCAAAATTACCCCTTATCACAAAAAAAAAGCGAGACCCACCACATGGTTAAATATTCGCATTATTAATATAGACCTTATTAATGTAGACCCCACAAATCAAGTGGCTTCCAAACATTTCCATGTTTACATTCGCCAACTGCCAATAGCCGGGCACTAATCGCTGATAGCGGATCCTTATCAGTCAAGTGGAGGCCCGCCGGGTAACCAACTGAACTTTGCTTGTCGATCCGGCCCTCATGATTAAATCGATTCCAAAAAACCGCTCTGAAATAGCCCGGAAAGGCCACCAGTTGTCTGGAGTAGAGTTTATCAAACAGCTAAACTGATTTAGTACTTCATAACTCGTTAAAGCTGGATCAGAGGTTCCCTTTTTAAATATTTAGCATTCCAAATAATTTAAAAACATAAAAATGCTTATGGCTTGTGTTTAAATATAACAAAGTAGGTATGTATGTAAATATATACCAGTTTTAAAATACACTGCTAAGAGCAAAATAATAGGGCTTAAAACTGTTGACTTATATTAAAAATGTAAAAATGATTCAATATAATTTACCAATAATAATATCGAATAAGTTTTTCAACTAGCTATAATTAAGTTTTAATACAAACTGTTTATTTGAACATAATTTTTATACAAGGTCTATAAATGTTTTGGTCAAATTATAATTGACATTACAATAATAATTTGACCAAAACATTTTTAGAGATAAATGGCCAATTAAATAAAATATGATTTAACCATATATACACATGTTATATTATTAAAGGTGTTAAAAACAGTTATAATATTTTAAAACAGAACGTTTGTACTGCTTTACTACAGGCTAGTTAAACCATATTATTTTAGTTACATTTTCAAATATTATACACTTTTTAAAGATTTCTCATACCATTGTTTTGACCGCGTCTGTTTTTAGAATTTCGCCCAAAGTTACTGCATTTAAACTAACCGGGTGAAGTGCGAGAGCGAGGGGGGCAGTAGCAACAATGTCAGGGCCAGTTGAGTGCCTTGAACTTTGGACGGAAGCGAAATGAAAGCGAAACTGGTTTGTGTTTTGTGCACGCAATGGAATCCCCACACAACCCAGCCCCCATCCTCCCTCCAAAACCCCGCATTAAAGCCAGCTCGAGAGCTTCATTTTTATTCATTTTATTTAGTGGGTCATTGTCTCAATAAGTGCACAAGTGATCTCAGACACTGGACTTAGTCAATAGCTGTCTATTTGTACGCCCCACTGCAGTTATCAAAATTTTTTGTTGTGTTTTGCAATATGGTTTTATTACTCAAGACTTTGAGACTTGACTCAGCGATAGCGCCATTTGGGTGCGTCATTAAGATCGGGTATGGTACGATGTCTACTGATAACATAGAATATGTCTAGCTCGCATTAAATATCCTAAATTTAATTAGCTTGAGCACTTAAAGTATTTTTCTAAAGGTGTTTCTTTACAATATATGTACATATTTACACCTCAACAACTATCAAAAAACAAATATTAATGTTCACTTAAAATGCACTCTGGGAAAAAACAAAAATAACTTAGTCACTTCCCAAATAAATGGTTATTTATTTATAGTATCAGAGTCAACAAACTAAAATCCCGAGAAATCCCTCATCCAATGGGTAAAACAACTCATTTAAAACACGCCATAGACGGAAATTTTCAGTGAATCAGCTAAACTATTTATCATGAGTGAAAGAAAAGGTATGCGTTTGACTTTTAATTATCAAATTCGACCACTATCTTATTGAATTGATACGAAATATAGTCAAACTGATAGCAAAAATGATATATTAGGTTAATTGGCTTTCTGCTAATAATAGATGCAGTAAAACCTATTTAATGTTTACTTTTAAAATATTTAATTTTCTTTAATCGAAAATGAAAGTTGAACTTCTTTTCTACCTAAAATAAAGTCTTTTAAATCAAAACTACTTTATACATAATGTATTGTACGTACAAGTATAATAAATTGTTAACTTAAAGTTTTTTTTAACTCTATGTTTCTCTGCATGTGTCGCGGGCTCCAGCGGAGTTGCCTTTTTAACGGCCGATATCCACCCGCTGGAAGGTGGAACGCCCCCGATAAAGTACGCCGGCCGCCTGCCTTTGTAAATTATAGAGCTTCTATCAGCCGTTTTATTCTGTGAAAAGTTTAACCTTAAATTTAACCTCACACATTATTTCTCAAACCTCGCTTACCGCAGTATGTCCTCCCTCAATCGTAGCCACGCGACAATAGAACGGAAGCTTAAAAAATATGGCCTTACAAATGGCCGCTAAATATGACCGTCCATCGGCCGGTCCAAAAATCCATTACATTTTCTCGATAAATACTAGATCTAGAAACAGCGCCTATCGGATGAACTATCGTCCGACGACATCCCCGACCCCGTGAAGAACCGCTTCACTCAAATCCAAAACTGCAAGTTTGGAGACAGGACGCATTATAATCCTGGATAGGCCGCTGTCGCTCACGCGCACTCTAGCTCGTCTGATAACTCCATCCACTCCAGGGTAGACCTCCTCGATGATTCCCTTGCGCCATTCTCTTCGGGGCAAGGCTGGATCGCAGACGAAGACCATGTCACCCTGGCGAATCGGCTCCGTCCTCCGGCACCACTTCTCGCGGCGCACAAGTGTAGGCAGGTACTCCAAGACCCACCTCTTCCAGAAACGGTCCCTCAGTAGTCGCGCTATTCTCCACTGCTTGCGAGTAGCGCACTCTCTGGGCAGTTCAACATCTTCGCCAGGCGTGTCGGGCAAATTAGCTACTCCCTTGAGTAGATCATTAGGCGTCAGGGGTGCTTCCTGGTCCGCGTCCACCGGCAAATGGGTGAGCGGACGCGAATTCACGATGTTTTCCGCTTCAATAAGAAAACTCACCAATACGTGATCCCGTGGCGCCACCTCCTTCAACGTGTGGCGCAGGACTCTCTTGACGCACTGCACCATTCGTTCCCAGACTCCACCTTCAGATGGATTTATTGGGCAATTGAAAACCCACTCGATTCCTCTGCCTGAGAGCTCTCCTTGTATCCTCTCCGGCTCAAATACGTCACCAAATCGTTTGGCTTCCCTGTCAGCTCCCACGAAGTTCTTGCCGTTGTCGCTGCGCAGTTTGTGTACTGGCCCTCGACGGCAGACGAAATTCCTGATCGCAATTATGCAGGAATCCGTCGACAGGTCATGCGCCAACTCCAGATGTACTGCCCTAGTCGTCAGGCACGTGAATAGGGCCACCCATCGCTTCTCCTTGTGACGAGCCACTGTCACCATCAGTGGCCCAAAATAATCCAGTCCAGTGTTCTTGAACGGCCATCCATCGGCCTCCAAGCGATCCTCTGGCAGGGGACCCATCATCGGCGGCGTCGGCCGCGCTCGTTGCAACTTGCATACGTTGCATCCAGAGATCACCTTCCGTAGAACACGTCTTAGCTTCGTGACCCAGAATTTCGTCCGGATCTCCGTAATCGTAGCATCCACATTTTGATGCTTCATCTTGGCGTGGTAATGGTACACAATCATCTCCGTAAGACTGTGTCGGTGCGACAGAATTATTGGCCTCCTCGCACTGTAAGGCATACACAATGCGGCATCAATTCTGCCGTAGGCTCGCAGTATTCCACGCTCATCAATGTAGGGCATCAGCCCCCGAATGTCGCTCCCGTTGGCGACTCCTTTGCTGTCTTCTGTCGACCGCATCTCGTCGTGAAACACCTCTCTTTGAGCCTGTCTGACCAACAGGTTCTCCGCTGACTCACACTCTGCTGCAGTGAGTCCGTACACCTCGAGCTTGCTTCTCTGTCCACGGCCCTTGCGCGTGAACCTTAGGACCCAGGCTGTGGTCCTGAGTAGCCGACTGTAGCTCGAGAATCTCTGAAAGCAAATAAAGTAGTCGTTTGCCGCAACCAACGCAAACTCACTTGGCATTTCTTTGTCATCATTAATCTCCGGATCTCGTTCAACTCCGGATTTAGGCCTCGGCCAGCTGCTTGTTGGCTGCCTCAAAAACGCCGGTCCGCCTAGCCAACATGACGTCTGAGCGAGGTCCAAGTGGCATTGCGAACGCTTTGCATCGTCTGCCGCATTGTCGGCGGTTGGCACCCATCTCCATTGGGATACCTTCGTTGACTCCAAGATTTCCGCAACACGATTGCCCACAAACTGTTTGTAGCGGCGGTGTGTGCTGCCGATCCATCGCAGCACCGTCTTGGAGTCCGTCCATAACACAATATCCTTGATGGCTACACTGTGTTCCTTCTTCACAGTATCCATCAGTCTCGTACCAAGAACTGCTGCTTGCAGCTCTAGCCGCGGGATCGACATTGTTCTCATCGGGGCGCACCTCGTTTTGGCACATACAAAGCTCACCAGCACGTCGTCGTCTTCGTTAGTGACCCTCCAATAGGCCACGGCTGCAAATGCTGATTGACTTGCATCAACGAAAACGTGCAGCTCTGTTTCCCGTACAAATCCACGCCCAAAATAATGGCGAGGACATCGGAACTGTCCCGCGGCGTCCATATCTTTGCGCCAACTTGCAAAGGCTTTGTTGATTTCCTCAGGTAGTGGTTCATCCCACTGGATTTTCTGCCTCCAAATCTCCCGTAGCAATAACTTCGCTGTTATCATGAGGCAGCAAAGAAATCCCAGGGGATCGAACGTAGACATAACCAAGCTCAAATACTCCCTCTTGGTAGGGGGCCGATCGCAGTTCAACACACTGCTCGGGACTCGATGATACTTCACATTGAATCTGAAGTCATCTGTGGCTGCTTGCCAACACATTCCCAGAACTTTCTGTTCAGACTCACCCCATACGACGCACTCGGCTCGTCCAGGTGGACCCAAGGCTGTCTCCACAACGGGTGAGCTTGATGAAAACTGGCATAACTCAAAGCCAGCGTTCGCATGTATCTCCTTCACTCGGATAGATACGCTGATGGCTTCGCTCTCGGTAGCGAAGCTGTCCACATAGTCATCCACATAATGACAATCTATGATGGCCTTGACTGCTCTCGGATCCGAATGCCCAAACTCGTTGGCATTCACAGTCTTTACGTAATGTGCAGCGCTTGGTGAGCAGGCTGCTCCAAAGGTCATTACGTTCATCTCGTAGACATCAGGATCCCTGTCGTCGTTGCCATCTCTCCACAGGAAGCGTTGAGAACATCTGTCCTCGGGACGGATCAGGACTTGATGGAACATCTCCTTGATGTCCCCACAAACTCCGACGGCTCCTTCTCTAAAATGAAAAAGAACAACTGGCAAGGGCTTATAATGCTGCGGCCCCTTGTCCAGCACCGAATTCAATGATGTTCCTCCAACCTTGGCTGCAGCGTCGAAGACCAACCGAATCTTTCCAGGCTTGTTCGGGTTTTCGACTCCAAAATGAGGCAAATACCATAGCCTGTCGCTTTCCACAGCGACCTCGTTAGGCTCTAATCGACGAGCGTATCCTTTAGACACGTAGTCTCTGATGATCCTGGTGTAGACCCGCGCGAACTGCTCGTTGCGCTTCATCTTCTTCTCGACGGTGACCAACCGCTTGTACGCCATATCATAGCTTGGTGGCAGCACAATGTGGTCATCCTTCCATAATAATCCTGTCTGGTAGCGTCGCCCCACTCTCACCGTGGTATCTTCGAGTATACTTTGTGCCCTTGCGTCGTCGCTGCCTGCGACCAGTGGCGCAAGCTTGACCCCAAAGTTCTCAATATCGAAGTAGTCTTCCACCATCCTCTCAATAGTGTCATCCGTTGGCACAGCTAGGAGGCAAGACATCGGTGATGGCGAAGTTGATTGTCCACTTACCGGCCCAAAGACAACCCAGCCCAGCTCGGTTGCGGCCGCATACGGTCCCTCTCTGGCAAACCGTCTCGTTCTAAGTGGAAATCCTAAGTGTCCGTGATCCAATCCGATGAGCAATTTCGGCTTCACGTTGCTGTAGGGCCTCATTGGAAGGCGTGCATCCTTATGCACGCCTTGGACATCTCGTCGGTGCAAGGTCTGCATCGGCAAGCTCAGGTCCGGAACAGAATATACGTTCCGCAACGCATGACGAACTTGTTTGCCTGCTCCACTTATGTGCAGACTTACCACGTTGGTAGGCTGTCTGGTTGCTCTACCTCCAAACCACTGAATGTTAAGCAGTCGGTGCTTGCCTTGTACTCCTAGATCTCTTCTCAACTCGTCGTCGATCATCGTGACGGAAGACCCTTCGTCCAGGAGTGCATACGTATTCACTCGTCGACCGGCTCCGTACAGCGTAACTGGCAGTATACGGAACAGTAAACGACCTCCTTCTGCGTCGACACAGCTTAAATTCCTCTGTATGGGCCCATCCGCTGCCTGCGGCGTCCCTCTATCAAGGTTACGTCTCTCTATGGGCTGATCCGCTGCCTGCGGCGCCCTCTGGAAACAGCCACTTGCTGGTTTCCCACGTTGTACCTTCTGTCGCCGCCTTGCTGCGGCGACATTCTGCGTTGGCCGTCTGCCCAATGTAGCAGGCGGTGATGCCTCTGCCGGCATCCATTAAGTTGACACTCACCATGTGAGTTACAGGATCTGCTTATGTGACCACTTCGTAGGCATACAAAACAAAGTTTATGCCTCCTCACATACCTCCACCTGTCTGGCGGTGAAGCTCCGTTGAATTCTCTGCAGTCCCAGACTGCGTGTTGTCCTCCACAAATTTGACAACCTCGGTGACGACTCTCCTGTTGGTCGCCCTGATCATGGTCGATGCTTGCATGCAGCACTCGACGCCTTGGTTCTTTCCCTTCGACGTCCACGATTGTACATACCACATTCGCGTACTCCGTCAACCAAGCACTAAAATGAATAATGGTTGGGAAAGATAAATTCATCGCAGCATACCTTGCCCACTCCACTCGCTTGCTTGTAGGGAGCTTGGCCACAAGGTCTTCCATTAAAGTTGGATTCCCCAAATGCTGATCTGCCTTCGCTGACTGCAGGAAGGCTGTGAGGTTACTCACACGGGTTGCGAAAGGAACCATCTTCGCTAGGTTGTGCTCCGAAATCGGAGGCACTTCTCGAATACTACTTAGCTGGCTGCGTATAAGTTGCTCCGGTCGGCCATACCTAAAGCGCAGCTGCTCCACCACAGCGCTGACGTTTCTTGGATGGATCAGGAGAGACTTCACGGTCTCACGTGCATCATCCTTCAGCGCCTTCAGCAATCGTTGATTGTTCTCCAGATCCGTGATGTTGTACGCTTGTGTCGTTTCAGTAAACGCACAATAGAAGATCGGCCAATCCTCCGGCTGACCTCCAAACGTGGGCAGATCTGGAAGCTTGCGTGGCATATAGTTTCCGTTCGGCGTTGTCAAGGTGTAGGATCCAGTTGATGGCGTTGGCGTCATGCTCTGGATACTCACGCCCGGCTGCACAAACACATGTGCTGCCTGTGCAGTGCTTGTTGCACAAAATGGCGACTGATGACTGCTACATGTTAGCAGTGTTGATCCGCTACAAGATGGCGTCCCGACCCCGTAATGTGGGGTCGCCTCGCCGCTCTTTGACAATGGCGGACAAATTTGCGTCCTCAGTAACGCCGTACTGTCCACGCTGACTCCGTTCGCTGTAACGGAATCGCCTGCAGTGCTCAAGTTGTAACGGGCTCTTACCATTTCCAGCTCCTTCTCCAACGACGCGATTCTTTCCAAAAGATCTGCCGTTGGTAGTGGCATGTTCTGTTCTGGTACGAGAACTGCAGCTAGTGTTGTAGTGATTACAGGTTGGGGAACTGTAACCGCGGTCGCAGTGGTCTGGCTGGGATTAGGCGGCGCCATGGTGGTCACTACCTTCTGCTGCTGCTTGTTCCCTGCACCACTGCTTCCAGGCGTAAGAGCCACACTTGTTGTAATAGGGGTCCGTGCCGCTATTATTCGTGCACTTCGTTTGGGTGAATGTTGCATTCCGCGTATTCCACCCGCAAGTTCCAATAAAATGGCGCTGTCTGCGCCCACTCAACCAACGTCGACGCCTTCCGCGTGCACTTCGGGATGCCTTCCGCGTCCCCTTGTTGGTTGTCCACGCTGTTTGCGTCTATAACATGGATGCCTTCCGCATCCTCGGCAATTCTATAACTGGACCCTGCGTGCCCGCTCTCCAGCGCAAATTGCCCTTGCAGTCGTCTCAATAGGACTGCGAATAAAAGAACATGTCGCGGGCTCCAGCGGAGTTGCCTTTTTAACGGCCGATATCCACCCGCTGGAAGGTGGAACGCCCCCGATAAAGTACGCCGGCCGCCTGCCTTTGTAAACTATAGAGCTTCTATCAGCCGTTTTATTCTGTGAAAAGTTTAACCTTAAATTTAACCTCACACATTATTTCTCAAACCTCGCTTACCGCAGTATGTCCTCCCTCAATCGTAGCCACGCGACAATAGAACGGAAGCTTAAAAAATATGGCCTTACAAATGGCCGCTAAATATGACCGTCCATCGGCCGGTCCAAAAATCCATTACATTTTCTCGATAAATACTAGATCTAGAAACAGCGCCTATCGGATGAACTATCGTCCGACGACAGCATGATATGGTAATTTATAATAATAAAAGTAAAATAAAAAGTAATTAACAATTGACATTAATTTTTCCCCTGTGCATCTATTACCCGAAATTAGATCATTTCCCGGGGCAATTCTGCACTGATCCGTAAACAAGCCGAAACACTTGTGTTTGCCTTTGTTTATTATTGTGCTATTGTGGCTCGCAGCAATTAGTGCTAAGTGCAAATAGCGAGCTTTAACAAAATATCACATAAGAATTACGGGACGTGAAGGGTGGGACGTGGTATGGGATATTTTCCGATGGCAGGTTCTCCCATTAACCCACGTGTGAGAAAGTAGAGCCGTTTTAATGATTATCCAGCGTTTTAAAAGCAATAAAGCACCTGACACTGCACTGGGAGCAGCGATAACGTGTCGGGTTAATCGGTGGGGTGATATTTATTGGGGGTTTTTGCGGGTGAGTGTGGAACCCGAGCCTTCTCATATAACAAAAGAACTGAACGGAGGAAAGAAATCACTGGACTGACTATAAAGATACCCGGTAATCTTACTATTTGGTTAAAGCTTTGTGAATTGGGCTATAAAAGTTTTATAATTGTCATTGCTTTGGGTGCGAAGTCATTTGCATTATTTATTCAAGTGTATTTTTATAAAAATTAAATGAATACCATTAGAGCGACAGAAAGGTTTTCAGACAGTTAATAAAAACTGACACCCATTTAAAAAGAATATCAGTTATAGAAATATGTTATATTTACATGTATACTTAGTGCTACAAATATCTTTTATTTTTCACAGCATTCAACACTTTTTTAAGCGATTTTTAAAACTTGCGCATCTCAAAGGTTTTCCTTTATCTAAATATATCGTCTTCTACCCAATACCAAATTTGTTCTTTAAATCTATAGGTCTTTCTTTATGATCTCCTATAATATTTTGTATCTTATAGGTTTCGGTGTATCCCAAATATGACCTTGTAAGAAAATTAGGTCTTTAGAGCTTTATTAATGGTTTCAATCTGTATCTGTAGGATCCCCTTCTACGTATGTATCTTATACCAATATACCCTCCTTCTTTTTCAAACACCCATTGAAAGGCAGAGACAAGAAAGAAAACGGGAATAAAGCGGAACAAGACGTCCATTTACTTGGTAGGTGCGAGCGAGAGAGACACAGATTTCTGCCAATAACAATAACAACAACAATAACAGCACACATGCCAAAAGAACCGGCGTCGCAGCAGCAGCACCAACAACAATAATAGTGGGGCGTAACAACAACAAAGAGAACAAGAAAATCATACGATTCTCGCTGCCACCAGCTAAACGCTGACGTAGGCAGCGACGTCGGCAGTGGCAGATAAAAAAAAGAGGAAGAAGCAGTAAAAAAGGCGAAAAGGAACAAGAACATTGACCAATGTAACGGCAAATGCATGTCAAGTGCAATGCGAAGGTGAGAGAGGGAGAGCGAGCAAGAGAAAGCTCTCACTCTCCAGTGGAGATCGCACATGTGCCCGATTTGCATGAATGAAAGAGGGAGATGGACTGGAGAGGGGGGAGGGGGAAGAAGGACCGGAATTGGTTTAAAAAAAAAACGTTACTCACCTTGGCCACCTCGATGTGACTGTCGATTTCGATGCGATGGACAAACGGATTGATGTAGTTGTACCCCTTGGAGGCCCACGTATCCTCCTCGGAGTCCCGCTTCGAGAGGCTGGCCACTCCCACATCGCCGACACCGCCCACCACCCCCGCGGGGGGCGGCACTTCGTCGCTGCCCGTCGTCTTAATTGTCGACGTTGTCATTGCCCCCTATTCTCTTTTCTCGTTTCTTCTCGCACTCTTCTTTCACTCCAATCACACCACGCACTCCCGCACAGCGGTAAAAAAAATATAAATAATAATAACAATAACAATAGTCGGCCTTCGTCGGACTTGGCTTGTTTCTAGTTTCAACTGCTGACTTTAGACTGGGTTTTCTGTTTGGCTTCCAATCGGATTTATAATCGCGTACCAATCGGATTCATATAAACCGTAAACTGAAATCCCATAGTATGGTTATTAGAATCGCGAGCAACAACAACAAATTCCGTTTTGCAAACTCTTCGCTCGTCGCACTGCGCAGTTTCCCAACACTTTTTTTTGGCGGACCCTTTGCAGCACTGCTTATTTATCGGATAAATACCAGGAAAATACGAAAACAAATACCGAGTTCTATTTCTGCGGATCCGGCAACTCTGGTTGTCGGTTTCAAATTGCTAGTTTAAAAATAAAAGCTGGTTTAAAACAATCAAACTATTTAACACGTTTACGACTCTTGCAAGCTAGATTGAAATTTACATTTCCAAAGTAGTATATTTTACAAATTTTTTTTTTCCAAATAAAGAAATAAATATGTATTTTTTTACACTATTCTCATTGACCACTAAGTTTGGGTAGTTGGTTTGTTTAATGGAATAAAATAAACCTAATAAATGTTTTGTTATTATTTATTTATTAGTTTGTTCATCTGATAAGAATATCTCAAATAAGTTGTTCAGTTGTTTCTCTGAAACAATTATCATATAAACTTCTCTATTTATAGAACTAAAAAACAAATGCGTGGGACATTAAGTATGCAGTTTTCAGTTACTTTCGTATTGAAACTCTGCGCCTCTGGCAACGCTACTTAAAGCGCGCGCTTAAATTTAAATTCAAACAGGCAGCTCTCCTTATTTTTGGCCGTTTGCCTTTCCTTTCACGTGCTTTTTCAGTCCAGACGGAGCATCATCATCGCGCCACCCAATAAATTTAATGGCACGAGTCGGTGCGGTCTAATCTGGCCTGGCAGCAGACCCACCCCAACCCACAGTTCACGGCCCCGTCGTCTGATGTGTCTGGAACGTGTTTTGTTTTTTTTTGCCCAAAAATCAAACTTTACGATCTCCATCGAAACCGTTTCCAAGTTTCCAAGGCAAGAAACAAATGTCTGGGCTGTGGGGCTATGTGTTTTTGTGGCTTTATCAGCTCTAGCACTATGGGAACCAGTTTTATTCCGTTCCGTCTCATTTGTTAGTTTTCGAGATAAAACGGGTTTCGCAGTATGAGATGATCACTTGCAATCTTCATTTCGAGGGGGTCGGCGGGCGGCATTAACTGTTATACTCTCTCGCCGGTGACCTTGACGAAGTTTATTCGCCGCCCTTTACCCCGTGACCTTGCCCAACTTAAAAGCGAAAGGAGTGCCAGATTGGGGGGAGTATTGCACATACTATACTATATGGTGAAGTTCCTCTAGTTGAATCACAGGCCCCCTTTTCCGCCGCCTGCCGCGTAATCAGCCAACCGCTTCCAAGGCCGAACGAGCGATTTTTAATGACTGCGTTTATTAATGGATTTCCGATACATATAGTTTTCGATTTTTAATCTTTAAAACTGGTAACTGTGTGGCACTGCATTGTGTGCGTTTTTAACAAGTCAGAAAACTAGAAGCTAATAAGTTAAAATAAAATCTTTATACCATGTAACATGGATTTTGTTGTATAAAAGCTAACAAAGAGTTGTAATAACCAGAACAAAAGTAATCTTATTAGTTTTTATTTTCTTTTGGAGCTAGTATAATTTTTTTTCTATTGATAGGATTTGTTTTTAAAATAATAATTAAATCACATTTATTTTGCAACTATTGTTGTATTATTAAAGAAAAAACTTAGAAACTTATAACTTATAAATTTACATATGTGTATGTGAGTCTTATGTCTTAACGACTGAACGACTTGTTTTTAGTTTAGTTTAAAAATAGTTCGTGTGTGGATACATTTGTATTTTTTGAGTGCGTGTTTTTAATATTATATTATATTTTTTGCGCGTGGATACAAACATGTGCGTTTATTTTACCCGTTACTTGTAGAGCAAAAGGGTATACCTGACCGTCTGTCCGGATTAACGTCGAGATCTTAGGAACTACGGGATTCAGAAGAGCTGCATAACATTTAATATGATAAATGAAATAATTAGAAATAATGCTGTTTGTATTTTATTTTTAATGGGTTATCTTGTTATGGTTTATCGGGGCGATTGTGGAAATTGTAGATGAGATTTTTTTAACTAAGATAGATTTATATTTACAAAGTTTATTTCGTTAATTTTTTACAACAATTTCTAGCTACGAAATGGAAAAAAAAAATAATAACTAGTAAACTTAAACTTAGATAAAAGTCGGCAATAAATTGCTTTGTATTCAAATTAACATAATTATTTGTTATTATTTCTTATTTGTTCTTCTTTAAGTTATATGTACATACATATGTATTTATTCATAAACATGTGCGTTTATTTGTTGTGGTTTTTTATTATACGAATGTATGTATTGTCATTTTTCAGTGAATTTCTCTGGGTTATTTTGAACATTTTTTATGGGGTTTTTGTCGCTAATTTCGTTTTTATCTATTTATCTGGTTCTCTTCCCCGTTTTTCTGGCCGATGATTTTTCCGCATTTTGACCAGGCGTCACGTGAAGTTATTCACAGTTGCCAAAAACGTATTATAATTAATGACTTTTGTTTATAAGCGAAGGCCGGCGATTTTCACAAATTTTCCATGCGATTTCGTTGGCTGCATTGACCCCTTCAAGTGGGAGCGAGACAGCGAAAGAGAGAGAGGAGAGCGTCTGAGTGGGCGACGTCATCACCATTGACGTCACAGCCGTCGTTATACAGAGAAGGAGCTAATATCATACGATAAAATGCTGTAAAAATCAATTATTTTGTATATACACAGGCACAAGCGATGAGCAAGCGCACATGGGCAAACCCAGTCGGAAGTGGAACGCATCCATAAGGGGTGATGGATAGCATCCGAAGCATGCATGCATGCATGCCCGATCGGTGACTTTCTCGCTTCCTTTTTACAGCAAAGCGGAACACGCCGGATGCTATCCGATTCATCGCTCCCTGGAGCGCTCCCTTTTCATGCATCGGGCATGTGTGCAACTTCGGGAAACGTTCGGGATTGGTTTCCATTTTTCCCTTCCAAAAAGTGCGTTCCGGAACGTATCTTTTGGTGTGTTCTGGATGCGTTCCAAAAGGTGCGTTCCGGAACGTATCTTTTGGTGTGTTCTGGATGCGTTCCAAAAAGTGCGTTCCGGAACGTATCATTTGGAGTGTTCTGGATGCGACTCTCACGAGTGAAAAAATTAGTTGTAGTCGATTTAAAAATGTGTTTTTTTATTTAATTTTATTATTCATTCTTTAATTTTTTTAATCTTTTCAATATTTTCAAACAAACTAAAATTAAATTATACTAAATTAAATTATACTAAAATTAATTATACTTAATCAACTACTTCGCCATTATTTTCAAAATCGTTGTCCTTGTCCGGTCCTTTGTTCATTTTTGCCGTCGGTTTTCAACCTCAAGTCCAGAAATATTTAGATTTAGGTCCAGCCCAAACAGAAACGAAAACAAACAGAGAACAAAAAGAGAGAAACCGCACCTTAATTACACAAAAATAAAAATTAAATTTAATACTTACAATTGTTTTTGATGTTGAAGTTCTTCCATAGTCAAAATCCATCCATGAGGTCATACAAAAAATAAAAACAATAATTAGTTTGTATAATGTTGTGATAAATTCTTATTCGGCACACTACAGGTACGTACGAACACTGTACATAGGCTAAAATCTTAAACAATTAAATGTTATGAGTGGTCGAGTAAGAATTATTTTAAAAGCACTTTCTTTATTACAGTACTCACACAAAATTATTTTTGGTTGGTTATTGATATTTTACCTCGTCAAGAGATAATATTGTTTATTTTTTATTTTCACTAATCACCGCACTATACTTACTTGGCAAAGAAGAGCACTTGGTTTGTTTTAAAGAACTATAAACAAATAAAACGATTAAAATTGGTTTAACCGAAAAAAATTACACTTAACTGGTCAAATTCCAAAAAGCAAGTGAAAAAGAAATGCATAAGAAACGAAAAAACCGCGCGCGTTCTTGCAATATCTCTTTTGTTCTTTTCATTTGTTTTTCAAGACCACCGTTTTATAGACTTTCATTTCATATTTTGCATGCCATGGATACGTTCCAGATGCGTTCCTATGGAAGCTATAATTGCACCGATCGAAAAAAACACGAACGATCGGCAAGCGTTCCGGATTTCGGCAAGGGTTCGGCTGCGTCGTAAGAGAAGCTACGATTGCACGGACCGCACCTTTTTTGCCTTCCAAAAGAAGCTATAGGGAAGTGATGACTTGGGTTGCATCCAGCATGCCAACTGGATGCTGTCCAATTGCATCGCATATTTTACTGTGGAAAAAGATGCGATCGGGATGCGTTCCGGATGCATGCCGAACGCCGACCGCACCAAAACTTCCGACTGGGAAGCCCCACACATTCACAGAAACTCCCACACTCGCAGCTATCGGTGAGTGTGTGTTTGAGTGTGTGTGTGTGTGTGTGTTATGGGGCGAGCCCCCAAAACTGGATTCCCAAAAGCGGACTACAAAAAATGGCAGAGACGTCGACCGCGTATGACAGTTGAAGGTGACACAGGACAGGACATGTATAACAGTTCTGTAATTCCAACTTTGGCTGACGAAATCGGGGAACTTTTAGGCGTGGTTGGTTGGGCGGTGAAAAGGGAAACCTAACTGGAACCAGTGGAATTTTTTATATCTGTTGGGCTTCCCTTAAAGAACCTGAATTCAGAAACACTTCTGTGTTGAAGGGTAATTTCCGTATCTTTAACTGGCAACAACGTGAGTTCCATTAAGATCAAGGACTACAAATTACTAAAACATAAAATAAGTGCTTGACGAAATTGGTATTAAACTAAATGCACTTGGTTATACATTTTTAAGTAAGAGTTTTTTAACTTAAAACAATCATAAAAACATATGTATACCCTTAAAAATAACCATAGTGCAAAGATCGCTAAAAACCGAATCGTAAATATAATATTTATATTTAAAATTACATATGTACCTATATATTCGATTGAAGCTTTATCAGCTCTTTATAAATGTAGCAATAGCCCCAAAATAATTCTTTGTTTGTGTTTTATAACACGATTTTTATACTCTTCGATCATTCACAAACAAAGTGTAGCTGCACTTGAAATGGTGTTACTTACTGGTCAGCTGTCATCGTTGCTCATTTTTAATGCGCTGACTCATCGTGCCAATGCACCTGTTGTGTGGTCTTATCACATATTATCACAATCCTACACATACATTGTGCATAGTACATACATATGTACAATGCTTAAAATAAAAAATACAGTAGAACCTCTGTCACAATTGTAACTCCTTTTTATACTCTTCAACTTTTTATCTTATTTCCATAGCAACAATCAGGTCTAGAAATTTTTTATTTTAAAGAAACTTTGGATTGAACTTAAAATTAATCGGAATAATCCTCGGAATAATCATCCCACTCTCACTCCCCCTCGTTTCCCACCCATGAACTTCGCAATTCGCATTTTAGCAATTTCCGTGGTCACTGATAAGAGGGTCCAACTGAAAAAGAAACAACAACGGCGACCACTCCTTGTCTCGTTTGCCATTATAATAATGTAGTTGCCTTTTTATGCACTTACCTTTGAGGTTCCCTATCGATAAAACAGGTGATTTTCTTAGCAATTGTTTTTACCAGTAACTTTATGAATGTAAAAAACTTTTCCAGGGGAAAAGCTGTAAGCGAAAGATCTTTAATCATTAGCAAAGAACCAAAATCGCTTAAATTCAGGAATTGAGTTTTTATAAAGATTATTTCTTAAAATGGGATGTTTTCATTTTTTCGGGTTCTAAATATATCCATATATTTATAGGTCGTAAGTAAATAAATATATTATTAAAATGAACACATTTTTTCTAGTAAGCCACTCACAAAATACTTACAGCTGATATAAAACGTTAAAACTAAAAATACTTAAAATATTCTTCCTTAAACTGTTTTGTTTTGGAATATAACTTTTAATAGAGGCTTTCAAGGGTATTCCACACTTCGGTTTGCAATTAATTCTAATTTGCTGGTCTTTTCTTTATTATTTTATGTGTTCGATTGCCGTCTGTGTGTTCCTGAGTAACGGAACGTGTAGCCAAGCCAGATAAACAATTAATCACTTCTGTCGGACCCACTAACACATACTCACACTGTTCGACACACCTACTTTGTACATACGCACGTACATATGTATGTGTTCATATGTACAAGAGAGACGCTCCCCCGCATCAAAATTCATTGAATTTTTAATGCACTTTGCACTTTGTGCTTTTTTTTGGAACTTTATTGCCAAACTGGCGTAAACAACTTATGAATTTTGTTATTGTGGCGAAATAATTTCGCAAGACACGTGCTCAGTTTGCATGCGGGAGGGAGGAGGGAGTTGGAGAAACGGAAAGAGGGAGTTGTGGCTGTAGTTGCAGTTGTTGCTTTGCCGTTGTCTTTGCCCCCAGACGTCATCGCACTCTCTTTTCCTCTCTCTCCATCAGGGGGCGTGTGAGGCGATTGTGAGTGAATGGAATATGTGCACACCAGGGGACAATTTATTAGCAATGTTTAAAATCGTAATTTTTACACAAAAACTGCAATGTGTGTAACTTCTAACCAGTAAAAAATAAAATTTTGGAGCTAGGCTTTTTACCATGCTATTTTCATAACATGTGGCTTAAATTAACTTCAGAACTTAAGAAAGTTTTACAATACTAAAATAATGAATTATGAAACAATTACCAAAACACAATAAATCCCAATTAATTTCTTTAAATTCTTTAAGCTTCTAATATTTCCCCCCCAACTGTTGGTGTCTGGTCTTGTATAACAGTTATGAAGCCACATGCCAGCACACACATTTACAAACTAATGGTATGTAAATATGTGTATATGCATATTTACTCTCACTTGTAGTTGGAAACGTTTAGTTGTTGTTGCTGCAACTGCGGACGAGCCTCTTTGAGCAGAGAGAGAATGCAAAAAGAACTGCATACGAAAAAATGCAACGGCCACATGAAATTGCACATGAAATTTAGCTGCGAAAACATGAAAACCCCCATCGGCAACAACAAAATTCCATTGAACCAGAGAGGAACTTCGAGCTCGGTGGCACGTACATACAAACTCAAGCAAATATGGGGGGCAGGGTGGGGAGACGAGCCCACGGACACCGAAAACACATATACACATATTGTATGTACATTTTCGGAAAATATTAAAACGAGGATGTTGACGCGTCGCCAGAATTCGAGAGCGCTAAGAGATGGAGAAAGGGGGTGGTGGGGAAAGTGGCGGCCAACAGCTAAGCAAACTCGCTCTCCCATTTGTCGAGTAAACTGAGAAAGCCGCTCTCTTTGTCTCAGCTGGACTGGTACTGTTATACTGATACCATCAGAGAGGAGAGCGCAGTTCAAAAGCCCTGCTCGGGAGGGGGGAGGGTAGGGATCGGAAAGGGGGTTCAAGGAACGCAGCCTACACTCAGCTAAAAAAAAATCACTCATACATTTTAAAGACTTTCAAATGCCCTATTTGCATTTAATCGTGTTTTATCACTGAAAAGATCGTGTTTTATCACTGATATGTGTATATGTAGTAAGATACGAGTATTTTAAGAGAGTCTTCGTAAATCCAACAAATGTTTGCATATTTACACTTTTAGTTATGTACTATTATTATTATTCTTACTGGCTTACGTGTTGTATATGTAGTACTCACTGAACTTTTAAGACCTTTATGCAACGCGTTGTAAAATCGAGGCGCAACAAATTCCGTGTTAAGCCCCTGTTCCAAACAAGTATTCGATTCCATGATACTCAACAACGTGTAGGGTATCTGTCAAATTGCTGACGACGACAAAAAGCGGATCTCTCACAAGCGGAAGAGAAGAGAGATAGGGCTTTGCCGCTTGGGCCATGTTGTTCCTCGTTTATGCGACAATAAATACAAAATAAAGCGTTTATCCGTGGCTTGTCGCAGACAATTATTGTAAAAGTATTTAAAGTTAACTTCTTAAGTTAGTCAAATATAATAATTAATTTGTTATTGGCTTAAGACTTTGGTTTATGTACCTGAAGTATAATAAAGAAATACTAGCATATGAAGGTTTATAAAAGAAAACCATAAAAAAAAAAGTTATCACAATGTCGCATACAAGATCGCGATATTTGCATCGCATAACTTCTCCGTTTGACTCATTCATCGCCACTCTCTCTCTTGGCCTGGCTCTCTCTGCTGTGCCACGTTCCGAGACCCCAAAGAGGCGTACACATAAGCGCCATATCTCCAAGCAGCCCCCCAATACAAATTTTCAGTTTTGACCTTCAAGGTTCCTTCACGAGGCGCTAGAGAGAGAGCGCAAGAGAGAGCGCTGTAACGGCGCAGCCGGCGCGGGCAGCGAGCGCAGCAGCGGCAGCGACAGCGACAGCGTAAAGTGAGCAGTTGGCGGCGAGTGGAATTAAAAACGTTTCGAGCGGCGCGTGCAGCGGACGAAAATAAAACACGGGAGAGCGGAAGCAAAGCGAAGCAAAGCAAAACTCAAAGACTAAAAGACTCAGAGACACTCGGCGAAAAAAGGCAGCGATAACGGAACGCGAATAAAGACGCGAGTGCAAACAGACATATTTTTTTTACCGTGTGAGTGAGCGATCGCCAAGGAATGGATCGGGAGCTGAACGGGGCCATGAGGAGCGTGTCCATAAATAGCGCCCAACTGAACGGCCACAGTCGTGGGCTAGATGAGACGGACAGGGTGGGCGTGGCGGCGGGGACGGGGGTGGAGGCGGTACTAACAACAAAAGCGACAAATGCAGGCACAGCGACAAATTCAAATGCAACCACAAATCTAACGAACAGCCAGCAGATTGCACTCGCATCCGCTGCAGAGAAAAAGAAGATGGTGCACGAGTTATGTCAGCAGCTGCTGCTCTCGGACGAGCAGGTGCAGGAGCTGTGCTACCGCATCCTGCACGAGCTGCGCCGCGGCCTGGCCAAGGACACCCACCCGAAGGCCAATGTCAAGTGCTTTGTGACCTACGTGCAGGACCTGCCCAACGGCAATGAGCGCGGCAAGTTCCTGGCCCTCGATCTGGGCGGCACCAACTTCCGGGTGCTGCTCATCCACCTGCAGGAGAACAACGACTTCCAGATGGAGTCCCGCATCTACGCCATCCCGCAGCACATTATGATTGGCTCTGGGACTCAGCTGTTCGACCACATCGCCGAGTGCCTGTCCAACTTCATGGCCGAGCACAATGTCTACCAGGAGCGGCTGCCCCTGGGCTTCACCTTCTCCTTCCCGCTGCGCCAGCTGGGACTCACTAAGGGCCTGCTGGAGACCTGGACCAAGGGCTTCAACTGTGCCGGCGTGGTCAACGAGGATGTGGTGCAGCTGCTCAAGGACGCCATCGCCCGGCGCGGCGACGTCCAGATCGATGTGTGCGCCATCCTCAACGACACCACCGGCACCCTAATGAGCTGCGCCTGGAAGAATCACAACTGCAAGATCGGCCTGATTGTGGGCACCGGTGCTAATGCCTGCTACATGGAGCGCGTGGAGGAGGCGGAGCTGTTCGAGGCCGAGAATCCGAAGAAGAAGCACGTCCTGATCAACACAGAGTGGGGTGCATTCGGCGACAACGGTGCGCTGGACTTTGTGCGCACCGAGTTCGATCGGGACATCGATATGCACAGCATCAATCCGGGCAAGCAGACCTTTGAGAAGATGATCTCCGGCATGTACATGGGCGAGCTGGTGCGCCTGGTGCTCGTGAAGATGACCCAGGCGGGCATCCTCTTCAACGGCGTGGACTCGGAGGTGCTCAACACCCGGGGCCTCTTCTTCACCAAATACGTGAGCGAGATCGAGGCGGACGAGCCGGGTAACTTCACCAACTGTCGCCTGGTCCTGGAGGAGCTGGGCCTGACCAATGCCACCGACGGGGACTGCGCCAATGTGCGCTACATCTGCGAGTGCGTGTCCAAGAGGGCCGCCCACCTGGTGTCCGCCGGCATTGCCACGCTGATCAACAAGATGGACGAGCCGACGGTGACGGTGGGCGTCGATGGCAGTGTGTACCGCTTCCACCCCAAGTTCCACAACCTGATGGTGGAGAAGATCTCCAAGCTGATCAAGCCGGGCATCACCTTCGACCTGATGCTCTCCGAGGATGGCTCTGGGCGTGGAGCGGCCCTTGTGGCGGCCGTCGCCTGTCGCGAGGACATACTGTATGCAAAGAAGTAGAAGGACATCTGGAGGAGACCACCTGGTGACCGGAGATCCGAAGGAGGAGGAGGAGCAGCTGGAGCAGTCAGTCCTAAGAGCAACACAAGAAACCACAACACCCAACACCTAGGAAACGGCCACGGTGGCGTATGCGTAACTACAGTAGGGCCTCGCTAACTCGTAAAGGAGCCCCCCCTTTCCCGAACACAAAAAAGCTGCCACACACAGGAAGGAGGAATCGAAAGCCATAAAGCTACCAATTGTAAACCCCCCTCTCCCCCAACCCCAAAATAATCAAAAGGTAGGGCATTGCGAGTTAGCCAGTCTGCACTGTAGGCGGTCGCGTTGCTTTAGTATTTTAATTAGGCAAGCAAACAGGTTTTAAACACGATGAAAAAAAAACTACAAAACTACAAAAAATGTAACAGAAAAAACCACACGAAGAGACAGATGATTTGTTGCATTCTATCTCTTTCTCTCCTAGTTAAAAACAAAACACTATGCTTAATGATTATGGATCGATTTTCGATTTTTGTTGAAGATTTGTTATGCTATTATATATATATTTTACAAAGCCATAATATACACACACACACAAAACATAATGTATATGTTTGCGTATATATAGTACAATTTGTGAAGCGAATTTCTTTTCGATTTCGATTGATAACCCACACATTTTGGTAATTCCCCCGCCCAAAGGACCCTCCTCTTCACCTTCCACCCTCCCCAAAAAAAAAAAAATACCCACAGAGATACTTAAGAGCAAGCGAGAGAAGAAACTGTTATACTACTGTGCTACAAGCATTCTAGCATATCCTGCAGGACAACGGAAAGAGAAACTGTAAAACCGCACATTGTTAAAGCAAAAACGATAAAAGAAAGCATCAAAAAACAAGCCGCTAAAGAAGGAGAGACAGATGAAGGGAGAGAGAGAGAAAGGGAGAGCAGTACTGGAAAAAGCTACGGTGTCCTTTCTATAATTGTAAATGTTTATATAGAACCTATTACGAAGCGTTATATGATAATACTGCATACATATATATTTACATATATATATAAATATGATATATTTAGCCACTATATTACTGATTTTTTTTTTGTAATGTATTGCTTGTCTTTGTTTAGTGAATTTGTTTGTTGGTAACATATAAGCAGGTAAAAACATAACAAAAAAATAATGTTTTTTTTCTCTTTTGATATAGAAACGCACTTTGTGAGCTATTATTTATGTAATTGTACATTTGACCTAGTTTAGTGTTTAGTTCTTATCTTAGTTTCTAAATGTCGTTGAAGAAGCCCGCAATACAACCAATATCCCCACCCCCAATCCGACCCACAGAACCCTTAATTATATTTAATTATTGTTTACGACAACAACAAAAACAACGGAGAAAATGCGAAAAGCATTCGCAAGCGAATGAGCGAAATGAAAAGCAAATAAAATTTGTTCTTAATTCATACCCACATGTAATTGTTATTTATTTATTTTCCATATTTCTTTGGTATTTTAAGGTACTTCCAATTTTCATTTGGTACGTTTTCAGTATGATTTGGTATGTTTTTTTTCATCATTTCTGCAGCTGCTGGCCGGCAGGCAAGTTCATCACAACATTAACAATTCGCAATCAAGGCAAATCGAAAACACAATTTTTTGGTCTAATGATAAGCAGAAGAAGCCGATGAAAAACATAAGTTAAAAACAAAAAAATTATGTAGGAAAAGCGAACCAGTGTTTCTATTTTTCAACAAACGATTGTAAAATAAACTTAGCCCCTGTTAAAAGATAAAACCGATTAAAACTCTCGTTATCAGAAAGCGATTCAAACATAAAATACTAAAAAAATACACATATAAACAACAACAAAAAAATCGAAGGCTTGGAGATGAAGATGAATTTAGTAAATAATAAATACAAATGGGATGTTCGTCGACAGTGAAACAAATAAAAATATTTGAACCAAATATAAAAAAAATCAAATCAAAACAAAATGTCTTCTATTGGGACAGATATTGCAGTATTTATTTATTTTTAATTTTCTTCTCGTTTTATTTTGCGCTGCATTTTTTATTGTTGTTGCCGCAGACTAAAATTATACATCATCACAGGCAATAACAATCAGTCAGCCTTTTCCTAGCTCAATTTTGTTATTTATATTGCCCAAAGATACCCTGCGGAAGTGTGGGTATTTTGATTTAAGCATCAGCATTTCTCTTCTTTATTGTGTATCAACTTTTTAAATAATATTGATCTTTTAAATACATTTTAACATTTAGTATTTTAAGGAACAAAGTTGTAAAGCCAAATGGGATGTAAGTAATGTTTATAATATCAGGTACAGTATGTTTAAATATTATCTGAGTTTTTATCAGTTATTTAAATAAGATAATAAGCGTTACGCGTTACAAATTTAAAATAAGAATGTAATAAGAAGGGTAATGAATATACCTATATGTAATCCAAATTCTTTCCTATAAAATCCCCAATATTTTTTAAAGTTAAAGGTAGGATATATCCACCATCTGTGATGTTGTTAGCGTATTTCCATACCCGCAATCAGTCGTTGCACTTGAGTTTTACGTAGTTTTTCGCTGCTTTTGTAGTCCATTTTAAATTGAATCATTTGCAGTTGGGTTGTCGTTTGACGCATTTGAATTACAAGTGCTGGGATCCGAGGCAGACAAAGGCTTGATTGAGCCATTGATCGTAAAGTAAAGGGAGGGGCTGCCGATGAGGAGGGCGTGGCAGCGGGGGCGGTTAAGTTGAGCAAGCGTTCGATAGCCGCTCGTGCAATGTCTCTATATAGTATGCATAAAAGTGGATTCAAAAGGGGATAAAGGGGAACTTGAGCGGAAAAGTGTTTATTTTCTATTATAAACCCCACAGAGCTCGAGTTCCGCGAAAGTTGTTTATAGAATTTCAAATGATTCCGAATGAGATGGCATTACAGTGCAATCTCCGTTTAGTCGTGATCACGTTTTATTGCGGCCCAAGCCCAATCCCAATTTAAATATCTCGAGTGCTTAAAATCGACTTAATGGAGGCGGTGGAAATCCCCTTAGGGAGATACCCCTTGGGTATTAACCAGATCGCTTTGTGTATTGGTTTTTGCGGTCAAAATATGCCGCAACCAAATTCATCTTTACAGGTTCATCATTGGGTTTTTTATTAGTTATATACACTATAAAATAATAACATAAAATAAGGAAGAATACAACTAATTTTAGTTTTTTGCTGTTTATTTGCAACATGATTTTTAGTTATAAAAATAAGAAAAAAAAAAGTGGATTCCAGCATCTTTACTGCACTAGCAAATGCATTGTAGTCACCTTAACCCTGTTGCAACCCTATTTAGCCCCACTTAACACCTGATGCCCTCGACGGGCGGTGCTAAAACCCCTTCTTGTCACCCCCTGAAAACCACCTTTGTAGTTATTCTTATCTCCCAGCACTTGGCGCTTATCAGAAGCTCACGCCCGCTCCGTGCAATCGCAGTGCATTGTCAGTGATAAGGCTGTGAATTTCCTGGAAGCCACTCAAACATCTTCAGAAGTTTTATTTTCACTTGATTGTGCACTTCTTGCGAACAACGCTGCGTATGCGCAATATGATTACCTTGTTGGATATCGAAATCTTGGATTTATTTAGATCCCTTTTTTTATTCAACCACAATATAAATATATGCTTCCTTAAAGATCTTTCACCCCAAATCCAATTTCTATCCAGAAGTTAAATATTTTATCAGAATATCGCGTATACGTCACGGTGTCCCCGAAGCAGGTGGGCGTTGGCCACGCCCCGTGCGCCTCCTACGTCAGGCGAAATAGATTTATCATTGGACGAGATTGGCGAGACAACCAAATTCTTTTCAACATTTTCAAAAGCTCTGACACCTTTTCGTTGTTGTTGTCGAAATTTTTGCGTTAATTTAGCGGCAATTTTACAAAATATTCTTTGTATTTGCGGTGCGACAGGCGAAATAAATATATCGAAAAGCATTTTTTTCGAAAATAGTTTCAGTGCGCAGAACGATAGAGAATCGACAAAACCAAACACGCAATAAAGTAAAATAAAAAAAGAGATGGAAAAACGTGGCCCAGAGAAAAATTGGCGGCTGGGAAATTTTTGCTCATTTTTTTTTTGTAGTAAAGTAAAGTAGTTCCCTCTCATTTAGGCACCTCATCTCCCGCTCACACCTTTTAGCACTGCTGTTGTTGTTATGCAAATGCTAAATTGTAAACTGTAAAAAGCCTGTCAAACGACACAGCAGTGTGCAATTTTTGAAAGTGTGAAATGGAAATGCAAAAAACAATCATGTGAGTGCCAAGCAACAACAATTGCGTCTCGCCTATATAATCGTATTCAATATTTATATACTCACAATCATCTACGTTTGAGGTTCTTATTTTTCGATATATTTTTTTATAATTTTAGAGAACTAACTTAGTTCTTTTACCGATATATTTTTGATCATTTTAGCGAACTAACTTAGTTTCTATTTGAGTCTTTCCAAAGTTTTACAATTTCTATAATAAAGAATTTAAATAACAAAGAAAGAATGATTCTTCTTTTGTTAAATATTATATTATTTTTTACCCCTTTTTATATAAGTTAAAACAGAATGCTGCAGAAATATTTATCTAATCCCCTTTGATAAAAAAAAACTGCAAGAGGTCTGCCTTCGATCGTTGTTTGTGGCTAAAGCTTTCACTTGCGGATATGAAATCCAAACATTAAACGAAATCCTAAAGCAGGTCGCGAGACTTAAACCAGTTTAGACACATGCAATCCAACATCGAATGACAGGAAGGAGCAGCGGCAATAGGAATCCAAGGGGGGTTCAAAGGGGTGGAAAATGCGTCAGGAACGCACAGTGGTCAAACGTGTTTAAAACGTAAATAAAAAAAACCCAAATTTATAAAAAGATGGGAAATTCTGAATCGTAAAAAAAATTAATTAAATTTTTATAATTATCATGGGTCCGCTAACAAAAGTATGAAGTGTGGTTAAGCCCATCTTTTTAATAAGTTCTATGGAAAGTCATAAAAATTGATAAAATTAAGTTAAAAAAAAAAAAATGAAGACAACATTTGAGTTGTATTTTTAGTTTGACATTCTTTGACATTGTATCTCCCAATAAACGGGCCATATCTCAGTTATCAAATCTTATCGTTCGGCACCGTGATAAAACCTTTGATTTCGCACTCGGTAGCTTTGACTTGACAATTACTTTGTTGCATAAGTCCTCATACTTATTTGACGAATAAAGACTGTCAAATGATCGCAATGATATGGGTTATTTCGAGGGTAAAGATGGTAAAAGATCTTTTTCTTAAACTTTATGATATGTGTTTAACATACACTGTTACGAAAAATTACAAAGAATATTTTTAAAAAAAGTATAGAAAATCTGTGAAAATAAAAAAATATAAAATGTATAAATAAATATACTTTTATTATAAAAATAAATTCCAAAATATAAGTAAATTCGACATTGGGTTGAAATCTTTTCTACACCAACCATTCAACAACCACAATCAACAATCATCTACAAATAGTTGCTGTCGTTTCCTTCAGCGATCTTGTTTTTTTTTGTTTGCTTTTGTTTTCTGCGAAAATTACGGTTATTAGTTTATAACTCTTTTGTTTTGTTTTTTTTTTTTTTTTGCGCCATAAAAACAATTTGGTTTTGCTAATTGTACTATGTTTTTGTGTTGGTGAATACTTTTGAGTGCCGGTGTCAACGATCATCGCTGGGAACTTTAAACAATTTGTTTTGTACTTAATTGCTTTAATTACATTTCAATTTGAAACCGCTAATAAAACTAAAAAAAAAAATAATTGCCACTAAACAAAAAAGCCCAGAAAAAATGAGTAATTAAAACAACAGGGACAATGCGATGAACTAAATTGAGTGATATAATACGGGTAATTAAGATGAAGATTACACGGGAATCATCAATCATGGCTTTGTCACAGAGTTATTTTTGAGTTACGTAAGTAATTTAAGTATTCTGGTATCACATCATCATTATTTATTTAAGTAATTCTAATTTTTGACTTTACTCTTTATAGGTTAAAACGCCCTTTCACTTTTTCAGAATCTTAAAACCTGAAAAATATGATCTTTTATTACAAAAAACCCAGACAAAGCAAAACCCGATAATCATCATAAACAATAATAAACGAAAATTGAGCTAATCTAGTAAAACGGTTTGTATATTCGTAAAGTTCTGTACGAAATTGCCTTTTTCTTTAACAAAACCCAAAACAAAACAATTAATATAAAAGTTTGAACACAAAGTGTCAGAGAATTGATAATACGAAATATGTTATTGTTTATGTCTTGGGTTTCGTAATTATTTAGAATTTCGAGGGCTACGGAGCGGGCAAGGTTATGCACCCAGAACGCCGTAGAACCGTAGAATCGTAGAGCCCAGGGCCAAAGCCGGTACAGTTGCCTCCGGCGAGACCTTACGATGGTCATGGCCACCCAATTGATGATGTAAGTGAATGATTGAATGAAAGTGCGACGACTCGACTCGACTCGGTCCGTCGTCTCTAATCGCCAAACGCTAAACGAGCCCAAATGCAAACCAATTGAGCGGGTTTCGTCTCTCGGCGGAACGAACCGCCAGAAAGCGGTACGAGTATAGCGGTATTTTCGTCTCAATTAATGGAAGACCGGTACCGGTCCGGGTCTGGGTCTGGGTCCGGATTCGGGTCCGGGGGAAACGCATCCATCTAGAGGAACTTGCTGGGCATACAAATTTATTTGATCCAGACACTTGAGTCAATTTGCAGACACGAGACTTTGGTTAGGCAGTTCTTTTAAATTTGTTTGGCCAGCAAAACGATCTATTATTGGCTGAGTTGTTGATGTAGCAGATTGAAAAGCATCGTTAAACAATTGAGATGGGCTGTAAGATGCCTTGGATGGAAAGTTTATGAGAGGACTACAAGTTATGGAACCTCGGGTAAGTTTACAAGGACTGAATTGGATGTGCAACGTCTGATGACTGGAGATTGGAGGAACATAAAATTGGTAAAAAAAATAAGATATAGAATGCAAAATAATAAAGGAGGCTTTAAGGTCTTTAACCTCTGGTTTAAATTAAAATTTTAATTTTTAAATTGTGATGTAAGGAAAATTAAAAGCTTGGGGAAACAAAGTTACTAGGGTTAGGGTAAAGTTATGCAAACAAAGATTATTAACAATAGTTATTATAAATAATATAGGTGGGGAGAACTCGAGCTCCATTAATCTACATTCTATCAGGGGACCGATCGTGTGCGAATGGTTGTGCTGTGTGCATAAATTAAACACCTTTCTGGGGCGCTATAAACAATAACAAGAGAATCGAAAACTAGCAAAACAAATCGGAAGAAAACAAATAGCCAATAGCGGCAAATGTAAACAACTGGCCAATTTGGGTGCAAATGGGACACACACAGCTCGGCTGATAACCGCAGAGAATGCCAGTGAGACAACATGGAATAGATCACGTTTCTGCATTTCTCATACGGGCCAAGCACCCTACACCCCGATCCCAGGCTACTCCGGGCTTACATAACCCGCTGACCGACCACCTGACATCCAAGCCGATAAATGTGCTGCGGTTTCAAAACTTTTCTCGAATCGGATTTCTTGGGAAATAAACGGTGATAAGGCAAGTTTTATGTTCTTACAATTGCGTTATGGTTGCAATGAATAAATAAAAATAGATGTAAAGATAATGCTAGATATGGCCTAATATATGTATCTTCAATATAAATTTTTTTCTTTAATTTATAAAATAGGTATTTTTGCAAATAAAAGTCAGGTCTCCTTTGATTGTTTATTTAAAGGGAAGCGAGATAACAAAAATTTAAGATTTGTGAAGAACATCATGACATTATTTTGGAAAAACTATTTGTTTTAATATATTGTCATAACTTCATTCGTGATTTTCGTATTCAATTAAAATCCATTATTTTATATTACACTGTAACTGCAATTGTATTTTCGTTAAAAACCAAACTTATCTTAAAATATGCTGAGTAACTGATATGCTGCGTAGTTCAGATTTATAACCCTCTTTAGTGTTTATTTCCATTACAGGTGACTAACCAGATGACTGTGTCCCACAACCCATCAGAACTTTGAACCGCATTACAGGGCGCTTTGACACCCTCCATATTCCATATTCCATTTTCCATATTATTGGCTCACCAACAGAGTCCATTCCCATTCATTTATTTGCCAACAAAACAGTGCACTGAGTCCAGTCATTTAGCAACTATTCAGTCAGGGCCATATATACTATGATAATTACCTGAAATATGTACGGGTATGTACCTACTACAGGCAAACAAAAACAAACAAAACGAATGCAATTCGATCTTAAACTGGATCTCGTTGTTATGTCTTCCGCTTCTCAATTGTAAAACCGTAAAACGCAGTTTGAGTGGGAGATTGCATAAGAACCAGATACCAGATGGAAATTGAGAGATACGTTGCGAATATATTGAATGGGGATGGAATATTGCATTGTGGGCGGGGGCTTCAATTGGCTTGAGGGCAGAAAATATAATCTGTAAGCCTAGAACTTGGATATATGTAAGTACTATATTTATCGCGGGTCAAGTGGCAAGGCAATCTATAGAGTCAGCTTTATTATCCCTCTCCTCATCTTTCCCTGCTTGCTCGTTTTTTGCCGTTATTTGTTTACGATTATAAACAATAAACACATTTATGATCGGTCATATAGAATGAAACCCACGAATACTCGACGGTGGAATGTGTGCAAAACTTTCTCGGGATGAAATGGAAGTGGGAATTGGGGGGTTTGCACCACTGGGTGGCCCCATGTCAAGTGTAATTAGAATTGTTGCCAAACCACGAGTTGATAAGCCCACACACCAAATAAACACCCGAATGGAAATGGATCCAAGAGGAGGAGCAAATACTCTAAGTCGATATGACTGGAAAGGTTAACGAAAGGTGAGGATATTGTTATATTATATTACAAAGATCAGTATTTTTTAAAAGCAACTATTTCATTAAATAGGAAAACTTCAGAGGTACTTGTAAATATTCAAATAAACTATTATAAAAAGTTCTTCCATTTTTAGATACCAAGTTCCATAAGTTCTTTCAATGGGTACACCTACACCCAAAGTTTTATTAAGTTCGCCCAAGGGAAGATCGTTAAATTTAGTTCTGTTCATAGCGCACTTGACTGATAAGCGAATTCCCAAGTTTAAACCCCAATGAATGGACCTCTATAGTTTATTTTTATTGAAATCGGTCCCTTTGATTGCCAGCAAAAATGTATTATGTACTTCCAGTGCGACTTAAGGTAAGCTATAATAGTTTTTTACTATGCGAGTTAGTTGACTCATATATAAAAGATTAAGTTTTGGCATTTTCTAGATTAATAATACCTGGAAGACTAGTAAATTATTAAAAACTCACTATCTCAAGATGATCTATTTTTTACGTGTTGGTAACACATGCACCTGATTGTACTTATTTTAAATGAGTGTTTGCTGAGATTATTTTTGGAATTTTGACCAACTTGGGAGCAAAACTGATTAACAACATTTATCTACACTTCCTAAAACAGTGTTCCATTAATACTTGTTGTGCTAGGAGATTGGACTGCCAGATAGAGTCAATTCAGCCCAATCGACGTGATTCCGATAGATGAAAGTAAAAGTGCAAAAGCCAGTCCGGCGATAATACCCCTCCAGAACCCCCTGATAAGCACTAAACGTACCCGGACATCATGGCGTTGTACGCGTACTCCATGTACAGGCAGTAATTAATTCATGTTATTTTAGCCATTGGTCGTTTTTTTATATCTATCGAAGAAATCTGATTGATAAACCCAAAAGTCCAGGAGGTACATATCTGCGATTGATTGGCCCTAAGTACTTCCAACGAATATTTCTCCGCTTATCAGCCTTAAATATAGAAAAAAAAGGGGAGGGGATTTTCTATGATGGACGGTTGTTAATGGGGGGTATAGGAAAATCGTCGCAGTTGAATAAACCAATTGAATGAAACAATCGAAAAATTCCCTTATCAAAGGAATTCGATCGGTTTTTTGCCCCTCCGCCCAATAAGAGCTTTACGCCCCAGACTCCGGATGCGGCAATATTTTATGACCCGGCGAGTGCAGCGGTACGCCAAAGGTTCAAGTAATTATGGTAAAAAAAATTTTAAAAAACTTGATATGAGAGCAACTAGTTTAGTGCAGACTATCATTAATTTACCTGTGTTTTGTAAATTTCCATGGAATTTCAAACAGATCAAAGTTTACCACACAGAGAAAAACAATAGCTATAAAACCAGGTTTTTGCTTCCCAACGTTAAAACGTACATTAACCTGCATTTACCTAAGTATACAGATCGGCTCAATTGATCGTATCCTGTTTTTGTGTGACTACAAAATAACGGTACAACTTAACGTAATGGGTGTTTGTACCCCGACGATAACGGTTAAACTTCATCTGATTTGCCAGCTGTTCGCGTGCGTGCGTGGAAAAGTTTGACAGCGCCGCCGAGGACAATCAATATCAATAACGGCACTTAAAAAAGGGCCAGCGACAGATAGAGATAGCACGACAATTGAGTGTTGTATCTTGTTTTTTGTCGCTAGTTGATGGTTAATCAATGGAAGTCGCTCAAATATGCAATCAGCGGACATAACCTCAAAGGGCAGGCTTTAACACGCCCACGCGCCAGAGAAAGAGAGTGAAAGAGGGACGAGAGGAGAAAGGGGATAACAAAAGTGTGTCAGTCGGCACACACACACACACACACAAACACACACCCACTCGCCGAATCCTCTCCCAACAGAAAATTGCGTGGGAGTGGCAACAAAGTATTGAAATGAAAGCGGGACTACTGATTGTGCAATCTAAAATAGTATAGGGTCTAAAATACCATGTAGTATGCCCGAGTATGGTAATCAAGGCGAACTTATCAAAGTCAGGCGTTTGAGACTGCTGCAAGACACTCGCCGCAATTGTTTTTGTTTTTCCTCTAGTTTTTTTTTGTTCGTTCCGCGTTTCCATTGAGTTTTGCCCTTGAGTTTGTCCTTTTTGAGCAGAGCAGAGCAGAGACGCCGGCAGAGGCTTTTGTTATACGCGGCGGCGCATGTAAACTGGTTTTGGTATAACAGTTTTATCTGCGGCAGAGAGATACCCAGTCGGAAGTGGAACGCATCCATAAGGGGTGATGGATAGCATCCGAAGCATGCATGCATGCATGCCCGATCGGTGACTTTCTCGCTTCCTTTTTACAGCAAAGCGGAACACGCCGGATGCTATCCGATTCATCGCTCCCTGGAGCGCTCCCTTTTCATGCATCGGGCATGTGTGCAACTTCGGGAAACGTTCGGGATTGGTTTCCATTTTTCCCTTCCAAAAAGTGCGTTCCGGAACGTATCTTTTGGTGTGTTCTGGATGCGTTCCAAAAAGTGCGTTCCGGAACGTATCATTTGGAGTGTTCTGGATGCGACTCTCACGAGTGAAAAAAATTAGTTGTAGTCGATTTAAAAATGTGTTTTTTTATTTAATTTTATTATTCATTCTTTAATTTTTTTAATCTTTTCAATATTTTCAAACAAACTAAAATTAAATTATACTAAATTAAATTATACTAAAATTAATTATACTTAATCAACTACTTCGCCATTATTTTCAAAATCGTTGTCCTTGTCCGGTCCTTTGTTCATTTTTGCCGTCGGTTTTCAACCTCAAGTCCAGAAATATTTAGATTTAGGTCCAGCCCAAACAGAAACGAAAACAAACAGAGAACAAAAAGAGAGAAACCGCACCTTAATTACACAAAAATAAAAATTAAATTTAATACTTACAATTGTTTTTGATGTTGAAGTTCTTCCATAGTCAAAATCCATCCATGAGGTCATACAAAAAATAAAAACAATAATTAGTTTGTATAATGTTGTGATAAATTCTTATTCGGCACACTACAGGTACGTACGAACACTGTACATAGGCTAAAATCTTAAACAATTAAATGTTATGAGTGGTCGAGTAAGAATTATTTTAAAAGCACTTTCTTTATTACAGTACTCACACAAAATTATTTTTGGTTGGTTATTGATATTTTACCTCGTCAAGAGATAATATTGTTTATTTTTTATTTTCACTAATCACCGCACTATACTTACTTGGCAAAGAAGAGCACTTGGTTTGTTTTAAAGAACTATAAACAAATAAAACGATTAAAATTGGTTTAACCGAAAAAAATTACACTTAACTGGTCAAATTCCAAAAAGCAAGTGAAAAAGAAATGCATAAGAAACGAAAAAACCGCGCGCGTTCTTGCAATATCTCTTTTGTTCTTTTCATTTGTTTTTCAAGACCACCGTTTTATAGACTTTCATTTCATATTTTGCATGCCATGGATACGTTCCAGATGCGTTCCTATGGAAGCTATAATTGCACCGATCGAAAAAAAACACGAACGATCGGCAAGCGTTCGGATTTCGGCAAGGGTTCGGCTGCGTCGTAAGAGAAGCTACGATTGCACGGACCGCACCTTTTTTGCCTTCCAAAAGAAGCTATAGGGAAGTGATGACTTGGGTTGCATCCAGCATGCCAACTGGATGCTGTCCAATTGCATCGCATATTTTACTGTGGAAAAAGATGCGATCGGGATGCGTTCCGGATGCATGCCGAACGCCGACCGCACCAAAACTTCCGACTGGGTATGTAACAAGAGAGAGAGAGAGAGAGAGAGAGCGGCACACCAACACACATGCGCAGGCCGGTGACGAGCCTCCTACGCGTGTGTGTGCGTGCTGAGTGCCGCACGTGTTGCCAAATGGAGAAAATACAATAAAAAAACACCATGACCCCACCACCACGTGAAATGTTTGGCCAACGATTCCGATTCCCTGTTGAGATGATGATGCAAGTGCTTCTAATTTTAGCCAACCGGTGGCAAGCGCTTGCGCGTTGTCCTGCCGAAAGGTTAATTTAAGGTGAAATGGCCACAGGTTGCTGCCCACGCACACACCCAGACACCCACGTGTTTGCATAAGCTTACATAAGCAGGGCTTATGTTTGTAATAGGTATGTATGTACATTGTATATACATACATACGTAGTATGTAGGTTTGTAATGAGCTAGCTTTCAAAAGCTAACGGAAGACCATAAAAAATTAGGTGGCAACGTTGCTTGGTGTTGCAAATAAAGATGGCAGCCCCTTCGCTGTTTGTACTAGGCTTGCGTTTTGCGTTTCTGCGTTTCAGGCGACAAACCTATATGATAAACCTATGTAAAAAAAAAACTGCGTTTCGTCCGCAAGGCAGAGTGTAGTCTAGTGTACACGCACCCTTAGTTAATTTATTTTCATAAAAACCGGGAAATATATTAATAAAGATGGTAATTAGAAGGAAAAGCAAAAGTCACAGCTTGAATTCAAAGAAAAACAACAATCAGCTGCAAAAACAAGCACAAATGTAAGGGATATATTTTAAGAAACCAAAACAATAATAATAATAAAAATAAAATAAAAAAATAATCTAAAAATAAGACAAATAGTGGCAACGCCAAAAAGTGGCACAAATGTCGAAGCAAAGCGGTATTTTTTAGGATATTTCCCTCTTGTGCCATGATTTTATCGGTCGCACGAACCCTGGTCACACTGGCCGGCGACAACAACAATATGTCTGTTGTTCGAAATCACCGCAAATATTGTATATCCCCCAGTTAATAACGCATCGCAGCGAGCGGCAGCATAATGACAACCGACGAGAGCATAATGGAGGAGATGCTGGGTGCGTAGTCCCCCCGCTAGCCCAGCGGGATCCTGTAAAAACCGACCCTAGCACTTATCTTCCTCTTCCCCTCCGTTATCCACAGAAAGAGCAACAAATCCGGCAAAGAAAATCGACGAACTGGGCGTGCAAATGTTCTGCATAGTGGTCAAAAGCAATGTCCAGTTGGTGCACAAGGCCCAGGAGATGATCGTGGCCAAGGTGCGATCTGTTAACGTGACGGAGGCGACGCGAGCGATTTCGGTGAGTGATTTGGTGTTTTGGGCATTTGGCCATTCGATAGATTACCCTCCCACACCCACTCCCACTCCCAAAACACTGTCGTAAAAGGGGTGGGTTGGTGGGAGAAAAAAGTGCACACACAAGCACGACAGGCACACACCGGTGCACAGTGGGCACAAATACACCCGCAGGCCCACACGCACTTGTGTGGCTGCGTCCCATTCGCAATTGTTATCAATTGTGGTCTAAATGCGCGTATGTATTGTGGCTGTGTTAGCGGGGCTGCCTTTCTTCTGGCCCAAACAAACACAGCTAAAATAATATGCAAGCAGTTAGTTAAAATTTAAAGCGATATGTTTCCTTTTCGTATTAAATGGACTGTAAATGCTCACCCTAATCCTGGTTCCCGATTTTCTATTTTTTATTATATTTATTTATTTTGGACATGCCCTTTGTTCCTCATAACTATTGCAACTTAAAGTTATTCACAGAAAATGTGTAGCTAACACCTTGTGGGAACGCGTTTAAACATATAAAAATCCCTTAAATAGTCAGCTTAAATCCAAGTTTTTTTAAGTAAAATACAAAATTAGTTTGATATACAAGACCGTTACCATAATATTTAAATATATTTAATAGCAACCCTTCGCTTAACCCCTTTCAGCTGCTGGAAGAGTGCATGACCCAGTGTGGCGACGACTTCCAGGACGAGGCCGCCAAGTTTCGCTTCCTCAACGAGCTGATCCGCCTGGTGTCCAAGAAGTATAAAGGAGCGGAGACGCCGCACGAGGTGAAGCAGCGGATCATGGAGTGCTTGCTGCTCTGGACCACCGAGTTTCCCCAGCGCCAGAAGATCCGCGACGCCTACGATATGCTGCGCAAGGAGGGCGACATCGAGCACGGCACCACGGAGGCGGCGGTGGCCAAGCGGGAGAGCGTCCTGGGCACCATCGATGAGGCCATGTTCGCCAAGCTGATCAAGAGCAACAATCCGGAAAACTTCAAGCGGGCCAACCTGCTGCTGCAGTATCGCATGGCGCAGGAGGCGCGCAGGAATGATCTGCTGGCCCAGCACCGCCTAGTGCTCACCGAGGTGCAGGAGACGATGCAGCTGCTCAACCAGATGCTGGACACCTACGACCCCTCCAACCAAGACGTCAGCGAGACGCTGCACGAGCTCTACAAGATCTGCAAGAAGCACAAGCCCATCTTCCAGCACCTGCCGCAGCTGCTGGACGACTCCGACGCCCAGCTCGTAGGTGGGTTTGCATGTTTACTTACTACTTATTTCATAACATATTCGAATATTCATATTTGATGTAACATCTTAAAGTTAAGAGTTCTTTTCGGAGTTTTTAACTAACTCTTATCTTTCACCTTAGCTGACACCTTGGATGCGAATGGCTCTCTACTGACCACCATGCAGCGCTACAAGCTACTGGTGCCCTCGCCCACGAAGGTCATTGCGCCTGCACTGACCACATCCACAGCAAAGTCCTCCTCCACTTCGACGACAGAAACGGGCTCAAATAATGCTCTCCTCTTGAACGAACTGCTTGGGGACTTGCTTATTAGTGGAAGCAGCGAAAGTGGTGGAGCAGCAGCAGCATCAGCACCAAACATCGCCAGCAGCAGTAATTCCAGTTCCACGGCCACCGGGAATCCAGATCCCCTGGCCGACCTGAGCGATATCTTTAGCAGCGCTCTGGCCGACAGTGAAGCCAAGCAAAATCAGCCATTCCAGAATGCCAGCACGCTGCTGGAGCCGCAGGTCTTGGGCCAGAGCACCGCCGCCGAAGGATTAGTCAATGGCAACTCGGGGGACTCAAGCAAAATACCGGGAACGGCCAGGAAGATGCCACAGATCGATATGATCAGCGAGGAGCTCTTCCAGCAGATTCTGCCCACCCAGGAGCGCATGGCCAGCTTCAAGCGTGATCCCGAAAAGCTGACGCTCAACGATTTGGCCCGGGAAAGGGTCCAGCTAAAGCCCGCAGAGGAGAGAGAGGAGCAACCGGCCACAGAAAAGAGTCCAGCTCCTGCTGATGTCGTAGACGATGTTCCTTTGCTCAGCGATGCTGTTGAGAAGATAGAAGAACCTGTGGTGGCGGTAGCGGCTCCCCAGGTCAAGCCACTTAGCGAGATACACGTGGAGCTGGACAACATCCAGGCCACTGGAGAGCAGCGCGTCGTCCTCGACGACGACGATCTGCAGCTCAGTCTGAACTTCACCAGCGATCGACCCGGTCATCGCGTGTCGGTGATTGTGATATCGGCCCAGAACAAGAGTCGCCAGCCAGTGCGCGACTTCCAGTTCGAGGCGAGCGTGAAAAAGGTAAAAAGAGGGAGCTCACTACCAGGAAGAAAGGCTTACCAACAGCTTCTCTCTTTCAGCCCTGCAAGGTGCGTCTGCTGCCACCGACGGACAGCGAGATGCCGCCCCACAAGCCCTTCCGCCCGGCCACGCCCATTAACCAGGTGATGCTCCTGCTAAATCCCACTGGCAAGGCCGTGGACGTCACCTGCATCGTGGGATATAAGCTGGGCGATGATCCCGATCCCATCAAGGAATCGATCGTAGCCCAGGGCATCGACTACGTGGACTAGAATCCTGCTCCCGTCCACTAGCATTCATCAAAGAAACAAAGACAACTAAACAGTCAATTTCCCCCATCTGTGTTGCTCCCGTTCACTTTCCCCTTATCTAAAAGATAGGATCGGTTCTTGATTTCTGTATTGTATGTATACTTATTATTCGCATAAGATTTTATTCAAATTGCATTTTGCATACACACACGATTTAGTCGTAATATAATTATGTATCAAAGGTTTATAAATTATGAAAAAGTCGCTACAAAAGCCAAGCGCTCATTTTCAGAGGTAGTTTTCACGTACTTTCATATCTCTGTTGAATTGTGGATGTTGTTGTTATGATGCTTCAGTTCTGGTTGGTGTGCTGTGCGGAGTCATCATTACTATCCAATTGTAGGGAACTGCCTCCAAAAATTGCAAATTATTTGCCAGAGCCTAAGTGCCTTTCGTCTCTCTTCCCTTGATGATTGTCTCGCTTGGTTGGCGGTTGGTGGGTTATTAATATCCGTTGACGGGGAAATATTTGATTCACTCTCCGATTTATGAAGATTTTATGAGCGTTGCTGGCAGTTTATTAGAAAAATAAAAGCTTCTTGGTAAAAGGCTGTCCTACAAATGCTTAAGGCTCCTGACTTTTTGTTATTTTCATGGCAAAAGTAAAGTTTTAAGTTGTACGTTTTGAAATTCAGGACAAGCTTAATGAACGCCGCAAAACAGAGATTAGAATTAAAACCACTACAAGCTTAATGAACACTCAAAAGAAAAACCCCTGAAACCCCTGGGCTAGTATTTTCGTAAACTAAATGGCTTCAGTGACGTGTTAAAGTATATGTAACTATTATGTTCTCTTAGCCATAACGCAGTGGATCTTTATCTAGGAAAATGTTGTTTTCTTTATAAATTTTCATTGACTTTATGAATATGAAACTAGTTTGTGAATGAATTAACGCAGCGAAACAAACCGAAGGTATTCAAAGAGCAAAATTAAAGTGTTGAATAAAAAGGTATTCCGCTTATAATGGCAAATCTTCAATAGTCCTTGATGGACTTCAGGGAACCCACGTAAGAGCGCCGCCCACCTGGAGACAATCAGCTCAGCAGGACTCTCGACTGTGACACGGTCACAAAGCTTACAAATTGCCTAGATTCTAGCGGCTAGGTACTGCTACTTGCCCACTATCTCGTCCTTGAAGGACAGGGCGGTGATGGCCTTGGTGTGGCCGGTGTAGTCCCTGATCGGACTCTTCGTCTGCAGCTTCCACAGCCGGGCGATGCCGTCGGAGGAGGCGGTGAAAAGCCACTTGGAGTCGGCGCTGAAGGCCGCGTCCCAAACCCAATAGTTCTCGATGCACAGCTCCCGCCACTTGCTGAAGTCGTCCGTCTTCCAAATGCCCACTGTGCCATCGCCCGAGGTAGTCAGCAGCAGCCGGGAGTCTGGACTGAACTTGCAGCGCAGGATATAGCGACTGTGGGCCTGGATCTTCTTCGTGGGCCGCAGCGTGCTCATCTTCTGGTCCTGGCTGGTCAGCGACCAGATGTAGCAGTTACCCTTGTTGTTAGCGGCGGCCAGATATCGGCCGTCTGGCGAGATGGCCACATCCTGGATCGAGGCGTCCACCTCGGGCACAATCCGCTCGTGTCGCTCGCTCTTCACGTCCCACAGAAAGACGCTGCCATTCTGCGAGCCCATGGCGATCTCCACTTGATTTGGGTGCAAACATGCCGCATTCACTGGAGCCTCGCAGTCGAAGACGCGGGAGCAGTGCGGCGGTGCCGAGATCATGTCCCAGATGCGCACGTGGTGGTCCTCGCCGGCGGTGAACATCCAATTGCCGTCCTCCTGGAAGCCCAGCCGAGTCACGTTCTTCTGCACGCCATCGAAGTTGATCACGGGTGCGGTGCAGTTGGACTCCAGATCGTACAGCCGGATGCACTGGTACCCGCACGCCGCCAGACGCGTCTTGTCCGGCGTCCTGTCCAGCGCATTGACTTGCTGCAATAGGTAGGTATTACTGGCTATTTTCAGGGATCATTGAGAGGGTTACAATCGGTCATGGATTGCATGCACCGTTTACAACCAGCTACAAGAGCTCCATGGACACTCACGGAGGTTTCCACGAATCTCATGGTCTTTATGCAGTTCCCCGTGTGCGCCTGCCACACCTTGATCGTGTGGTCGTAGCCGCCGGTGGCCAGAATCAGCTGCTGTTGGTCCCCCATCTTGATCAGCTTGAATAACTATTAATTGACCTTTTTCCTTTTCCTTATCCCGTTTTCCTCTATGTTTTCATTTGGGCTTCCGCTTTTCTGCCAGTGTGACCGCAGCCCCAACAGCCAAACATGTCCTAATGTTTCCCTTGACTCAAACCAATTGGACACTGTTCTGCTACCTTAAACATGGGTACAACTCATGAGGTACACAACGAGCTTCCAAGGGCATATTATATTTTAAATATTGAATATTGAATCAATTGAATAAGAACCTAATTAAAATATATTTTATTTAAATTGAAAAGCTTTGGGGTTATGGAGGCTGTTTATTTTGAAAATTCATTAAAGAGCGGGTACAATTGGAACGACAACCTCAGACTAAACGCCTATCGGCTGAGGCGCATCACTATTGCTGGGCTGCCGGTGGGCAGAGCGACATATAAATAGGATTTGGATTGATTGGGGATACCTGGAACCACACGAAACTCGCTGACAAGATGACCACGCTGCGACCCTTTACCTGCGACGACCTGTTCAAGTTCAACAATGTGTAAGTGGCCAGTTGCTCCAAAGCCCACTAATGTGCACTAACAGCGTGTTCCAACAGAAACTTTGACCCACTTACGGAGACCTACGGGCTGTCCTTCTACACGCAGTACCTGGCCAAGTGGCCCGAGTACTTCCAACTGGCGGAGTCCCCCAGTGGACAGATAATGGGCTACAGTAAGTTCGGCACTCACCATAAACAAACCCGTTTGATGTAAAGCGCAACGAATAATGAGGTTAAAAACATTCCCTACGTTCAGTTTAGGATAGATTTCCTAAGACTGTGAATGTGAATGTTGTTACCCTCCTGGTTCTTGTGTCGACCTGTGTTATGTGTACATAATAACATATATATTTCCGTTGCAGTCATGGGCAAGGTGGAGGGTCACCTGGACAACTGGCACGGCCACGTTACGGCGCTAACGGTCTCGCCCGACTACCGGCGACTGGGTCTGGCCGCGCTCCTCATGAGCTTCCTGGAGGACATTTCGGAGAAGTAACAACTAGTGGACTCCATGGCCCTTGTCCTAAGCCACTCATCGACTTTATTTGTTTGCAGGAAGCGGGCTTACTTCGTGGATCTGTTTGTAAGAAAGAGCAACCAGGTGGCGATCAACATGTACACAAACCTGGGATACATTATCTACCGTACCATACTGGAGTACTACTCTGGCGACCAGGACGAGGATGCGTACGGTAGGGCTCCTAAGGAATATATATTGTCAATGATATTTTACCTACATTGCCCCATTGCAGACATGAGAAAGGCGTTGTCCAGGGACGTGAACAAGAAGTCGGTCATACCGTACACGCAGCCTGTACGACTGGAAGATATAGATATGAATTGATACGATATCAACCCATTTGCGCCCACAATCGCATTTATGTCTAACTGATCCCGAATCCACCACTTGAACGGGCGCGAGCGCATCAATTCGCCGCCCAATAACTTCTAGTTAAATTAGATATGTAAATAATCCGCAATCCCAAGTCCATTTCGGTGATAACACACAGTTCTTCTCTAACCTCTGTCCTGCTTGAACTATTTACATGCATATACCCCACTCAATAGTAGTCAACCTGTAGAAGTATGTCCACCCCGTTACCAATTTGAGCTCGATTTATCTATAATTCAATTGACTTTGAAATTATTTAAAGATTTCTTAAGCCGATGCGTAAATAACTGTAATTGACAGATTGTTCCAAACTTCAGAAGGTAAATAACGTAAGCAACTCGTTTATTTCATCAATGTTAATGACAAAAGACAAAGTATCTAACGATCCATCGATATCCTTCGTGTCAGCGAAAGCACGATCCTCTAACGGTGCCGAATATCTTTTGCAGATCACAATGCGCGAGCTGCGCAGTCAAATGCGACACGTTCACTAACTGGGGACTATACCATCTAGTGGCTGAAATAATTATACCAATCCTAGAAGTACTTTATCGGCCTGCCGATTCCACAACCTTATATTTCCAATTTGCGTAAAAAGCATGTTTAGTTTTGACTGACTTCAATTAAAAAGAAAAGGAACTTGCGGTCAATCAACAATTTTAGGTCATTAAATAAGCTTTACCACACCGAGGATCCGGATTTTGGCTAGAATTCCAAGCTGACGAGGTGCACCGAGATGATTGCTTACTTTAGATTCAATATATACGGGCAGCAAAATTAATAAAATAGTTTTCAAATTTCTACACTAACATTTTCTTTTAATAAAAGTGAAAAATATATTAAAGGAAATTTTCATATTGTTCTTTTTTACTTAAGTTAATGCTAATCAAAAATTAATTTTTTTTTAATACAATTTTCCCTCTAAGAGAACTTTTGTGGGTAGTTTCCAAGAACATTTTGGTTCCTAACGCAAACATGATACGTCTGCATACATATGCACCTATGTATATAGCATTAGGTTTGCGAATCCCTCGTGTCTTTTCAGTCTTGACAACCATCGTTAAATCAATATCTTATGTTCCATGACGGATGACTGCTTAGATTTGGCAACTGACTAATGGGTGGAGTCAGTGCGTGATAAATGGCGAAGAAGGGAGGAGTCCAGCAGCTTCAGGCGGATCTCTCCACGGACGAGGAGTTTGAGAAGTTCCTGCAGCGATCCGGATTGCTGGGTAGGTCATTGACTAAACCCAAAAAACGGGGTGATGACTGGGCTAACCTGTCCCAAGTTGTTCCGCTACAGTGCTCGACATATACTCCGAGTGGTGCGGACCATGTCTGGGAATGGTGGGCAGCCTGCGGAAGATCAAGCTGGAACTGGGAGGCGACAACCTGCAGCTGGCCATTGTAAGACTCCATGTTGGAGAACACAAGACAAGACTTTACATACCCCTTTTTCGATACACCAGTGCAAGGCGGGATCCATCTCCTACCTGGAGCGGTTTAACAAGAAGAGCGAGCCCACCTGGATGTTCGTCACGGTGAGTCTTGTTTTATAGGGGAGAGTGGGGATAGGTGAACCATGGGGATAGATGAACCAGTACAAATATTTTACCTTCTGACATGTTTTTGTGCACCATTTATATGTGTGTTGCTTACTTAGTCGTTATCCTAGCCTCACACGCACGCACAATCGCGTCAAACGATTGGTGTCGTTTTTATCGCTAATCGAAGTTTTACTCCCCGTTTGCAGCTTTAATTGTGACCTAACGTTTTCTAGGAAAAATTCTATCGTTCTTCATCAGTGGCATTGAACTTCCTAAAATTGTATTTTATCGTAAGTAGACGCAAATTATGATATTTTCATGGATTGCTGACGCAGTTCAAGTATTCCATGTTTTCTCCAAATCACTTCCAATTGGCTTATGACTTGTGGGGATACATGAACCAGTACTTGTGGGGAAAGGCTAAACCACGAAAACAGACGACTCGAGGAAGAAAACGAGGGAGGAGTATCATTGCCACTGACTCACCGCAGAAAAATTGATCGCCAAAAAGCACAATCAAAAGACTCAAGAAAACCTTCGAAAAAATAAAGAAAAAAAAAAAATAAATAAATAGCAAATTTGTAATGTTTTATTCCATGCTGTAAATGTGCAATGTTTATATTTGAACAGAAAAAAGGCATAAACAAAGAAATAAATTACACTTTTTTTATACAATTGTAGTTTTTGTGTTATCCTGAAAGGTGGTTCAACTATCCCCAGGGGTGGGGATACTTGAACCATTCGAGACAAAATTTTAAAATGCTCATAAAGTTCAAAAAACGTGACATATTATTTTCACAAAATACTTTAAATGCAAAGGAATGAATGCTCTTTTAGATTCCTATAAACAGCAGACCCTAACGTCGAATTGTTTAGACATAATAATGTTCAACAAAAAAAGTGGTTCACCTATCCCCACTCTCCCCTATACAAACATGATCTGATCTTAATGTGATATTTCAGAACGGCAAGGCCATCAACATCATGTTCGGGACGGACGTGCCCAAGCTGGTGGCCATGATCACGCGGATGCTGCAGTCGACGATGGCGAAGGAGTCGCACCTGGGCTACGAGATCACCGAACTGCAGCCCATCGAGCTGAAGCAGCTGGAGGTCAAGAACAAGGCACTGCGTGCGGCAGAGGAGATCGAGCTGGCGGAGATTCGGAGGAAGCGGGTGGAGTACCTGCGCAGCGTCACCGACTGCATCATGGCCAACCTGCCCGACATCGGGATCACGGTGTTCGGGCCGCAGGTCAATCGCGACATGTTCAAAAAACTCTCGGAGCCGGCCGATCCGCTCAAGATCCAGTGCAAGGACCGCAAGGTCTTCCCCATCTCGCAAAGCGATTTCGCCACGGTCAATTTCGCGGCCGAGAATCCGCTGGCACCGGAGGTCATCGACCTGCTCTACGACAAGGAGCTGCTCATGTGCTTCTGGAAGGTGGAGGAGGTGCTGGGCAGTCCGCCCACCGTGCTCCGCCAGTACGCTCACGAGCTGACCAAGGAGACCATCAAGCCCCCCGACGAGTTCAACGAGGAGGAGATCACCGTGCCACCCATCATTGTGCCGCTGGAGGTGAGCGTACAGATTGGAATCGAGGAGCCAGGTGAGTGTGGTGTTTATCCGGAGGTGTCCCAAAAACTTGCTGTTCTTTGTTTAGAGCCAGCAAAAGAGGAAGAGCATCCGGAGGGTGAGGAGCTGGCTAATAATCCAGGCGATACTGCCGGGGATGGCGAGGAGCCCGAGGCAGAGGCCACTCCAGTTCCGACTCCCAATCAAGAGAGACAAATAAGGACCAAAACCGTCCGCATACCGCCGATCTGGGTGCCCAGTGACCAGCGCACCCATGCAGCCCTCATCTACACGTACTTCCGGGCCCAGACCTCCACCTTCCTGCCACCGGATCCCGTGCCAGAACCGCCGCACATTGTAATGATTTTCGACGCCTACAAGAAGAAGGACCTGGCCATTCTCCTGGAGACCTGTCACGAGGACATTCCGCTCTATGGATTCTTCAACAGCGACAATCCCCAGTCGGCGGTGTTCATAGCCAATTCGGTGGAGAAGTACAATGCCAAGCCCTATGTGCCGTAAGTACAGTGATAGCTCCATTGGCCAGAGCTGGTTCTTCATGGAAATAATCTCCTTTTTCCTTTTGGAAAGATAATTTCCAGACCTTCATGCCATTTTTTCCATTTACATTTGTTTTACAGTACCGACAAGGTTGTGCTCAAGGTAAACAAGGTCAACAGTCCCACCATCCCCAGGCTGATGGCTTATGGTCCCAGCTACGTCAGTACCAACTCGGTGGTCGGTACCAAGGAGGCCACCCAGTTCTTTCCCGCGAACTACAAATCCGCCCTGCAGGAGGAGGAGGAACTGCACGCGGTCAAGGCCGAAAAACCCAAAAAACGCAAGAAGGTAAACAAGGAAGACCTATCCCACCCAGATAGACCAAGAGCGGTTGCTTTCAAAATAGTCATTAAGACAGTACTTAGTACTTTAAGCTAAATTAAATTCGAAATCGAATTTCTTTGCAGAACAAGAAGGGAGCTGATCCCGAGGAGAGTGGCAAGGCGGACGCTCCTGCGCAACAGGAGGTGGACGAGACGGTGAAGACCTCCCCGGAGGAAGGAGCCTCCACGACCAGCAGCGGCGAGGACAGCTGCGAGAGTCGTCCTGCAACGGCCGATGGCGCCAATCCCGACGCAGCACAGGCCACATAGTTTACTCTGCATAAAAATCGCCTTAAAAATATAATACAAATGTAATAAGATAGCTGGCCTGTTTATTTAATTTAAAAGTTCCCACAATATTTGGTGGTTTAGTCATTTCTTCGTATAAATGAATTTAAGTTGTCTCAGAATATAATATATATTTAAATGGCATAATTTAATGTATAAAAAAAGTAGCTATCAGAGGAGAAATATAACTTCAAAGGTGTTCAACTAAACAACAAGAAATATCGCGTTTGAAAATATATTATTTGCGTATAAATAACACCCCCCTTATCTTATCATTAAAAACTAATTTCTTTGCAAAAAAATGATTAAAAATTAAGCGGAACCTCCAGTCAGTTCGATAAATACTCCATTGTAGAATCGTACTATCGACAACACACTGCTATCGTTGTCAGAAGTTTAAGAAAATCAGCTGTTCTTGTCACGAACGTGACAATTTGTGAAATTAAATTGTATAATTTCTGTATTAAAACCAAGTCCTAGTCGACCGATGGATTCCAACTTGCGTAACGTAAGCCCTTACCGATTGAATGCGGATTCCTTGCAACGCATACTCACCTGCAATGCCCTCTAGCTTAAAGATTTCCTCCAATTATACAACAAAGTGACGGAGCTGTGTTTTAACCGATGCGTGGATAATCTGAATCAGCGGGACCTGGCCGGCCAGGAGGTGAGTGGGAGCTAAGTCTTTGGTGGGACCTGCACATAGTAAAACGGCTGTATCATCTATTTATCCCAGGACGTCTGCGTGGACAGGTGTGTGACCAAGTTCGCTCGCTTCAACCAGAACATGATGAAGGTCTACGTGGACGTGCAGACAACCATTAATGCCAAGCGCGTGGTGGAGGTGGAGGAGGCCGCCCGCAAGGCCGAGCAGCAACAAAAGGAGGCGACGATTCTGACGCCTGTTCCCCCGACCGTCGCCGGCAACGTGTCCATGTAGCAGCAGACCCCGGAGTGGTACGCCACGCCGCAGCTGCTGTTCTCGATCCTAGATAGCTAATCGCAGAATCCAACCCGCCCCACTCATAGCCACCATCTACCATCCACACCATCACTCAAAAAACCGCCTAACCACACACGATGCAGCGCATCTGCTTGGTTGCGTTGGTCGGCCTGCCAGGAGCGGGCAAGTCCTCGCTGTGCACCTGGCTGCTGGGCCAGCGGGCTGCCCTGCACGTCCGTCACATCGTTCACCTGTGCTACGACGACTTCTTGGACATTAAGTCCTTGGAAAAGCTTGGCTACAGGGAGCAGCGCGGGCTCATCTTCCAGACCATAAAACACATAATTTCCGCCATTCGAGAAGACACCAAGTGGCCGCCTCAAGTCCGACGCACAACCTTAGATGGTGACAGCAGCAGTAGCAGCATCAGCGAAGGATACCTCATCCTGTGCGACGACAACTTCTACTACCGCAGCATGCGATATAAGCTTCACCAGCTGTGCCGCAGTGCAGACTGCGCCTTTGGACAGATTCACCTGGCTAGATCGCTAGACTCCTGCCTGCGAACAAACTCCAAGCGAAGCAAGGCCAGTTGCGTGCCGGAGGATGTGATAAGGCAGATGTACCAGCGACTGGAGCCGCCTAGAAATGAAGCCTGGGAGCGCAACAGCCTCACAATACCCGATGGCGATGCAGATCCTGCAGCGATACTTACATTCATAAGGTCCCTGTTTGACATGGAAACGAAGGAAACGGAGACGTTGACAAAAACAAAGATACCGCAGGATCAATCCCTGGTCCACAGCCTAGATCTGCTGCTGCGAGGGCGCATTAAGGCGCTGCTTCAGGAAAACAAACTGTTAGAGGGCAGGATTTTGAACGAGAGGCGAAAGCAGATACTGACACGCTTTAAACAGAGAGATTGTGAGGGGAAGGACTTGGATTACTATGTAAATTTGTTGAACTAGACTAAGCTAAGCTAAATACGTTTGTATGCCCATATCTAAATACATATATATGTTACAAAACGCTCTGTTCGTATTAAAACTAGATTTATTTAGCACACAAAGATACAAGTTAACCCTAGAGCTCTCAGACCACCTTCACCTGGCTGGTGTCGCGCTTCTGGATCATGCGCATCTGCTTCTTCTTCATGCGCTTCAGCTTGGCGGGATTCTTGATGACCTGGACGACCTCCGAGCGGCGCTCGTTGGCCAGGCGGCGCTCTGCATTCTCCACGCGCCGCTGGTGCTTCTGCACGGCGTCCTCCTTGCGTTTGTCCTTGATCTCCTTCGACTTCTCCTTGATGTAGCGCATTTCGTTGCGCAGGGCTGCCTTCTTCTCGAAGGTCAGCCGGTTCATCGACTTCTTGATCCTGCTAAATCTGCAAGAGGACAAAAGGTGAGCCGGCTGGCTGGCTAGTAAGCAGAGAAAACACCTACTTCTCCTTGGGCGTCTTCCAGGGCCGATTGGACTTCGGTTGGCCACGCGGAATGCTTGCCTCCGGCTTCACCGCCTTCTTGGGCTTTGCCTGCCTTTTCTGCGGCGCAGTTTCGGTAGCTGGCTGCGTTTCACTCATTGCTTTGCTGCTGGTCAAAATAAAATCCAAACAACACAAAAAAAACAACGAATGCACGTGTTGCCGTTGTTGACCGCCTATCGATAGCCCGCAACATATGTTTCAGCAAGGTGATCGGACATCGAAGGGTTACTTTCGATAACAAGCGTTACTTTCAAACTAGGAATATTAAAGAAATGCATTTTTTACTTTTATTATTAATATATAATGTGCTATCATTGAGCTTTGGGGATATTTAATTTAACTACAAATTTTTCTAATTTTTGTACACATTTTAGTGACGGTTCAGAAACTAGTGAAATATAAATTTAAATTAAAACAATTTGTGGCATAACATTTTTACTCAAAAAAAATGTTTATCTTTACCAAAGAGATTTGTCACTAAAATAATTTTATTTCAAATACTATACAACAAAATTTCAATTTATTACTTCTTATGGTGAAAATAAATCAATTTTTCAATTCTTAAAAGAAATTTGTATATTTTTATTCATAACAAACAACGTAAACCCATTTTTGTAACAAATATTTTGGTTAAAGTGCGCTGCGATTTCTCTATACATAGTTATTGGGGCAGACGCCCCCTAAATTAAAAAAAAGTACAAAAGGATCTTGTTTATGTTTAAAGCACAAACAAAGTCGTACGACTAGCCAGAATAATCTTAGATGGGAATGGCCAGCAGCTTGTGTTGTAGTTTTTCAAAAAACCGGGCAAATCAAGAATTTTATTTCACTGTACAATTTAACAATTTGCGACGGGGCCCGCCAAACCCTGCAGACGATGCCTGCACGCCGATATCCTGGCCACTTTGGCATTGGTTGTACATATTTACATTGATAGCGTCGCGGGCTTCAGTCGAACTTGGGAACTTAGGGGGAAATTCACGATCCTGTCGCCTCTGCCCCCGCCACCTGATTGCTGCGATTGTGCTGGTCAATGTTGTAGTGGTAGAAGAAGGACTTGCCGTACTCAAAGGACGAAATCATGATCGCACACGCGGGCGCCACCTTGAAGAGTCGCGGGCCCAGTCCAGAGAAAATGGCCGGCAGTCCGCCCAACCGGTAAATGCTGGCCAGGCGCACCGCCACCGACTTGGTGGGCACTTGCTTCGGGGGATTATCTGCCGTAATGCAAACCGAACCATTGTCAATGATGTGGCTGCTTTTGGCTGCAGTGCGCCGAACATTGGGCCTACCTGAGAATATGAACTTCTCGCCGAACTCGATCTGCTCGTGGGTCTTTATCACGTCGAAGGGCGTGGTGATCGTGGCAGCCACCTGTTTGTAAGAGCATTAGTGGAATCAATTACATTTCAATGCTGTGGTCTTGTCTTACCGATCCAGATATCGCTCCTGCCGCAAAGCTAAAGCTAAACGTCGGCTCCACCACGCCAAAGGAGCTCTTGAGGTACTCGTAGCAGGTCCAGTAGATGCCCGAGAAGGGCACGTCCCGCAGTATTGTCGGCGGCAGGCCGCGCCACAGGCCGAGGACGCCCTGTGACTGCACCACCTGACGAATGGTGCCGAACATCTCGGCGTGCGTCATCCGCTGCGACTGCATCTTGGTGCGGATCAGTTCGACGGGGCTGACGCAGGTCACGGCCAGGATGCGGGCCGATACGCCCGCCAGCATCGGGACCAGAACTGGAATCGGGAGTGGAATGTCGCGGCTGGTCCTCGTCGCGCTTGCGCTTGTGGTCCAGCGACGCAGGTACTGGTAGTGGATGTCGGTGAAACGGGCCTTGAACTGCTCGTAGGCCACGAAGTATATGATGGTCGAGGGCAGGGCCGAGATTAGCGTCGGGCTGAGTCCCGACCACAGCGAGCCGACGCCCTCGGTGCGGCTTATCTTGATGAATGCATCCTGGTAAGGGTAAAGGAATGGGGATTAGGCTGTAGGATTTAATCTTCAAAATTCCTAACGTTTTCTTAGTTTAAAAACTTCTTATAGACTGGCTACTTTTGTATGTTTCTGTCAGACCCTGACCCTTAGTTTAACCACCACCAGCATTGTTCGAGTCCAACCGTAACTCGACCTCCTCCAGATCGCCCAGTTCTAGTTGTAGTACTCACAATGGTGCCAGAAAAGCGGGGAGCGGGCTTCGCCTGTGCTGGATTGGGCGTGTCCGGGCCACAGGGGCAGATGTGGTCCATGAGTCCGTTGCAGTAGAGGAAGCACTTCTGCGAGAGCAGCGCCTGCTGCTGGGCCTGCAGCCGTGTCTTGATCACATCCAGGGGGGTCACTGCAAGATAAGATAATGCGATGAACACATGTGGCTGGCTAATCATCAAGAAGGTGACCTACTGAAGCAGGCCGTCACCATGGCTCCGGTGCAGGCAGATGCCACTTGCTGCAGGGGACGGATCCGGAACCGGGGGTCCGTCATTGTCGCCTTCGACTGGCTGTGGCTCGGAGTCGCTGCCACTGCGGCAGTGGCAGCCGCCAAGACCACGCAGGGCTCCCTTTTGTCCCCCATTGCGGTGCGGCACGCGTGTTGTGCTTGTTGCGGTTTTCGCTAGACGGATGATCCTCGGTAAGCTGGCGGAGATGCGATGCGGCTGGATTAGATTGGAGTGTCGTAGGACGCGAGCTGGGTTATTGGCTAGGCAATTGGCTTGGCAAGCAACTGGATCATTGTGAAATAGTCTCCAAGTCCAAAATAAAAGTTCGTCCGCCGTGTCCCATTTCCATTCCGTTCCGATGGAGAGCAGCCGCTGGCCAAAGCAATCAGCTGTTGCCGCTCGGCACTATCGGTAAGTGGCATCGGAACGGAACTGCTATCGATAGAGCGGAATCGGAACGGAACTGCGTATTCCCCTTTACTTTTTGAAAATTAAGAAAACTCGATTCTTTACGTTAAATTTGATTAGCTGTATAAGTACAACATTAACTTTCAAAATTTTCAACAAATAAACAAAACTAAAAATGACAAGGTAAGATAAGTAGAGCTTTTTGTTTACTATGTAACTGCTCTATTTAATAACCATCTCATCTCAACTCTGTCAGTATCTGAGCACACATAACATAAGACAGCAAGAATAAACAAAAATTTTTACAATATTTACACGCAGGGCTTATCTCATTTCAGATAAAGATATAAACCATATAACTGCAAATATTAAATAAACTCGAAGATTATTAAGCTGCAGCACAGCCGATTTTCAAATCAAAAATTTTCTTCTTTAAATAATTTTAATTTTTTTGCTTAAATACTAGTAAACCTACCAGTTTCCTGTAGATCCAGGTTGTAGTGAAAGAAAAAGGACTTGCTGTACTCGAAGGTGGAGATCATGATGGCGCAGGCGGGGACCACTCGGAGCATTCGGGGCACAGCCCCCACGTAGAGACCCCGTACACCCTGCTGCCGGTAGATGCGACTCAGGCGGGAACTCACCGAAGGCCTGGAGATCCTTCTCCTGTCCTTACCCTTCGATCCAGTTTGTGATCTTGCTCCTGCTTTGGTTCCAGCTCCCACCCCCTCGAAGAGCACGTCTTGGCCCAGCTCCATTTGAGTGTGGGTGGTGATCAGGTCGAAGGGCATGGTCACTAGGGTAGCAACCTGCAAGGACATGGAGGACCAGACTGACGGTTACTGTTGTTGTACCTTTTGCCCTGTGCAGGAGCGCACTGCTCACCCACCGCTCCAGAGACGGCGCCTGTGAGGAAGCTGAAGAGAAAGGTGGGCTCGGTGACACCGAAGGAGCGCTTCATCGCCTCGTAGGCCGCCCAGTAGACGCCGGAGAAGGGGGCGTCCCGCATCACGGTGGGCGGCCAGCCGCGCCACAGGCCCAGCACCCCGTGCTGCCGGATGAGCGAGCGCAGGACGCGCCACAGCTCCGAGTAGGTGGTGTACTCCGACTGCATCTTGATGCGCACCATTTCGATGGGCGTGATCGTGGTGACCACAATGGCTCGCGAGCAGATGCCCGAGGCCATGGGAACGTAGTAGGGCAGCGGCACGGCAGCGATATTACCAACGCTTTGGCTGCAGGTGGCGTCCACGGTATCCTGGTCCTTCCAGCCGGCGGATTCTCGGATTCTGCTAGAGAGCGAGTTCTTCAGGTACTCGTATGTCAGGAAATAGATGATCGTGGAGGGCAGCGCCGAAACAAGCGTGGGACTGAGGCCCGCCCACAGGCCGCTGATTCCGTTGCCGCAGAGCACCTTCACGAAGGCATCCTGCACACCCGGAATAAAATATCCTCGATCAAGTTTAATCCAGAGATAATCCCTACAAATTTCAGGAGGAGTACTCACCATGGAGCCGCGCAGGGGTCTAAGGTTGCGGGGGTCTGCCCTGCCCGGCTTCGGGAGGCAGATGTCGCCGGAACGGCACACGTGGGTCATCAGGCCGTTGTGGAAGACGTAGCAGAGCCGGGAGACAGTCGGTCGCTGGCGGATCGCATGCTGCGTCTGCACCCGCGTTTTCACCACCTCCAAGGGCGTCACTGAGCGGGTAAGGGTAAGGGTAATGGGTTTGAAGATCGATCTGGACAGAGAGGCAGTCCACTCACCCACAAACGTCGTGATTAGGCCGCCAATAAGCGCGGACACGACCTGTTGCATCGGCTTGATGCGGTATCGGGGATCTGCGTTCAGGATTAGGGTTGTCAGCCGCAGCGGATCGTCCGCCTCCTCCGCAGACTCCAGCTGCGGCGGCATCTTAACTTATTTTTTATATAATTTATTTTCGGGGGCTTTTTTTTTTTCACAGGTGGGTTGATTGCAGAAAGACAGGACCTACAGTCCTCGAGGACGACATAATTTAGTGAGTACGTGTTGCGTACAATTTCTATGAGTTTTTTTTCGTAACAAACTCTATTTTTAGATTGGAACGTCAAATCTAATCTGATGAAGAACAAATACTTTTAATGTTTTAAACCAAAATACTTACATTCTGCTCTTAATCAGCTTTTTAACATCAATATGGAGGTAACTTCCTCTTAAATCCCAGATGAGGACAATGATACCCCCCTAACTGATCAAAATCCATTCAGTTGGATAAATCTTGATTTATTTTGTAATGGGAGTAAAGGAAAAACCAATGCGGGGAGAACTACGACAAAATTGATTACGTTTAATGCGAAAATTATAAATATGAATTAAATTAATCAAATTTAATAATAATTTGAATTATATTTAAGTTAATGAGTAGTAAGTCAGTAACATAGTTTAGCTTTAAGTCAGAACCAAAAAAAATTAATCATTTAGATAGGATTGGATTCAATGTGTGTATGAATTAATTTGATTTGCGGTAGCCTCGTCCTCCTGCTGCTCAGCCTACGGCAATGGTGATGGTGATCAACTATGGGGTCCTTGTCCTTCACTTATGCGCAATGGGGATCAGTGTCTCGCCGGCGGTGAGCGCTGGCAGGGGTGCATCCACGGTGAGGACTCCGTCCTTGCTGAGGGACGAGCGGATGGACTCGGGATTCACGCCCTTGGGCAGCAAGAACTCCCGGTTGTACTCCCTGTACACGCTCTTTGTGTCCGACTTCTCCTCGTGCTTGGCGTGCACCTGAATCGAGGAAAGGACACCTTAATTAGTGGAACTCCAGTATGGAATCGGGATGATCGGGTACTCACCAGCAGCTTTTGGTCGACGGTTTTCACCACAATCTCCTCGGGGGCGTACTGGCTGACGTCGAAGCGCAGTTTCAGCACTTTGTTGTCGCCCTCATCCTGCAAATTACATAATAAATTGGTTAGATTGATTAAGTTAAGAGTTGGATCGCACTGCGTACCTGTATCAAGGGTGAGCTGATGTCGGAGACGTAGTTCTGTTGCTTTGGGATTCGGGATGGCAGAGCCGAGTTTGTCGTTGAGCTGCAAGGAAGAGTTCGGAAAATATTTAAAAACCAATCGAAAAACTCAAAGTAAAAACATAAAAATGTATATAAAAATCAGAAAAGTGTTAGGGATGTGTGGGGGGAACCTGGTGGAGGAGTTTGTGGTAGTGGTACTAGTCGTGGTTCTAGTGCTGCGAAAGGTTTTCTGCAGTGTGCGCGTGAAAGCCTCCATTCTGATGCTCCTCTAGGATGTAACTGAATCTGAACTCAAAAGAACCCGTGATTCTTGAGTGCCAGCCTGGGATCCCGCCTAATAATAGATCTGGCTTCCGCTTCGGAGCGTGCTGTACAGCTCTGAAAACGGGGGCAGCTGGCACTCTTCAATCCCTATGTTTGCATTGGGAACAAGCTAAAAACATGTGTGTATTATGTGTTATGTATACTGTATTATATGTTTGGAAGGCTGCTAGAGATTGTTTTATTAAAGGCTTTAAGGTTACACGATAATATGGACATGTAAATTTAATGGAAAATATTTGAAAATATCAAAATTTCGTAACAGTAGCAGAGGTCTTTGGGAACCTTTGGGAAATTGAGATGCACGTAAACATCATATGTAAACATGTATATAAGGAAGTGTTCCCAAGACATGGTCTGCTTAGGCAGACTAAAATTATAAATAAATATGTACAGATGCACTTATGTACAATGCACATAATAAATAAAAGGCATATGTTATGCGCGCACTCTTGTAAATGGGAAATATGTTATTCTTATTCTTATTCTTATTATTCGACTAAAAATTACAAAAATACTTTAAAAATGTTCTGTACAAGTTATAATATTATATCCCTTATTTTTACTTATAAACATTTGCATTCATTAGTTGGAATTATTGTTGAGGTAAATGTGTAATGTTCTTGTACTTGTCAAAAAGTATTTACATACATATGTGAATATGTGCGGGGATTGCAATTAATCAAAAACATATCAAATTATAATAAAAAACCAAAAACTGGTGTTAAGTTAAGAAGGTGGAGTTATTAAAACAGTCAATATAATTAATACTTTCTACGGTTTTTGTACCTGGTAGTTGTTGTTTTTTTAGTAGAACTTTTTGTTTTAATATATAGGAGAGGATAATATTTTAATATAGAAATTATTGCAGTTGTTTATTGGATTCCAAGCGGCAAGAAAGAGAGTAGAGAAAATAGAGGAGAAATATAGAGATTAGATTATGTAAAAGGTAGTAATACGTAAATATACAAGGATCCCTTTGATGATTTTTCAAAGATTTTTATCATTGCCTCAACAACGAATTCTGTACAATATTTCGAAGATTCGTAGACCACTTTTTTCATCTAATTGTTCATCACAAAAAGTATGCTAAAAAATATCGCTGCTTCGGCAAGCCGAAGTTTTTTTACCCAGATTGAAGATAAAACCATTGCTGAATAACCTTATTTGACAGGTAAAAAAATATTTATAAAACTAAAATTGTCTTTATAAATTCACGTTTACTTTATCAGATTACTTTTTGTTATAAACACTTGATCAAAAATATAAAACACTTTTTATAAGCTAAACTGATATAAATCCTACCGTCACCTGAAATTTAAGGTTTTTGTATGCAGTAAATTTATTTCAAATTCGGATAATTTTATTTTAACCAAAGTTTAAGAACAAATTACTCGTACGACACATAAGCCTGCAGGTCGAAATTTGTTTTAAAAAAAACTTTGCCCCAAAAAAAAATGTTAATATACAAAGGTAGTGCCAAAGAAAGAGAAGAGAAAACACACCAACACAATTATGAATATGAACATGAAAACCAAACACATGTTGAGAAATGTTGTTGGTTTTCGCTATCAATTGGCGAAAATCGACTAAAAGCAAACTAGACAAAATAGTTTTTGTTGTTTGCAAGAGCTAAAAGCCCTTACGGAATGCTACATGTGTATATATTTATGTACATACATATGTAAGTATTTATTTATGTACATCGAAAAAAAAAGAGATAAAGTGAACTATTAAAATATTAAGATTGAAATTTCCTATTAAGGACTTTGGGAAATGAAGCGATTTGATTGACAGTTATATACGAACACCTGTGTGCGGGTGGCAGTGTGTTGGTGTGTGTGAGAGAGAGTCTTTGATAAGCGGCCATCAACTGGCACTTCGTGCTAACAGGGCTTATCAATCGAATCGCGAGGGTGCGTGGGCCTCTGGCGACCTTGCGGTGTGGCGACCGAGGTGCTGGAGTTGATCGCTGGGTGAAGAGAAATAAAATAGCAAAGCTGGCCGGAGACACACGTTGATGATAAATACCAATAACCGTTAGCCTGGGCAAAGTTTCTTGGCGGAAGAAAACAAAAAAAAAAGAAAAGAGAGACACCTGCTCTCCCACTGCTAGCACACGTACTCACGTATACAGTGCATATGTGTGCGCCTCTATCTCACTGGCATCTGATGACAATGATGTCATGCATATTTTTTCGTTATTGAAAAGCCAAACGAAAGGAAACTAAAGAAGAAACAAAAATAAACACACACTCACACACAAGACAAAAAGAAAACGAGAACGAACGCAAACAAAATTGTGCTCTTTTGTTGTTTGCCAGCCAACGGTGCGTATGTGTGTGCGAACAAACGTCGAATTTAATTATCGATTACTGGCGGCGATCGGAGCTTTGTCATCGAGCCAAAGTCCGATTGCACAGGCTAAAAATTGACATGATATCATTGGGCATTATTGCTCATTTGAATTATCAGCATCCAGCAGCTAATATTGGCAACTAAATCACACCGCAGTGTGCTCATCTCATCGTGAAAAGCTTTTTGCACCGCGCTATTTGCATGATAAATATATGTACTATATAATGTACACATGTACATTGTGCTCAACGTTCTTATTTGTTTAAACTTTGTGCACACGCACACAAAAGCGCAAGGCCGATTAATGTGCCTATAAATTCAACAGATCGATGATATTGCCAATTACCAAATCCCCAGCTTCTGGCTAATATTGTTTTTTCTCTCATATCAGATCTGGCCAATATAATATCGTATCTGTATCTGGCGATCGCTGAATTTATCGTATTTGTTCAATATTATAAAATATAAAATTATGACTTAAAATGCCCTTATCCCGATCTTTTTATCTACTTTTTGTTTTATGTAGATTTTTTTTTTCTTTTTTTATTAACAAATCCCAAATCAGGTCTTAACGACCTTTTTAAAGATATGAAGGAAAATAGTGTTTGTAAAAATGTACTAAAAATAGTTGCCACAAATTGCAGAATTACATATTTTAAGAGATGTAGTCTTTTTAATTCGTAAGTTTCTCTTTTTTTAAGGGATGGAATTTAAATATTTTACAAAAATGTTTTAGAATGACATTTAATTGTTGTCTTGATTGCTTTTTTAGACTTTATGTAAGCCACTAATCTTTGCGTAGCTCGGTTTATAAAATAGTATAGTATAGTATGTTTATATGTATCCTTACAAATCAATCCCACTTAAACACCTGTCTAGATTTATGACCCTTTGCTTGAGTGTGCGGATAGTAGTCCTTGGAGAATCGGCTTAAAAACTCGACCGCTGAGTCATTCAGATAGCCCCCGCAGCGCGTTAATCGGCGACACGCCATGGCCGCAGATGTCAAAGGTCGCAGGTCGCAGTGAGGAGTCGTGTCATAGGTGGAAATGCGTCGTCGTCACCACGCATCAATAATTTGCTTAGATGGCCAATCAGCCAGGAACGCACCTGCAGCACACACACAGGTGTGTCAAAATTGGGTTAATTTCCTTGAAATGGCCAAAGTTGCAAGGGGAAACCCAAACTTTCCTTTGAGTTTTCCCCGGAAAAGTGGTAGTAGGGGGAAAAGTAGTTTCTGGTTCTGTGTTGTGGCCATGCAAATTGCAGTGGCGACCATGGCAAAGCCAACAACAAGGAATCGGTTCGCTTCGATTACGTCATGGGCCGAGGTCGACTAATAGCAACCAAAAACGGAGAGACGCAACGCAGTTAGTTAAGTAAAGCGTTTTCCGGTTTTTATCCTCAACTGGCGCCCACGCAGCGAAGTTGTTTTTTATTTTTTTAGTTTATTTATTTGATTGAGAGGCCAACGAGGTGCGCAACCGCGACGGCTACGTAATGTTTGCCATGTGCCCCGAGGAGCACTGTGTGTCTGTTTATTGAGTGTGTGAGTATGAGTACAAAAATGTGGACGATAAAGCGACAAATATAACATTTTACGGTAGCCTTCTTGTGGAATTTATAGCTTTTTGAACCCCTTTTTTCAAAAATGTATTTAGCTATCTTCTGATTTTATATTTTTAAATAAGTTACACTTCATAAGCTGTAGTTTTTGAGTAGCTTTTTTTAACTCTGCGGTTTTAGACCAAGAACTTAGATAATTTAGAGATCAATAGGTCTATAAGGTCTATACTTTATTTACTCAGCAGTGACCATAGATCCAAAAATGTATCTTTCGGATCTATGGTCACTTCTGAGTCAATATGAACATTATTAAACGAAGGTCAACCCACCCAAAAAAAAGTACTCGCAATGAACTTAATATCAACACAAAAGTCATTTTAAAGATCTGGCTGCTATTCACAAAAATTCCGTTATGCCCCACATAACGGTTGCATAAACGAGTGGGACTCGAGATCGGACCAAAGAAACGGAAAGGGAACAAAGAAGAGCACCGCACCGGGTAATCTTCGGGGGGATTACGTGCGGGTGGCGGCAGTGGCGGCGGCGGATACATGTTTTTTTTGGCCGGAGACAGCGGCGGAGAATTTAGAATTTAGAACTCGTGACTCATCCCAAAGCAAAGAAATACGATAGAGCACAAGTGTATCTGGGGCGCAAATCGCCCCGCTGTTTGTTGTATCTGTGAGCGAGTGCTCCTCCAGAACAGCAGCACAGCAGACCAGCAGGCGATGTGGCAAGATGTGCGCCTATATTTAGAGTCCCGAAAGAATTATGAGATGAATCAAGCGAAACGAGACCCGAGTGTGGTAAAAAATCAAGCATAGCAAAGGTAAAAGGTAGCGGTTTCCAGCGGTCGGTCTAATCTCTACCACGTTAATGGCGTTGTTGTTGTCACCGACCGAAAATCGTGACGGAGCAAAACGGGAACGCACTGTCACATCCCCCGCTCACTTAGCACTAGTTTACCTTGTGGACTCGAAGAAGTTGGCCTCGCGGTTCATCAGCTCGTGGCGGAACTTGGCCATCTCCTCCTCCATTTTGCGCATCTCGGAATCGAAGCGTTCGCGGATGTTGCTGAACTCCGTGTCGATGACGCTGAAGTCGCCCAGCTTGATGGGGATATTCCTCTTGTTAGCCTCGGCCATTTTTGTGCTTGTTTGGTGGTTATTTGGTTGGTGGTTGGTACGACGAATAAATATAAATCTCTTGTTTCACTGTTCTCCTCTTGTGTTCTGTTCTGCTCAACGCGCTTTGCGAGCTTGTTCACTTGCTAATCGGCGGAGGAACCGAAAAAAAAATATAGGTGGAATACAATGTGTATGTCTATATGTATTTAGAACTCGAGACGTTTGTGTGTGTCTGCTTGTATCTGTATCTTTGACGCCGCGTTTCAATTTCTCGCCCTCGACTGTTTTGCATTCTCCGGGAGTTGCCGCTTTTATAGCGCCGACAAACACCGCAACCGCAGGCCAAGAAAGAGCACAAGAGCAAAAGAGCACAAGAGCGGCGCACAGTGGGTACATTTGGCAGCAAATTCATAAAGGTATTCGAAAACTAAAATTTCATAATTATAAAAAAGGAACTGTATAATGTACACACACAATCGTTTTTCATTGTTGGATCTCAGTTTTCAAGTTTAAATAAAACATTTTAAATAGACAATAATAAAAGTCAAGTTTAATGTTTTCAAATAAGTATTCAAAAGAAAAATGATTTTTGCAAGCTCTTTTGAAAAAACCAACCACTGTGCGGCAGAGAGAGCCGCAAGAGAGCAAAGAAGCGGCTCTCTCAACGCAACAACAATGGCTAAAAGGTATGGGAGAGGGAAAGCGAAAAATGACGACCAGGAATTTCCACTCTCTGTTTGATACCCTTCTCTTCCAAAATCAAACCATCTTGGCTAAGCTAAGTAGGTAACTGTTCCCAAGATACAATGTACATACATAAGGATAATGGTAAGCAGATTTTTCTTACCAACTGTATTTTTTCTCTAGACATAAAATTCATCCCGAAACCAGAAAACAGAGTTCTTAGTTAGAAAAATATTTTAGATCTTAAAAATTACTTTATTATCATAAAATAAAATAAAATAAAGTATATTATTAATTCTGTAATTACAACTTATTCCTCTATAAACATATACATTTTCATTACATTCCATTTGCCCTTTTGGCTTACTTAATAAAGCGAGGTTTATTTTCACTTTTTACACATTTATTAAGTTAAAAAATATTGGATGACTAACTTTATCTGTTTCCAGAGACGAAGGCTACACAATTGGAATTTCGAATTAATTTGTGGCGTGGGAGATGTTTACTCACGACATGAAAGCGAGTTCCTGCAGTTGCCACTTGCATCCAAGATCCAAGTGCAAACTATTCCCATCACATTTGACCAACTACCAACTGGGAGCCAACTGTTTAGAGTTGGCTGACGTGTACAATGTGGTGCTAGTGGGTGGGTGGAACTGATGCAAAGGTGGCAGTGGAAGTACATAAATGTGGAAGTTAACCGGTTGGAGATCAACGCCTTCTAACCGCCTAAGGAAACGAACTGAGAACGAGGCAAAGATTTGAAAGTCAGGAGTGCACATTGGGCTAAATGTTTTCTTTTTGGCATACATTTTCGAACTTAAATTTCAAATTTCAAATACCTTATTTTAGGTCAACATTCTTAATTTTTGGCAGAGATAATTGCAGTATATTCTCACTATTTCACTGGTTCAATGGTAATCAGAAAACATTTTGGAATTTCGTTTCTGGATCATCATTATTCGACTTGAGATACTTTCTTAAAAGTGACGTCATTTTGAATGAATTTCTAAAATTTTTCTTTATAGACCTGGAATAACAAGACAATAGTTTAGAAGTGACGCAATTTGTACATAAATTCATAAATTTTTGTATCTAGATCATTATTGTTGGACCCCAATGTGCAGAGTCGATGAGATGGGTCTCTAAATTAGCAAAAAGTGGGCGGCGACGTTGGCGTCGGAGATACACAGCCACATCCCACATCCCACTCCACCATTCACCACATCGGATCGGTTTGTTTGTAAACAAACGCCAAACCAGATGACTCAGCCGGGTGACATTGGTTTGGAATCGGGATTCGAGCCGAGACCAGAGAGATGTCCTTTTACGGAGCGAATGCAAATGACTGAAATCAGTCGGACTTGGTTACAGTGACCAGTTAATCAAGCATTATTTTGCAAGTACAGTGAAACATGCTAACACTAAACATTAAAGGGAAGGTTTTTTTGGCTATAAAATTTTAAAATTTATTTTCTATACTATTTTAAGCTAATTTTTCAACACTATAAAATTAGGGGAAGGGTTTTTGGCTAAGGATTTTAAAATTTATTTTCTATACTATTTTAAGCTAATTTTCAACACCTAAACTATGGTTTTTACTGCCCTTTCTATATTATTTTGCGGTTAAGCCTAAAAGGTTTTTTTTTAAACTATTTTTAAATAATTCACCGACTTTTTTCTAATTTTTTTATTCTATAACTTTTACATAAGTTACTCCAAATAAATAAAAAAAACCGTGACTGAAAACATTGTATGTTTCCCGCCTATAGGGAGCTCCACTGTTTCATCCCCATTTTAATTTCACATTCCATCGGGGGCAACGGCAGTAGACCCATCGAAATAATAATAGATTTAATCATGAATTACGAAAATAAAATGACAATCATCGGTGTGATCAACGCGGTCGCTGATTCTGAGGTGTTTTCGTTTATTTGGTTGTTGTTTTCTTTTGTATTTTTTTTTTTTTGGTGGCGGCGCCCACATGGATGCGACGGCCGCTAATGCCCCTGTCCAAACAATAAACTCATTTTCATCAAAATTGCCGACCTTGAAGTCCACCGAATCCTAACTAAGTCCCCAAGCGAACAAAAATAATATCGTACACCTCTCTGTGCAGCTGTGCACATTCGCATCCAATCTCCGCTAGATCATGTTAATACATATTGCTGCCATCAAAATTTCTTATATCGGAATTATTTACAAGATAACTCATCAAACAGTCAAACTTTTATAACTAGAAATACTATTTGCCAAAACCTCATACTGAAATATTGAATTGTCATGTTCTCTTAATCCTATAAAAACACTTTTAATTAATAACACTCTAACTTTACATGTCAAGACCCATTATTATAAAATAAAAATAGTTCTACTTTAATAAAAATAGTTATACTAATAATAAGTTCTAATAGTTCTTCTTTTCAATTCCGCTCAAATATTGTAAAATTTAACATTCATAAAAGGTATAGTTTTTAAAAACGAATAAATGTTACTATGTAGTTCCAATTCCAAGAGCCTAGAAACTACCATAATTTACCAAAAAGCGAAACATCTAGAACAATGAGTCTTTAGGTGCTGTTCTTCTGCAGCATCTGTATGTTCTGTATGATATTAAGAAAACAAATTTTCCCCACGTCACCAGAATGTATTTTGAAAGCGAAACAGAAGCCAGAACAAGAGTACATATAGTCCGATTTTCCGGTATGTCATCCCCATCTTCAAGTCGTAGTCGTATAAGTAGTCCACCCATCAAAAAAAAAAAAAAATACACCCTCTCTTTTCTCATCCCACAGTCAGAAATCAATCAAAATTTGCTCGCGATGATTTAACGTGGAATTTTTGGCTGATGATGATGATGAGAATTCACTAATTTTTCAGTTGGGGCAAATAGCTGAAAAGCTGAATAGCGATCTCCTCCTGCGTGGGAAGCTTCCATTGGCATTGGCGGTGCCGTCGACTTTTTTCTCATATTTTTTCATTTGCTTGACGACAGCATTAAAATATGTGTCAGCCAAAAGAGCAAGTGCTGTTAATATTCAAGCAAAAGTAAGCCTTGTATATACGTTTATGAAGATATACATATATACAGTACTTATCCTTAATGAAAAACAAGTGTGTAACATATGAAAAAATTTTCTTTATTTACCACAGACCATAAACTTGAAATAAAATAGTTTTAAAATACTACATGTTTTCTCTTCTTTGATCATCATTTAAATTCCTAAAAGATCTATACGAATTTTTATTCACCTTTTAGAGAAACTACTGTAAAAACTATAAATTCGTAAGTGCAATGAGCGGGTGGGTACGTATTTAATTTTTAATTATAGGCGGACAGATACACAAATCAAAATTTACAACTGCTCTTTGGTATTTGATGTCCCAAAACGAAAGACTCAAATTTATTGTTCAACGTTAGTTCATTTACAACTAACTACTTTAGTTTGTCATTCGTTTTAAAATAACTTGTTTCTTGTTAATTATTTATTTCAGTTTCTAGTTATTTCAATGTAAAATTAATGTTGACTTTTATAGATCAATAAATATGTACAGTAATCCGATGATGTCATTTGATTTTCATCAAGAATTTTTTCTAATACAAATTACAATAAAAATGATGTGTTGCATTTATTGTGAATTTAGAAGGTAAAACTACCTTTGCAATATTTGTCATGTGTTCCTCCTTCACAACAATAACTAAAAATGGCACTAAACAATTTAAAATCTTTGCTTTCTATTTAGATGATTTAAGACCCTTTCGAGTGACTTAAAAAATAAAAAAATACAATAATTAAAATACATAAAAAGTCATGCTTAATTTACTTAATTAATTTCAGGTTTTCAGTTTTGCCCTTAAGTTATTAATAGAAATTATGGAAACATTTGTAAGTCGTTCGCTTAATTGTTAAATGTGTTTGTGCTTTGTTAACAAAACAAATTATAATTTGCATAATTTCGTTGCTCAGCCGATTTTCGCGCCATCTTTTCAAATTTAGTTGAGCCTCTTTTGAGAATACCAAAAATTTCAACGTACCAAAATACCGCTATTGTTATCCCTCGTAGAGCGCATTGGTATATTTGAACGGTTTGCAGTACGGTCACTTTGCAGCAACGCACGTGTAATTCTAACAACACTTTGCTGCCTTAAATCTTAGTTAGTTTAGCGAAATAAACGCAGAAAACATGGTCAGTTCGGAGCCAAAAGGAACTGCCAAGGTGGCCAAGACGGGCGACAAGCCACCGCCGGCCTTCAAGGCCAACAAATCGCCAGGCAAGCCAGCAAATGGACAGAAGTTCACGCCCGGAGGAGCGGGAGGTGCCAGGAAATTCGACAAGTCCGGCGGAGGACCGGGCAAGAAGTTGGACAAACCAGGCGCTGGAGGTGCCAAGAGGTTCGACAAATCCAGAGCGGCCGGTGGCTTCAAGAAGTTCGACAAATCCGGAGCGGCCGGTGCCAAGAAGTTTGGGGGCAACAACAAGTTTGCGGAGGGCAACAAGTTCCGGGGAAAGCCACAGCCACAGGCGCCGGTCGAGGGCGAGAAACAGGACTGGAACAAGTTCAAGCAGGAGAAGAAGGACCTCAAGCTAAAGCGCAAAAGCTCTAAGGACACCTACGAGATCACCAAGGAGGCCAAACAGATCTACGAGAAGCTGCGATGGTGAGTTGCACTCAGAAAAACCTCTGTAGAATCAAAATTTTGACTTCCCTCCTTTGCAGCCGCCGCACGGAGAACAAGGACAAGCTGGTGGAGCAGATATACAAGGTGCTCAACGTGGGCGACACCATCTCCAAGGTGGTGAAGGCGCACGACACCGCCCGCGTGCTCCAGTGCATGCTGAAGCACGCCACGCCGGCCCTGCGCGCCGAGATCTCCGATCAGCTGCTGCCCTTCGCCGTGGACATGTGCCAGTCGAAGTACGCCCAGTTCTGTGTCCAGCGGATGCTCAAATACGGATCCCCAGAAACCAAGTCGAAGCTGGTGGACAGCATGTACGGACACATAGTCCGTTTGGCCGGGCACAACATCGCCAGTGGCCTGTTGGACACCATGTACCAGAGTGCCAAGCCCCTGCAGCGCATCCACATGCGCCAGGAGTTCTACGGCGATCTCTACCGGAAGGCCAAGGATTCGAGTGTCAAGAAGTTGAGTGACACCTACAAGGAGGCCACGAACATGAAGGCCTCCATTCTGGGCTCCGTGAAGGCGAATCTGGATCATGTGGCCAACAAGCAGCTGGTGGACAGTTCGCTAGTCCATGCCGTCATGCTGGAATACCTGCGTGCCTGTGATGAGGACGAGGAGAAGCTGGAGGAGACTGTGACCGCCTTTGCGGCCCTGGTGCCCCATATGTTGTCCACCAAAGAAGGCAGCGAGGCGGGTATTATTTGCTTCTACAAGTCCACGCCCAAGAACCGCAGAGTGAGTGATTACCCATTCGCATATTCACATTATATATTAATTTCACTATTTTAAACCCCTTTAGGCCATCATTAAGAACATCAAGGAGCACCTGCTCAAGATCGCCACCCACGAGCACGGACACGTGTTCCTCATCTCGCTGCTGAACTCCCTCGATGACACAAAGGCCACCAAAAAGGCCATCTACGACCACCTGCACGGCGATCTGAAAACGCTGATGGGCAACCAGTACGGCCGGAAAGTGGTGCAGTGGCTGGTGGCTCCGGGCGACAAAATCTGCTTCCATCCGTCATTTATTCGAGTGGTGGACGAGGGCCTGGCCTTTGGCAAGAAGGAGAAGGAGCTGCGCCGCAAAGAGATCTTCGAGCAGATCGAAGCACCCATTGCACAGGCCATCGCCGAGGACGCGCCCTTCTGGCTGTCCAACAGTCACATCGGCTTGGTCACCGCCGACATTCTAAATAACAGTGAGTGGTTCATTTTTAGAAAAATTAAATTATCAAAATAAAAGCAATTAAAAGTGAAAGAGTAAAAAGTAGTGAATCGTTGTCATGGAAAAATAATGGAAAACTAATTTTAAAAATTCAAATATCAAAATCTATTATCTATTCCATTTAAAAAACATACATAAAAGAAAATTTAATATGTACATAATTTGTGCATGCACGTAATTCACATTTTAGCATGTTAACCCGATAAAAAAGCAATTGAATTTAAAGTTATTTCTTTTCTGCCTTTCAGTTCAAGGCGAATCGTATGAAAAGGCGGTTACCGCCCTCGCCCAAGTGGTCAGCCAGCCGGAGTGGCGCATTACAGTTGGTAAAACTCAGCTGCAGGATAAGAAGAAGCCCCACAATGATGTGGAGGCCATTATAGCCGAGGCCACCAAACAGCGCAGGAAACAGCTGAATCCCCCCGTCAGCAGCAGCGACGAAGACGATGAGGAGGAAGATGAAGCAGAGCAGGAGGAAGAGGATGACGCTGAGCCCAAGCTGAAGAAGGAAAAAAAGGAGTCGAAGAAGGCGAAAGAGGAGGAGACAGAGGCCCCACTGGTCACGGGAATCGAGGAGGCCGGCATGCACATTGTGTTGAAGAAGATAATCAAGAATGATGGGAAACGTGAAGGAACCACTTTCAGCCAACAGCTCCTGCAAAACTTGTCCACCGATGCGGTAAGATAGATTACAAATAGAAACCCATTAAAAAATAGCATTGAAGTAATTATGTTTATTTTTCAAAGACTAACATTGCTATTATCAAAGAAATTGAGTAATTTTTTGTATATTTAAAAATTTAAAACATCAAAATTTTCATAAATATGTAGTTTCTAAGCTTCTATTACCGAAGATAGCCGATTTCTCTGGTCTTAACTATCCCTACATTTCCGTTTTTCCAGCTCAAAGTGTGGCTGGGAGTAAACCGGGGCTGTTTCGTTCTTTTGGATCTGGTGAAGGAGAGTCCCTCACTGCTGGCCGACTGCAAGAAGGCCATCACGGCGGAGGGGAGCCTGCGACAGACACTCCTGGACCAGAAGACGCACGGGGCCAAGCTGCTGGCCACCAAACTGAACATTGGCAAATGAAAACCCCTTTTAGCTTAGACAACCTATCTTTTTAAAATACATAATTCTATATTGAAATGGCTGTAAATTACGATTTATTCAAGTGAAGCGACGTGAGTTGTGGGTTGATCGGTCGGTGGTTGAGTCTAGGACTTGCGGAGGATAATGTGCAGGCCGGAGTCGGTGTCCACGATGCCCGACAGCTGGCCGATGTTCAATCCAAAGGCGGCCTTCTCGAACGCAGCCTGCATCTGACCTGTGAAGAAGCGGGAGAATTCAGTTTAGGGTGGGTGAGTAGCGGTGAAAGGGTTGTATAGCTAAGAAAACCCTGGTTTCAAGCTATCCTAAGAAATATTCACACAATCTGATCTCCTGCAGAGCAAATACAAAGGAGGACATGCATCGCACACTCCCCATGATGCTCGAATGGGAATAGTTACCTCTACCAAACTTTCCCAGGTCGCCGCCCCTCTTGGCGGAACTGCAGTCGGAGTAGGAGCGGGCCAGCTCGTCGAAGGTGGCCTCCTGTTGGACGATCTTGTTGCGATAGACCTCCAGCAGCAGTTGCGCCTCCTCCTTGGTGCGGGTGATGTTATCCTCGCGCCACGAACTCGGTCGCCGGCTGCCCTTGTGCTTTACCAGCAGATGCAGGCACTGCACCTCATCGGGGGCGTCTCCCCCGCCTCCCGCAGATGCTCCACCGCCGCCGCCGCTCTTCTTTGCCGGCTCTGTGGGCGCATCCCACTGCGATTCCTTTGTGTGCACGTTAAGGTAGTAGCTCAGACCTAAAAAAGCAGAGCCATTCACTCATTTATGCGCACATTTCTCAGTTTGGTGAGCCGGTTTTTGGTTTTAGAGGCGTATGGTTAGGAGCAAGAAGTGTGCACAGTTGCGATATCGGTACCTGTGGATCGGCTGGTGCGCTTCTCCCAGCCCTCGGGTAATTGTTCGGCGTCAGGCATGCTTATTTCGTTTAATTTAAACCGATTTTAATTTTAGTTTGGTTTCTAGCCAGTGTGACCGCCGCTTTGTAATCGGAAAAGGCCGAGAACCATATACAAAACTGCGATATCCGTCAAATTATCGTCGATAGTGGAACGGTGAGATGTGGAACATTGATAAGTTTTTAATTTTTAAATGTTCTCGCTTTTTTAACAATTATTTTACATTCAATAAATAATAATTTATAAGAAAAACCTCAGATTTTAACAAAATAAATGCAACTATAAATTTTTGCTTTCCGCTTATGATTTTTTGCAGGCCAGATTCTCGTGCAGATCGTTTGCGGCCTTGGTGTTCAGCATTAAGTTGTACTTTTCCGCGATGCTGGCCTCCAGTTCCAACATTTCCTCGTGCTCCTTCTGGAATCGGGTAGCGTTGTTCATGAACGCCATGGAGTCGCGTACGAAGTTCTGCAAATTGGGGCCCTGCCTGAGGTAGCGCTGCTGCTCCTCGCTGGGCCTGTAGGTCAGCTCTTGGCTGCCCGGCTCTGTCGCCTTCATCACGAACTCAAAGAACTTGAGCTGCTCCTTCTGGGCCCGCTCCTTGTACTCCTGCACCTTGTCCTCCTGCACCTTGTCCTCCTGGGCCACGGAGTCCCACACTGAACGAGAAACGATGTGCGTGTGTGTGTGTTATAGTCATGGTTTTTGATCCAAAGCCAAGACAAGGAGCACTTACGATCGTCCAGGGGAATGTTGAAGAGACTCGTTGTTGACTGTTGGCATGGCCTCGGCTGTAGGGTCCTTTCCAGCTGGGCGGTCACCTCGTTCAGCTCAATGTCGGATAGGTCGTCGGACGAAACGGCAATCACGCTGGCCTCTCTGTCCAACAGATCTGCCGGACATACCGATCTTCTTTTTGAGGTTCCTGTTTCTTCGTTTTTCGTGTCCATGTTCATCTTCGTCTCCTTTCAAATGTGGTTTGGGCACTTGGCAACACTGCTCTGGTGACCAGTGATGCCACATTATTATTTACTATTTAAATACCACAGTCATAACTCCATAAGTCAAACCTAAAATACACGTTAAATTTGAATATGAACTGTGTATCCAATTTAGTTAAATAGAATCCCATATATTTTTCAAAAATGAAATGTTATAACTTGCTGAACTCCTAAAATATTCCTCAATCGAAACTTTGTGATGATAAAAATGAAAGATTTAAATTGTCTAACCTTTGTTTAAAATAAAATCAAATAGCAGCCCAACCTGGATTTATTATATTCCAATAAAAAATTAAAACAAAATGTTTTAAAATCAAAAGATAACAGTTATGAACATTATTTACATATTTAATCCACTCCAATCAGTTTCCCAACATCACATTCAACCTGAAACGCATACGAGTTCCAATTTTTCTAAATGTTTATTCAGGGGATTAATAAAAATAAAATAAATACGTGGCATTTGTACAATTAGTTTTAGTTTTTCTTTCGATATTATTACAGGCTAGCTTTAAGTAGGTTAACATTTTAAAAGGACTAGCACAAGGAGTGATCCTCTCAGCTCAGCGTATATAAATATTGCGTATTTGTAGGTATATATATATTTGCAATTTATATATATGTATAAGGTTTCTCGTAAAGAGTGGGCGAATACTTGGCGTTGTTGGAGTTGTTAGCTAATTAGTTAAGGGCGGGAGCAAGTGAGCTAATAAAAAAATTTAAATTAATTATACAAAACAATTAAATACATTTTATAAAAGTACAAACATGTTCTTGTTGCGATCTGATGGATATTTTTTGTTTTTCTGTTCGTTTTTGTTTTTCTGTTCGTTTTCGATACGGTTCTGCTTTGTCATGTGAGAGGCAGCTGCTCTGTCACGGCAGCTGCCCAACCCCCTGTCCCCACGAACCACCTCCTGGATGCTTAGTTTAATTCTTTAAAATCAATCAACACCTCGAAGGGGCTCCTTTAACTTGTTACAATTAAATTAACACCTCTAAGGCGCCTCTATTAATTTTATAAAACTAAATAAACGTCTTACTGGTGCTCCTTTAGTTTCCTAAATTAAATGCAAACCCTGAAAGTGCTTGTTTAGTTTTTGTAAATTGAATGCACACCCTGAAGGCGGTCGTTTGTTTTTTAAAATTATACAAACACCTTAAAGGCGCTTTCTTTAATTTATAAAAATAAAACGTACCACTTGAAAGCGCTTTGATTTGATTTAAAAAACTAAATGTCCACCCTAAAGGCTGTGCAAAAATTACGGAAACTAAAAGTGTACCTCTAAGACGCTCCTTCGGTTGCCTAAAATTATAAATACACCTTGAAGGCGCTCCAGCCGTGGAAGCACTTGGTGAACCGGCGCGACTCCTTGTTCTTCATCGTGAGGAAGAGCTTTCTCGGCCTCTCCGGCTGCTTGATCCGCATGTGCTGGATGTACACCTGGGCGGACTTGTAGGCCAGCTTCACCTCCACCTCGCTGCAGCGCGGTCCCATCCACAGGAAGACGTGCTCGCCGTTGTCCAGGATCATGATGTCATCGTCGGCCAGGTCGTCCTGGCAAAAGTCAGCGCACTTCTCGGCCACCGTGTAGTAGCCCCGTTCGTTGGAGCAGCGGAACAGGCGCGTGTAGTCCATGTACTCCGCGTCCGTGTCGTAGGGCTTGCGACCGCCCAGCGCCACCCAGAAGAAGTTCTCCGGCTCGTCGCCCTCGTTGAGTATCTGCGAAAATTGTTTGTTAATCGGTTAACCATTGGTCTTTTGTTTTAATTTTTTTTTTTTAAATCATAACAATTGCGAAAAAGTAAGTAAAAATAAATCAATAGTTGGGGAAGTAAATTTTTAATTTAAAAGTGAAGATGCTTTTAGTTTTTGTTTTAGAACATTACAATAAATTGAACACCCACCTGCAGGCTCACCCAGGGTGAGTTGAACATCTGCTCGGCAATATCCTGGACCAGCTTCGCCTCCTCGTTGCAGGATTTGCTGCCTATCCAAACGTACACAATCCCCGATTGCGACTCGTCCTCCGTTTCAAATGGCACATGGAGTATATAGCTAAAATTGGACATTTAAAGGTAATGTATACATGCTCAAAACAATTGTAAATCTTTTGTGAAAGACTATTGGGAATTGCCTGTAGGAATTATATGACAAAAGGTCTTATCGAATATTATAACTCAGGTATTAAAGGTATTAAAACATTATATTGTGCTCACCAGAAAGCCGAGTTAAGATGCACTGCATCCGGATTGATTTGGATAAGGCGCGTGGTCAGCGCACCGCCGTTCGATCGCAGATGGTAGAACTCCACGGGCGCCTTGCCCTTGGCCATGAGAGCCTTGTCCTTCCGCTTGCCCGTGTGGATGATGAACTTGCGCTTGAAGTGCGACATAAACTTGAGGTTCTCCTGCTGCTGGAAGATCCGCACCACCTCCAGTTCCTCACCGAACATCGCCTTGAATTTCTTCTGCAGCGTAAAGGTGAACGTTAGCCATCCCATATTGCCGGCATTGCGTCCCTGCCAGAAGTATACGACGCACTGGATCTCGTCCTCCTGCTGCTGGTTGTTGGCGGTGGACGATTTGCTGTCATCTGGGTTGGCCGGGTTCGCACCCTCTTCCGTTCCATTTTCGGGCTCCTCGATGGGTATGCAATAGCGACAGAGGAAGACGTAGCATTCGCCTGTGTAAAAGCGACCGAGCTCCTCCTCCGGCAGCCGGACGAACTTCTTGTTCTCCAGCACAAAGGCCTCCATCATCTCCAGATCGTAGTTCCACTCCTCCTCCAGCTGCTCCGCCTCGACCAAGGGCATGGCCGATTGGCGGGGCATGAAGAGGGCCGCTAGATCCGTACGAGTCTCCTGCTGCCTCGCCCATTGCGTGAGGTTTGCCCCTGTCTTGGCCACAGACTTGGCCGTCCGTGTAAAGTCCACCGCCATCACCTCATCCCAGCCAGCGAACTTGGTGCGGAAGATCTGCATTTCGTTGCCCTCGGGGACACGCATCACCAAAGCACATTCCGGTCGATCCATCATGTTGAAGAGCTCCCGGCTCAGCTTGACAGCGGCCGCTCGGACCAGCCTCGTGGACTTCTTGCCAAACCAGACGAACAGATCCGTATAGCAGTCGAGTATGTAGACGTGCTTGCTGTTCAGCAAGGTGTGGCAGAGTTTCTGTTCGGGCAGCTCCACCTGCGGCAGCTCCAGATAGCCCATACCCAGTTGCACCTGGTAGAGGCGAGGCTGCACCGGCTGGTAGTCCTCAGGCACGTGCTCCCTCGGTGGCTCTGCGGCTGCTCCCTCCTCCGGTGTCATGTCCAGCCCCAGCCAGAACTCCGGACTCTCCTCGCCTTGCCTCTCCAGCTGGATCTCGCACTTGTTCTTCCTCTCCGTCTTGCTGATCTTTTCCGCCATCAGTCTGGCCTTGGAGTTCAGCGTGTTCTTCGATCGCTCGCCCAGCCAAATGTATATGTGCGTCCCCAAGTCCAGGACAAAGGCGTGTCGGGGATCCAGGGAGGTAACGACGGGAGCCACGGGCTCCAGGTGAATAGTGGCACCATAGGCATGCACCAAATACAATCTGGTGACATGTATCATCTCCTCGATGGTGTAGAAGCCAGTGGCTGTGCGTCCCCCCTCGATGTAGATGACTTCCGTCTCGAACAGGGCCAGAAACTCGTCGGATTCATCGCCCTGCTCTTCGCGAACCGTGCGACACCGGGCGCCCAGAAAGTTCCTAAGATTCACCGCATGGATGGCAGCGCAGGCTCGCTTGTCCAGAGTGGCCTCGTTGCCTATCCAGAAGTAGATCTCCCACGTGAGCAGGCCCAAATCGTCGAACTTAGTCTTGAGGACTATGTAGCAGTCGCCCTCGTAGAACTTTCCATGCACCACCTCCTCGATTTTGTTGGGCAGGAAGTTCTCGATCTCCCAGATGGTCAGGCCCGGCAGCTGGCCGTCTTCCTTCTCAAAGAACTTGGAGTAGTCCAACTGCGGCTTCTCCAGCGACTCGTCCCATCGCTTGGGTTTCAGGGACTCTGGCTTCCCGTCGCAGTCGGGCAGCGAGGCTCCCGCCTCGTTATCCTTGTCCTTGGCCACATCCTTCATGCCCTTGAGCACCTTGGCAGCATCCTGATCGCCCTCAGTGCGGGGACCGCGTCTCAAACGGATTTTCCGGGCAGTGGAGTCCTTGGGCGTGGCTGTTGCGGGCATTGAGGGCGGCACAGCGGCCCCAGCCAATCTCAGCTGGGTTTGCAGACTAAAATCTATGTTATAGAACTCCAGACTGGTGGCTTTACTCGCTTCGCTCGGCTTGGGGGGCATCACCAGGTCGGGATTGTTGCGCAAGTCCAACTGGTCGAGGCCCTCCAGCAGGTGAATGGCATCTGGCAGGGTTATCAAGCGATTGCAGCTCAGATTCAGCTGTTTCAGAGCACCACACCGGCAGAGGCCCTCGGGCACCATTTCCAGCAGGTTGTTCGCCGCGGAAAAGACCTCCAGAGCACCCAGTTTGCCAATGCCCGAGGGTATGCCCTCGAAATTCAGCTTGTTGTCGTTCACCAGCAGCCTGCGCAGCTTGGGCAGTTTGCAGAGGGCGGCGGGCAGGGTGACCAGTTGATTTCGCGATAGATTCAGCGACTCCAGCCGCTGCCACAGCTCCACGCCCGCACTCAGCTCGCTGAGGTCGTTGTCGCTCAGATTCAGCCGCACCAACGATACCACATTGTAGACGCAGTCGGGCAGCTTGGGCAGTGAGTTGTGCGACAGGTCCAGCTCGCAGAGGTTCGCCAGGCTGTCCAGGCTAGTGGGGAAGTTGAGCAGCGTGCGCTGCGTGCCGCTCATCTTCAGCACCTCCAGGCTCTGCAGCGAAGGCAACTGGCGCAGCTGGAACAGCTCCAGGGGATTGTGCGAGAGGTCCAGGGTCTTCAGGTTGATCAGTCGCCGCGTCTGCGGCGGCAGCGTTTCCAGGTGATTGTGCGACAGATCGAGGAAGAGCAGGTCAGTGAGGTGGATGAACAGGGGCGTGGGTATGCACTCAATGTGATTGCTGCTCAGATTGAGGACGATCAGGTTCTTGGCCCGCTCCAGGCCCTCGGGCACCTCCTTTAGCTTGTTGTGCGACAGGTCCAGCGTGGTCAGCTCCTCCAAATGAAACAGCTCCGGCGGTATGCCGCTGTTCTTGAGCTGATTGTGGCGCAGGTCCAGCGATCGCAGGCAGGTCAGCTCCGTCAACTCGCCGAATATCTTCTCCAGGCGATTGTGGTTCAGCGACAGGTGCTCCAGCTTCTGCAGCTGGCCCAGCTCCTCCGGTATCTCCTGCAGCTGCGTGCGATCCAGTGTGAGCCACTGCACCCGCGACATCTGCCGCATGGAGCTGGGGAATGTTTCCTGCAAGATAACATCGGTTGTCCAGGATTAGCGGCCGTGCTCTGACTTATGACTAATGCCCCTGTTTGTTCGCATGTGTGTTTTTTTGGTGACCTGTTTCTTTTTTTTTAGAACCCGTACCCCCCGACAAACCAAAAACAACAACAGTGCGGGGCGTGTGTTGTGGCGTGTGTTGTACTTACGCTGAAATCATTTTTCGTAAAGTCCACACCGCGCACGAACGGCAGCACGCTCATTTTGACCACATAAAATGTTATATTAGTTATATATTTGGGCTCAAGCTGCTGGCCCTGTTTTTCGTTTCTTCTTCTTCCTTTTTTGTTATTTTTTTGCACTCAAAAAAAAAGAGTAGCCAGGTGGGTATGGGTTAGGGTGACCGTTCGCCGCTCTCCCATACAAACGCAGTTTCTTTTTATTGCCCCCGTGCAGGCTGTTCGGTGAGCTGGTCACCTCAAAAACTCAGCCGTTTGAGTACCGCTGAAATGAGGGCGTTAGCCAACACTGGAGTGTTGGAAGTCACCGAAAGCACACTCGCGTCGGTTTCTATAGGTATGGTTAAAGTCGATTTAATTATTTTTGTCAAGTAAATGTATGGTTTTATGGGCTTTTATTATTTTATAAGACTACATCTACACAGGGATTGTTTTCGATTTCTTAATATTACGTTTCCCCCTTCGAATGCCGAATTTTAACCAATGCTTACTTGTCCAACCACCACTGTACAAATTTAGGGTGTAACCGTATATGGCTGTTATATTTGTAATATATCTTATAAATTTGGGGAATATTAAATAAGACAAAATAAGTAGTTTTTAATGTACATTTTGAAAAGAAAGAAAGACTTAAGTCGGTTTATTATTCTAGTGTCCACATACGTATACGTAAACGTATACAAAAAAACGCAAGAACAGCGTTTTTCATTTACTTGTATATTACGATTGTTCCGCAACATAACAATGTTCTTACCAAAATATTTATAAATTTATATTGCCTACTTAATGGCATACTTTAAAAATACACGGTTACTTTTAGTTATTTCTCGGAACCCTGTGGTATAATTAAATTTCCGAGTAGCGGTCACACTGCTGGGGGTTCGTGTTTTTCGGAGGGGGTTTCGTCCTTTCGTTTCGTTTCGGCTTTTCTTTTCGCCCTGCAAAGAAACAGCAACATCGTGTGCATAATCCTGAGGGTGTGACCAAATTGAACGGCACGAAATTTTCATACTTTGCCCAGTCTTCGGAATGTGAAGGTCCTTGCTCGTGTGTTGTGTTGCCTTTTCTCGAAATTGCAAAAACAAAAAATCAAATCAAGCTCAACCCAAAAAACAAAACCAAAAACATTATAAACTAATTCAAGACCAGACGCGCGTGCCAGAAATTGCAAAAAGTAATCGAATGAATGCGAAAAGGCCAAAGTCTGTCAACTGAGAAAAGTGCAGCAAAAAGTAATAATTTCAAATTTTACCAAGTGACTTTTGGGCTTTGTTTGTTGTGAAAAATTATGTACCTCCGAAAAAAGGGAGTGATTTTATTTGGCGTTTGTCAAATAGTTGGCGAATTAAATTTATGCCGTTATTGTGTGTGTGCGAGTGTGTGTGTGTGTTATTGTTGCATTTGTAGTGGTGTGGCGAACCACAGAATGCTGCAGTTCGTGTGTGGGTGTGCGAAAGAGATGGGCGGACGTTGGGCGGGTGGAAAGGAGTCGTTGTCAGGAGAGGGGGCGGGGCAGCGGAAAGTGGGCGCAGCAATTACGAGAGACTGCCAAAAGGAATAAGGAAGCAACGCAGAGCGAACTTTTAATCAATAGATATACAAACGCACGCACAGCTAGGATGAGAGAGAGAGCTCTCTCTCTCTCGCAGGAACAATAACGGGAGCAGCCTGCAACAACAACAATGAAAAGTATAACATCAAGAGCGCGCAGCGCGAGAGAGAGAGAGAGCTTGCCGTTACCGTTACCGTTACTCGCCTTGTTGTTGCACTGGACGAAGCAGGAAGAGGAAGACAAGTGAACAAAATTGCTATTGCGCTGGGCAGCATCGTTCTTCGTCAATAAAATAAAGTAAAATAAATTAAAAACACCCGCGCTCAGTTGGTAAATCTCGGCCGGAAAAGCATACATTAATCAGCGGCCCGTGAATGTTGTTTAATTAAAAAGCGCCTCGCAGTGGGGGCAACCTACTTATTGAGCAATTAAGGCCATGCCCACGCAAGCACGCCCACATTTGTATGTGTATGGGGTACACAAGTGTCTGTGTGTGCGTGTGTGTGTGTGTGTGTGTACATGCAGGAGCCGTTATTTCGAGTGTGCGAGAAAGTGGGGTTAAAATCGCAGATCCCTATAGAGGAGGAAGAAGAAGAAGCGAACAGTTTCTTTTTGCATATTTCAGTGGGTTTGATGTGTCCCATGTATCACGTAGTAAATTATTTCAGGGGTGGAAAATGTGTAATTGTTATTTAAAATTTGAAGTTATTTTTTTGTGTAATAAAACACCAAAGTGCTACAAGTTTATAATGACTTATGTTTATTGCCCTACTCACAATATACATACAGAATCATATGGTTTTCACAGAATGAAGCTCCAATTTATAAACAATTATTAACAGAAATATTTACACTTTTCATAAATGAAATAACATACTGTTTGTACTGTATGTTATTTTATTTATAAAAAGTGTAAATATTTATGTTTCAATAAGGCATATTTACGAAGCTTTTTATCCATCCTGTCCAATTTTAAACGAAAAGAAAGCATGAAGTACCACTTCAATACCGTTCAATGAGCAAAGAAAGCAATTTCCAACCTCTGAAACATATTATCTCTGTGCTTGCACTGCTAAGAAATAAAAAATTACCTTCTATAGTTTCTGTAGACAACAAAGCTGGTAGAAACCGAATTTCGATTTCTTAGAGAGATCCTATTGGAAGTTTAAAAAAAATATGTTTATGGACTGTTTTGTTATTTACAATTACCACCTCGAAAACAAAACGCTAAGCTAAAATAAATTTGGGTTATAGAATGTATTTTGTAATCTTTAACGCTCTCCCTTTTTCACCATCCTTATCTCGCTCCATCATTAGCGTTATCATCAGCCAAAGTACAATTTTAAAGCTAAGCTTTCGGCTGAGACATTGCAGTTCTGAGTTAAAGCTTATAAATGTATTGTAGAATAAACGAATTTTCTGTGCTTGAGCAAATATTAATTAATTTGAAAATGTACAGGATACGAGGTCCTTACTTAACAGCCTCTTCACACCCATTTTCTTCACGCTTTCTTTAGTGCACGGCAATTTGGATTCGGTGTCAAGAGGTTAGGAAACTCAGGCCCGTGAGCACGTAGCAGGATAACCCACCCACCAGTAGCAAGGGAAAGGAAAACCGCCAGGAGCAACAAAGGACAGGAAGGGCAGGCACACACATTCCAAAAAGGGGAAAAGCAAAGGAAACCAGGCGAGGATGGGCGACTATCACGAGTTCACGGACCAGTACAAGGTGCCGGTGATAGCGAAGCTACTACACGCCCTGCCCCACTACAACATCACGTTCCACAAGATCAACAGCACGTTCCGGCCCAACGATGAGATCTACTTGGAGGTAAGAAAACGCTACCCAAGCTCTAGGAAATAGGCCTTTTTAATCAGAATACATTTGCATATCTACAAATTAAATCCAAGTTTCATAACAATAACAAAGTAACAAACAAAAACTTAATTTTTACTTCTAAAAAATTTGTATTTATTAGTTTTTAATTTAATGACAAGGGGTTTCAGTAGCTTCTCTTTATTTAATGTTTAAACCACATTTTTTTAAAGCATGTTACTTAGCAAAAAAAATATGAAATTTTATAATATCTTAAATGTTTTTGAGATGTTTGATTTTCTGTAACATATTCACCCTTTTTCCTCTTTTCCAATTATAGAGTTTGGGGATTCTGGGATCGGTTCCCGCTGCCTTGCTCATCGTATCGCTGCTGGGACTGCTGTTCTATCTGATGACACGCTGCTGCGATCGGAAGCCTCGGCCAGCCCACTCGATCACCAGCCTAAAGGTGGCCCTGTCGATAGTCACGGTCATGTGCTGCGCGGCCATCGGGCTGGGATTGTATGGCAACGATGATCTGCACAACGGACTGCTGGAGGTGCTCACGGCGGGCAGAAAGGTGGACAACCTGGTGACCACCATACGGAACCAGACGCACATCCTGGAGAACACGCTGACAAACCGCATCCGGCCGCAGCTGGTGGAACTGGCAGACATCTTTGACCAGCCGGTGTCCAATCAAACGGCGCTGTCCAAGCTCTTTGTGTCGCTGAACATTGTCCAGGGCAACGTTACCTTGGCCACCAATGCGGCCAGCGATATTCGACGACCCCTGATGAGCATTTCCATGACGCACTTTTTGACGGTGAGTCCAAAAGCATGTCATCGTATCTTGATTTATTAACTATGTACTCTCTGTTTTGTCCGCTTTAGCGCGGCGACCAATGGGAGCTGATACGCTGGCCGGGCACGGTGGCTACTCTGGCACTGCTTCTCGTTCTCTGTGCCGTGCTGCTGGTGGGCGTGGCCCGGCACTCGCGCTGCGCCCTAATCCTGTTCAGCGTTTGCGGCCTGCTGGCCGTAACCGGCTCGTGGCTGATGTCCGGTCTCTATCTCTCCTCCTCGGTGGCCGTCGGGGATCTGTGCATCTCGCCAGCGGACTTCCTAGTCTCCACGGCACCCAGGGACTTGCCCACGAACGTCTTGCTCCACTACACCCAATGCGAGCCGGGGCACACGAATCCGTTTACGCAGCGCTTGAGGGAATCGCAGAATTCGCTGAACAATGCCCGCAGTGCGATGGCCACGGTAATGAAGATCTCACTGGTGCTCTTCAAGTCCTCCGGCCTGCAGCCGAAGCTGGGGGCAGTGAACGCGGATCTGAATAGCAGCGAGAGATTACTGACCCAGCTGACGGCTCTCGTGGACTGCAAGGCAGTGCATCACAATTTCCTGGCCGCCGCCCGTGGACTTTGCGAGGGAGGCCTGCTGGGATTGGTCCTGATGCTGATAGCCAGCTTTATTGCCGCCATACTGCTGACCATTATGGTCTGGGTGGACTCGCACACGTGGATCTATATCAGGAAGCGGAACGACTACGCCCAGGTGGATGAGCCGTCGTATATCTCGCATCCGGCACCGCAGAATCACCAGCAGATGATGAACGCCGCCAGGACGTTGCCGCGCAATCACAATGGGTATGTTTTAGAAGATCCCCCATCGTGACCCGTCCCGCCCGATTCCCGCCTCCATTCTCTCGCTCTCTCTCTCTTCTCTCTCGTCCCCTCTCTCTCTTCTCTCGCTATCTGACTTTCAGGCACTTCAGTCCGCCGGTGATCAGCGGCTCCCACACGCTGCAGCATCCCAACAAGCGGCAGCAGCACGAAATGATGGCCCACGCCCACATCCAGCAGAACATGCGCGCCATGGGCACTCACACCCTGGGTCGGCTGCCGTCGCACAACCACAGCCCCACCCACATGACTGGTAAGTGGGGAGACGGACCACTCACTCCCAAAACTTGACACACGCCCACACACTTCTCTCTCTAACTTAGCACTGAGACAAAAATCGAACTGCACTAAACTCACGAACTTATGATCGCAAAAAATAAGTAAAGTATTCAACATTTTGCTTTCCTTATATCAAAATCAACAATATAGTTAAATATTTCCAAACTGTATAGATTAAAAATAATAATAAATTACAGTTAAAAATTGTTTAAAATTCCATAAAAATCAAGAAAAGTACATTTTTTAAATTTCCAGAACAACTATCAGCTAAAATATGTAAATTCAAAAGTCTTTTCAATCAAATATTCTTGGGTTTAAAGATAATAACAAAATATACATTAATAAAACTTTTTAGTATGTTTTCAATATATAAAAAAAAACATTCAAATACAAAATTCGCATTTATAGAACTAAACATTTATAAAAATATATTTAAGACTGCTCTTTTTCTCTCAGTGTATGTGTGCATTATTATATCAATCTTTGTGTGTTAAGCCATTGTGGGGCTCGGAGATCGAATTGAGTTGGGAATTTAATAACTTAAAGTTTATTAAAAATTCAAATAACAAAAAATTACCCTTTGTCAGTTTTTGCCTGCTAATCTAAAATTACCGCTTAATACAACCGGTTTAAATCGTCTAAGAACCTTCTTATAACAGATTCGCAATCAGCTTAGAAGTTTTTTATTTCAGAGTTTTGATTTAGAGGTTACCTTTTTAGAAAATACCAATTTAAGACATGATCCAAGCCAAAACATTAATCATACGTAACTAGTTACCGATCCTTCACCAGTTCCAACAGTTCCATTAGCTGAACTTGAACTGCCAATAAAAACGTGAATCCGCTCAATTCGTTCTCATCATGTACGTTTCTTTTATATAATCTCATTCCATGCAACGTAACGTTCCACACCATAACCACACCATCGTACCATCGTTGCGTCGACATCCTGCATCCGCATCCGCATCCAACTCCACATCCTCCGTCCAACCCGCCTATTGCTAATTGTTGTGTGTGTGTGCATTTTTGTAGGTCCCAATAATGGTAAATATGCAACCCTAAGCAAACAATGCAAGACATTGGAAGCGAATGACTTTTACTGAAAACCGTCGCCACCCCCCGCAGCAGCAGCAGTCGCAGCAGCAGCAAACGCCGCCGCCAACTTGCCACCGACGACGCAGGCCGCCCAACAGCAACAGCAGCAGCAGCATGTACAGCAGCAGCAGCAGCAGGCACAGCAGCAGCAACAACAGCAATTGGGAGGACCGCAGCCCATATACTGCCATCATCCGCACCAGCATCCGCACCCGCATCCGCACCAGCATCCGCATTCGCATTCAGCCGCCGCCGTGGCCGCTGCAGTGCAGCACCAGCACGCGATCTACCACCAGCAGCAGGCGCAGGCGCAGCAATATGGCACATACACAACAGCGGCCCACCATGCGCCGCATCATTTGGGGCCGGGCCAGAGCCAGATCTACCAGCAGATACCGGCCCACTTGGCTCCGCAGCTGGCGGCCAATGGGAATCCGCACTCCATCTATCAGCCGCTAGTTGCTGTCAGCCAGGGCTCCATATATGTGTCGAATTTGGCCACGATGCGGCGGCAGAATAGTCAGGGCGGTCCCCAGATACCGGCGCACCAGCATCCGCCCAGTCTCCACCAGCAGCAGCAGCAACAGCCACCGCCGCCATCGCAGCAGCAGCAGCAGTTGCACCAGCTCAAGTCGCCGCAGCAGCACCAGCAGCAGCAGCTGCATCAACAGCAACAGCAGCAGCATCACCAGCAACAGCACCAACAGCAGCAGCAGCATCACCAGCAGCAACAGCAGCCGGAATCGGATGTCATACCCATTAGCACGGCCATAGATACCGCCATTTACGATCGCGAAAAGCAGATCTACAAGTGCTCCACTTTGCGGCAGGGCGGCAAGTTCGATCAGAAGTACAAGCCCTCGATCCTCAACTGCCCGCTGCCGGAAATCCCCAAGGATGCGGAGCAGCCCAAGGTGGAGTCAATCTACGAGCAGCGGCAGCAGGCCCACCACCAGAACTACTCCAAGTAGGTGTTGGGGTTCCTTTGAATGCTTTGTGTCTGGTTCCTAGTTTTTTCCCACATAGCAAAGCTCATTTATTGTATTCATTTGAAAATGTTGAACCCTTCGATCGCATTAAATTGTTACAAAATTATTTAATTTACTTTCGAATGTAGGGTTTATGTTTTTGTAGCGTTTTATCAACTATTTTAAGTTGTGTATTTATATGTTATATTTTAAAAATCTAAAGCGATTACAGTTCATAAATAATATATTGTTCACATCCGTGCAGGACCCTGCAGCGTCCGCCGATGAAGTTGCCGCCACAGATGAAGGCGATTCCCCCGCCGCGCATTGGCACGCCCACCTCGCCGCCGCCGCCCGTCGCCCAGACGCTGGCCGAGGCCAACGGCGGAGGAGGAGTACCGGCTGGCCTCCAGAACGGAGGCGGAAATGCTAACGAGGACGCCTCGCTACCGCCGCCACCGCTAGAGGCACAAACGGAGGCGACCAAGGCGCGCATTGGGCCGTCGGCCAATGGCAAGGTCCTTCACAACGGAGGCGGAGGAGGAGGCGTCGTGGCCGGGGTCGGAGTCGGAGTTGGAGGAGCGGTGGACGATGACGATGATCTGCCACCGCCGCCGCCAGCGATAACAGACGAAAGCAACTATGCGGTGACGGAGCTGTAAAATGGCTACAAAAGCAGAAAAAGCTGAGAGATAAGATGAAATGAGGTGGAAGGAATGGGGAAAGGAATTGGTCAGGACTTGGGATTGGGCGTCTTCCTAGAATTCGTGTATGATAGAAATAGTGGGACGGGGGAAAGGGACTAAAGATTGTTGGAGCAACGAGTGTTCCTTCTTGATTTTTTGCATTTAACGTATCGTATCGTAATCGTATCCTAGACCGGAATCCTGCTTTTCGACTTTTGTACATACCACACACACTGAACTATATCTTAACATTAAAAAAGAAGGATATAAACACATTTACTACACACACACAATATACACGCACAGACAGACAGACGGACATATGTAACATATATCAGCGATCTATTACTTATATAAATATATATATATATATCTATTTAGGACACGGTTATTCCTTTTTGATATTAGCATATTTTTACCAATTTTAAAGCGCGAAATTGTCAAAAAGAAACAATTTTTAAAAGTTACCGAAACATTTATGGGGCTAACTTATTGTATTATACAACATTAATCTTTAAAAATATATATAAATTGTATATCCTCTACAACCAAAAACAGAAGAAACCATACTGGAAACGAAGAACCGACGCTAAAACCTAAAAAAACAACCACCAAAAACAAAAAGCAAAAAAAAAAACGAATTCGGATCGTAGGCCATAAGTTCTAGAATCGAAATATAGTAGAAACGGTAGCAAAGTTTTTTTTAGGCACTTGTCGGGAGTCAATTTTTATGTAGACAACGGGCCGCTGAATGGATGTGCTAAGGGGTGTGACCGGTCCTTGATTTTTTATTCTTATTATTCGGGATGATACAAAAAACTAATTTTAACTTTATGCAAGCTGATTAGATTTTTATAGTATCCCCTTAATAAGTATTTGTGATATTCTGAATATTATTGAACTCGATCAGAAGTCATTTGGAAAATCACGTAGTCATTCCATCACTTAATTTTCTGAATAATTTGAGCTGTTTGTTTTAAAATATTTTCTAATTTGTTTACCATTAAGTTTTGATAATTTCGTCGAACAATTTATATGGCCTGAGTTCCTGACTGATTGCATTTATACCTAATCCTAAAATAAATGTTTACTAACGAGATTCCTTAGTTTATTTGATAAGTAGATCGAACCGATATGACCTCGAGTATGCCAAACTTACATTAGTTATTGAACAATTATTTAAAACTCCAAGAAAACAAGTACTGCTATTGTTAAGACCCCCAAAACTCATTCACTTTTCGAGTCCCCGTTCCCTGAACCACAACCATTCAGATGGATAGCCCCGTTTAGTGCTCGACTCTGTCCTGGGTCTGGGTTGTGCTGCGGGCGATCCCAACACACACAGGATCGTCCGGGACTGGCGGGCTAAGTCGATCGAGGGACGAACCTCGCTCGGATTTGGGCCTGCGATTTTATTGTGTATCTAACCTAAGCTTAACATGGAATGCATTTATTAAACCTAAACATAAACAGAGACATATGTAGATATTTAGGGGGCTAACTGTATATTTAGTAGCTAAACGAAAGGCATATAGTAATAGCGTAAACAATAACCGAATAGACGAGAGATAAACGTTCGACTTGGTATGGAACCGATAGCAATATGAAACTAACACAAAGTACTGCCCTGCCCCCCCCAAGCCCCACAACCGACAAAGATGGAAACGAACTACAAAGTTATATAGATATATACACGCGATATATACACACATAGATATTATAAAGAACAAAAATAGTTATAGACAAGATACTTAAGCCTATCGAGACAACTATATACTGCAACAGCAAAACAAGAAGCAACAAACAGCAAGAATAATCGAATCGAAGCATTTTTAGAGGGATTCCGGAGACGGAGACCAGAGGAGGCCAACTTTAAATGGACGCGGCCAATCAACTAAGTCAACCCCGAACACTGCCCACACAGCGAAAGTTCTCAACATTTACCGATTACCGACTTAGCCGTAATATACACTTAACGAACCCTAACTAGAGCGTACTCTCATTGAAATGATCAATTGTAAGATATTACCAATCGAGTACTCAAATCGAAAATAACTCAATCGTAAAGAAAACAAGCGTATTCGAAGGACGAACGACGAAGGACATTTTTAAAGTAAATATGTAAAGATGGTGTAAAGACAAACGGAACAAACTAATCAAGTTTTTTATTCGCTTATTATACAATTACAAGTTATACACAAACACGAACACAGACACGAAGGGGTCTTTCAAAACATAAGCTCCGCTCCCCCAGTAAAAACAACCAAATTTAATTGAATCCTTTAAGGATATTCCCAAATGGCAGTAACAAAAAAAAAGAATTGCATTGGAAAAACAACAAAAAAACACCTTGAGAAGCAGAGTTTTGGTCATGGAAGTTTCGAGCCTAGATCGAAACTCTATTTACACGTACATATAAATATAACACAATTAGTTCGTAAATATATTTCTGTGTTAAATGTTGTCATCGTACGCGTTGTAGTTATTACAAAAGAAAAACACTAAAAAAAAAAAACAAACAAACGAAATCGAACTCAAAATACACAAAAGCTGAGAAATGGTCAAAAGAGATTTAAACGAAATTTAAACACTTTCTTTCGAAAGCTTAACGGCAGCAGCGGTAGTGCAAGACAAGATCGAGTTGTACAACATATATATAAATATATATATTTAAATATATAGTATGCATAGTTAAAGAAAATGTAAAGAACAGAGGCATAAATCGAAGCGCTTAGTGGCATATAAATAAACGAGTAAAAATGAAAAAAAAAAAAATAATAACGACAAAAAGTAATTCTAACGAGTCGTAAGAACAGTTTAAAAATTCTTGTAAGAAGTACGAAATACCAAAATCTCTACTAAATAAGTGAGTTCCAGAAACCACTTTCGCCCCGTCAATTTTCGGAATTGTTCCGAAAAGCGGGGAAAACCAAATTTCTGGAATGAAAATATTTTACGCGCAAAATAGAAATGAATTGGGAAATGGAAAGAAAACTCTTGATTTCCGCAAAATGAAGATAAATTTCTTTCAAAAGCAAACAGCGGCAAAGTAAAACGCTAAAAAACAAAATCCAACAAAAATATTAAATAAAAATATAAAATTTAATTGCATTAGTTAGATGGAGAAAATTGGTTTTTTAATGGGATAAATTACAAAGGAAAAGATGAATGTTCAAGGTAAGTTGGGTTGAGAATACCTCTTTTTAAATTTGAACGAAGCTTCAATTTTTGGGATATTCAAACAGAAAGCATAACGACATTAATACCAATATCACTATTAAAATATTTAAACTAGCGATTTCTCCACCTTGTAAAAAAATACCCATACAAAAAAGGGAAAGAGGTATAGAAAAACATTAGCTTTCTCTGTCTAAATTATTTCATTTTATTTTGTATAGTTTTTTTTATTATATTTTGTGCAGATTTTGTTTTTTTCTTATAGCAGCAATTTGTATAATAAATATATTTTTTGTCATTTAATTATATTTTTTTTTTGTGTTTTTCAATTACTTTAGTTTTTTTTTACTTAGCTTCTTAACAAATAAGAATAGCGCGCAATTTATTGCTTTGCACAATTGAACATCGAACAATTGCCTATATATTATCTCTCTCAAAGGTACTTGCATCTGAATAACCAATACGAAAAAAAAGAGACACAAATATAATAAGATGTAAAATATTACACAAAAAATTAAGCGAAAGGGGGCTAAAGTTCCTCACATTTCTATCGGATCAGAGACAACAACAACAGTGATGGGTATAAAATATAATAAGGTAAAATAATAATATACATATATAAAAGAGATATATAAAAGATCATAGGAATAGCAATATATATGTATATATATATAAATACATAAAAGCAATTTAATTGGATTTTCTGTGATCATCATTTCGGGCGAACAATATTCTTTGGAATTGTTTTGTTTTGATTTTTGTTTAGTAGAGGGAGGTGAAATGAAGCCTTCTTCTATAAATATATGGTATGCTGTTCAGTTATCTGGTTTTTGTCTACGTGTTGTTAAGCCTTGTCTGAATAACCTTCTCTTGGGCCTTTTGATATTGCTGCTTTAAGGCCTCTCCCACTATGAAATCCATTTTGCTGGCTCTGCCTTGACCTAAAAGTTATTCTGCTGTTCATCTAGGTATTTGAATTACTATATTTTTTTGTTAGTTATTGTTAATTGCACTGTTGGCGGCCACCAGCTCGGGAACGTTGGAGGAGGCGCCACTGCTCTGGCTGACAGTGCGGGCGTGATCCACATGGTTCTGTGTGGGCGGAGGGGCCGCCGGTGTCGCTGCTATTGCTCCTGACGCTCCCAGTGGTGCTCCAGCAGCATCTGCCGGCTGAACGGGCGTAGCCTCACCAGATCCGGAAGCGGACACCGATCCGGGCACGGGCTCCACCGTGGGAAAGATGGGCGGCGAGGCTGGGGTGCCCACAGGCGTCTGCACCATGGGCGTGGGTGGCGAACGATTCGCTGGCAACTGATGGGCAGTGGCTCCAGTCATCTGCATGTGGTACCTTCAATTTGTACAAATGGATTTATTGATTTTTGTATTTTTTTTAGGTTTTAAAGCTTGTTGAGAAGCTAATTCTAAAACTGTTCCTTCACTCACTTGTAAATATTCTCGGTGCTCTCGACCACGCCCTGGGTGAGATTGAGGCTGCGTCCCTTGATGCCCGACTCCTTGGCAGGCGGTGACCACCAGTTGAAGACGCGTCCCACCACGGGCACGTGCCGTAGGATGCCCTCCTGCCAGAGTTTCTCCTCCGATTCCCGCTGCAGATCCGCGGTGACCGCCTCAATGCCCTGAACAAGATGAGCACGAAATTAATCACAAATACTGGAGACCCAGGACAAAGTATATCTCGTACCTTCTTCACAATCTCCGACATGGTGTCCAACACCCTCGAGTTCTCCTGGACGCTCTTGCCCACCGTCACAACTAGATCCAGCAGCTCCTCGACCTCTGTTTCGTGGGTGACCATACCAAATCGCACGCAAATCAGGCCATCGGTGCCCTCGCCCAACGAGAAAGCATTGTCCGTCGACTTGAGAGCCTCCACCAGATCGATATTCAGTTTGTTCAGCTCCGTTTTGGCCTGGTCCGTGAGCAGAGACTCCCAACCCTCGGGCACGAAGCGCACACCGCCCATTCCGGCCCACTCGGGCAGCGGGACAAGGCGTAGCACCTCGCTGCGCTCCACCAGATGGATGAAACGTGCCTTATGCTTGATCGTAGCACGCAGGATGTCCACGTGAGCCTCCAGGCTCTGCGCAAAGCTCTCAAGGTTCTCGGAGCTCGGCGGCTGCTCACCCAGGCCCAATTCGAGCGGGCAGTAGCGGATGCAGCTACCGTGCGTCGGATGTTCAATCACCTCGAAGTCAAACTAAAGGCGGTAACATAGCTTATGTAATATAGATTCAGGATAATAATTAAATTATAATCTTACATTGGGACAATCGCGCTGCAGGATCTGTCCAAGCCAGGAGTTGAGGCGATCGAAGTAGGAAGCATTGTTGATCTTCTCCAGCGGCTTGAGGCCGTCGGCCGTCTCCCGCTCAGCGGCTGCGGCTGAGGAGCCACTGCCCCCCAGCGGAATGGTAGTGCTGCCATCGAACTGATAGGCGACCACAGGGGCGGCGGCATCGAACAGCGCCTGGACGTCGAAGGGGCTCTGGATGATGTCCGACAAAGAAGCTCCAGTCTGCGCACCGGGTGTGTGGCTCTAAAAATGAGGTAATCTTAACATTATGTAAACTAAACAAGCCTTAATTTCCACATAAAGTTTTAACTAAGCAACGGAATCCTTAACATTCAAAAGTTGTATGTAGTGTAAGTAAACCCGTAAAGAGCAAGGACTCACCAGCACCCGGATGCCCTCGCATTTGGAGGCAATCTCAAAGAGAATACTGCACGTCTGGAAGGCCACATGCAGTCGCTCTGCAATGGACTTGCGGCCCAGGGCCTGCAGACTCGTCCACAGGGAGAGCGCGTTGAGGCGGCGCGACAGGATCGGATCGGATTCAAAGGCACTGAGGGCGCTGTTCTGGAGCGGTCGGTGCAGCAGGACGATCGGTAGACTGGGCACGCCCAGCCAGCTGCCCAAATTGAGGGCCATCGAGTGGAGCACCTCCTCCACGTGACCCTGATTCTGGGCGCAGACCAATGCGGCCAGTCCGTGTCCGCTGGCATGCAGCCACAAATTGTGCGCCTTGCACACATCCCGCAGCCGCAGCAGATTGTCCACATAGCCGCACAGCGAGGCCCCAATGTCGGCCACCACCAGCAGCGGCGTCCTATTGTTGCCCACATCCAGTTGGATTTGCTTCTGCAGCAGCGTCACGTCCATGGTCCCGTACTGGCTGTGCTCCGGTATGATCTTGATGGCCTCCAGCGGAATACCAAGCTGCCTGCAGGCGTACTGCAGCCTCACCGGCGTCGTGTTCTCCGAAATGTAGAAGGTGGGCTGCGCCAGAGCGGGTATTCCACCCTCCAGGTAGCCTGGACACCTGGCCACAATGGCCAGCCTCACAGTTCGCAGCACTGCGTCCGCATTGTCCGCATGGAAGCTGCTGGCCGGATGGCCAAAGTGGAACAGCGTGCCCAGCCAGCGGGTGGCGTCGCCGGAAATACTATTCGTGACACGCAGCAGTTGCTGGCGGTCCAGGTGCGACAGATAGGCCACAATGCTGTGCGAGATGAGCGCCAAATGGGAGACATCGTCCAGGGCGGGCAGCGGGAACTCCGGATCGTCGTCGCTGTCCGTATAGGAGACCAGTTGCTCCAAAGACTTAAGTATGTCCGACGGCACCCGGTGCTCCGCTGGCAGCAGGTTATCCAGCTGCTGCTGCTGCTGCTTCTCCTCCTGACTCGAATTGTTCCCCTCGGGCGGAGTTTCCGGAGGCGTGGACACCTTCACGTTCTCCAGGCGCTGCAGAACCTGCGAGGATCGCAGCTCCAGCTCAGCCAGGCCCGAACGTATCTAGAATGGGACGGGGACGGGGACGGGGATGTCATTGATTAATCGTGCGCGAAAGGTAAACAAAAAAACCAAGAAGTTGACGTGTCTTCCGTCGTCGTCAGCAAAAAAAAAAAAACAGAAAGAAGAAGGGCGAACGAAAAACACGAAACACTCACACTGGAAGCGGCGATTTCGGCCACCGCTGGCGTCGAGGAGCCCGGCTCCGGGACTGTCGCGATGCCCTGCTCCACGGCCGGACTCTGGCCGGGATCGTCGTCCGATCTGCCAGCCGCTGACATTGTTCCAACGCGATCTAAATTCACACTTATCGCCTGCGCTGCGATGCAAAATAATTGTTTTCGTGCCCACTGCGTAAGTGTGTGTGTGCCCCGTGTGTGTGTGGGCGCGAGGGTGTGCGGGTGTGTGTGTGTGCGCGAGGGGCTGATGTGGAGCAGTGTGACCGTTGATCGGGCGGCAGGGAAATACCGCTAATAGTGTGCAGAGGGTTCTGTTCTTGGGAATAAGTATGCGATAGGTATCACCCTATAAAACATCGATATATTAAAATATACACTTTGCACATCCCTAGCCCAATACCGTGTGTGTGTGAGCGTCGGTGTGCATGAGTGTGGGAATTTATTAAACAAAAACGAAACGCGGACAAACTATATTTATGTAATAAACGGAACGCCGCAGCGCCAAAGAGTTATGAGCAGTCCACGGCAAGGACGGACTACTTAACCGACACACACCTCACCTGCAAAGTGTTGTTCAAATCAAATCAAAGTGTGCGCAGCTCAATCACTTACTTCGTGTGCTCAACAAAAACAAAATCTATTCTCCCAATCGTTTTTGCTCCGATAGTGAGATTGTTTTTGTTGCCTTTGCCGAAAAGTAAAATCAAATAAAAAAACAGAAGAACACCATCACACACACAACCGCAAGTCTGAAAAAGACAACCAACTAAAAGAAGAAGCAGAGCAGACGCCAGCTATATAAAAAAAAAATAGAAGAAAAAAAACCCAAAGAGAGGCAGCAGCAATAAAAGATAGTGGCTGACACAAAAAAAAAACCAAAAGAAAGGAGGCACAAAACTAGCGACAAATAATTAGTGGAGCAACCAACAAAAAAAAAAGCCGCGAAAAGACCAGAGAAACTCTTTTTCCACGAAGCCAACTTGTTATCGATTTTGTTCCCTCCTTCCCCCCTCCCCACTCCCCCGCGCGTGTGTGTGAGCGCGCTCGCGTGCGTGTGTGTGTGTTGGTTTAGCGTGTTATCAAAAACAACAACAACAATTGGTGGCAAAGTAACAGAATCAGAAAGAAGAAGAAGACGAAAAAGAATCTTTTTTAGCCGGTTGCAAATCGCGCCATCTCGCTCGCTCTCGCGGATCGCGATCGAAAAATCGCGACTTATCGAATTAATCGCCTAAAAAACACCACAGATCATTGATTTCAAATGATTTCGCTGCTACAAATGAAATTCCATGCGCTTTTGTTGTTGCTATCAAAAGTCTGGACATGCATCTGTTTCATGTTCAATCGCCAAGTGCGAGCTGTAAGTATAGAAATTAGCGAAAAACACTATCCGATTATATATACCCTTGCATTTAAATCACTTGAATTGAATGAAGTTAGCCCAAGTTCGATAGTAAAAGAGTATGAAAAAGGCCTTCTGAATTCGCAAAGTGATCTAAATTTCCTAAAATAGTATAGAGTTCTAGCTTTATATACAATTTTTTTTAAATTAAAAACAACAAACTTTTATCTTTGATAATATTTGGGTAGTAGCTTTTGAACTGAGCGACTAAATTAAATAGGAACAGACACCCATGAATCACTCAGCAATGGTGACCATATTAGGAAGTGTTTTGAGAAGTGTTTTTACAAACCATTCTCCTAAATTTTATAACTCACTGCAAGGGTATAAAAACTAAAAAATAAGGCAAAATAGTTTTATTTTTACCCACTCGAAACCCTGAAATAATTCCAAACCCGCTCCCGCAATCGACACGAGTACTACACAATCATAAAACCACCATGGTGATAAGACTGTCAGTATACAGTGGGGCCTCGCTAATTACACAGAGAAAAAAAGTAGTCAGTATAGTGATAATATCGTTTTGATACGAATATCATTTTTTTTTCTGGTTGATGACTCTTATTCATTTAGTATCTTGTTCATTTTGAATTCATAAGCTTCTACATAGACAGCTTGATATTTTTGTATCTTTAAGACCGAATTATTAAAGTAAAGTTACACTCTAAATTTGTTTTATTCAAAATGCACAGATTAATGTATCAGCTAGATATTCTTATCTCCAAGTTTTTCCAGACTCAAAATAATCAATTTTGTTATAATCTTATCAAGAAATAGTTACATTTTGATTTAAATCCTTTGTTTATATCACTTTGTTGTGGGCTTTCTTGTTGGCTCTCATTTGAAGTTCATTTCCTATAGGTAAAAACATCTGATTGGTATTTCTAGGTTGTAATTTTTCATGTTGTATTTAAAATTGTCTGGTCTCTATTTAGAATATATTTTGTTTCAACAAAACGAATGAAAATATTCTTTATAATAGAAGTAGAAAATTTGTTAATGTAAAAAATGTAAAGCCCCACTTTGAACAGGTATTGTTTTTCTCTCTGTAGCATTTAGCCAGTGACAGCTGTTTTAAAGTTGGCCTTTATCAATATTCCGGCACCGTTTAATGGGGCTCGTTCCATGGGAGCTCCCGTCCCCCCCAGAAGTGCAGTCCACTGTTCACACCCATCCGCCTTATCGCCCACCACCCGCCTTCAAAGTTCTCCCACTGTTTTTTGCCCGAAATCGTGACGCGGCAAGAATAACTGACCTTTGACCTAAGCCTTTTATGTCTCCACTATTACCAGCTCAGTTTAAATTAGTTTTTTTATACATTTTTAAATATTAGGAAATAAAATGAAATATAAAATATTATTAATATTATTATAAATTAGCTTTTAGCAACCATAAATTCATACCTATTCTCAATGTGCAGTTGGCTATAAACACCACTACTTTGTGATCCTCCTCTCCTACCTCTAATACCATATTGCATTTCACTGCCCATAAATGTTTTAACGAGCATACCCACTTTACATATAACCCCATGTTGGATGCCTTTAAAGTATGACTCCGTTGATTGTATTAACTTCCTTAGTTTATCCAGTATCAACCGGTTAAATATGAACTCTTCCCGCTGTCACCCGTCTCGCGTCATCGTCTGAGCCTGGTGCAGCGAAAGACACTTGTTCTGGACCTGGACGAAACACTGATCCACTCCCATCACAATGCGATGCCCCGGAATACGGTGAAGCCGGGCACGCCGCATGATTTCACCGTAAAGGTGACCATCGACCGGAATCCAGTCCGCTTCTTTGTCCACAAGCGACCGCATGTGGACTACTTCCTGGATGTGGTGAGTACTTGGGGAACTAACTCCCACGCAAATTTGCAACTGACACTCACATATTCCTTGAATTCCCGCAGGTCTCGCAATGGTACGATCTGGTAGTTTTCACGGCCAGCATGGAGATCTATGGGGCGGCGGTGGCGGACAAGCTGGACAATGGCCGTAACATCCTCCGGAGGCGATACTACAGACAACACTGCACACCCGACTACGGCTCCTATACCAAAGACCTGTCGGCTATTTGTAGTGACTTAAATAGGGTAAGATCGGGGATTCATTTGAATGTTAATATGTTAATTTAAATGGACTTGTGCTTCGCTTACAGATATTCATCATTGACAATTCGCCTGGGGCCTATCGCTGTTTCCCCAACAATGCCATACCCATCAAGAGTTGGTTCTCGGACCCAATGGACACGGCGCTGCTGTCGCTGCTGCCCATGCTGGATGCGCTGAGGTTCACGAACGACGTGAGATCGGTGCTGTCCCGGAATCTGCACCTCCACCGCCTCTGGTAGCAGGTGGGCCGCCTGTCGCTAGTGTAGTGTATCTATTTGGGAGGAGAAACGTAAGCCAGCGTAATGGGGATATGATACCTTCTGAAATGAACAACAAAATGGTGGTGCTGTGACACATTAACGAATTTTTTCATTATTATTATGTTTACCATTCAGTCAGATCAGATAGTAAAGAAACAGCGAGAGAATGGAGGACAGGATCTGGAAATCGATACGTTTTTGTTCCTTTGTGTATTAAAATTAAAGATTTTTGAAATAATCTAATTATACATGCATATTACCATTTATGTAGACCAGCTTTTTTATTATAATTTTTTTTTTCCTTGTAAACATGTGTGTTTTTTATGCGTATATACAGCTGTGTTCATCCAAATAGCAGTGCCGCACCTCACCCCCTTCCAACTCTCTTTTGAAACACTTATAGTCTTCCAAATTGAACAAGCGATACCTTTTTGAAAAGCTCACAGTGTTAGAACTATAAAACCGAAAAAGTCCCGTTACATTCAGAACTCATCTTCTTGTTTTTCATTATTTTTCAAAAATACCCATCAAAATTGCTGTTCATTGAAATAGCAGTGTCGGGAGCCAGCTCATCAAATCAAGAAAAAACTTAACAAAATTAAAAAATAAGGACGCAATAATTAAGTTCGTTCTAGTCAGCAACCGTATTGATAAACATTGTTTTTGGAAACTGCTTAAATTTTTTTTTTTAAATGGTAAAGGAAAGTACTACTTGGTGGAGAAGAAAAACCTTATAGTCAGCCCAAGAAATTATGGCAAAACGCATAAGGATATTGAAATTATAGCTGAATGCAGTCCTATAACGATATTCAATGCTAAAAAATATCAAAAGAATGCAGAGAATCGGGGTCGTAAGCGTAAATCGACTGTCTTACATGATGGTTGCTTTGTGCGGTAGGGCAAGATGAAGCCGGTAAAATCGTCTAAAATTATAAAAACTTATTTGAATCTGTCGATTAGTGATGTGACAGTACGACTGTGACCCATAAGTTACAACCTAGTTCCATAAAGTCCCAAAGGAAGACCTCCTTAAAATTCCGAGGTCCACGGTTAAAAGTTGCTCAAATGTTGTAAGGCCTGTGAAACGACTACAATGCTTTACTTGATTTTTTGGTATATCTTAAGTTTAATTCTGTGTTTGGTGGACGGCGGACTTGTTGTCTGGAGCCTGTGCCATCAAATAAAGCTATTTTGCTTTGATCTCAACACAATAACTTTTGCCACCATTCGGCAGGCCAGTCAACATGGATTTTGAAACACGTCAACCATGCGACGACCATCTCCTGATTTAGAAGAGAGACCTTCCTGTGACTTTTTTGGATCAGATTGTAACTAATGGGTCATAGTCGTACTGTCACATCACTAATCGACAGATTCAAATAAGTTTTTATAATTTTAGACGATTTTACCGGCTTCATCTTGCCCTACCGCACAAAGCAACCATCATCTAAGACAGTCGATTTACGCTTACGACCCCGATTCTCTGCATTCTTTTGATATTTTTTAGCATTGAATATCGTTATAGGACTGCATTCAGCTATAATTTCAATCTCCTTATGCGTTTTGCCATAATTTCTTGGGCTGACTATAAGGTTTTTCTTCTCCACCAAGAAGTACTTTCCTTTACCATTTAAAAAAAAAAATTTAAGCAGTTTCCAAAAACAATGTTTATCAATACGGTTGCTGACTAGAACGAACTTAATTATTGCGTCCTTATTTTTTAATTTTGTTAAGTTTTTTTTTGATTTGATGAGCTGGCTCCCGACACTGCTATTTCAATGAACAGCAATTTTGATGGGTATTTTTGAAAAATAATGAAAAACAAGAAGATGAGTTCTGAATGTAACGGGACTTTTTTGGTTTTATAATTCTTACACTCTGCGCTTTCCAAAAAGGTATCGCTTGATTAATTTGGAAGACTGGAAGTGTTTCAAAAGAGACTTGAAATGGGGTGAGGTGCGGCACTGCTATTTGGATGAACACAGCTGTATATTTTGATTTGAATATCAAATGAATATATGAAAATGATGCTAAACTGAGAGGGGAGAAACATCATTAAGAACAAATTTGTCAAGTTATATATCATAATATTATAAATTAAATGTAAGGCCACTTACAACAAGAGTCTTGTAATTTCTATACCATCATTACGATTAACTATTATGAAACGAAAATTGTTTTTTATAAGAGAGCGAGACGATGAAATACTTATAATTATACAAATTAGTTGATTACTTAACTTTCCTGGACATCATTATTACGGATAATTATTTAATGTAACCGATTCTGTATAGACTTATGTTCTGCCCTCGTTTCCTGTACAAAACTAAAACAAAAAAACGAAACAAAACAAAACGAACGGACGGAATATCTTTCAAGAGTTTCATTGCTTGCAAACCAAACATTACACTTTTCTAAGGATAAGATTTTTGTCTTTCGAGGGAGTTATATATATTTATACATATATATATAAATATATATCTAAGCAACAACCAACAACTATGAACTACTATTAAAGTAACAACAACCAACAAGCAAGCGTAAGGCAAAAATTCTATTTTGTAAGGCGAGCCAAGTAGCAATGAGAATTAAATCGCATTAAATCGGCTCGGATCAGATCGGTTTAATGACGAGCCGCAGACTGGGACAGATGTATGTAGGGAGTTAGAGAGCCAAATCACTAATTATACGAGAACCGAGTTAGTCTGAGAATTGAGAAATCGTGGCACATCATCCGAGGCATCACAGGATTCAGGATTCAGGAGGAGAGCAGCAAATGATTAATAGAGAGAGATAGAGAGAGTAATTAAATGAAAACTGCTTCCATAGTTAATGTTATTTCCACACACAACACACACACACACTCTAAACTAAACAACAACAGCTTGCACACAGCCCCCCTACCCCACCCCCTATCCAATTGTTCTTTTTATCGTATTGTAAATTTACAACAATCACTATTTGTTTATTTATTGCAATGAAAACGAGAATAATACGTGTATGCGATGTTGTTAATTTTAAGTAGTTTGTAGCAAATTTGTTAAACTGAAACGTAAATGAAATAAATGAGAAAGGGAACACAAAAAAGCAGAAAAAGAATTACGAAAAAATACAACAAAATCATGCAAAATCAAAAGCTTGTGTTTTTCTTTTTTATCTTTAGTTTGAATTTTGGCGCTCATTGTCAACTTGTACAGAATGTTAAGCTTTAACAGACTGTGAGCAATTTGTGCTTGACAAGTACTGTTAAATCGCCAAAGTGCTGCTAAGCGCACGAAACATGAATGGAGGGAGTTTTTAGCCATCTAACACCGACTATTTGATACTCTTTAAAGCTTTTAAAATGCTATGTTACGTATTTCATTAAACATGAAATTAAACGATCGTAGCTGTTTTAAGGAAAACAATTTATAATATAATATTTATTGTAAATTTCGTGTCCCAAATTATTATTTTAAAAGTGTGAATTTAAAACATATTCTGTTGGTATGTTTTCTTTATTTTGACTACCTAAGATGATTTTTAATACATTTTTTTTTTGAGTGAATAAGAAGTTGTAAAGAGTTAAAGAAGAGAGCTGCATTAACGAATGTTTTTGACAGTATTACGTTTGCTGAAAATTCATAGAAGTGGAGGAAATACTAAAATATAGAATTTTAATTTAAAGAAAACCAAATAAAAGTGTCCAGTGCGCCTAATTAAATGATTAACCCTTTAAAGGTAGGGTATCGCAATGTGCTGTTAGTTGTCATTTTGAGGTTATGTCCGCCCGCTCCGCCGACAACAACAACAACAAGTCACCGTAAAAGCGAAGTGCCGTAGTATTTACGCAACGCAACTGGTAAGGAGTCTAGATCGCCTTGCTCCACATAATAGCCATCGCCAGACCGCATATTAATCAATCCCCCGACCAATAGGAAAACCGAACCCATGGCCACCGTCGCAGCTGTAGCAAAAGTGGGAAAATCAGTGCACCGCATTTTCGTGGGCAATCTGCCGTGGACGGTGGGTCACCAGGAGCTGCGCGGCTACTTCCGCGAATTCGGACGCGTGGTGTCCGCTAACGTGATCTTTGACAAGCGAACGGGCTGCTCCAAGGGCTACGGCTTCGTGAGCTTCAACAGTCTGGCCGCGCTGGAGAAGATCGAAAACGAACAGAAGCACATACTGGAGGGCAACTACCTCAACATACAGAAATCCTAGATACCGCAGCGCAGGCTGGGCGTTTGTCATTAGTTTTAAGTTTGTATTTTTTTTAAGGAGTATCTAAAATGTCGGACAGCAGCGATTCGGATCCCGAGGAGGAGCTCTTCCATCTGGCCACGGAGCATGTGGCCCGGCAAGCGGCCAAGCTCAGCTCCGCGGACCTCCTGCTGCTCTACGGCTACTACAAGCAGGCCAGCGAGGGTCCCTGCGAGGAGCCCAGTCCCGGCTTGCTCCAATTGAAGGCCAGGAGCAAGTGGCAGGCGTGGCACAATCTCGGCCAGATGAATCCTGCGGCTGCACGCGAGGCTTACGTGCAGAAACTGCAGGAGCTGCAGCCCAACTGGCGTTCCGGTGGCCGCAGTTCCGGCTGGGTGGTGCACTCCATTGAGTCTGCCCCGCTGGAGGATCAGCGGCCGGACAGCGAGAAGACGCTCTTCGATCACGTCAAGGAGAACAACCTGGCCAGAGTGAGGGAACTGCTGAAGCCTGACAATCTCCTGCAGCTGGACGAGCATGGTATGGCCCTAATCCACTGGGCCACCGATCGGAATGCCGTCGAGATCATAGAGTTTCTGGTGAGGAGCGGTGTCAGCGTGGATCAGCGGGATGCGGAGCAGCAGACCCCGCTGCACTATGCAGCCAGCTGTGGCCATCTGGAGGCCCTCAAATGCCTGCTGGGGCTGCGGGCCAATCTGGAGCTGTGCGACTCGGACGGACAGACCTGCTACGATGTGGCGGACGATGAAGAGATCTGCCAGGTGCTGCGGGCGGAGCGGACTGCATCTGCTTCCTGAACGCTTTTCAAATTCTAAGTTGTTTGGTGTTGTGAACCATTATCCAGATGAATCAGATAGTAAATCTGATAAACTAGGTGTTTTAAATCCCATATCTACTAATGGTACGCTTTTTCCCAAAATTTAAGTTGTTAAGTTATCCTTGAAAAATCATAATAAACATAAATCACAGAATGTAATCCATTATAAATTTTATAATTGCCTATTTCGAGCAATATTTTCTGGATTTTCAATGGTTTTTTATCTAGATTACTTTTTGCGGGAATAGTTTGCTTTAAAATAGAAAGAGATAGCTTGAGCTTTCCGGTTATTTTTAAAAACAAACACATTTTTAGATCCAATTATTTTGCAATTGGGTTTGTAGTTGTTCTATGTACAAATGTAATGGGTTTTAACATAAACATACTCGTATTTTAAACACGTTCAAGTTTGGGATCTTAACTTTCTAAAATCCTTGTGGATATGGGATATTACTTTAGGTTTCAATGGTTTTCTTAAGAACTCATGTTACGAATTAATTAAATTCCTTTAAATGTAAACTAACACGTTGTTAATTTCTTAACAAAAAACGACAGATCCCTTCAGAAGCTATGTTTGTTCATAGTACGGTGTTTATATTCCAGATTCCCCGAACCCAATGCAGCAATCAAGTGTTTATGTTACTAACTGATATATTTAATGACAAAGAAATTAGGTTTGTGTTCGCACAGTGGATTTTGTAATTCTACTTCCACAGCTTCTTGATGGACATGTTCTTCTCCGAATCCTTCTGCATCACCTTGGCCACGGCCATCTCGAAGTCCTCTTGGGTGACATGGACACGTCTCTCGCGCAGCGCATACATGCCCGCCTCTGTGCAGACGCCCTTGACCTCCGCACCCGATGCGCCCGGCATCAGTTCGGCGATCTTACGCAGATTAATGCCGCGAGTGAGGTTCATCTTACGGGAGTGAATCTTCAAGATGTCCAGACGCGCCTCCTCGTTTGGTGGCGGGAACTCGATCTTGCGATCAATGCGGCCAGGACGCAGCAGAGCGGGATCCAGAATGTCAATGCGATTGGTGGCCATGATCACCTTGATGTTCTTGGTGGCCTCGAAGCCATCCAGCTGGTTGAGTAGCTCCAGCATAGTGCGCTGCACCTCGGAGTCCCCGCCAGATCCGGACTCAATACGCGATGAGCCAATGGAATCGATTTCGTCCATGAAGATAATGGAGGGTGCATGTTCGCGGGCCATCACGAACAGTTCACGCACCATACGCGAGCCCTCGCCAATGAATTTCTGGACGAGCTCCGAGCCGGAGACACGAATGAAAGTGCACTCGGTGTGATGGGCAACGGCCCTGGCCAGTAGAGTTTTTCCCGTACCGGGAGGTCCATAGAGAAGCACTCCCTTGGGCTGGGCAATACCGAGGGCATCGAACAGCTCGGGATGCTTGACGGGCAGCTCAATCACCTCCTTGATCTCCTTAATCTGCTTGTCCAAGCCGCCAACCATTTCGTATGTGGAGTCGGGAACCTTCTCGACCATCATCAGGGAGACCAGCGGGTCCACCTTGTTGGGCAGAATCTTGTGCAGAGTGTAGCTCTCATTGCGCAGAGCCACACGGCAGTTGGGTGTCACATCGTTGATGTCGATATTCTTGTCCAAATCGACCACGAACTTGCCCTCGGGATGCACCTTAACCAGCACCTTCTTCTTGTCCATTGGCTTCACAACCTCGCCCACGTAGCTGCCCTGTTCCTGGAGCAGCTGCAATTCCTCGCGCAACATGCGAACTGCAACAAATAGTAATCTTTGTATTGCGAATTGTGGGACAGATTTTAAGATGTGTTTCTAACGATACATTTAAAACGCTTGTTAAAAATAATATTTGTTAAGATTTTTAGTAATCCTTTTAATACACAATATCTAATGTTCATTTCGTAAAGTTCCCCCCAGGAGTATTACAATAATTGAAATAACTTTCTGTCTTTTAAATTTAAACTACTCAAACTTGTTCAATCTTTAAATTATGAGACATTCTACCTAGTTTAGACCTGTCTTAATCTTGAACTGCAAGCTTAAACCCTACTATTGCAATAATAATGTAAAACCTATTCTTAACAAGTCGAACAATAGGCATAAGGAATACACGTTAAATCTCTTCTACAATCCATAGGAATATTATGATGGTTCAGTTATTCATGACTATATACTTCGGTTGGCCTTAGATCAATTGGTATATAAGACTATAGCTTTGTTTTTAAAGACATGTAAATAAAAAGTTTAAGGGACATATGTAGAATATATCCAGTACTAATCGGTTCTCGATCTGGTTGCAGGTTCTGACTTTATCCTGTAGCTACACCCGGAATGTGCACGTCCCCAAAATTATTACCTTTGGCATTGAGCTCATTGCGCTGGGCCTGCAGACGCCTCAGGTTCTGGCTCTTCTCGGCCACAACCAGCTGCAGCTCCTCGATCTTCTGGATGTAGTAGGAGCGGAATCCCTCGCCTTTTTGGTAGGCCGACTCGATTTCCATCTGCAAAATAATGCAATTCATTTCGTTGCAATGCTTTCCTGGCTGCAATTGATGTGGGATTCTAAACCGCTTACCCGATTGGTGAGAGTCATCTTGTCTGCGTCTGCTTTGTTGCGTTTTAATTCGGTATTATTAGTGTTGTTTCCTGCACCATGCAAAAACTTCTTGACTTTATTTTTTTTTTACTTATGACTCGGCATTCTTCGCTTGCTTTTGGTGATGGCACTGAGCGTTTATCGCACAATAATCGATAGCCGAAAGGAAATATTTATAATAAAACAGGTTGGCACCATCGTGGTCGATAGTTGGCAGTTCTATTTTATCGCACTATAAAACCGCGCGTAGTCCCACGGCCCACTTACCCGCCCAACCGACCGGGGGGCGCAGCCGTGTATCGTACGGCACGATTCGCGAGAGGATAGACGCGAGTTATGAAAAGATAGGCAAAAGTCCGAGGAAAAGTAGGATCTAATTTTGTGCTAACGAAGTTAGTATAAGTCGTTTTAAGAGCGGCAGAGAGTCAGAATTTGAGATTATAGGATAAAGTCTATTATAGTCAGAACATAATACTCTGAAAGGCTCATGCAAGTCATAGTTAGATCTACAATGGTTTAATATTAAGGGTATATAATTTCTAGTTAATCTACTTGGCACAGAAAAGTTAAGCCGACCTACCAAGTCGGCACTGTCAATATCACCACGAATAAGATTATAAATAAAAATAGTACCAAGCATCGTTCTACGGTTAGCTAGGGAGGGTAAATTAATTAAAAGTAATCTGCTAGAATAAGAAGGTAAGTTAAGGTTTGCATCCCAGTTGAGGCGCCGTAAAGCAAAAATTAAAAAGTTTTTCTGTACAGATTCAATGCGATCTATATGAACTCCGTATTGGGGACTCCAGACGGGAGACCCATACTCTAGAATCGGACGGACTAGCGAAGTAAATAACGTTTTAGTGACGTAGGGATCGTCAAATTCCTTCGACCATCTTTTAATGAAACCAAGCACTCCCCTGGCTTTATTAACCATGGACGAAATGTGATCAGTAAACTTAAGTTTTTGGTCCAAAAGGACGCCAAGATCGTCAACCATAGTTATTCTATCCAAAGATTTCCCACTTAGTGAGTAAGTTGCAAGTTTTGGATTGACTCGGCAAAAAGTCATCAGCTTGCACTTAGACCCGTTTAAATTTAGTAAATTATCACGGCACCAGTTTTGAAAATTATTTAGATCGGATTGTAAGTCAGAATGGCTGGAAATATCCTTATACTGCAGGCATAACTTAACATCATCTGCGTACATAAGTACGCGAGAATGATTTATAATTAATGGAAGGTCGTTAATAAATAAAGTAAAAAGAAGCGGACCAAGGTGACTCCCTTGTGGGACGCCGGAGGTAACTCGGAGAAGACCAGAAAGAGAATTTTTAAAAAGGACTCTTTGTGTCCTGCCACTCAGATAACTTAAAATCCATCTAAGAAGATCAATTGGAAACCCTAACAAGTCAAGTTTCCGAACTAAAAGTGAGTGATTTACAGAGTCAAATGCTTTACTAAAGTCAGTGTAAATGACATCTGTTTGAAAGCTACTTTTAAAGCCCTTTATCACGAATGAGGTGAGCTCCAAAAGGTTAGTAGTTGTTGATCTTCTTTTCATAAATCCGTGTTGACACGGAGATATTACTGACCTACAAAGGTGCTGCAAATGAGGAGTAATGACATTTTCGAAAAGTTTGGGGATAGCCGACAACTTAGAGATACCTCTATAATTGCTGGCATCCAATTTGTTACCTTTTTTGTGGAGAGGAATAACAAATGACTCCTTCCAAATAAGGGGAAATTGGGAGGTTTCTAAAGATAAGGTGAACAATTTGAGAAGGGGTTTGCATAAGGCTTCCGCGCAATTCCTAAGCACGCAGCCAGGAATTCCGTCGGGACCTGGAGAGTAAACAGGCTTAACACGTTGAAGATCCAAAAACAAAGAGCTTTCGTTTATAATAGGACTGAATATAAGGTTCGACGTGGACATGGTGTAAGAATAAGGCTCTATTGGATATGCGGAAGTAGTATAAGTTGTTTGAAAAAACTGGGCATAAAGATCGGCTATAGCCTGATCTGTGGTTGCCGTCATGTTTTCAAAATAAAGCGAGGAAGGATAAGAAGTAGATTTACGCTTGGTGTTAACAAAGTTATAAAACTGTTTCGGGTCCTGCGAGAACTGGACCTTACAACGATTTAAATAATTTTTATAGCACTGCGCGTTAAGCACGGTAAATGTTGACCGAGCACTTAGATATTTTGAAAAAACAGATTGAGAACCGGAGAATTTATATTTCCTATAAAGTCTGGACTTAACATTTCTTAGGTGTGACAACTCTTTACTAAACCAAGGTGGTTTACTGGAGATAGCCGGATAGTACATCGGAACACAAGAATTAAAAAATGATTTAATTGCAGTATAGAAAATATTTATGGCATCAGCCATATTATTGCATGAGTAGAGATCGGACCAATTGAAGCCAGATATAAAATTATTAAGCCTAGAAAAGTCTGCCTTACGAAAACAATGTATTCGTTTAGTTGACCTTTCTGATTTTTCTTCTATCACGATACCCGTGTCAACTGTCACATCGAAAGTAGGATGATATGGATCCTCAGGTTGCGTAAGTGGTGGAACCCTGGATAGAAACACGCCTTCAGGATTTGAGACAAAGCACAAATCTAGTAAGCGGCCTAGTGAGTTTCGAACATGGTTTACTTGACTCAAAGATATGTCAAGCAAGCCGTCAATAAAGTCATGTTGTGCAATAGGTAGTAAAACATTTGATTTTTCGTCTGTGGACCACATAGCTCCAGGTATGTTAAAATCACCTAGAACTAATAACTGATCCCTATCGGACAGCCTATTTGAAACGGACTGTATAACAGAAAGATGATTTAAGTACTCTTGGAGTTCAGAAGACGGCGGAATATAAGAGCAAGTGATATAAATAAACTTTCCCGGAAGGGACAGCTTTATACAAATAAATTCAATATTATTAAATTCCTTAAAACGTACCTCTTCCGACGTAAGGTTGGAGTCCACGGCAATTAAGACTCCACCTCCCCGTTTGGAAAGACGGTCAAGCCTATATACTGTGTACTTACCGGGAAAAACTTCGGAGCTAAGAATCTCCGGCTTTAACCAGGTTTCTGTAAACACAATAACATGGGATGCAAATGAAAAGCTATCAGAATACAATTTAGTTAGCTTGCTACGCAAGCCTCTTGCATTTTGATAGGAAAGAAGGAGGTTTTTAGTTAGTTTTTTGAAGAAGAAGTAGAAGAGGAAGATGGCACAATGGTCTGGCCACGACTGGGAAGTCTTATTCCCGTGGGGCCTTTATTTTTTTTCTTAGCTTCGAACTCCTTTACCACCAAATTGTCCGGCCAAAATTTGGCAGAGCTTATGGTAGCAAAGTACTCGGGTGGTACAGTGATCTTGAAAGATGAAATATCCCTAGCATAAGAGAAGTTGAATTTTTCCACCTTAACGTTTTCGGCTTTTGAATTGTCTTGTATATAAGACAGTACATCAGAAGATGTTTGATCAGGGGAAAGCCGAGAAACAAATATTTGTTTCTTTAGTGGAACCACTGAAAGAGCTTTAGGTGGTGCAGGTTGTGCGTCTGCAGAACCACCTTTGCCCGGTAGTCCGGACTCAATATTCCCTTGTGGCGGTGTGTTAACTAGGTTTGGTGGATTCACCAACTGTGAAACCACTACGGACAAATCGGAATTTTCAGGATCGCCTATTTGCATACACTCCGCTGTGGATTGATCGGGCTCCGAATCTTTTTTGGCTGCCGATCTTAGCAACATTTGAGCGGTTGCTGAGTTCGGCTGCTGATCCACGGGAGTGCTCTGCTGGTCACCTGACGGAGGCTGCGGGGTGTTCCCCTTTGGCCTACCACCAGCGGCTTTTTTTGCGCTTTGGAGACTCCTCTAATAGTTTTATACTATTAAATTGAGTGTCCAGAGCTTGGAGCAGATCATCTGCCTTGCGAAAACTATCTCTAGCTCCGGCAAAACAGGTGATCAGCCCCTTCAAGCCGCCTTTAGTTTGGCGCATGAACAATTTCATCTCGTTCGCAACCTCGAGACAGGCGTCACAACAAAACTGCAAATTTTTACCCTTACTTAGGTCATCACTTGTTCGGCCAGTGAAACCAGCGCACTTGGTGTGCACCATTTTTTCACATAGCCAACAAGTCATTTTAGGCTGGTCAGCCTTGATTGCCTGCTGGCATTTTTTATTAACACAGACAAAAAATGTGTCCATAATTTTGACTAATCGGACCACTGTACCAAATGAAAATTAAATCGAACCTTGTAAGCCGGCCGCTAAAAGTACCGTAAGAGCACAGATAAATGCCCGCTTAGGAGCTTCGAAATAGAGAGCGAGATAAAGAGCGAGAGAGTTAGAGAGCGCAGTGCAATGCAATTGATGTGCATGCAAAAACACCAACAACGATTAACTCTGCGTGGGACGAATAAAGCACAAAAGAAAGACAATAAAGAGCGAGAGAGTTAGAGAGCGCAGTGCAATGCAATTGATGTGCATGCAAAAACACCAACAACGATTAACTCTGCGTGGGAAGAATAAAGCACAAAAGCAAGACAATATACATAGAAACGCAACAACAAAAAACACAAGAGAAACTAAAAGTTTAAATTGTTAATTCGATGTTATGCACAGAATAGAACAGATTTCACTCGCGAAGCGAACGGAATATAAAAGTTTAAAAATTAAGAAGGGGATTTATATGTTTTTTATATTCCCACCGTTGGGTTTACTCAACAAACAAATAAAAAATCGGAGCGCAGAAAAAAAACACGGCCGTTCACTTTGAAAGTACAGAGCAACTATCAATTATATTTCGCAGTAAATTTAAAAATTAAAATTTGAAATTGGTAGGTTTGGTAAGTAGTGAGTCTATCTTTAAAAAAAAATCAAGCTCAATTTATATGTATAAGACTATAATATTATAATATCAAGCATTAACAGGATGATTTCCAATGGGAAATCATTTGAAAGTGCATTTGAAAGCACACAGAAATTGAAACCCCTTTAAAAACTTTTTGAGTACGTCCATGTTTACGGCATTGCCAATTCAAAACACTTTCTGCGTCAATGTTTACATTTAAAACACTCCCATTGCAAAGCCTAATTTGCTTGAGTTCCAGGCGACTACAGCTTCAAATGCCCGGAAGACGGATGCCACAAGGCCTTCCTCACAGCCTACAGCCTGAAGATCCACGTCCGCGTCCACACGAAGGTGAAGCCCTACGAGTTCGAAGTGACCGGCTGCGATAAGGCCTTCAACACGTACTACAGGTGAGAACTGATACATACATAGGTTGATAGCCCGGAATAGACCAATAGCTGCAGGGATTTTTAATCACCTTTCTACGTCGCCCGATCCCACAGATTGCACGCCCACCTGTGTCTGCACAATGGCAAGAAATTCAACTGCGAGCTGTGTGAGAAGTGCTTCACCACTCTGAGCGACTTGAAGAAGCGCATGCGCACCCACACCCAGGAGCGGCCCTACAAGTGTCCGGAAGACGACTGCGGCAAAGCCTTCACCGCGTCGCATCACCTGAAGACAGCGGACGCATACCGGCGAAAAGCCGTATCCCTGCCAGGAGGACAGATGTCAGAAGTCGTTCAGCACCTCGCACAGCCTCAAGTCCCATAACAACAAGTCACAGCAGTCGAAGTACAAGGACCAGGAGCAACGGGATCCTTTGCAGGAGGAGCAGGAGGAAGCGCTAGCTCCTCCGGCGGCGGCGGTTGCTGCGGAGGTGGTGCGGCCGCCAAGCAAGCACCTTCAGCTGGAGGATGCTGTGGAGCACCAAAGGCTCCAGAGCCCGTGAAGAGTGGTTGCGGCTGTGCTCCTGCTCCGTCTCCTCCATACACTAATCCCAACTGAAACCCCCAAAAATCAATTCTGTAAACACTTTTTTTTTATTAAATTTATTTATTTATTTATTTAACTCCCTAATTTTCTTACTTCTTCGTTAGCTAATCCTAAAATCTTAAGTTGTATGTCCCTACGGTTTTTTTCATCTACCCGACTCAATATACTCTCGAGGAGTGGGTAGAATGGATCCAGCTGGGGTTCTTCCGTTGCTTGCACTTCTGCCGCTGCTGGTTCCTCGGCTGGACTGTCCCTTTTCCTGTAATATATCTATATTAAAGAACACATTTTCCATATGCAACTTTAAATAATATTACCGTGCATTAATATGCTCCAAGAGGAAGCTGAGCTCCTCAAAAAACCGCAGGCCACTGCCCGAGTTGTTCGGCTTGTGGACCTGCCGGACAAACCGATCTCGGATGTACTTCCAACGACTTTAACAATCTCTACCTGTTTTATTTTAATAAGAAAATAAAGAGTGGATAAATAATTTTGAAATAATTTGAACTAATTTAACTTCCTAGCACTACAGTTAAACTCATACATTAATATGCTAGTCACGCATAAGATTGATATACTTACTTGGCTTTTGGCACTCATTGCCAACAGCTTCCCAAGCCTGCGCCCTCTCTGCACGCGAGTAGCCAACAGTGTTTTTGTCGTACAGACAAATTTTGCTCTGCACGCTTCTAATTAGGCACTCGTCGAACAAGTTATCCATTATATTATATTGGTCCGCGGTAAAACAAAAACACAAGTGCTGTCGAACAGCTGACAAGCCTTAACACTCTTTTTTAACACTGCTTTTCGGGTCAAGAACGCACCAAACTCAACTTTTTTATTTATTGATTTTGTTCTATTTCCTTGCGTTTCCTTGCGTTTTGTTGCGTTTTGGTGCGTTTTTGGTGCGTTTTGTTGCGTTTTGGTGCGTTTTTGGTGCGTTTTGTTGCGTTTTGGTGCGTTTTTGGTGCGTTTTTGGTGCGTTTTGGTGCGTTTAGGTGCGTTTTGGTGCGTTTTTGTTGCGTTTTGGTGCGTTTTGTTGCGTTTTGGTGCGTTTTTGGTGCGTTTTGGTGCGTTTTTGGTGCGTTTTGGTGCGTTTTTGGTGCGTTTTGGTGCGTTTAGGTGCGTTTAGGTGCGTTTTGGTGCGTTAATCCTAAAATCTTAAGTTGTATGTCCCTACGGTTTTTTCATCTACCCGACTCAATATACTCTCGAGGAGTGGGTAGAATGGATCCAGCTGGGGTTCTTCCGTTGCTTGCACTTCTGCCGCTGCTGGTTCCTCGGCTGGACTGTCCCTTTTCCTGTAATATATCTATATTAAAGAACACATTTTCCATATGCAACTTTAAATAATATTACCGTGCATTAATATGCTCCAAGAGGAAGCTGAGCTCCTCAAAAACCGCAGGCCACTGCCCGAGTTGTTCGGCTTGTGGACCTGCCGGACAAACCGATCTCGGATGTACTTCCAACGACTTTAACAATCTCTACCTGTTTTATTTTAATAAGAAAATAAAGAGTGGATAAATAATTTTGAAATAATTTGAACTAATTTAACTTCCTAGCACTACAGTTAAACTCATACATTAATGTGCTAGTCACGCATAAGATTGATATACTTACTTGGCTTTTGGCACTCATTGCCAACAGCTTCCCAAGCCTGCGCCCTCTCTGCACGCGAGTAGCCAACAGTGTTTTTGTCGTACAGACAAATTTTGCTCTGCACGCTTCTAATTAGGCACTCGTCGAACAAGTTATCCATTATATTATATTGGTCCGCGGTAAAACAAAAACACAAGTGCTGTCGAACAGCTGACAAGCCTTGTTCGGGGCCAGCGATTATATACAATTGTAGGAAAATAGAGAACCACGTCCGCTCACTTCAATTCTTTTCTTTTATTGGTGACTTTCATTTTTTTCGGCGGTACAAATACATAGTTGGAACAAATTTGGAACACCGAAACTGGAACATGGTTTGAAAGTCCACGGTTTAGAAACGGTAACATCCCGCCGGCCTTGCAATATGTTGCAAGAATGCATCCGTTGGCTCATCATATGCTCAGCATCGGCATGCCCCAGAAAGCGTCCAACCAAAGACGGTGCTTTGAGCGACTGGCAGACCATCCGTGCTGGGCAAGACTCCTGCGCGTATAACGTCCGAATACACGTCAGCTCCTAAAATGATAGCCACAGTGGATGGGCGATCAAACAGCTCATCCGCCAGAGTGATGTGTTCGAACTTCCGACAACCCGCGGGTCAATCGGAATACTTGGCGTGCGTTGGTTGAGATGCGGGTCAATCTCCAGGTAGAAATCGCAAATGGAAAACCTTTGATTTCAATAGGGAAAATTATAAAAATTTTAATATTAATATTTTAATTGTGATTCTTTAAACATACATTATTTAACAATACATTTAAAACAGAAAGCCATTGGTTTGAATGGGGAAACTAATAAAAATTGTCATTATAAATGGTACCATGCAAAGCTAAGGTAAATACATGTGTTTCTTTAATAACGAATTCACTTATTTCATACAATTCTGTGTACGTACATTGTACATAAATATTTTGTCTATGTAAACAGTGTATCTAAAATTGTGACCCATAACTGTCACAGCTTATGGTCTTCTCTCTCAAGAAGTGTAGAATACCGGTTGTTTTTTTTGCTCTCGCTTTGGTAATTGTATTTGCAAGTACAACGGCCATTTTGACTCTGACTTCATTAAGAACGCACGTGTCCAGACGATGCACAGTGGGCCTGCGTAGCTAGGGCATTTGGAAATTTTCAGCTTAAGGGGGAAGACACCTTTGACGGTTTCAAAAAATCGAACTTTTTTTTTGCTTAAAATGTTCTGTGGGGTGTGTACTTTAATGTAGTATGCATCCCCAGTTAGCCAGAGACATTTAAACGAGTTAACCAGATAAATTTCAAACAAGAAAGAACGCTATAGTCGGGATTCCCGACTATAAGATTTGCGATACTTAATGGCCTCTTTAAAAACAGCTAAAGTGTAGCCTACTTTCAAGCGCAATCAATTTTTAGCGCCCTCTTAAAAAAAAAATGGTTAGCCTACTTTCGGGCGCAATAAAAATTTTTTACGCACTTGTATACACAATTTCTTGAAAATGGCCAGATTTTCAAAATTTTTAGATATTTGAGTAGATATTTTTTCAATACAAATAACATTTATAGGGGTCACTTTTCTCTAGCATTAAAAATGTGGACACCACAGAGTTTCGCGGTTTGTGGGCGTAAAAAGGGGCGTGGTCAGGTTTTGAAACAAACTTGATCTGCGCTTTGCTAATACAAGTCTGTGTGCAAAGTTTGGTGGTTCTAACTCTTATAGTTCCTGAGATCTCGACGTTTGTACGGACAGACGGACAGACAGACATTTCAACGTTTACAGTATTTGCTTACTCTTCGAGTATCGCAAATAACTACTGGTGTTTAAGGCATTCAATGTATTGAAACTTCTGTTTTTTATTTTTTTAATAAATCTCAAATGGAAAATTTGATAAAACGGACAGGTCTTTCCCCAAAAAGGCCAAATTGGCAGCACTGAGCGCGAATAATATATTTCAAAATGGTGGGCTTTCTGCGAACCTTAAATCATTCGAACAATAGATCTGTTGGTTGTGGTTGGTGATTTGTACACTGCACTATGGGCCAGAAATTTCACATTTTGGTCAAAAGTACCTTTTTTTTTAAAGAATTTTAATAAAACTAGTATGGGATCTTGTTTAGAATACTTCAAGCTATTTTATGCCAACTTTTCAAACAAATTGACTTGTACGTTTTTTTTGGCATATTTTTAAAGTTAAAACATCGTAAAATATTGCACAATATTTGAAAATTGCAGCTAAAATATCGTTGCCTACAGCAATACGAAACATTTACAAAAGTTTCACACATAACTTATTTAGCAAATAAAAAATATAATATTGAAATTATTTCAAACACATATTTTAAAAATTGAAAAAATCTATAAGTTTAGCTGTTTTTTTTATAAAAATGTACTTTGCTTTAATTGTGCCAAAGAGTACCCTTCGCGATTTGAGTAAACCTTTTTTAATAAATAATTTAATCAGTTGTCCAGTCGCCCGGGGGCGCGGGTTTTGTGCGCCTCTCTTAATTTTGTTTTTATGAATTTTTAAAGTTTAGACCCAATTGGAAGTCGAACATGATTTTAGTGAATTTGTGAACTTAAAAAGGCCTAAAAGTATACAAAACAACCAAAGTTCTATACAAAACAACCAAATCAACATTTTGTTGCATACTTGTACATCCAGGTGTTAAAATATGATTTAATAAAACAAAAATTATCAAAATAAAAATAAAACAAAATATGAAGGTTCCTTGTCCAATAAACAGCTGTCAATATTGATTAAAAAGGTCACTGTCTGGCCTCCGCTATCCAGACTACGGACCTCGGAATTGTGGGCTTTCCCGCTTTAAATAATTAATGGCATAGCTGTGTGCAAACGTGTTCCCTTTCATTATTAATAAAAATCCCTGGGGAAGTTTTTTACCGCTGGGAAGATTTCCACGTGGTGGCATGGCTTGCATTTTTCATTTTCATGCTCAATAAATATTTACCCCCATTCTACTGACAATTTATTTTATTTCTTTTAAATTAAAACCAGTCAAATATCTTAGGTAATTATTAAGCACAATACTCATTTCAAGTAATAAAAAAAGAATAACTATTATATTTTCAAATTATGTTTTAAAAGTTATCGCTGGGGCGCGCGCAGCCTCTCAATCGATAGGCGATAGGTCCCTGCTCTCAATTTCGGCGTTAGAATATTCCGCTCTCACATTTCATGCCAGCTGACGTAACGGTTTTCTCTCTCGTTCCCATTACTTTCGCCAGTGTTGAACGCTTTCAGCTTGAAACTCTTTTTTTTTATAGAAGCCAGAAAATTACAATTACATAAAATAGCAGCATTTCGTAACTGCTTAGAGTAGAAAATGTAATGGTACTGAAAACTAAGCCAATTAAGTCTTAAACGTTTGTTTAAATAAATGTTTGCAATGAGCAAGCTTTGCTTCTATTAATTTAACTGCGAGCTGCGAAGCTTTGATTGAATTTTGAATTTTCTATTATGACGGCTAGAAAAAGCTAGACTTTGCTCTAGCAAAAGCTAGAAATAACGGAGAACAGCTGACATGACAGCAACCACAACAACAACAATGTTCTCTGCTCTCTTCTCTCCGCGTGAATTGTTGTTATTGCCCGCCTTATAGTTTCATTTTGATTCATTTTGTTTGGCATCTCCGGCGGCGTTAGAAGTACTACTATTATTTATAATTTTTTCTCAGTGCGTGTGTGTGTGTGTCCCTGTGTGTGTGGCCAACAGCTGATTACCTCCCAAAAAAAAAAGTAACAGCAAAATAATAGAAACAGAAGTGCGCACCTTGCTGAATGAATTGAGTAAACTATGAACTTCTGGGAACCTCAATGACGCAGCAAGAGATAAAAACTAATAACAGCACTACTATGTACAAATATATTATTTATGTGTGGCTGTGTTGGTGCGAAATAATCATGAGACGGCCGCCGCACGGTGGGCCCAATCACAATTATCGCTGCAGATTTGCCGGTTTTAACCTTGTGCCTTGAAAATTATTCAAGTACATATGAATTGGTCTAAACACGCACACACACACTTTGACCTTTTCTACGCGAGGCGCCAAAATTGTCTGTATAACGGTGCATACACACTTTTTCCCGGGCGTTAAGTGTTGCATGCGCATCTGCAAGTGATGCAGCCGGCCGTTTACAGTTACGGGATACGCAATACAGGGTGCCCCGTGCCCAGTGAACTTTGACCGTTACTTTCGAGCAATCAAAGGATGTGGTTCAGGGGGGCTCCCAAAGTTCCAGGGGGTTTTGCACATATTTTGCATAGAAAAAGCATTAGATGCAGTCGAGAGGCTTTCGTAACTCCAACCTAACATAAATAAAAAAAAACGGAAAGTTTAAACTTTATAAGCTTTCTATAAAATACACAGTTTAAATAATAAGTACTTATTGAATACTAATTAATATAAACCTATCCTTTGTAGTTTAATTTCTTTACCAAAATATATGCACAAAATAGTATTAGTTTTAGACATGTTTTAGTTTTATTAGTTTTATTATTATTATTATCCTAGCGCAGCTAGGTGTTAAAATCGAACTAGGATCGTATTACATAAATTCACATCATTTTCAGAAGGTTTTAATTAATTATATCTTAAAATTCATGTAACAAAAGTTTATTTTTATCACTATTTTGCTTTGGTGCAGCTTTTTCAAACTGACTTAATTCAAAAATATGATTAAGAAAGTAATTTTAAGCTTTCTAAAGTAAATATGACCTTGCAATTAATTGGGCAACATTTATTTTATGACAGCCTATGGATCAAGTTAGTTTAAAATAAAAGTAGCACTGGGAAGGACAGTTTTAAAGCTCGGTTCTGTTCAAAAATTCAAAAGGATATACTTTCAGTTGGACTAAGTTCGCTACAAAAAAACGATATATGTATAGTATAAATGAAGCCCTGTTATTATATTTACATATTATATATTCTAATCGCAGTGACAGTGCAAATAAGAGCACAGAAAGGGCAACAACGCATCAGCATAAATAAATAATTGCAATTGCCGCAAACCGATTGCCAATCAATTATGCAGTAATGCCCATCGCCGAGCAGTCGCGATCTAATTTTTGTCATTAAGTGGTTCCACACTTAATCGCACGAGCTGGAAACACACTACGATACAAGACCAACAGAATTACAAATTCAATTATTGGCAGCGAAACGGGGAAGGGGTAAGTGCAGTTATAACTGAGCATTATCTAATGTAGTGACTTGTTCAGAGTAATTAAAAATATGACTAAGAACTATATGGGGGCAATATAGAGTTATTTCCAATAGTTGGATTTCTTATATGAACGTTAATGAGATTACAAAATATTATTTTCTACATTCTAGTTTATTGTTTCAAAATCAAGTCCATGCGAACTTGAAGCTTAAAGACCTTTAGAGATATCTAAAGAAACACTTGTATAATAATTGTAAATTTCTTTTAACACAAGATAATCAAGCTTAATCTTATCTAAACTTAGAGAGTAAGTCTTTGGAAATGTATTACTTGTGTGACTCATAGACTGATAAGTGTTATTTTATATACAATTGAACATTTTTATTTTTTTAGAGCAATTTAAATGGGTTGCATGGTTTCTGTTTATTATTTTTTTACACCATAGCAAAGCTTTATCAGTTCTAAGTATTTCTTACTTGTGTATAATAAGTGTGATTCATTGAACAACAAACTGAAATCTGGGATAAATACATTTTTAAAACGGAATTTGAATAATCACATGTACCCACAGGAAATCGTAGTTTTTATGGTTTTTAATTTTTAATTTTTAACACGATAGCAAATCCTTTTAGTTCGACAAATGTAATTACTTTAGTTGACAAGTTCGTTTAAGAGATTGCTTTGAAGCCCTTGGGTAATGTGCACCCGAGTTTCTGGTTCCTATGTCCGCATCTGTAGTTATAGTTATAGCGTGCTGTGGGTTTATTGAAGGCATGATAATGTCACTATTATCAGAGCAATCCACTCCATTCTCCACGAGAAATGCTAAATTGGCCGCTAGATTGTCCAATCAGTTGGCGATAGTGTAGTGCTCCTTCTTTTATGTACGTCACATGTCAGAATGTCAGGCGCCATTAACGACACCAGGGTGATTCATCGCAGTTCCCAAATTAGTCAGCAGGTGGAGGTCCTCGTGATGAATGGAAGTGTTATTGCTTTCGGTACATTCTGCGAAAAAATCCATATCAGACGTTTCGGATCGTATTCGTATCTCGTATCTCGTATCGCATGGCGCGTGCTTTATATTGAATATTTTTCTAAAGTTCCGTCAAAAGTTTAGGCAAAAAATGTAATCCTTCGAGCCGGATTTGAACCAGCGACCTATGGATCTCTGCCTAGTATTATGCATTTCCTATGCATCCATGCCATCTACAGTCCACCGCTCTACCAACTGAGCTATCGAAGGCTGGTGTCATCGTCTTGCCCCCGACATCGTTCAATTTAAAATCTCTATATGCTTTAGCTTTACCGTTGTGTGCATCACATCATATCGCTTACCTTTCACTTTTGTCTGTTTTTTTTTTGCGTGGCTTCGTTTTTATTACGTATACGTAATACGTATTGTTTATCTGTTCGGACGCAGCTCCCAACGCCCCTTCGATAGCTCAGTTGGTAGAGCGGTGGACTGTAGAAGGCAATGCAAGACAGCAGAGATCCATAGGTCGCTGGTTCAAATCCGGCTCGAAGGAATTTTTTTTAAAGTTTATTGTATTTTATAACAGTCAAGTGCATTATAAAGTGTGGATCAGCATAACTAGACAGTAGATTTTTCCAGCTTTATGTGCAATTTATTCACTTAACATTTTATTAAAAAAAAAAATTTCGAAAACGGTAATTTAATCAAATGATTATTCAGTATCCCATATATGCCTTGGGAGGAATTCAAAACTGTTTTGTTTCAAGGCGTATTAAAAAACTTGTATTTTCAAAAAGTTACACTCAACGTTAGAGTACCTACATATATTAATAGTTACTTGAGAATATTGTCACATCATAGCTATAGGAACTCTGAGTTTATCAATACCCGCACCGTATATGTAGGTGCAAAACAAGTACAGTTCTCCCCAAACATTTATGGCCCAGGTGGTTTGCCCGTCCCAGTCAAAAGTAAAACGTGTTTGCACTCTGGATCTTGCCAATATAAATTTAAAGCTGCTATATAAGAAGCCGATGTCACAGTTACCGTTGAAATTGCCTTTGCGATAAGGTACAGAACAGGTGCCAATGCGAATTTCCCTGCACATAATCAGAGTTCTAACTATCATGATTCCTGAGAATGTTGTCAAGAAGTGGTTCGGTCTTATCTCGATGTCCAAGGGTAAACTCTATTGAACCCGCATGACCACTCGAGATTCGCATTACCTAGTTAACCCCAACTAACTGGAATCGTTCAATCGCGAACGTGATCACATTCGATAAGAAAGTTGACCGAAGATAGTGACAAGGGCCACGCGTCCTGAATGATTCACCTCTGGATGAGTCGGCTTTAAACTTTCAAGGGGTCTAGGCTTAGTCACGACATCTACAAGAATTAATTGATAGATTTATTTTTCAAATCGCGATTGGCTTAGGAAAATCAATATTTGTTAAAGAAACTAACAAGTTGTTGGGATTATACTTTGCAGTACATTGTACACTGTACAAACACACTATGTATATATCATTTATATCATTAAAAGATTGAAAAGAAAAAACAATTAAAAAAAATTTACAGATTTGTAATTATTCCAAAGAGCTTAAGATTTTTTTTTGGTGCCAGGAATCGTTGAGTTAAGCAGTTTTTTTATGTTATTTGAATGATTTTTAGAAAAGTATTACTTTATAATGCATAGTGTAATGCTTTATAGTCTGTGGTGAAAAATTGCTAACAAAATATTTTGGTAATATAAAATTGGTTAAGTTTAAAGTTAAAGGTAAATCCACTTTCACTTTAAGGCAGCTTAATACTTTTAAAATAGAATTTTTTCCTTTACCGAAGTCAATTATAAATCAATTATCAATTATAAATTATTTAACGAGCTTAAAAGCCTAAAATTAAAGGTTTCTTATCTTTTCCTATTGAGGAATCGAGGAAATGTTAAAAATATAAATGAGCAATATATCGCCTTTATAGAGTCCTGCCTCGATGGCCTTTCAAAATTCGAAACTCTTATCGTTTTCATTGGATAATTAAGTGGAAGCATGGACTTTTCAATTAAGCGTAATTAACATGCATACCAGGCACTCCATGAGTAATAGATCCACTCCCGATATTGGGCCTTTCTGGGGCCCAGACACTCCTGCCCCATAGATAAAGCCCGGAATCGAACGCGGACATATGTCTGCTTGTACCGGGAGAGAGGGCTTATCACTCTTTTTTAGCCCGGCCAAAACAATAAATGCTATTCGCTGCTTTATTGGCCTTCCATGGAGCTGCGCTAGATTGCGTTCTATTGATAAATAAGGAAGATTGCCGTGCGTGGCGATTCAGTTCGAAATTGTCCGCCCGTCGAAGCGGTTGAGTGTCCGCCGGAGTTCGCGAGTTCCCGAGTTTCCGAGTTCCCGAGTTCAAGTTCCCGCCCTCATACCGATTTTTTTTTTTATTTATTTGTACTTGTGTCGTGTGACACTTTTGTGTTTGGCTAAGCTTCGGGTAAGTGCCGTGCTTGGCAGTGAAAAAATAATAGACCCAACACGATTATAATATCGGTAGAACCCACACAGCTGTCGCTGACGCTTTCAGCTTTCAGGATTTATGCCGCTTTATCTCTGTTTATTCCTGTTTTATACAAATGTGTGCGTTGTGCCGGATGAGTGGGTGGTTCGCTATAGGCACTACCGAAATAACTTGGATTTTCCCGACCATCAAACCAGCTTGGAGCTATATAAAAAACAAATAAAAACGAATTAGATCTCGAAACTTAAAACTTAAAATTGATTTGAATTGTAAATAAATATAAAATTCAATTGTGCATTTTCTACAGATATTTATTCTGAAATCCAGACTTAAATCCATTTTGGCACAACATTTATAGCTTTCAATGTTTAATGTTTTTGCACCTAAAAATAAAACTAATCTTATCGATTTGATCGAAGCCCGATATCGATATGCTGAGATTACCATGGAGTCGTAAAATATCGATGTGAATAACGTATTAAAAATGTCGTTGATATATTTTAAAAATATGATCTCATATATTTCATTTCACTGTTATTAAACTTGTATAAATATATATTTTAACATTTGCTAATTAAATTAAATGCCTTTATAAATAGCTAAGATTTTAATTTTATTATTTACGACAACAATGATTAAAACATTTCCTATTTATTGTTAATATTGTAAAATTTTTCAAAAAATTCCAAGATTTATCATGTCAATGTCATTAGTCATAAACTTCCTCGGAAGTATTGCGCTTATCGTGTGTGTTCATTCAGCTTTATTTTATGCAGATCATCCTTAGATCAGCAACTTTTTCACATGTTAACTGCTAAACCAGTTGCTCGACTTAGTCTCATTGCGATCTTAATTTCAGTTGCAGTTGTTAACTGCCAGCTGCCAATGTCTAATTGTTTCAACCTGTATTGTGTTACCTGGGAATAATTTAAACAAAGAAAAACTTTTGGGGCTAACCCCTTTTTATATTTAGACACATAGGGTATCAGGCCATACAAAGATTAAAGTACCAGACGATTTAAGTGCATTTGATAATGATAATGATAATAACTGTAATCGAAGCAATAAATGTGTATTTTAAGGTTTTATAATCCTTGCACATTTATGGTACCTTACTCGAAAGGGAACGAGGAATTTAGTCATTTATTAACACTCTTTATTTGCGATATTAAAAGAATTTTGTTATATTTTTATCAGTGATTATTTAAACCTGCAAAGTTTTTATTTACAATACTTAAGCGCTTGACATTGTGAGTGCATTAAACTTGGTGTTGACCTTGTAAACCGATAAGGAATTCCCATAATTTCGATGAGGGGGCGTAACCGAAAACAACCGTAACGATGGTTTTACAAGAGCTATGATTTATTTACGTGGCCGCCCTATCAATCTAACATGATTGGACGATGATTAGATAATTGCACACGCATTTCCGATGGTCCCCATAGATCGATAGTCGCACTTGACATTGCACATGGGATTATTTTGTATTTACTTTGCGGATTTCCACTTGTGCACGAGGTCAATTAACTTCCCGGCGTGAAACGTACTTTACTTTACAAAAATAATAGGAGTTAAAAAACTTAAATCAATAGCATTCATGTTCCATTCCTTAACAAAACCTCTTTTCTAGACATTTCACCATGAAATAAGTTTGGATAAACACACAAACCTTATTAATAAACTAAACACATGTAGCAATTGAGGTCAACAAGAGTCAATAGCCACGGGACTACTATATTTGTCTCTTTAAATATGTAAACACTAACTTTTCCAGGAAATCAATAATTCTAATGTAAGAATAATTAATTGGTGGCTCAATTTCAATTCAATGAACCTCTTTTCATTACACCGCAAGGAGAATTTAAAAGTTTATAAATCTTATCTGTAATTTACAAAAAGTCCCCCCTAACAAATTAATATGTTTTGTATTATTTACTCAATTTTTAATCACACTTTGTTATTTCTTTGCAGATCCTAATTTTAAGCGATTTTAATGTTGAGCTAAATTCAAATTAAACCAAAAGCCAAACGAACAAAGCTGCAAAATGGCAAAGGTCTCAAACTGGGACAAGTTTGTGCTCCTGCTGTGGAAGAACTGGACCCTCCAATGGAACCACAAGTGGCAGATGGTCATCGAGCTGGTGCTGCCAGCCATATTCTCCCTGCTCCTGGTCTTGGTCCGCACCCTGGTCGATACGGAGCAGAAGGGTGTCAGATACTACCAGGAGCAGAATTTAACTGATCTCAGTCTGTTGAAGTGAGTTTCTACCATGCCCTCAATATCTGTGTATTTTGTTTCAGCATTTCACGTTTTAAATGGCCTTTTTAGGGTTTGTTTTCAAAGCTTTTTGTGGCTTTTGGAACCATTTAAATATTTTTTTAAAATATTAGTTATTAATTTTCCCCGTATATTTGAATGTTTTGTTAGTCTTTGCTTCTTATTAAAACTAGTTGCTTTCTTACGGGTTAGATTTTGTTTTAGAGATTTTGGTAGTGTTTTTAGAATCTCTGTTTATTTTTTTTATTATGAAATGTCTTTAAGTAGTGTATAAAACTTCTTATTTTTAGTTTTCATATTGTTTTATAGGCTGAACATAGTTTTCCAATTATTTACGTTTATGAAGTAATTTTTGTTTCTCTTCTTTTTAAATTTTTAATTAATTTATAAATATTAAAATATTATTTAATTATGTTTTTTTTATTTTCTTGTATGCTAGTTTTTTATGTTTCCTTCCAAATTATCTTGTGCCTTTCTTATTTTTCCTTCCAACTTTTCTTGTGCCTTTTTCAATGCGTCTTCTATTGCTTTCCACTATGCAGTTTTTTCCTAATCAGAATCTGTACATCCAATATATATGTAAATGTTTTTTGTCTTGTTCTCTGGCCACAAAACCTGAAGACATTCTTTGCATAGTACGTCCTACCTTGGCAAGCTCATAGCGCTGATTGCACCCAACCGACGAAGGTAAACAAATTCAAATGGAAAATAAAACAAAACAACAGCACTTAATCAAAAAACTAACCAAATTCACAGAATACCTTAACAAAAGAACAAGTTCAAATGCACCAGAGAGTACACTCTCACAAAACTATCCTATAATATTTAATACAAATCTGCATGCTTTACTTGCACCGCTTAAGTTTAAAAACACTTCTATATATTCATAAAAATTTCACTTGAAAATATATGTTTACGTGAAAATAACTCTCTTTACACGTTCTTAAATTTATTTTTAATTTATCTTTTACTTTTGGTAGGGTTTTTAAAAAAATACTTTGGCTGATATAACTAACCAGTCAGTAAACTAAGTTCCTTGTTGACCCATTGAATAATACCATTCCTGAAGATATATAAATTTGCATAGATTTTTTATAATCTTGACTTATAGTACTCTTCTTATTAATATTAATGCCGGACGATTGTACTTTAAATTTAAACATCAGCGTATATGGCTTTTTCTTTTTTTATAAGATAATCTTATATACAAGTTTTTTACGATTATTCGAGAATGTTGAAATTTATCACAATCTAAGAACCTTTTCTGTCATTTTTTTATTTGTTATGTCGCGAGGGTTTAGTCCGCATTTATAGTTTTTTAAGTACTACAAATATTAAAAAACATTTTTTAACTGGGTTTAAGAGTTTAAGAGTTTAAAAACTAATTGCTATCAAAGGCTGCACCATCCATCGAATAAGCTTATTTACCCCCACAAAACTAAACAAACCAGCTACACAATTAATACAAAATGTCTGTGTTTAATGAAGGTGAAGGTTGAAAAAAGCAATATTAATTCCATTTAATTTTAAAATAACTAGGACACCCGGCTTGACCAACTTCAAGTTCATGGTGTGCTACTCTCCAGTCAATCCCGTGCTAGAGAAACTGGTAACCGAAGCGTGGACCAGCCTGCAGATGAGCGAGATCTGTGCCTCGGAGAACGCCTCCCAACTGGAACTGGATGTGGTCAGCAAGAGCGCCTTCGCCGGCATCCAGTTCGACGATGCCTGGGCCACGCTGAACGCGACGGATCCGCTGCCCGATGACTTCCACTTCTCGCTGCGATTTCCATCGGAGCTGCGAACGGCGACGATTGCGATAGCCAATACCTGGCTGACCATGAGATTGTTTCCCACCATTGATCTGACGGGGCCGCGAAACGAGGCCGACGAGGATGGTGGCATACCGCCGGGGTATTTGCGGGAGGGATTCCTGCCCCTGCAGCACGAGCTCTCCATGGCGTACATAAGGCACAAGGCGGGCGTGGATGAGCTGCCGGAGGTGAAGATGCAGCGCTATCCATATCCCGAGTACATCTACGATCCCCTGCTAGAGGGCATGGCCTCGATAATGTCGCTCATCATACTGCTGAGCTTCATCTATCCCTGCACGTACATCACCAAGGTAAGTGGCCATGCCGGGATTGTGGTAGAAGTAGTGTGCCTCCACTCACGGCATTTCATTCACTTGCAGTACATCACCGCCGAGAAGGAGAAGCAGCTCAAGGAGGTGATGAAGATCATGGGACTGCATAACTGGCTGCACTGGACCGCTTGGTTTGTCAAGTCCTTCATCATGCTCACCATATCGGCCATACTGATTGCCATACTGGTCAAGATCAACTGGTCGGAGGAGGTGGCCGTGCTAACACATGCGAACTTCTCCGCCCTGCTCTTCTTCCTGATCATATACATCATTGCGAGCATTTGTTTCTGCTTCATGATGGCCACCTTCTTCTCGAGGGCCAGCACAGCGGCGGCTGTCACGGGTTTGATCTGGTTCATTGCCTACATACCGTACTCCTTCACCATCAACACCTACGACGACCTGAGCCTGACCTCCAAGTTGGGCTGGAGCTTGATCTCGAACACGGCCATGGGCTTTGGCATCAAGCTGATCCTGGGCTTCGAGGGAACGGGCGAGGGCCTGCAGTGGAGTAACTTCTTCACACCCGTGTCCGTGGACGACACGCTGACTTTGGGCGCCGTGATGATCATGATGCTGGTCTCCTGTGTCATCTGCATGACCATTTGCTTGTATGTGGAGCAAGTGATGCCGGGCAGCTTTGGTGTTCCGCGCCCCTGGAACTTCCCCTTCACCAGGGAGTTCTGGTGCGGCGAAAAGGAGTACGCAGGCGTGGAGGACATTCCCAATGGCCAGGTGGAGCAGCGCGATCCCAAGGCCTTCGAGGCGGAACCGGAGGGCAAGCACATCGGCCTGCAGATGAGGCACCTCAAGAAGCGATTCGCCGACAAAATGGTGGTCAAGGGCTTGTCCATGAATATGTTCGAGGATGAGATTACGGTCCTGCTGGGTCACAATGGTGCCGGTAAAACCACCACCATATCGATGCTCACGGGAATGTTTCCGCCGACGAGCGGCACCGCCATCATAAATGGCAGTGACATTCGCACCAATATCGAAGGGGCTCGCATGTCCCTGGGAATCTGTCCGCAGCACAATGTCCTTTTCGACGAGATGAGTGTGTCGAATCACATCAGATTCTTCAGCCGGATGAAGGGACTGCGGGGCAAGGCCGTGGAACAGGAGGTGGCCAAGTATCTGAAGATGATCGAACTGGAGGACAAGGCGAATGTAGCCTCATCGAAACTCTCCGGCGGTATGAAGCGAAAACTCTCCGTTTGCTGTGCCCTCTGCGGTGACACAAAGGTGGTGCTGTGCGACGAGCCCAGTTCCGGAATGGATCCGTCGGCCAGGCGACAGCTGTGGGATCTGCTGCAGCAGGAGAAGGTCGGACGCACCCTGCTGCTGACCACTCACTTCATGGACGAGGCCGATGTGCTGGGCGATCGCATTGCCATCATGTGCGACGGCGAACTCAAGTGCCATGGCACATCATTTTTCCTCAAAAAGCAGTACGGATCGGGTTACCGATTGGTGAGTTGAGTTGGTTATTAAGGCCCTGCATAAGTGAAGTCAAATGTAACCCAGTGGTTTTTGAGATAAAGTGTTTTCTTTTTGTTATTTTTGTTTTTATAAAATGAGAATGTAACATGCTCCTATACAATTTGTAAATCTCCTAAAGATCTGTGTGAAGCGCGATGACTGTGAGACGAACGAGGTGACGGCTCTGCTGAACAAGTACATTCCCGGCCTCAAGCCGGAATGCGACATCGGTGCGGAGCTTTCGTACCAACTGCCGGACAGCGCCTCCGCCAAATTCGAGGAGATGTTCGGGCAGCTGGAGGAGCAGTCCGAGGAGCTGCATCTCAATGGCTACGGTGTGGGCATCACCTCGATGGAGGAGGTGTTCATGAAGGTCGGCGCCGAGAAGGACAGCACAGGACATCTAAAGGACCAGAGCGAGATCATGAATGGGGGCAGCGGATTCCGGGGCGAGGATGACAACGAGTCCGTACAGTGTAAGCAGTGCTTGAACTCGATCTTGGATCTTGGACTCCCGATAAGCTCAATTAACTGTTTGCAGCCGACGGTATCTTCTCGGAGAATCGACGCCTGCTCCAGGGACTGCAGCTCCTATCGAATCAATGGAAGGCCATGCTGCTCAAGAAGTTCCTCTACACGTGGCGCAATAAGCTGCTCCTGCTCATCCAGAACATCATGCCGGTGTTCTTTGTGGTGGTCACCATCCTGATCATCGAGACGCAGGGCACTTTCCAGGCGCTGAAGCCCATCACCATGTCGCTAACTCAGTATCCAGTGGCGGTGACCGTTCTGGATCGGGCCAATGTCGCCAGCGGATCGCAGGGTTATAGGATAGCAGATCAATACGCTGATCTGGCCAAGTCCTACGGCAACAATTACGGACTGGAACTATCGGGAACCGAGGGCTTTGAGGTAGGTTTTCACCCATATCCTGAAAAGTCAGGAAGTTAATTTTATTATTTGTAATTAGTTTTAAAATCACCCATCAATTTCTACTTTCAGGCGTACATCCTCGAGCTGGGAAAGACGATCCAGGTGCGCATCAACTCGCGCTACCTGGTGGCCGCCACCATGCTCGAGAACAAGATCATTGCCTGGCTGAACAATCAGGCCCTGCACACCGCTCCACTCACCGTCAACATGGTGCACAATGCCATCGCCAGGGAGGTGGCCGGTCCGCAGGTGCGGATCCAGGTGACCAACGCTCCACTGCCGTACACAACCAGTACGCTGCTCTCGCAGCTGAGCACAGGCAACAATCTGGGCACCCAGCTGGCCTCCAACCTGTGCTTCTGCATGTGCTTTGTGAGCTCGATATATATTCTGTTCCTGATCAAGGAGCGCGAGTCCAGGGCCAAGTTGCTTCAGTTTGTGGGCGGCGTAAAAGTGTGGACCTTCTGGTTGTCGCAGTTCATCTGTGACTTCGCCACCTACGTGGTGACAGCCCTGATCGTGGTGATCACAATTGTTTGCTTCCAAGAGCCTGGCCTCTCCAGCTTCCCGGAACTGGGCAGATACTTTCTGCTGCTGCTGCTCTTTGGATTTGCGGTGTTGCCGTTCATCTACATCATGTCGCTGTTCTTCAGGGAACCAGCGACTGGATTTGCTCGGGTATCCATCGTCAACATTTTTTGCGGCATGGCCCTCTTCATTGTGGTTGTGGTCATGTCGTCGGACTTCTTCGACACAAAGGACACGGCGAATATATTGGGCTGGATCTTCCGCATCTTCCCGCACTTTTCGCTGGCCATGGGTCTCAATAAGGTGTACACCAACACGGCAACGAGGAATGCCTGCGCAAAGGCTGGAGCGATTCCACCCATCTTGCTGTGCGAGTTGGTGCCACAGTGCTGCAGTGAGTTTTTAAAGATTTCTTATATGCTTTATCCCAGGAAATATTCTTATTATTAATACCATTCGTTTAAATATTTACTATATAATTCTAATGAGTCTTTTGATTTCTTAAATTCTTTTTAATCTTTACTAATTATTTTTTTGATTCCATTCCTAGACATCAAGCCGTTCTTTGCATGGGAGGAGCCCGGTGTTTTGCCCGAAACCCTCTACATGACCGTCACTGGAGTCGTCTTTTTCCTCGTCATCATCGTGCTGGAATTCCGACTAATCAGCGAACTGTTGTTCAAAATCCGCCAAATGATGTCGTAAGTAGTTGTGACTCTTGTTTTATATTTGATTCAACTTAACTATGTGTGTTTTCTTTGGTTAGTAAACCACCGCCGCCGCCGCCGGAGGGCCACTTGGATGACGACGTGGCCAACGAGCGGGAGCGCATTCTTAACATGTCCTCCGATGATCTGGCTGCCAAGAATCTGGTTCTGGATCGGGTTACCAAGTACTATGGTCAATTTCTGGCCGTCAATCAGGTGTCGCTCTGCGTACAGGAGTAAGTCAAACAAAAACTTAGGGTGAATCATTTAACTCATCATTTTGTCCCATCCACAGAGTCGAATGCTTTGGGCTGCTGGGCGTGAACGGAGCCGGCAAAACGACCACATTCAAGATGATGACCGGCGACGAGCGGATCAGCTCGGGCGCTGCGTACGTCCAAGGTCTGAGCCTGGAGTCGAACATGAACAGCATCTACAAGATGATCGGCTACTGTCCGCAGTTCGATGCCCTGCTTGACGATCTCACGGGTCGCGAGGTGCTGCGGATCTTCTGCATGCTTCGCGGTGTCCAGGAGGGGCGCATCAAGCAATTATCCGAGGATCTGGCCAAATCCTTTGGGTTCATGAAGCACATGGACAAGCGAACGCACGCCTACAGTGGCGGAAATAAGCGAAAGTTGAGCACGGCCATCGCTGTGATCGGTAGTCCGTCCGTGATTTACCTGGATGAGCCTACAACCGGCATGGATCCGGCGGCCAGGCGGCAGTTGTGGAATATGGTCTGTCGCATCCGTGACTCTGGTAAATCCATCGTCCTGACCTCCCACAGCATGGAGGAATGTGAGGCACTGTGCACGCGCTTGGCCATTATGGTGAATGGAGAGTTCAAGTGCATTGGATCCACGCAGCACCTGAAGAACAAGTTCTCCAAGGGCCTGATCCTCAAGATCAAGGTGCGTCGCAATCTGGAGGCGCTGCGACAGGCGCGTTTGAGTGGTGGCTTTGCACGAAACCCAGATGAGCAGACTGTGCCCGCTCAAATGGCCCAGCAGGACATCGATGCTGTCAAGGAGTTCGTGGAGCGTGAATACCCGCACTCCATTCTGCAGTGAGTGCTTCCTTAAATTAGTTTTTAAGGTTTTTTGTTAATTATTTAATTATTTGCGTTACAGGGAAGAGTTCCAGGGCATTTTGACGTTCTACATTCCACTGACTGGGGTGAAATGGTCGCGCATCTTCGGCCTGATGGAGAGTAATCGCGACCAGCTGAATGTGGAGGACTACTCGGTCAGCCAGACGACTCTGGAGGAGATATTCCTGGAGTTCGCCAAGTACCAGCGCGAGGATACGCGCGCCAATCAGTGAGCTAGCCCCCACAGACACCCAAACCCAGTTGCTAACACCACCTGGCTTTTAAACGGGCTTCTCGCTTCTTGGCTTCATCTTCTACCTGTCGTACGCATCGCATCGCATCGCCAGCACAACCACAAAAACCACGGCTGCACCAACCCCAACAACACAACACGAACACCCAATTCTCATCCACGACAGCACACGGAGTCCATGTGTCATTTTATGAATTTTATTTAACGATTTTTTGTTGTAGTTTTAGCCAACCCCTAACCATTACGTTAAATCCTTCGATCGATACAAGCTAACTCTGCTGCATGCGTAGATCCCTAGAGTAGCTAACACACTGCATATACCCTGTATATAAATGTTATATACCACACTAACCACGTTCTGAATCCCGAGCTAATCTTAACTGTGCAATGTCTGTTCTTTCTACTCCCTTCTGAAATGTTCACCCTCAATATACAGCCGCCTCACCGAGTTGAGAAGGCTGTGCAAGTGCCTGCTAGCTAATGAGTATTGAACCAACTACCTGAACGGATCCGATCTGATCCCGACCTGATCTTACACACACTCACAGATAAAATTGTTTTATACAACGCCGATGCCTGAACAGCTAACAAATAGTTTCTAAGCTCGACCTGACAATAGATAGCAGCGATTATGCCTTGTTTCATTGTGATCATCTAGCGAAATTTACACTATAACGAAGAGAGAGCTCTATATATTGTATATGTGCTATACTATATCTGCTTGACCTGCACGATAAGTTCCCATAATCTTTTAGTTTTGTTTTATCCATTCTTTGCACCCCAAAAGTATTGGCCGGAGAGTTGGCCGGAAACAACTATTCCCCAGGGCCTAAAGAGAAACCTGTTGCATATAGTACTATATTTGTATTTATTTCGATGTACTTAGACCGGCTAACTTAAGCGTGTAAATAAGTCAATTTAAATGTGGCACAAACTCTACGATACATATGAGAATTTACAAATTATGTTAACTGTTTACTTTATATGATTGAATTAAATTTTATCTAAATGTAAACGGCTCTTTTGGTATTTTTGGGTAAACGTGGATCATCTTTAACTACATGATTTAAGATCAAACAAAGAAAGGGAACCAGAAAGAAAATTTGAAACTGATTTTATGTGTGGTAAGTAAAATAAATGACATCTCTGGTTTCTTTTAAGGAAATGTTTGGAGCTGGGATCCATTGGTATATTATGTATGAATGTTTACAGGCTACTGCGATTTATTTTATAAATTTTCTATTATTTGAAGGGGTTAAATGAATCACAAATAAACCCTTGAAAATTATTAAAGGTCCTCAAAAAAAAAGAGGAGTATTTCTAGTTACCTCGATCCAAGGTGTATGTATTTAATAAAGGAAAAACTTAAGTTTTCAGGTTCCAACTTATGATGTGTTAAACAATGGCTCTATTCTTAAAAGTTTATTTCATCTACATTTTATTTCACTTAATTTTTGTTTAAAAAATAATGTTTTTGTCACTTTCTTTTCTTTCTCCTCTGATAATGTAAATCGTTGTTTACTTTTGTTCGATTGCCTTGCAGTCCCTTTCATATCCGATTTCTAGCCCTTCTTTTGCTGGTCATCTTTGCTTATGTGCCCTCTTTTGTACGATATATGTATGTGTCAGTCGCATGTTGATTTTTGGCAACATGCATCCGTATTTATTTATCCTTTGGCATAACATTTTTATTGCATTCTAAAGCAAACAAATGACAATAAAAGCTTTTACGTATATTCCACCGAATAGAAAAGCGAGAGGGTGGGCATTAAAATGACACGAGAGTGCTTCCAAAAAAAAGAGAGAAATCTAAAAAAAAAAATAGTCATAAAATCCAAAGGAATGCGGGGGAGGCGATTGGAGTGTGATATCTACAAAATTTTGAGTTCTTTTGCTATTCCAAGGAAGTTAGGGTATACTTGTCCATACATATCTCTAAAATAAATATGACAATAAATTTATTTCGTATTGCATAATTATTTTTTAGTTATAGAAGGCGTACATAGTATTTAGTAATATATATATTTTTTTTTAAACTTTTGCAAATTTGTAATCGTTTCAACTTGTAGAATTAAAAAACTTAATACCAATAAGTTTAGCTTCTTTAAAAATTAAATGTTTAAAGTATACATATACAAAATTTAAAATAATTACAAATATAAACTAAATAAGTTTTTGAACAATATCTGGGACTTTTTTAACCTTAATGAATATAACCTTCCCGTTTTAAATAAAAAAACTTATAGAATTGCTGACTAATTTTAGTGTTTTTTAAACGTTTTTCAAGAGCAAGAGCATTCCAAGTTGGTTGGTTCTCTGTTGAACTCATTTGATTTGAACTCGTTTCCATTTTCATTCGTGTCTTCGGCTCTGCGCTTCACATTCAATTGCATTTATTGACCGAAGAAATATTTTATTACTTTACGCTTGGCAAATATTAGTTGCCCATCGTCAATGGCGGTATTCTCCTTATTTTTTCCCCATTTTTTTTTTTTGGAAGGAGGAGGATTTACAGCGAATTTGTTGTCATTGACGCAGGCAGCGAAATGAAACGATGAGGCCAGGCTGTCCCTGTCCTGTCTTGGCTAATATATCCGGCCTGGTTTTATCCCCTCGTCCATCGTCCTTCACCCTTCACCCCGCTCCTTCGCACTCTCTCACTTTGATTTCTTGGCAACGCTTTTTTACTCTTCTCGCACACTAAACAAAAATATTGTGTAGATGTGCAGTAATTTTGAATTTTTAAAAATTCTAAAAGGGTCTAAATGATTTTTAAGCTTAGTAATTTAATTTTTTGTATCCAGAGTTATTTTAGTTTGAGTGCTTAGAATAGATATTTACTATAACCTAATGAAATGATTTTCAAAACAATTTCAAACTTAACAAACATTTAATATTAATGGAAATATGGTTTTTAACTTTTGATTTAATAAAATACCATTTCGAAATATTTCAATTTTAATTTAATAAAACTCAACTTTATTCATAGGATATTGGGAGCTTTTAAAAAAATTTCTTAATTATGTTTAATTTAGTTTTTTTTTTTTTTGAAAAATATAATAACAGATATTATACAAAAATATAAAACAAATAAAGAAATATTGTTTAGTTGCTTTGAAATTTGAAACAATTTTGGTTCAAGGTTGATTTGATTGCTTTTTCCCAGTGTACGTTTTTTTCCACTGCTTTTTTTTTAGGACTCGACGAACTTTGGCAAATATTTTGGTCATAGCCGAGATTTGCGTGCCTTGCCAATGGGTTTGTTTGTTCTGCTGTGTCCAGTCATCTGACCCCCCTCCCCCCTACCCCCACCGCTGTGCCCCTCGCTCACTCCCCAGCCCCCAGCCGAATGTGGGTAATTCGGTCATGAATATGCGAACAATTTCAGCCATTGTCCAGAAGAGCATTTTTTGGGTGCGCATATTTGTCGCAAATGGACTACATTACAACATTACAGTTATCTTTTGATATGTGCGAGTGTGTGTGGTGTATATAATATCTCATAGAGGATATAATGGTCCAAAAGTCTAAATAAAGAAAGCCAGCATAATATCCCATGAAATACATGCAGTTTAGGGTGAACCTAAAATGTACAATAATTTCAACAAAAATTTTAAATTTAATAAAGAACATTTTTATAAATACTGAAAACATTTGAACATATTTTTAAAGTTAATAAAACGGTTGTTTATTCTGTTTTAATGATATGTTTTTTCTTGCCTTATTATTTTTCCCAGTTTCCAAATTTGAATTGATTAAATTCTACGTATACCTAAAAATTAAAACCAAAAAAAAACATATGCTAATTGATAGTGTCGAAAAGTGGTTTAATTTATGGTTTTTGGAAATAAAAAATTAGGTTCTAATCTTTTATTTAATGTATTAAAAACAACTCAAATATAAGTATTTTTATAAGAGTTATTTGCTTAAAATTTCCTGTAAAACTCATCAGAAGACTGAAATATAAGTATTATTATAAGAGTTATTTACTTAAAATTTCCTGTAAAACTCATCACAAGACTGAAAATTAAAGGAAGAACTAAAGTTCACCCTTGGGCAGTTTTATGAATGTTTTGTGTGTGCATAAATAAACAAACAAACAAACAAAGGCCGCATAACATTAAAATGTAACACAAAAAGCCACAGCTACAACAGCAACAGCATGGCTCATGTTTTGTGTTGTGTGTGATTAAAATTAAAATAAGCGGCGACATGTTGAACTTGAAAAGTTTGTTGTGTCTTGTGACACGAACAACTGTAATGACGAGAAATCAAAGAATATTATTCTAAAAATATTTTAAAGGAAACTTTTTTGGGGAAATGTATGATAATGTATCATAGAATTTTGATGCGTTGGCTAATTACCAAGAAACCTTTTTCGATAAATTTCATTAAATGCTGTTAAAAATAGTAAGGAAAAATATCATGTAAAAGTTCTGTTTTCTTTGTCAAATTTAAGTACCCAACTTAAGGACTCTGAGTATAATAATTTTTAATAGGGTATCAAAACAAAAGCACAAGGGATAGAGAGCGCAGTCAGTGGAATGAGAGGGAGCACTAATAGCCTTACTAATGGCCGAATAACTCATTTGGATTAGAAAAATCGTTGTTCCATAAACGAATCCCAATTAAAATCATTGCGCTCCTAACTTTCTTTCAACTGGCATTCTACTGTTTCTTCTTCTTTTTCTTCTCTGCCAGCTGCTCTTCTTCTTCGTTCGGCGTGAGTAAGTGCCGTTAGATGTTACATATGTACATATGTGTATGTGCAGGGTATGCGGGAGGAGTGCTAATTTTTAAAGCGTTTAGTAACTTACTTAGTTTATTCAACAGCTGAAATAAGAATAAGTTAAAAAAAACAATCAATTTCCCTTTAATAGTGAGCTGTATAATATTTTACGTTTTATGTTGCATACTTTAAGGCACCGGAAACAAAATCTTCAAGTCCTTATCGTGATTCCTTCTGTTGAACAGTTTTCAGATATTTCTTTAGTTTATGTAACATATCTGATCATCCCTATTAAATATTTGAGGAAGTGGTTTGTACATATATTTTTAATAACAAAAATTTTAATTAGCATGTCTGTTTGTCTCGATAGCAAAATTAAGCTGTTAATTTTGAAAACACGCTTATGTGATCTGATGATTGTTTTTATAAAATCATTAATATTCTTTTTTCTTTACTCTTATAATTCTTAAGACTTTTTCATTACTTAAGTAGTTTAGAGAACCCTATCTAAGGTATTTTGAAAACAATAAAATAAAGCAGTTGTTTTTTGAATTTACAAGTTCCATTTCGTGAGACACAAACTATCCTTAGTTACTTGTTTGATATTTGTAAATAATATTGATTGTAAAGCTTTAAAATCTCTTAAGATTTTTAAAATCTTATGTGTAATTTGTGTACTCGATTTAAAGTGCTACAAAAACATCTTCACTTTACGTAGTCCTGTTATTCCTATTAAATGTACGGTATTTCAAAGCGTTGCACTTGCCGCCTTGCAAAACAACAACAAAACGCACACACTTGCACACGTGAGAGAGAGAGCGCGACAAAAAATCAAAACAACAAAATCCACGCTGGAAACAGCTGCTTTGGCTTGGCATTGAAATCGGCAAGAGAGGAGTGTGTAGAGTGGGGAGAGGAGAGTGGAGCCGGGGAGAGCGGCGCCACTGCGGATGATGGGGGCCACGAGGGCCAATGCACGAAGATGGCCGAGCGCAGCCGAGCGGCCATAGCCGAACCGGATTTTGGCGCTACATTGGCGCTTCATTGGGGATTGGGGCCTCAGTGCGAAACGAAGCACTGAAGGTGTCACTTGGGTTCCCGACGGTTACGGTTCCGTATTTGATTCCCAACAGCCAACACAACGAATCCAGCGATTTTGACGCAAATTTGAAACGTACGTAAGCGCAAGCCGGTGATTTCACAAAACGCGCTTCGAAAACAACCTTACAAAACGAATAATAAAGGAACAAAAAAAAATATTAACGAACGAAATCAAAGAAATACAATTAAAGTGCTAATGATTTGGGATTTTTTCTCACAAGTTCAACATTTTTTAATTGTGTTGTGTTTGTTGTTTTTTTTTGTTGTTGGTTTGTGTGCCATTAAATCATCTTTTCAGCGAAAAAGTGCTAAAAACAAAGTGAATTCAACCTGAGCCGCTACCGTTATTGTTGTTGTTGTTGTGCTCAATTAAAACCGCATTTTGCATATATTTATTTTTTCGAGTGTGTGTGGGAGCGAGACAGCCTCAGCGATCGCCGACATTGATCGTGATCGTGATCGTCATCTCCGCTTTTTGCTTTTTACTTTTTGCCTTTTCTTATTTTTTTGCTCTCTTGCTAATTAGCAATTCCAATGTTGTTTTTGCTGCTGACTCAATTCCAAAATAATTTTCAAGTGCATAAATAAATTCAGGAAACGTTTCGCACTTAACAGTGCAATTGTTTAGCCCAATTTAAAAATTGTGAAGAATGTCACTAACCTTAAGTAAAAATGGAAATAATTTAATGAAGTATTTTCTTGTTGTTAGTTTTCAAAAATTTATTTTAAATTTAAAAAGTTACAAGTGCAAAAAGTTTTAACAATTGTTTACAAGTTTTCAAGTAGTCAGAGTACCTACTAAAAAATATATTTTCACATCAACAATGTAAACAAATACAGACATTTGCTTGTTTGAAAAGTTGTTTTTTTTTAGGTACAATAAAAGTGCACCTTGAATTGCATCTCAAATTAAAAAAGTCGTAAATTGTTATCCCTATTTTTAAAAATTAAATTTCTTGCAATTCCGAGTGTTTTTTAGCCTGTTAAGAAAAAATGTGATTAAACCTTTACAAAAGTTTTAAGAAAAAGGAAATACTATTTTTTATTTAGCGTTATGATTTTTAAGCAGTTGAGGCCTTTTTTCATTGTTTCAGATTTAAAGTAAAGAATAAACTAAAACAATGTAATTTGAATTTTTGCAAATAAACGTCTAAATCTAAATTATTTAACTCTTTAATTTGCGAGTCAAATTTTAAATGAGAACATAATTGCAATGATCAATGTTGAGTGTTCCACTTTGTCGAGCAATTTCCTTTGATGTTCGCGCTGGTGTTTTTTTTTTGTTTTTAGGCCGAGTCGAGTCGTGTAACGTCATCTAATATACATGGCTAATAATGCCTTTTCTTACGCCTCCGAAAGTGAAGGGGATTCCCCCGTCCCATCCCATCCCGCCAAAAACAAAAACAAAAACCACCACCCACCCACATATAGCGTCTTGTTCGGCGAACTATAAACATTAAATAACAATAATAAACAGCAACAAGAGCCGGGCAGAAAGTTGAAGCAGTTTGTCTAAGTGGCTTGGGGCTTTGTCAAAGCATATAAAATATAATACAATAGAAAGTATATAGAAGCCACAACAACAACAACAACAACAATGAGTACGTCGCAGTTGTTGGCTCCAAAACACGCAACAGTCCGTCAGAATAAAGTCAGCCATGCCCACCGCCTGCATCCCCCTTTATACTATACCTATATATATATGTATATTCCCCTATACTATATATATATATATATCCCCTTGCAAGTAACATCGCGTGTTCCGTTCCGGGAGCCCCAGCATGAAGGACTCGCTCCGGGGGTCAGAGAGGGATATGGATGCAAAGGCGCTTCAAACAGCGAGGGCTCCAAACGGCCTCCCAATCTTTCTTTACTTTACACAGAAAATAAAAAATAGTTTCAGCTTGCAGATCAATTTTTAATTGAATTTTAATCAGTTTAAACTAAAGTTTCAAAACAAATTGATTACTCGGATACTCTGAAAATAGTTTATGTGACTTTAAGGTTAATTATTTGGGCACTTTCAATGTACTACACTTAATTTATTGCTGTTCTAGTTCTAGAATTTAAACAGAATTTAATGGTTAATTAAATATGAGTTAAACTTTCAGCTTTTTATTTAAAAAAAAAAAGAAAACTTAAAAATTTCAATGTCTAAGTTAGGTCTTGTTATTTTATTTTAATTTCGTACCTAATGAAAATTAAGTATACGCAAGTTCTAAGGATTGATCTGCTTGCAATAATCGAAGCCCCTTATTTCGCTCGGTGTACACTCAAGCACTCTTACTTATAAGCCTCTACCACATAGCGTACAATTTTTTCTATAACAAAATTTTCTATATTTTTTTCTACATATTTTTTGTTTGTGTTTTATTCTTTATGTTTTTTATTTCGCCGCTGCCACCGCTGTGCAACGTTCCCGTTCCCGTTCTCGATCCCGTACTCGTGCTCGTACTCATACTCGTAACCGGAGAGTAGGTCAGGTCAGTATGTGTTACTATTAAGTCATAAGGGGGGTGGGGATTCGGGGGGCCCTACAGCCCCCCTCATGTGTGCAGCAGGCTTATTAATTTACTGCGACTTTTGTTTCGCTGCATTTCAGCGGGAAAGTCGGGAAAGTCTTGGAGCTGCCGACAAATCAATCAAGAAACTCGGGGAAAACTGATTTAAATGCGGCAGGGAAAATTTCTTAAACAGTCCTTGGGGATAACGAATTAATTACGTTTACATGGGAATTTTAGATTGATTTAAAAGACCTTTTAAAATGCACGCATTTACTTAGAAACAAATATTTTTAGAGCTAAAAAATCTGAGCTTCTGTAAATAAATATAAACAGAAACCAAGTAAAATTTCCATTCAACATGTAAAACCCCTTAAACAATTTACTCATCTATCAAAGTCAATTGGTATGTTCTAAGACATCTCGCAACCAAGACCAAATTCAATTAGACCTCCACTATCGATCAAAATCAATTAAATGCTTCCATGTCAGAGAGACGCAAAAATGCTCAAAAATTATATCGCTATTATGCAAAACGAGTCGCAAAGTTTGCCTACACAGGCGAAACTTTCGCAACAAATAATTTCTATGAGGCTAAGTTATATTCGATTATACCCCCCTTTCCCTCCTCCCACACGCAAATTGCGTTCAACTTTTTTTGGCTTGGAGAAATTAAATTTGTGGGCCAGAAAAGAAGTGAATAAAAGTTTTGCTGACTCAAACAATTAGCTGCTGCGATTGAAAGTTGTGCCCGAGAAAACAGAAAAGAAGATTATTGTGTCTGAAGGTATCTTTCGGGTGTTTGGGGTTTTCTTCTGAGCTGTAAACGTATTTTAATAATGCAAACCTGCAGAAATTGCTCCAAAATGTTCCCCAAAGCTTTTGTAAGCCGCAGAAGAAAAAAGCCAAGAAAATAAGGGTAAAGAATCGGCAAAGCGCAACGAAATACCAAAAAAAAAAACACAAAAAAACACAAAAAGTGAAACAAAACAAAACTAGAATAGAGAGAAATTCGAAAAACAAAAGCTCAAAGCAGCGCACTTTTGGTCGCTGCGACTGTCAAGCCAAATGCACAGAGACAAAGGCTAAAAAGGGGCTGGGAAATGGGAAATGGAAAATGGGATTTTGGGAGGGGGTGGGGGAAATGGGGGCTTTGGGCCAGCTGAGGTGGAAATGTTACCAGCCATGTTGCACGTCCTGGCCGACCAAAACTAACACCAAACTCTCGAGAGTCGACCGTTGGGTATCCAATTTATTTTCCGATTTTCCCCACTTAGGTATATATTTATTTTATATAATTAAAAAGTTAAGTATCTACTTTTTAAAACTTTACTAACAAAACATCTAATTACCAAGCAAACAAACAATGATTTCATGATCATTATTTAATCACCCTGCTAAGCCAACAACAATTAATCTTAGTGGGTAAAGTAATGAGTTTTAATTTTGGAAAGGCCAACTTTTTGCTTTTTAAACCTATACCTAATTAAACTGCTAATTATAAACAGGAAATATGGGAAGTGTTTCTTTTTGTTGTGGAATGACAACAAATGAAATCCAAAGAAGAATCAAAACGTTTGATTTTTTGGATAAGCAATACATTTTGTTGTTGGTTTTCTAAAAAATATCTTTATATGTTTACTTTAATTTAAAACATTACTTACGATGTTTTCAAATGAAGGTTGTACTGTGTTAAATAATAGAGAAATAATAGAGATTTCACACATTCTTCTTGTAAAAATCCCTTTTATATATTTGTATTTTTTTTTGCGAATTTTCCAAAATTGAGCAACCTAAAACTTTGTATTTTGTGGGTAAAATTTTTAGCGGATATACTCGAATTACCCATTGACAGTTTTCCCCGTTTCCCCGTCTTTGGTGACCTGCTTTTGTTGCCCACTGTGTGGCAGTGCTGCGGTCTGTGGGCCAGGCCAAGAACAACGTTGGTTGTAACAATGCGCTGCCACATTTTCAAGGTCCCAGAACTGCGGCAGGAGTAAATCACAGGCACGGGCAAAGACAAAGGGCTAAGCAGAGGACACATCTTGTGGTCGGATGAACTCGCCTCAAGGCCCCGGGAAACCAGGAGAATCTCCACAGACCCGAAACGAAACTAAATCAAAGCAAAAGTCTGGCAAATTAAATAATCAAAAACAATTGTTGGAGAGCTTCTTGGTCGGCGACGAGAGGAAATTGGATTACGTGTAGATTGGTTAAGAAGCCGCAAACACAAAGGCAGAGGTGCACATATATACATGTATTTACTATATAAAGTATAATACTTATATGTCATTCTCAGATAAAGAACTGACCCCAAAGGTTATCCGTATCAGCACAGTCTCAGCGTTTTCAGGTCGCTTCTGTAGATTTCTATTCAAATATTATTATCTCCAACACTTTTGCGGTTTGTTTTTCTATTTTCCTTCTCACGAGCGTGGAGATTGATGTATATAATTATAAAAAGCTTTTAGAAGCTAAAACGCAAATCACACAAAAATTATATAGAATTTCAATGTCCAACAGATACGCATTAGAAGTATGAATGAGAAAAGCTCTTGTATGATTATTAAATATTACATACATGAATTAATAAGCTTCTAAATTTAACATTTATTTTTTGAAGAGTTTAAAATAAACCTGAAACTCTAATTGAAGGGCCACTTTACAAAGTTTTTTGTTTTATTTTCTCCTTTGCATATAAATTGATTTGACATTAAATAGCTGCGGGGAGGGGACAAATAAATATACTTTATCGAGAGTTTTATTTCCAGTCGTTTACTGACACAGAACAATGTTTGTTTATCATAAGCTATTTGCTTTCAATTTTCCCCACGGGATTATGTTTAAATATTTAATAAACGACACACAGCCGAAAAAGAAATAAATCAAATGCGGAGAGGGGTCGAAAAAAAATAAAAAAAAAGTTATTTGAGTGATTTGATGCTTGAGTTGATTTGTGGGGTTGGTAAAAAAAAAAAAACAAACACACGAGAGAAGTTTTCAATTTTTGAGTGGCCCCCAATCTTAATCGCCCCTCACAATCTCTTCCAGAATTCAGAATCTGTGAAATTGAAGGGCGGCCAAATTAAAATCGAGGGCAGGAAGTGGAAGACAGACAGGAAACAGTCATAGCAATGGCAGAAGTAACTGAATCTGATTCTGATTCCCATTCCGAATCGGAATCTGAATCACAGCGAGACGAAATGAAATTGAAGTTGGCTGGCTTTTGCTTTTGCTATTACATTTTGGACTTTTTCCCATGATTTGGCCAAAGTTAACCTTGAAATGTTCCCTCTCTCTCTCTCTGTTCTCTCTTTGGCCAACACGGCTGCCAACTAACTGTGCTTAAAACGGATGTGACAATTGAATTGTCAGCGCTCTACGGTTATCCCCGATTTTTGATCCTGAATCCTTGCTCCGATTTCAGTTTTCAGTTTTCGGTTTTCGGACTTTGGCTTTCGATTTAGGATTTCGGTTTGCAGCTTCAACTTTGACTGCAGCTCAGCGAAATTTGTCGTGTCATCGCTCGCTGCTGTGTCGAATGGGATTGCAGTGTGGCAGCTCAAAGGATGAGTGTCAAGGTCACTGGAAAAAAAATAGTTTACAAAATTTGCTTTCTATTTTTTTGACTGGAAATTAAATATAACAAATGAATTCATTAACTTTTTTTTATTAATGTTTTAAATAACCTAAAATATATTTAATATTATTAATATTTAACTTATAACTAGCCAAACAAATTGTTAGATTTTAGCTAACTAATTTTTGATGCAATATATGAAGTTGAAAACCTGTCGAAAAAATCGATATCGACAAAATTTTGATACCAAAACTATCGAAATAAGTTTTCACTTGTATTTATGAGCTTTATTTATAAACGTCCCAAATTATGTTTACAACATTTTCAATTATGAATAAATTTAATAAATATGGGCGTTAAAAAGTTGCAAACCTATCGAAAAAATCGATAACAACTAAATTTTGAATATCGAAACAAATTTGCAGGAACTTTAACTAAAAAAGACTAGAAATCTATTTTATTTTCGCTCAGTACCTTGTCCTCCCTGAAAGCCACTCGCATTTGCCTTTTTCAATTTGATTCGTTTACAGATATAGCAAACACCAGCCAGTAAATAGTAGTAGCAAAAGCAGTAACAGTTACAGTTCACTCGGACTCACTGCCCACGATGGACTGTCGATAGTTTTCGCATTAGAAATGACTCGGGGCTACTTGTGGGTTAAGGGTGGGGGATTGGGATGGAGGATTGGGGATCCCCCAGTATAAAGTCGGTGTGTAAGCGCTCAGATAACAGCAGATATTGTGTGTTTGTTGATTTGTTTGCTTTGTTCGCTCTCGTTTGTTTGTCGTTCAAAGGAGAGTACGAATTTTGCAAATATTTATTTGGAGTTTCACTGCGACTACGATTTAAGACGATTGCAATTGATGTTGATGAACAAAACAAAATATATAGAGAACAAAAAACGTATTCAAAGGAAATAGTTTGCATTTCATTAATGATTTCCCCAAGCATTTGGGAATTGTGAGTAACGCCTGAGGTGTTTGTATTTTTGCATCTTAAAATGATTTTGTGCTTCTACATATTTTTCATCACTCCAGAAAACCTTTTGGGGAATCACACAAAAATATCTGGCATATTTATGAAGCTCTTAGGAAAATGGATTTGTACAAAAGACAATAGAAAAAGGAATATATTTTTATAATGTCTGGTTATTTCTTATGCTTAAAACACACATTGTTTCATTGGTTTTTTGTTACGTTTTAATAAGTTTTAAGTCCATGTGAACTATTTATATACCTATGTACTATATAAGACTTTTAAAATATTTAAACGAGATCAAAAAAGAATATTAATAACTTGTGTATTTATTTTTTTTAAGCTGCATTGCTTACTAGAATATTTAAGGCAGAGGTTATGAATTTTTTTTAACGAAGACACTGAAAAAGTGTGTTGTGTTTTACTTTAACTATATAAGTATATTAAACTTCAGAATGACTCCAGTGTTCTATTGATTCCTTCAATACATATCTGCTGCTTGAATTTTTGATTAACTTGAGAGCCCCGATACCATGCAGTTCAATGTTCTGTGGGATTTGCACTGCTGTGCGGTGTACATGCATTTCTATAAGTGGAGTAATAAATATTTTATTACAACCCCCTTGGAAATCTGAGGACTTATGTGAATTTCTCACGAATCGCTTATGGGTGGAACTTTTTGATTTTTGCACGAAAATTTGCAATTGCTATAGCTCAACCGCAGCCATTTGCCGCCACCCACTTTTCGTATGTCGCGGTTTCTGTGGCGCCCTTGAGACAGGCGCTTTTCCTACCCACTTGTCCACCCACCACCCACAGAAGGAAAACGTTTTCCCTCGTCCGTGGTGTGTGGTGGGTGTGCAAATTAAAAGAACATAAAACGTTGCAACAGGAAAGCGGCGGCGGGCTATACTATATATGCATATGAACATGTACAGTGTACACATGTCTAGCAAGTAGGATATTGTGGTAATGTTTTCCATAAATATTAAGTCATTTGCCAGCTCGCTTTGCATTCAGCAGGGCATAAATCAAATCAAATCAAGACGAGTCAACACGAGCAGGAGGTGGAGGAGAAACCATGGGTTGATTGGGCCCACATGACGTATGCGTAATAAAACACACCCCCAGGAACTCACAGCATTCGTCACATCACTTCACTTAACTTCACTCGAAATTGGTTCCATGCAAAGCGACAATTTAATTGCACATTAATTTTAAACTTTGTAAGCTTGTTAGGGCCACAGAAGGAAATTTCACAGCACTGCAAATTAGTTGGGTATTTTTATTTACTCGTAAAAGAAATGTTGGAAAAGGTGAAATAACATTTAAACATTGCCAAAATACAAAAAGGTTTAATGTCCTTGTTTTTATTCAAAATTTTATTCAGTATTCCAAATAAACCAAATAATGATTGTCTCAATAACAAACTTATGTGTCCCAAATATCTGTTTTATTTTTATGATTTCAAAAACGGAGACATAACTAAATTTCAAAGACATTCAAAAATTATGTTTTTAAAATTAAATATGTTTAATTATTTTTTTTTTCTCACTTTTAGACCACATTACTTGTTTTAGCAGCAAAATTTTAATTATAACAATTTTAACAAAAAATGGAACTTCTACATTTCCAAATAAAAAATCCCCGAAATAAATCTTGTAAATTAAGAATTTTTTTCTTTCCTTTCCCAACTGCAACATCCCCATTTTTAATGGTTGTTCACCCCCACTTTTTGCCACCTTTTTCCCATTGAGCTAATATAATTTTTCATATAATTTATGATTTAATTATAAAGAAACGCAAGAGCAGCTGCCTGTGTCGCCTCATCACAAAAGAAAGCAATTGAAAAGGCCATTTTGATTTATGAAAATTACGAGCCGAACTTTACCCAACTCAAAAAAATATTTAGAGGATTGGGGAAATTTATTCGCTCGCTTCTCACACCTTTTTATGTTTTTTTATGTTTTTTTTTTTGTTGTATGCCAAAGTTTTTTAAGTGGGCCTGAGCGTCTGAGTTGCGTCTCCATTGTTAAATAAATCTATGGGAAATAATACCGGGGATATGTATACATACGTATATACGGATATTTCGTTCACAATGTGTTCAATCAACGCTGACTGAAATATGAATTATATTTATATACTCGTCGTGTTTGTCTCCTTTTTTTTAAGGGGAGCGAAAAAGGGAACGAAAAATACTTTCCCTTCCACGATTTTCCGTTTATGTTTTTTTTTTGGGTCGCCCATTTACACGTCATTTACACTTTAACAGCTTAGCGCCTATATAGGAAAAGTGGGCGGGGCAAACAAATTGATGTCGCTGATGATGCTGATTATACGCGTCTCCTCGCCGGATTCCTTTGGGTTATTAAACTTTATTGTTGTTTGGGATTTCCATCCCTCCATCTCCTCCGCTTATTTTCCATTTTCCGCCCTGCGGTTTATTAGCTCTGTGGAAATCGCAAATCATTTATTATGAATATACACAGAATTTGATGTATTTAATATGCCAGGCACAATATTGTATCGATTGAGTGGAGAGATTTCTAAAAAAATTGTAACTTTTTTATTGGTTTGGGTATATATTTACACGGTTCAGTGGTTTAACTATTTATATGTTTATAAATTTATTATTTACACCAATTGTTGGCAGAGCCTTTAAAATTCATTTAGCCAATGCATATTAAAGGATAATTTGTCGTAAAAATATGTCCTTTTTAATGGGTAACAAAAAATAATATTGCATGGAAAAAATATAGCTAGGAATTATTATTCAAAAATGCTTTATTTATTGATAAAATTATTAAACTAAAAAACAACAATCAAAGAATTTATTACGTAATTATAAACTAATTTATTTTGATTTATTTAAATAATATTTGCATTGACTGCAAAAGTAAATGTGGTGGAAAAATGTTGATCAGAATTATTTACGACGGCGATGATTGAGTGAAATTCGAACAAATTTATCATAAAACCGCCCCAGGGTAAAATTGACAAATGATATATTTTTACAGTCGTGGCAAGAAAATGCACACGTGTGTGGGTCGTCATTGTGTTAAACCACAACTGAGCATAAATTTATATTTAATTATGAATAAATTTTGCAAGCGCATTAAGTTTTGCATTTTCAACTCATCAGTAAAATGTGGTAAAAGCTGAAAGCTAAACTAAGGTGATACCCTGTAAAAAATATAAATACATTTGCGACATTAAAAAAATTAAAAATTATATTTAGTTTAATTAATAAATAATGTCTCTATAAGAGTCTCTATAATTTCTTCTCAAGTTTTGGATTTACTTATCTGATTGGTCGAAGATACTCCTTGGCCATATCCTGTTTCACAAAGGTCCTGCACAATGGCCATAAGGATGAGCCCCAAAACTCCCGACTCTCATTCAGAGTCTGACAGTAAATCAAGAGATAAATATTCACCCGCACACAAACATGGTCATGCAAACAGACGGATCCTGATGTGTGCATTAGGGTTACCACAGGATGTGCGCGAAAATATGAAAACAAATAGTTTTAATTTCTGTGAGGCACTGCAGTTGATTATCACACATGCACACATGCTCACAAATTGTATTTATTTGTTGTTTATATTACATTTACTTATTTTGCATAAAAGTTTGTTTAATTAACAATAAGTAAGAACAGGCTTTGCCCTATAATTCTATTTTATTTATTTTTATTTTTAGGTTAAAAGTGTAATTATCTCTAATGCATTGTTCAAGTTTGATCAATGAGCCATTCATCATATATGTTTTTTTCCCAAATATTTTTAATGTATTAATATATATTTAATATATTTAAATGTATTTGTTAAGTAGAAAAATTTTTTTAATTAAGCTTATAGAGATCCACCCTACTGTAAAATATATGCGCAGAGTATGAATATCGAGGCATTTCCCTTTGGTGAGTTCACAATTCGTTAAATGCACTGCAAAATTTATTTATGACGCAACAGCAGGCGGCAAATAATAAACGACTTCGCTGAGGTCAGGGGTCAGGCATCGGCTTCCCAAAGGGAGGGGGGTGGTAAAAGCCGCGACTGCGTCAGCATTTCAACTTTGACATGCAAAAAAGGGGATCGAATGGGCTGGACTGACTGAATGGCCTGTTGTCGCATTTAATTGCACATCAAAATTAACTTTAATTTCGTTTTAATTGCTAAACACGATTTGGTTTATTTGGTTTATCATCCGATTTGAAAACATCGAACAACGAGCCAAGCAACAATTGTCCGTTGCCAATTTAATTCGCATTAGTTATTGTGTTTTTTTTCGTTCGCTTGGACCTATAAATCAATAAAACATGACGGCCATCTGTCAACCAATTTGACAATGTCAACTTGCTGATGATGATAGGAAAAATAATGTTAAGAGGATACTTTACTTGTTCTTTGAGTTCTATTTTGACTTTTATATTATTTTTTTTTTTCGTACATAAAAGGTGACTACAGAATTCATTTAAACAAATATCCATTGAAAAATAAATTAAGTAAGCGAATTCTGAATAAAATTCAACAATATAGGTTCCCTGTATTAAAATTAGATATAAAATGTAAAAAAAAAATAGAATATGAAGCATTTCAAGTATGTATAAATATTATTATTATAATATATTTATTTTGTGTAGTTTCACCACTCTCTAAAAAATCAGCAGATCAATTTAAAAACAATGTTTCTTGCTTTTTCAAAAGCCCCCCCACACAAAAACCAAAAGCAAAGGCTTTTAGTGGGATTGAAGGCATTTTTTTTCGGAGCAGCAGAATTTTTGGCAAATTCCAATTTCGGTATACCGGATGTTCGGATGTCTCCGAAAACCGAATTTCGGCCTGGGAAAATTATGCAAAAATTTCGCACAAGAGGAGAGAACATATTTTTGTCTCGCAATCGCAATCGTTTGTTGTTGTTCTGATGCTGCTGAGGCTTTTAAACAATTTGCCCCGCATGGGTGTGTGTTTGCGTATGGAAAATGGTGGGAAAATGGTAAATGCTAAATGGGGAAAATGGGGAAAAATGTGGAAGAGGGGAAAACGGAGGGATATGTGCTGGGTTTGTTTTTAGCCACATGACACATGGCGGGCATAAATCTTGCATGCGGCGTATGGCAAATGAATGCGCCAATAACTCAATAAAAAAAAAAAAAGGAAATATGACAAAAAAAGGGGAAAAAACAATAAAGAAGGGAAACCAACATGGCGCTGCTGATGCTGCATGCAGCTGCCACTTCCGGCGGCCATCGCTGACTGTCTGACAATTGACTTCCGTTTTAAATTTTGCACAACTTCCTGCAGGATCTCATCCTCTCTCTTTTTTTTCTTTTTTGCTGCCCCTCCACCAAATTACCACACAGAAAAACTACGAAAACGTTGCAAAACACAGAAATTCGGTTGGCCACACTTGATGGAATGTAGAATGTACAGTAAGTGGGGCTAAAAAGGATGCGGAACGGGGAGTGTGGCCAAAAAGAACGCGTCCTTGACAAAGGTGCCAGCAAATATGACAAAATGGCCGCCAGGCGACTCAATGAGCTCAGGCCAACCAAGTAAACAACAACAAAGGCCTCGTAAAAAAAATATGTAGAAAAATGGAAAGGCAGGAAAAATGTTTATACTTTTAGACAGCGAGGATGGAAAAAAAGTGGCAACAGAAAAACTAAAAATTCAAGTCTTTTTAAACAACATTTCATTTAATTTTAAAAATTAGTTCGCTAAAACATTTTTCATTAATTTAGACTTGTTTTGTGCTGCCTTTTTTTATTATTATTTAAAATACATATTTTTCCAATAATACTATTTTTATTTTTATTATCAAAACTTCAATAAAATAAAATCAAAATTTTATTTTCACAAGAAAAGTAATTTTTTTGTGATTGAATTTGTTTCTTTTAAAGGTAAATATTTTTTTGTAACTTTTATAACTTACGTTTTTTTTTACTCCCTTATTTTAGTAAGTTTTTTAAAAAGTTGTTAGTTTTATTCTTTTTTGAAGTTAGTTTTTTATTGTTTTATTAATTTGTAAATATTTTTATTCAAGAGTTAATTGAGATTGATAATTCAAAATATTTTGAGAGAGTTTTTGTTAAATTTCCCTGTTATTTAAACCAATGAAGAAAATTTTTTTATTTATAGGGTATAACATATGCCAATTTTTTGTCACATTTTTTCCCATCATATTTTAACGCTCTTTGTCCTTTCTTCTTGCGGGATGCTGCAAAAACAAAAAGAAAACCACAAGCGAAAACGAAAAAAAAAAGAAGAAAATTGCGCGCCAAATGCAAACAATGACAAAACGCCAGCAGAGGCAGCGGCAGAGGTCGCCAAGTGTCGACAGACAAACAGGGGGTAGGGGGAGGGGGAGAGGGGGGTATGGAACCCAAAAGTGGCAAAACAAGTCAACGTTGCACCTCCACCACCCACTAACCCAACCACCCCTTTTCCAAAATGAGGTCGGCGCCATATATTTTTTTGTTTTCGGCTTTTTTTCATTTTTTTTTTTTTCCTATTTCGCTTTGTTGATGCTCTTGTTGTTTTTTTAATTTTATTTGCACTCGCTCCACTTGAAATACATTGTGCTGCCATCGTCACCGTCACCGTCACCGCTGACCCCTGACCCCTGAGGAGTAGCTCCCCGCTCGGGGAGAACTGTGTCACCGGCGCGGAGTTGCAGAGATCAACCTCCCAGCTCCTCCAGCTCCTCCAGCTCCTCCTCGAAAATCCAAAGACAGAAAGTCTAATATGCGCTCAGATTTAGTTTGTAGTTTTCCATTGAGCTCAATAACAGGCTCACTGAGAGAAAAACTTTTAAGCAGCTTCATATGTCCCTTAAGTAAATGTTATTAAATCAAAAAATAAAATCAATGGGTATTTATTATTTCAAAGCAGTAAAAAAAGCAACTTTCGAAGCTTCTTTTTAAAACCCATTCAAAAAAATTAACAGATGTGTAAGAGTTTTGGAAAATACTATTAGAATTTCATTTTAGAAATCACTTTTAATTTCTAGTATCTGACTCTTTAAAATACGTAAAAATATAAAACTCCCTATTCGCGATAAAATCAATACATTTCCTGTATGTCATTCCATTAAAAACCTGACATAAAAAATTGATCAAAATAAAGGACATTCATATAATACCTTTGGTGGCTGTCAGATTGCTAGAAAAGATATCGCATATGAACTTCCGCCTGAACTTGCTATCCAGATTCTCACCCATGGACGAGGACGACACACGGTTAAGGCAGATTTCATTTCCCCACCTGTAAAAAGCCACTTCTAAATGAAATTGCTTGAAACTGGATCCCAGAAATGGAAAAACTTTATGGTGACCCCTTTCGCTGCGGGCTGTGTGAGAAAAAAAAAACAAAAAAGCACAAAAAAAAAGAAGAAAAATAGGGAAAAGTGGGCCAGGCCAGGCAATTGCATCCTGCAGAGCGCCTCCCCCTTTTGGGCCACCCTCTGATTTATGCTTTGACCTTTTCCGCAGGCAGGGAAAATTTTTCTCGTTTTGTTCTCCGGCTGTATTTTTTTTTTCGTGCACTTTTTTTTTTCTTTTACTCATTTTTGAGCTTAATTAGCGACGTTAGTCGGCAAATGGCATTAGTGGGTTAATTAGGGACGCAAACACCCACACACACACACACACATGCACAGTTATCAATGTGTGTCAACATATATCTATGTATCTGTATCTGGCCTAATGAGCCTCTGAGGACCTGAAGCCGGAAAATGGGTTGGAAAACCTCGGGTCAACACTTTTTATTTTTGCAGCTCACTTTTTCCCTAGCTTTAATTTGATTTTGATTAATTGAAGTGAGCTGTGCGGCCTGACAAAATCCAATTAATTAATCTGATTGAGAGGATATATGTAGGTTTGTGTGTGTGTGTTTACATGAGAGCCATCTATCTTGGCCATGAAATCGTGGTCTATTTTAGAGAGTTTTCGTAATTAATTGGCTTGAGTGAGAGCTTTGAAATGTTTAAAGGTCTTTAGATTTTTCGAAGCACTTAAAAACTGCTGTGAATATATTTTAAGTAGGGATAAACAGTTTAAGGTTCCCAATAAAATTTCACAAAAATTCAAGAATATATTAAGAATATTTTTCCGAATTAAGGACACCTAAATTTAATTGTGTATAATAATTCCTGTTGATAATTTAATATTGTCATGGCACAAAAACCATATTAATAATATTCATCATGTGCAAATATTTGTCAAAGTATTTTCATCCGCCCAGAATGCCATTTAAAAGGCTTAATTGTTAAATGCCAACATGTAAATTCTCGTGCGAAAATGAAACCAAATTAATTGAATGGTCGAAATATTCATTTTTGTCCTCATTGTGACTATAAATTTGATTTAAACTGCAGATACGAAAGACCAGAGTGGCAAATTAACAGATTTCCAAATGCAATTCGAGCAGTTTTGTATTTTGTTTTTATTTCCTATATTTATTTGAGTCCACAAAAATAGAGACTCAAGGCACAAAGGCATCGGGTAAATGAAACGAAAACTGCAGATGATGAAAAAATATCAAAAGGACTTACGCCTGACCAAAAAACAAAAACAAAAACAAAAAGAAAAACAGTTTTCCATGTGATTACAAAATATTGGCACTGCGACGAGAATGTGGGCCAAATGTGGGCCAGACAAGGCCGGAAAATTCACCTGGAAATTCGGCTGGAGAATCCATAACAATGCAGTTTATCAAAACAGATGCAGCAGCAAGGACAAAGCGTGTGTGTGTGTGTGTGTGTGTGTGCGTATCTGGGTTATCCTTACAGCCACTACACATACAAGGACAACAAGGACACACACCTGGGCTGCCTCTGTGCCAATAAAATTAAAATATTTTCGACATAAATCAAACTCCAAATTGGGCCAAGCGAAAACAAATGAGTTGACAATAAACGACTGTCCAGACACTTGGCAATACCCTGTAGGGATATCGCTGGGATTTATTGCCATCATCTGCTGTTAAGACAAGGATAGTTTAATTAAATTGAACAATGCCCTTAGAACATGTAGGATATCTCTATGTGTACATGCTAAATTTTGGCTCAATTACCAGTTTTGAGCTTGGATATTCTATTAAATTTCTAAAGATATCTTGCCACATTGATGTTTCACAACTCTTTGTACAAAATATTTCTCTATTTAGGTATTTATCAAGCATTAAAAAATCCATTCAACTTGTTCTTTTTATTTTATCATAGCCTTTCTTAATTAACACAATGGGCACTTTATAGTTTAGCTGGCACTCGATGCAGCTGCCAGTCTTGCTTTGAAAAAATATAAAAAAATTGCATTTCATTGTTGATTTGGATATTTTTCTAATGGCCTCTGGTCTGGTCTCAGTTTGCTAGTGCTGCGTAGAAATAAATCACTGTTAAAAAAAAGGAAAGCACTAAAAAAAATAATATTTAAATCACAAATTATAAATAATATTTTTGTTTCAGATCTAAAGCTAATTAAATAAATGTATAGAATAATAAGTTCGAATTTTTATTTGCAACGTAAGAGCAGAAACATTTTTTTTTATGATTAAATATTTTAGTTTGATAATTCACGAATTATACCTAAGAATGTTATAAATATTTTAAAGAAAACTCCAGGATCATATATATTTTTTTTTAAATTTATAATCCATTTTAATTATTTATCAAAGATTCATTTTTCCAAAATAGAATTTCTAGAGCAGAATAATTTTTTTAATTTTTTTATTTTTTAAACCAGAATAAATGTTTTTGAGAACCTAAAAAAAATAGTAATTTTCGAATGCAATATTTTAACCTTTTTTTGTGCAGTGTAGGCATTAGGCGTGGGTCTCTGCGTGGCCGTCTGGTCGCTCTGTTCGTCTGTCCCTGACATCCTGACAGTTGCTGCCGCGCTGGAAATTGAAAATTGATATGGCATCGCTTGTGCACCCCCTTGCCCCTGCCCCCTCTCCAATTTTCCACACCCCTGCCCCTGCCCCTGTTTTGGCTGTTATCGTCGGGCGTCCGTGTCGCGTTTTTAAAACATTACCATGCACTTATAGTCGCAGTCGCAGCATCTGAAGCATCAGCATCAGAAGCCCTAAACGAGCGCAAATAGTAATGACAATGCCGCACAGTGGGATCAATTGCAGCTCAAATGCGCACATGTGTTGGGTTGATGTTATGGATGTGGGTATTATAGTTTGTCGGTGATATAATCCCCGTGGTGTCTGCGGTTTTTTTATGAACGCTGAAAAATAGTAGAAAACGTATAGATAACACGGGTTTACAACTAGTTTCTGTGCTTTTTATTTTCTCGCACATAGAATTTATAAATAGCTATTCCCTAAATATTTAGAAATAATATAATTTAATTGAATGATATATAAAAAACATATATTTAACGTTAATGAATGGTGGAAAAGTGTAGGAATGTTATACATAGATACATTTTTTGGGGTTCTAAAGTTAGCAGTTTATCATTTCTTTATCAGTACAACCATTTAATTTATTTAAAGATTAATTTTGGAATATTTTATAACTTACTATTGAAATTATTGTTTTGTATACATTAATATATTTTACAAAGACAATTAAATTAAATAAAACAATGGTAAAGTCTTTAAGAGTTTGAACAAATTTTTAAATTGAAATTAAAATTAAAACTAAAGTTGAAGTCAGACGCTGAGGGCTCCACTGTACAGTGGCCGCTCGCTATGCGCACTCTAAACTGCAGCTGCAGTTGCAGCCCTGCCATCAAACATGTACAACTCCTTCCGTTTCCGGTCTGCATATGTTTGTGTGTGTGTGTGTGTGTGGGGTAACATATGTGTGTGTGTGTGAGCCGCCATTTATTTCGCTGGAGTCTGGGTGTAATTTTACTTTTTTCCGACTGCAGCGACTGCTGCTGCTTCATCTGACATGATTTCCGCATGTCGTTTGAGTTTTTCTTGCCGCCGACTTTTTCTTCGTTTGCTTGTTTTTCCTTTTTTCCTTTTTTTTTTTCTCCGCCTTCTGCTGTTGCTTCTGCTTTGGCTTGCTTTTTATGTATGAATGTACAGTCGTGGTGGAAATAATAGGGAAATTGCTAATAAAATGTTTTAAGATTCATAGAACATTTTCTTTATTTTTTTTTTGTTTAAAAAAATATATATTTAGGAATTTTCTTTTTTAAATTCGAACTACAAGTTACTTATTTTTTATTAATAGGAAATATATTTTAGAACTTGGTACAAATTCCTGTACTTTTATTTAAGTAACATCATTATGTCCTTTGATTTATATATATTTATTTTCTGTTTGTTTATTGCTTAGAAATAAACCAAATGTATTTAATGTGTTTCTAAAGGAGTTACTACTTAGCTTTTTCCACTTAAAATAAAAGAGTAATCAGATAGCTCCTATAGTTTTGACCACAATTATTATGTTTAAGTTTGCCTATGTTTTTATTCGGGTGCCTGTGTGCTCAATTTCATACAAAAAATGTCAGTTTATGTTGATGTGTGGATGCTTTTCCTGTCGCGCTGCTGCCGCTGCCATTGATATCGCTGACGAAATTGAGAATTATTATGTTTAAACGTGTGTGGCATCGCTGGCATTTGGGCCTTAGCATTTTTCCCGCTTTCCCCGCATTTCCGCCGAATTTCGCTGGTTGACATGCGATGCGAGTTGAGTTGGCAGTGCATGTGCTGCTGCCTTCTGTTGCAGACTTTGCGGCGCTCTCTTCTCAAATTAGATTGCCTTGTGATGACTTTAATGCACAGCCCACACACAGACACACACACACACACAAACAGACACAGACACCACACAGACAACCACATCCATACACACATGCAAATGTCAGTTAAACCCATACCAACACAAATGACAGGCCAGGAAATGGGGTAAACCTTTCTGTTGCTAAAAGAGAAGCCCATGTTTGAGCCAGCCGCACATCAAATATTCCCGAAAAACATGTACAACATATAAAACAATGTGTTCTTGACAATTTATATTTTACTTGAAAAAAATATATGTACTTTTCTTTAACAAAATTAAATTTAAAGATTATTTTAAGAGTCTTTATTATAAATACATGTGTATTTTATGTTTAGTCAAAATGAAAGAGCAGATTTCATAATAAAGGGACATATTTTAAACTACTCCTAAAAACGTTTTTATTTATTTAAATTCGACACCAAAAACAACACAGTGATTGTCTTAAAAATAGTTTGTTAATTTATAACTCTCTTACATTTTTAATAAATCATATTTTGCTTATGTTTAATTTATAAATTAAGAATAGATTTAAAATCATTTGGTAATTTACTTAAAAAATACAAGACCTAACTTTAGACTCAGTCCCTTGTTCTTTTTTCATACGCTTCATAATTTCATAAATATAATTTTAAATACGTAGGGTTTTTAATCAAGACTTTTTTGATCTTTTGTGCACTTTTCCTAAACATCATACTTTACAAAATTAGTGTCCATCCAACTTCCAAATAATTCTTTACAAGATTGTAAATTATTTGGTAATTTTCTTTAAAGTTTTTAAGGGGAAAAATGTGTCTTTTTATGCGCTAAATAACTTTATAAATGTAATTTTAAATACCCAGAATATTTTATATAGATTCTTAATAAAATGTAACTTAATTTTCACGCACTTTTCCTTTGCGCTACTCAACTTAATTAGCATTCAGGTGCATTGGCTTTCTGCATGTTCCTGTGTACATTTCGTGTTCTTACCTTTGAGAGTGCACTGCCTTGGCTTTCAGCTGCCACAGGGCAATCAATAGCGAATGGCAACAATTCAGGCAGCTCGCAGGACGAGACAAAAGTCAATGCCATGTCCTGTATGTCCTGTGTGTGGATGTGGATGTGTGGATGTAGATGTGTGGCTGTGTGCAGCGCACAAAAGGCTCTGCTCTTTGTTGAGCACACACAGATACTGACTGGTAAATACAGAGCGCCTCTGACTTACTGCCAAAGGCTAATGAAGGCAAAAGGCAAAAGGGAAAGGAGCAGGAGCAGGAGCAGGAGCAGGAGCCTGAATTTAGAGGAGGACATGCCAGGATGCACTTGCCACTTGGCAGTGCACTGCAGCTCCAGTTGCTGCTGCTGCTGCTGCTGCTGCTCATATGCCTAGCCCATGTTGACATCAAACAAACAAACAAACAAACAAACACACAAACAAATACGCAGCAACACACAGGACAGCAAAACTGAAAACTTAAACAACAAAAAAAAACAAACCGAATGAAATTTGTATAAACTGAATGAGTTCGGATTTGGACAGCTCCGTAATGAAAATCTCGTGTTCAGTACTTCAAATGTGAATTATTTAACAGGCGGCTTTATTTAAAAAAATTAAATTATTTTATAGAGAATTCCAATGATTAAGAAACCATTTAAATTCTAGAGATTCTATAGAAAATTCCCTATAAATTAGTTTTTTCTGCAGCTCAAATATTTGAAGGAGAGCTAATTTCAGTGGGACTAGGCAACCCTGCCATTTTCCCATTTCGCTTTTCCACCGCCGGCGAGAGGAAATATTAATTATGCCAGATGCAGCTGCTGCCGCCGGAGTTGCTGGGGATTCCTGTCTGCGGATATTGCATCTGTCTCTGCCCCCCAAAATCCTGGGGATTCCATGGCTAATCAGAGAAATCATGGGAAGTAATCCGAATCCCTGAAATCTCTCTCTCTTTCTCTGTCTCGATTTGAAGCCATTATTTTGATATTTATGCAGATTTATTGAGCAACAAGCTGATTTCAATTAAAATGCAATGCAGACCGATTTAATAATAATAAAGAAAGGAAGGCGGCGGCTGTGTCGACAGGCAAAATAACTTTAAATTAATTAAAAACGCGCCAGGCAAAAATGTTTTAAGCTTGCGATGACAACAAGGAGTTTTCCGCGAGAATCTCAGAAAAGGGGGCGGGGCAGGGGGAAAATTCGCACAGGACTGAGAAAATTGCATGGAAAAGGCTAGCACACACAGAGGGTAGCAATTTCTACGGGCTGCCAAGGCGCATCAATGTCGCGAAAATTAATTGAAATGAAGGCTGGAATTTTCCCAAGGACTTTTCCGGAGGAAAATCGGGGCTGCAGCAGCCGATGCAGCGCGGAAAATGAAATAATGAAGATGCGTTCTCATGTCTTGGGGGAGGAAAAATAGTTTCGCTATTAAAATAAAAATGTTAGAATACAGCTGGAATTTTAAAAAGCATATTAAAGAATTTTAGGTTCATTTTTTAATAGCTTAATCTTTTTTTAAATGTTTACTTGAGGTTATAATTTATTTAAAAATCAAAGAAATCTGTGAAATGATATACTTAAAAAGAACTATGCTATAAAATATTCCCTAAATATTTCAAATTTACCTGATCTTGCTGCTTTTTATCTGCATAAATAAATGAAAATATCCTTTTTCTCACTACCAAAAAATGCAGCCCTGATTTATACACTTGCACTGATTATTTACGATCCAAAGCCAAGTTGCTTTTTGGCCACTGACCAGTTGAAGAAAATTGCTGTGCGAAAGAGAGGGGGCTATATGGGGCAGAGAAAGAGACAGAGGCAGAGAGCTTAAGCCAAAACATTACCGCACGTTCAGTTCCTGTGCCCTCTGACCCCCCCAAAAAAGTTGCAGCCAACAAATGAAATTAAGCAAATAAATTTTGAGGCGGATTAGTTGAGGGACAAACTGCTGAGGCGTGTGGGTGGGGGGGTGGTGCAGGAGGGGTCAGTGGGAAAATGGGAAAACCAGGGTACAAAAAAAAAAAGAAACTAAACCAAGTAAACGAACTGCGGAACGTTTTGCGGCTTAGCGAGTTATCTGGCAAGTCGTTTAGCCTTTTCTATGTGTTTTCATATGATGGTTTCTAGTGGCAGCAGCTACCTTCTGCATTTTCCTCGGGCAGCCCCAAGAAAATTGCACACGAAATTGGAGTTTTCGAGTTGAAAATGGTGAGAGGGGGGAAAATGGGAAGTCGTGCTCCCATCGAGGCAATTAAAATGTTGAGTCCTGGTCCTAGGTCCGTTCCCTGCGGCGCCCTTAAAGCCATCATTCCATCCCTCCATCCACCCCGTTATGCTGCCACAGTTTTCCCCATACGTGGAAAACAAATCCAAGCTCTCTATTCACTCAGCAACAGCGTAAAAAAAAACCCCTCGTCCTTTTGATACCCCGCAAAAGTCGCGGAAAAGCGACATAAGTTTTCCCAGGGTGCGGGGGCGGGGGAATCAATCAACTGGTTTATGGAAATTCGCTTATGACATGTGACGGATTTTTATGATAGACATTTTTATAGCTTAACTTTGGGTTTATGAATTTGGGGGAGGGGAAAAGAGTACAAAACTTGTTTTAGTTTGCACAGAGAAAAATTTATAGACATCTGAATCATAAGCTTTGCAGGAATGTGTTTAAAAAATAATTTAAATATATATTTCCAGGCCTTAAAAATAAATAAGAAAATATACAAATATTGTCTTACTTAAATGAGGGTTCTAGGAATATTAATTTGTGGTTATATAATTAAAAAGAAACAATTTTTTGTATTTGTGATAAGCTTAATTTTTCCTTAACAAACTCTTCTCCATCATTTTCCTAAGAGAAGGAAACCATAAGAACGAGAAAATCAATCAAAAATAAGGAAATGGGATGCTTTTTGATTTGATTAAGTGCAACACACTTTGAGGACATTCAACTGGGGCAAAGGATTATCGATGATGATTGATTCAATGCGTTTTTGAGATGCAAATGGTTGACAGTTTTAATCAATCGAGTGCTGCAGCAATCTGTGGGATTAACTTTGGAAGTTGGAAGGCTTCACTTGACTTTTAAAATAGGAAAAGTAAACTTATAAATGCTTATAAAAATAAAAACCATATTCATAAAATATTATCAAACAAAAAGTTAAAATAATTGAGTGTTCACTCTTTGGGGGAAGAACTAAATTGTCTATTGCCAAACAAAATATTATTATTCCCAAGAGCATGAAGTGTGTTTTGAATTCCCCAATTAAATTAGCCCCTGAGTGTACGAAAAATCTTATCTGGGACAAATTTACTCATAGCTACCCGAAAGTGCATTAAAAACTAACAAAAAATTCCCCTCTTTTTTTTTACTGTCATTGCAGGTGAGTGCTGTTTCTTTCATCTTCATTTCGGTTCGTTTCATTTCCCTGGACTAAGCCGGGTCCAAAAAAAGGAAACAAAAAACAAAAAACACTGAAAAGACAGAGAAATAGGAAAAAGCCGAAACTTTTTTCGTACAACTTTTAGTTGAGCTTTGTCTGTGGCTCTGCCGTAAGTAAGTAAAAGCAAATTTTTTCCCTTTTTCCGGATGCGTTTTTCTTTCTTCTGCCATATTTTCCTGTGGGGGAGGTGGAGGAGGGGTGGTGGCCCAAAACCAAATATGTCAATGATAAATGGCATAATCTTTTTAGCCCACAACAAACTCGCACACAGCTTCTCGTCTTCTTGGGTTCACCCCTCGGCCCTAATGATAATGCACAAAAATTATGCTAATAGCTTAATGCCATCGCACTTAAGCGCTAAGACAGCAGCGCCCAAGATGACAGCGCCCAGACCTCCGAACATCCCTTCCCCAGTTCCTCAGTTCCTCAGTTGCTCAGTTCCTCAGACAGGAGTCGTGATTGTGCCTGGGCTTTGGGTACTTGCTCTCCTGGGGTGGTATATTCGCTCTGTCGAGTAGATTGTTAAATTTACTAGAATTTTTAAATTAGTTTTCTAAGTTTTAAAAACAATAAGAAAAAGTGTTGTAAAATATGTGAAAAAATTGGAAACTTAAATGTTTTTTAAATGTTACGTTTTGTATTATTACTTATTTTACATATGTTTACAAACCAAATCCTCAGGTTTTTTAGTGTAGTTTAATGTTATTTAAAGCTTTTAAACTTTCCTGATCATATTTGTTTCAAAAGAAATTAACCAAAAAATGCTTTAACTTAAAAATATGTTATATTTTATAATGCAAGTTTGATGAAAAAGGTTATAATAAATTATATTTTAAAATTTGTTCTGAAGGCTTAAAATAAAAAATATTTCACTTTTTTTTTTTGGTACCTCTCAGTCATTAATTTATAGGTAACTTGCAGACTTTTCAGGAGATTTAAATGCATTATAGATTTTTGTGTTATTGATTCCTTTTTTTGGATCATTAACAGGGTACTCTAGATTCGTTGCCCTTCCTACCGACTGACATTAATTTAGTTTTGCCAGCCTTCTGTTGTCGTTTGTCTGTCGACGCTTCCAAAACTTGGCTTCACTTCTGGTTTTCTCGTTCTCGGACTTTGGGATTTGGACTTTTGCTTGGCCAGTTGTGTTAGCTGACCCCAACACGGGGCATTTTGGCAGCTGGGACCACAGCAACAGCAACAGCAACAACAGCAATTGCAGTGGGCGCAATTGCTTTTGGCCAGCGAGGCCGAGAGCTCTTGGCCAAAATGGGAAAATGGGAAGAGCAAAGGCAACTTTTCTGGCCTAATGTGCGACTCCAAATGGCCGTTGCTCCTGCTCCTGGCTCTTGCTGTTGCAGAACAGAAACTTATGGCCGGGCGAAACTTTCGTGAAAGAATCATTTTTGGATTGGCACAGATGTGACAGGAGGATGTGTACACAACAAGGGTTAAGGAGGAAATGGAATGATCATGAATCCACGGAGGAAAGGGAAATGTGCATAGCAAGATGAACGGGAAAAGCTTTCAACCGTAGTCTTTGACATTTCACAGAGTTCAGAATAGCAAATCAACATCCAAAATGGTATTATACTATCATAAACATTGAATTCACTTGACAGTATAAGGTGTTATACAACACCTGTGCAGAATATTATAAATTATATAAATAAATATTCAAAATATACTTAACTTAAACCAAAAATATTAAAGGTTTTCCCAAAACAAAAAGACCCTAAAAAACCTGCAAACTTTTAAGGAAACACCGAAACTAAAAAAACCAGCCAACCGAATGCGAAAATTAAAAAGAAATGCTCAAGTACTGTCCCGGAAAAAAGGGGTTGTAAAGCTCAGTAAAATACAGAAAAAAGTGTTGCAAAGCAGCAGAAAAAGCTGGAAAAAACTAGATGGCCAAAGGGGAATAGCGAGAAGCGAGCACATGAAAAACGATTTAAGCGCTGCGTCAGCGGAAGAAATGATTTTTTAAGTACGCAACCCAACCGACAACAACAAGAACCAAAGAACGCAGAAGGAAAATTGGGAAAACCCAGGAAAAAAAACACACTAATAGTGAGATGCAACAAATAACGACCATCCGCGAATATCCATCACCGCAGCAAAGTCCAAACAAAAGATTTCCAGTATATTAGCGGAAAATGCTGGAAAAGTACCTAAATGATTTTCGGGAAATCACTTAGCAGCAGCAGCAGCAGTAGCAGCACACGAGAAGTGCCAAATCAGCTGAAAAGCGGAAGAGCAAAGTGAAAAGTTGAAGGGGAAAATGAAGATGAAGCCGCCGAAGAAATATTAAATGATTTGCAGCAGCTTTTCCGCGCATATGCAGGCTGCATCGGTGTGTGTGTGGCAGGATGTGTGCGATTCTGTGTGTGTGTGAGTAATGCCTTTGGGACATCATAAGCAGCCAAAGGATTCGCAGACCAAATCGTGTCGGGCAACAGCCAAAGTGAAAAGTGCATTGGGGGGCTACTCCTTTAAGCGTATTTATGATGCCCTTAGCTTGAATATCCTTTACGATTTTAAAACAAAAACTAAATAGCAAAGCGTAAATACTTAAATACTTCCAAATATTTAATTTAATAAGTTTAATATTTATAATTATAGTGAACTAACAAAAAATAATTTATCAACCTTATTTAATTATTATTTAGAAAAGCCTCAAAATGTTTTTTATCTTTTATAATAAAACTTAAATAATATTAAACATTTCGATGGGAAACATTTATATTAAATTTAAAAAATTAGGCAGTGCTTTTAAAAACCCATAATTTCAAAGATTTTTCCCCATAGTAAGAAGACTCTTAAAAAGAGTGCACTAAAAAAGGGCACTGCCATGTGCAACCAACAAAAACAGCACCCAGTGTTGCCAGCACCCATATTAAAACACACACGAAGAGAGATTGCTTTTGGAGTTTATTGAGCCTGACATTCAAGGCAGAATCAGAATCAGAATCAGGAACAGAGTCACGAGGAGGGGGAGTTTTGGCCCAGTTCATTTCATTGGCATTATGATTGGAAGCTGTCGTCGTTTGCCTCAAATTGTGCAAGTTATGTGGATGTGGATGTGGATGTGGTGCTGTGGTTCAGTGCCCATTGGATGAGGCTGCATTCGAGGATATCCGAAAATTTCGCACAAACGGAAATGACAAAAAAAAAAATAGAAGAGGCGAAAGACCAGCACTCAATGCCTACCGCAGGTCAACGAGGGTTATGCAGGGTGTATGTGAGAGGGGGGAGGGGTTAACGGTGGTTAGGGGCCGGATACAAGGGTGGGTTTAAGGGGGGGATTGGGTTTTACACAGAGAGAACCGATACAGAGACACTGGTGAATGGTGAATGGTGACTGGTGAGAGCCAGACACATTTGCCACATCAGCAAATGATGTGAAAATGTCATTTCCAGGCGCAACTGCCAAAGGTAATGGCCAAAAAAGGGACAAGGGGTCCATGGGGTCCAAGGGGTCCAAGGGTCCCGGATCCCGGATCCTGAATCCTAGGACCACTCACACATGGCACTAAATTTGTGGCAAGCGAGCGCAAAAAAGGTCGCACAAACTACGAAACTAATGACGGGTAAAGAGGGTTGGGGGTGCTTATCAAATTGCGCATACATGGATGTCGCACAGCTTCATCAGGCTGCGATATCCTCCTCATCCTCCTCCTCATCCCCACCATTTCCATTTCCATTTCCTCTGAATGGCAGCAAATCAAATTTAATTGAAGCACAAAAATCTGTTGCCTACTTTTGTGGGCAATGCGAACAATTGCGTGACTTCCCCTTTTTCCATACCCCCACCCACATCCCTGCTCCCTGTTCCCTGTTAACCACTTGCAATTGCCCAAAAATGCTACTAATTTGGTTAAATGTTTGATTGAAGTTTGGCTTAATTGTATCCGGCTCCGAAACACAGGCCACCAAATGAATGGGTGTGATCAAGGACTGCAGATTGTACTTACAGTGTTTTTATATAAATTGTGATCAGTTTTTTATTTTATATATTAAATAAATATAAAACTGATTTTCTTAATTTCTAAATACTTTTTTGTATTGTTTTTCGATTACACTCTATAATTATTTCTTCGTCATAGTTTGTTTTAATATTATTACTAATATATAGGTATTCTTTTAGTAAAACATTTATTTGCACATATATAATGTGAAATTAATTGATTTATAAATATCTTATTATTTATAATATAATATATACAATTAGACAGAAGTATTTTAGGTACCATTACATTTTCCCTTGACTGTTATATGGCTTAAAAGCCTGCCCATTGACTTTTTTGCGCTTTAGTTTGTTTTATTTCCACCCAAGACCTCTCATCCCTTTGGTTCAGTGGAGTTCAGTCCATTGACCTGGCATTGTGTGGATTTGGAATTGGACTTGGACTTGGTCTGGGATTTTCTTTACTTCCCTGTTGTTGCTTTTCCACAATTAATTTTTGGGCGATTTACTCGACCCAATTAAGGGTGTGTTTTTGTTTCGATTTTGATTGATGCATTTTGTACGAGGACGTGTGAGTTAGAGATTTCACTTAATCAAACTTCAAGTCAGCGTTTTTTTTGTCCTTTAGGTCCTTTGGGCCATTCCATTTGCATTCTTCAATGGCTCTTTCTTCGTTGTTTCTTATTGGCAGAGCAACAAATGATGCGTAAGAAATGCTTTAATAAACAAGGCAACAGTTTTTCCTCCTTTTTTTTTATAGTGGATGATGATGGTAGTTCCCGTTTCCGGACCATTTGGCTGGCAAGTCTTAAAGTTGGGTCACATGTGAGGAGGGGAGGGGAGGGGCTTAGGGGCAAAAGAGGTAGTTTTCCGGGGGGCCGCACATCTATTCCGTTTGTTTAAGGGCTAATAAATATTTTAGCTGGGGTGGTGCACAAAAAAATATGTTTGCAGCAGTTGGAAACAAACGAGCGAGCAAACGAGTTGAGTAAATCAAGCCGCACTTCCGCTTCAAGCTGGAGAGAGAGCTAGTGGGTTCTGGGTCCCATGGTGGAAGGTCCTTCTTCCTCTTCCTGGAAAAACCCCCTGCCGAAAAACCCCTTCTCCCCCTTCTCCTCCTGCCCCTCTGGCTTGTCTACTGTCTGCTTTCTAACTGAATGAAAGCCTTGGCGCGTTGACTGATTTCGAATGGATTTTGCACGCTTTGCATGTGTGTGTGTGTGTGTGTTTCTGTGTTTGACTGTGTGTGTGTGTGTGTGTGGTGTGTGTGTGAGACACAAAATCCCGTAGGTGCAAAATAGCGCACTCCAGGCAACGAAGCATGTGCACATTTGTGTTTTGTTTTGTTTTTTTTTTTCGTTCGTTTTTCCTTCATCCTTTTCTGCTGCCGCTCCTTTCTGTGTTTCATTTGTTTCGTTTCTTTTTCCACGAGGCACAACAGAATAAAGGGTATTATCACGGGTATACATACATCAGCAGTCAGTCAGTGAAAGGGAATTTAATTGCTGGCTTGCAATTTAGGTTTTAAATTGTATTAAATGATTTTTGTTTTCTTTTTGAGGTTTAAAAAAAATAGCTATAATCAAAAATATAATTTATATAAAAAAATTTAATGTTCAAATAGAAAGAAAAATAGAAAACCTTGTAAATAAACCATAAAATGTTTTAAAAAGTAAAAAAATGGTTTTCAAACAAAACTTCTAAACAAAAACCATTAATTTTAGGTTAATCAATAATCTTACCAGAAATATTTATAAAATAATAATAGGTTTCTCTTATTTGTTTGTGGTAAATTTGCTTCTGATTAGCTAACACAATTTTTTTTAAATAAACAACCGTAGTTGACAATTTTACAGGTCATCCAGCAGGTCGAGTGGCCAGGATTCTCACTCCTTTTTTGGCCTGCTCCTCGACTGAGGTTTCATTGTGCCCATTGTTGTTGCTGTTGTTTAAGAAACAAGCGGCAGAAGACGAAACCGAAGAAAGGGGAGAAAGCGGAGAAAGCGGAGAAAGGGGAGGCGAAGAAGGGGCAAAATTGTGCGGCAAAATAAAATAAACAAACGTTTGGACGGACGCACTTCTGGGATTGGTTTGGGGAATATAGCTTGCCTGGCCTGGGCTCTTCTTGGGCTTCTTTGTTTTTTGTTTTCATTTTTTTTTATTTTCTTATTTTCATTTTTGCAGCGATGTGCTTAAGCGGAAAACAACATTTTGCTGTTGCAGGTTGCAGATTGCATGTTGCATGTGCTGCAACTTGCTGCGGCTGCAACTGACATCCGGGGGACTTATTGAGGTGTTAAGCCACAAACATTTCAAATATTGAATGTGAGTGTGAGGAGGAGAGAAGAGCGCGATACAGACAGGCAGACAGACAGACAGATTTAGCGGTCATTCTTTGGCCAATGCGGCGTATGCTTGATATTGCGTATACTTGATATTGCCGCTGCACACACAAAAGAAACGTGATAACCATGTTCCTTTCGAGACGAAAAGGGGAAATAAACATACAACAAAGACGGACTTAAGCTGATTGCTTCAGTTTGCAATTTACTCGTCCCCAGATGGAGCTATATATAGTACTGAAGCAGACTTGATTTCTGATCATATATCAAAGCTGACCGAGAACGGAAGTCCCCACAACAGCTGCATGTGTGTGTGTGTGTGTGTGTGTGCTGTCCTGTTGATTTCCTGTCTCTGCGGCTGCTCAAGTGCGAGTGTGTGAGTGTGTGCGTGTTGTATATGGGTTCCTGTTCCTGAGTACTGAATAATGTCCCCCAACTGCTTGTTGTCCAAAGGCAGGACGAATAAATTCGATACATACATATTTACATATGCCTATAAATATATTTAAAAAAAACTTTTTTTTTTTAATTACAACTTTTTTTATAACAAAATTAGTTTCTAAATATGTAAACATACTTATTAAATTGTTAAAGTCGTTTTTTTTTAAATTTAATACTTTCTTAATCAGCTGGACAAGACAAAAGCTTAGATAAACTTAAAAAAACCAGCTGCACTTTTAAACAACATAAATGTATTTTATTTATTGTGAAAACATTTTTTTTCTAACAATTTTTCACCGATTACATTACTCCCTGTAATGTCCTGTTCCTGGATTTTTCTCATTCGCTTGGCACAGCAAATTAGCATTCAGCTAACATGTGTTTGGCTGTCAGTCTGGAAAAGCCCAGCGACACAAACTCCCTTCATTTTCCCCATTTTCCGGCTAAGTGTGTCACATTAAATGATACGCAACACTTGACACCAAAATGGGCGAAAGAAGAAAAGACAAGGAAATAGGGGAAAATGGGGGAAAAAACACACACACGAGTACTTTATTAATGAGTTACTAGGGGAAAATCAATAGGGAAAATTTCGAAAATTAATTCAAAGAACAGCAGTAACCCTTTTTATCGCTACTACAAAGGGTATAAAATTATGGTGATTTTAACAGAAATATTGAAAGACTTTTTAAATGTTTACATACTTTAAAAAATAGTGCTTAGTAAAATTAAATACTTTCGTATTTAAATGGCACAGATAACTCTGAATATAAAATTAATTTATTTTATTATTATTTTATACTTATTTTTCATATTTTAAATTAAATTAAATAAAAATTGCACAACTAATTTAGTACCAAAAATATTTAATTCAAAGTGATTTACCATGGTTTTTCTCCTGGTGCATCGTTCTTTTTCTTATGGAAATGCCCATATGCAAATCTAGGGTCACAAAACGGAAGTTGATTTCAAGTTCCCTTTGCCCCCAAGGGAAAGACAAAGGTTTTTAGGAAGGAAAAAAGAAGAAAAACAAATAGAAGTTGACTCCAGACAAACAAACAAGCAAAAGCAAAGGCCAAGTCAAGAGTCAAGAGGTGACAGGAAACAGGAGGCGGAACGTGCTCAAGTTCAGGACACGGACACACCGAGACACCGAGGTGGACAAGTAGGCCCGACTCCACAGAATGTGACACTACGAATTCCGTTTTCGAGTTTCGTTTACCCAGTTCAAGTCAACAACCCGTCCAGCCGAGACATTCGATTTTAAATACTCTGTGAAATCCGCTCGTTAAACCCGAAATTCCCAGTTAAAACTTAAATCAACGTTTCGGAAGGAAGCGATATGGCCAAGTCCAAGCTGCAATCTCCACGAAAAACAGCAGGTAAAACCAAGGCCAAGTCTGTGCCGCTGGTGGAAGCCAAGACCAAGCCGAAGGTTCCGTCCAGATCTTTCAAGAATCCATTGAAGAATTCCGTGCGACGCTCTCCGCTGATGCGGACTGCCCTGCAGCCCACGATTTCAGGATCATTGCCCAAGGGGAAGCCCCTGGTCAGGTCGCAGTCCAAGTCCCAGTCGAAGTCCATGGTTATTTCCCGCAGGACCAAGCTGATAGATGCCAGACTCCAAAATAATAAGAATAAGAAGGGTGGCACACCGGTTCTCTTTCTGGTCAAGGACACGAAGACGCCTCCGCGTAGAAAGCCATCTCAAAATAGGCTAAACTCCAGGTGGATGCCCTTGTCCAAGTCGAAGACCTCTGAGGATGTGGACTTTTTCCATAATCTGGGATATAGAAAACAGAATACAAAGATGGAGCAACCAAAACGTCTTAGAGGAGGTGGTGAAGCTGAAGCATTTGAATTGCCAGGTGGATCGAAGACCAAAGATGTGGTGATTCCATTGGCCAACCGACTGCCCATCATCGACTTTATCTCCACCAGTGAATTCCACAAAAAGTATCCACCTCGGAAGCAGGAGCTCCAACGATTCCTTCATTGATTCTCGACCAGCGATTGGTGTGTTTTTTCTTTGATTAGTGACAAGAGAATTCATTTACTTTACATACTTAAAGTATTATCAATCTTTAATTTCTGTTAATCAAATGGATTTAAACTTCTTATTGTTATAAATATATAATAACAAATATTATTGAAAAGAAGTATGAATATTTATTTTTCTCTTAATTTCCCTATTTATCGGAAATGTTTCCAAACTCGGAGAAAATTATGAATATATCTTTAAGACCATTTTTCAAATGTCAAAATTTTTATCTATAAAGAGAAACATTATTTTCTTAGTCCTAAAGTCTAGGATAAATGGTAAAAAACATTATAACATATTAGGAGTTAGTGTTTTTATGTTATATATTTTTTGTGTCAATGATTTTCTTGAGTTTTTCTAAGCCTCAAAAATTTCATATACTCAAATAGGAATTTGTCTGACCAACAAACAACTTTTAAGTACTAACTTCAACTTTATAAATGATGATATTGAACTGATCTTAACCGGTGATCCATAATCCATAAATGGAAATGGATTCAGTAATCAGCGAGTGTGGCATTTCGAGGCAGATAACTTCTTTGCCCAACTTTCAAACATTTTCATTTCAGTTGGTTTTTTTGAACATACCAGAAATGCATACATATTCCCAAATGAAATTGTTGGACAAGATGGAAATGAGAGTGGGGAATGGGAAGTGGGAGATGGGAAATGGGAAGTGGGAGATGGAGTATATTGGGTCTTGGGTTTTCGGTTGGATTTTTGGGCAGTAAGCGAACTTTTGCGCAAATTATCTGCGTCGCGTTTATTTCGCGCAAACAAATCGCAAAACTTTTGCAGACGGCGACCCAGCGACTTGGCCTCCTGCTCCTTCTGATCCTGCTCCTGCTGCTCCCGCTCCTGCCCCCCAATCTCATCATCATCGTCGTCGTCGTCGTCGTTGTCGTCCTGGTGCAGTTGTAAAAGTTTTGCCGGCACAAAAGTTTCGGGGCCAGAAATCCTTGCTCCCGGCATCTTGGTTCCTTTTTTCGGGGGCATCTTGCAGCAATTTACGGGTAGCAACTTGAGAAACGAATGGAAGATGGAGAGCCAGGCAATTGATGCAGGAGGAGCACTGGGAAAGGAGGAGGGGGAGGAAAGGTCAGGGTGGGGTGGGCAACTCGGGAAATTCTCCTGCTGCCCCATTGTTGTTGTTGCAGCGAGAGTTTTTCGGCTTGTTTTCATTTTCGCCGCCGCTAGAGAATTTGCATTTTGGCCAGAAGAGCAGGGAAGACCAAGACGACGACGACGACTGCGGCTTTTAACCGCAAACCGAACGGAAATTGAGATTCATTTAATTCATTGTGCGCCGAGTTGGATTTTTGGGGTGGCAAAGGGTTAAGCAGTGAATTACACGCAGAGAAAAGCTTTACAATTTTGAATAAAAAACTAAGTTTAGTTAAAACACAAACTCACACACACCTTTTGATAGTTGTTTAATAACTGTAATTAGTACGAAAGTCTTTCTTTTTTTTTTTATTAAATATTTATAAAATATGAACAATATTATTATAGGCTTTCACAAGAAAAACGTCCAATTTGGGCTTAAATTTCAAAGAAATTATATTTTTAACTCTTAGAAACTCTTCGTTTTATACCAATATATTTTCTGTTATTTTTTTAAATATTTTTAAAAAGCAAATACACCACTCTTAAATAGCAGTGTATGTAAAAACTTCGTTGACAGGCATAATCACAAGAAAGGGGAGGAGAATAAGGAGTGGAAAGGGTAAGAGAAGGAGGAGCAGGAAAGGAGAGCTCTGGAGGATCTGGAACCACAACGACCGACAACATTTAAATGACTGCAGCGACGTCAACGGCAACGCCTTTGCTAATATTTATGCCCTGGGCTTTATAATCGTGGCCAAACTGAGATTCAGGCGGGGATTGGGCATTGGGGATGGGGTTGATGGAGGAAGGGCCAGTGGCCAGTCGGAAAAAAATCCTTGATTGCATTCAGGTTGAGGCGGTTGTTGGGCGGTGCCATCGAAGATGCCAATTGCTATAAAGACTCTTTTGTGCGGCTAAGTGCGCCTGAATTGGCCTAAACTGAGAATGGAATTAGATAAAGTCCCCTTGAGACCATGGGGTTACGAAATATTTGATGATAAATATTACTAAATATTTAGGTAAACCAAAATGCAGACAGAGGACATAAGTCTTAATTATCCTTGAGATACCTTGCATTTGATTAAGTGTAGTTTAAAATTTGTTTTGAGGGGGTTGAGAGTGTGAGATTTAATGAAATTTTATTGGGAAATTAAATTAAATAAAAACCAAAAACAGCTCTTTAATTTGTACTTATATTTAACCCTCTAAGCCCCAAGAAGTATAAGGGTACTCGTCATATAATTTGTATTATCTAAAAATCGATAAGCTTTTAAGTCATTTAAACTATAGTTTTCAGTTGGCAGTAAACATATGAAATAATGACAACTGACAACTAACACAAAAATGACTTTAAAGCTTTCCGTTTTTTAGAAAATTCATATTATATAATACGTGCCTTGAGGCACGCTTGGGTATTAGAGGGTTAGGTTCTATGACGTCTTGGGAACAATGCAAAGGTAATATTTATTTAGTGGTAGTTATTCAACTATTTGCTCAAGTTTTCCACTTTTGCTGGTTCCTTCTCCACTTTATCCGGATTCCAGATTCCAGTACCAGTTTCCAGATTCCCGACCTACGAGTGTCATCTCTTTTGGGCATTTAAATTGTGTGGGGTGAGCAAATTTGGTTTTCGCACGATTTCGTTTCGGATTTCGCATAAATTAATCATTGCCTTGGTCCAAATTTGTGCGGTCAAAGTGGGAAAGTGCAGGGGCGTAGTAGGAGAAGGGGGTGGGGGTTGGGGGCTGGTTAGCTGACATGCTTAGAGTTAAACGCACAAATGCTAGTTGGTTATTTGAATGGGCCAACAGCAGTTGATAAACCAATTATGCAGGATGCAAGTGACACTCGACGGCATTCAGGGCACGTGTGTGTCTGTCTCTCTCTCTCTCTCTGTTTGTAGCCCCCTCTCTCTCTAGCCGTATATAGCCGTCTCTTTCCGAGTCCCAGTTCCCATTTTGACCTGCTTATTGAACGCAATTACCTGACACAGTTCTGTAGTTTACGCAAAAACGATGTCAATGCACGGGTCAAAGTTCAGTTGAACAAAACAGAGACAGCGACAGAGACAGATAGAGAGAGCGAAAGGGACAGCCATACTTTGGCTGAACTTTCCTTTTCAGGACTTTGTTAATTAGGCAATCCCCTGATTTTCCACACTGGAGGCCACTACCCAAACAATTGACCCAGTAATCCAAGCCAGATAAACTTTCCCGATTTCCCCAAAAAAATAAAAAATATTCTCACAACAAAAGTGCAATATTAAAAAACAAAGCCCTCTTTTTGCCGCCCACAAGTGCAGAAATCGAAAAGCAATGCCAACAAGTTGCAAACTGAAACCGAAATCCCCTCTTAGACAAAAACAGCGGAAACTGTTCCCACACACACAGGAGATTGACCACCCAGAAAGTAGTGAACTGGATGATACCCAGTGATCGAGAGGGTAATGAGTAACAAACACTCTACACAAATGCAAAAAGAAGACTTTAGAAGTCAGGGATTTTTTATCTAAAAGCAGCTGCAAAAGTTGTGTCATTTTCGAAAATTTAAAAATAAACAACACTTTTACAATATTTCTGTAGTTAACATAAATTATACATTTTTGTTATATTTATTGCTTAATGTCAGACAAAAAGGAAGGTGTTTTCGAATCTTAAATAGAATTTATTACTAGTTCTATAAAGCCAACAACAAAATATATTTCTGATTATATTTTTTAGTACTAAAATGTAAGCTTTTGTTTTACCTGTTAAAATATATGTAGGTCACCTTATTTGTCTTACCTTACCTTATTGTATTTTTTTATTTATCAGTGAAAACTAAATAACAGAGAATTTTTTAAGAGATTTTAAATAAATTACCATCTCTGCAAAAAAAAAATTTCAAGTTTAGTGTAACGTCTTTTAATTTTTTTCTAGGAATGTTTGTTTAGATAAGATTAAGTGCACTTTTCTTCGATTAAAAGGAAATTGACAATGGCAATTTCCATTTGTAATAATTGGAGTAAAAGTAAAAGGTATTTTTTGTAGGTATTTCTGATAATTTCATCATCCATAAATGATGACTCACGCAGAAGGGACTCTCGAATGAAAGGACTACGATTACAGGGTAGGCGGAAAGTACGGAAAGAGGACACTGTAGTCCGTAGTCCTTGGTGACCTCGACCCGGCTATAACTTGTATTTGGTGGCCCCCATTGTTTTTGCCCCATTTTTATCGTGATTTTTTCCATTTTTCGATGGAGATTCGCGCTTACTGGCTTGACCATTGGGCAGCCAGTTATCGGAATCGCAATCGCAATCGCAATTGCTGTCCATTTCATTTACCGCAGGACAAATTTTTATTGCTGACCCAAGCAGCAAGGACGACGACGACGACGATGACGACGCGGCATTGTTTCAATATATAAAATTGCCGGAAAAGTTGCTGCAATTGTCCTCATTTTCTTTCAGTTAAGGACAATTTTATTGTGGGGTGGGGCGGGGGACAGGGGCAGGGACAATAAATGTTGTGCAACATTTTACATAAATAACAAGGACACGGACATGGACATGGACAGGACAACCGCCCCGTCTCATGTCCGTTTTGACAGTCGTCAAGTGCATTGTGCACTTTGCCAAAAACAATTTTGCATTTTGCAGGATTCAGTGCTCAGTATTCAGCAGTGTCAGTCAAGGACACTCGAGTGAATGTTTTCTGAATGAACAACGAGTGTTCATACATATTCATATAGCATACGTGTGTGTGTGTGTGCCTTTGAGTGGGCGTGTAAACCACAAGTCAAAAGCCTGTTTAATTATGTTGACAATATGCAAATACCGGGCTTTGGACGGACGGACGGCTTTTGCAAAAATAATTGCATTTCGGCTTGCGGTCGGCACTTAATTTTTATTCTGCTTATTTTGATTAGGAATTTCGCAGTTTAATTGGTTGCAAAGTGTGGTCTCCTCTGATAAGAGCCTCTTAAAATCTTGACACTCTTGATCCTTGATTTTAAGCGAATTAAGATTTAAAGGCTAAAGGTTTAAACCCGATTTCTTTAAGTGGGAAATGTATTATTTATTTTTGTTGGTTGAAATTATTTTTGTTCCAACTTTTTTTGAGGTAAATAAAAGATTAATTTTTGTTGTACATTTGACCATTTAATATATTTTATTTAGTAAAGTTTGCCTGTATTTAAATGCGTCGCCAATTGATAGAACAATTTTCACATCATTGATTTAATTTGTGTTTTGTGAACGTCTCTGTTTAATTATGCAGAATAATTTAATTTTACAGCAGATTTTTATTGATGTTTTATGTTTGATATTTTTTTGATTTTTTGCTTCCTGTTTAATTGGTGAAATCTTATTTAATTTGATGTTCTGTTTATTTTCCAGCCTACTTGTGACATTTTTGTTTGAAAATCATTGAATGTTTGCTTTATTGTAGAATTATTGTGTATTAGGGAATTCAATTGCTCAATTATGAAAAGCTTTTTTTATAAAATAAAGATATTGGTTCACTTTGATTTCTTAGATAATTTTAAATGATGGCTCTTAACCTTTAAGGTCCAATTTCAATTTGTTTGCGATTGATGAGCTGCAATTTGCACAGCCTGAAATTGACGTCCTGCATAACCCACTGGCGCCCCCCGGTGCCATTTACACCCCCTCGAAGGCCACGGAATAAGCAAACACATAATGCGATTCATAATGATAATGATGGCGAGGCGTGTTAGTTAGGGAGTTGAGTTTAGTTGAGTTGAGTTGAGTTGCGTTGAGCCGAGTCCAATTGTTTCACAGACAATGAATGTCATGCGGTGATTAGCATTTTGAACTGCCATATTGTGGGGCTGACTTACGGGTTAAGGGGGGGTTCCGGGGGCTGGGAATACCCAGTGTCGAGTGTCGCTGACAATTTTCCAGGCTTTATTTGAATGGCTTTATTGTTGTCATATCAAATGCGGCGACTTGGCAATTTATGCTGACAGAATGTCTGCTTCAGCTTCAGTCGTCTGTCCTCTGTCGTCTGTCCCTCTGCAAAATTGGATAACATAATATTTAACTAATTTATTTGATATAGTACTATACATACTTGTGATAAATAATGGTCGAGTGCCATGTCAAGCATTTAAATGTAAATTCCGAATTGTGCAATGCAACTTCTGTGCCTGTGCAATTGCAATTTATGTCAGAGAGGCATTTCTGAAATGACAAACCCATAACCCATTCCCCCGAAATAATGTCGGAGGCGTGGTGGCCTAATCAAATTATCGCAAAATTCAATGAATTTGAAATGAGCAAAGTCGGACAAGAGTGGCAGGCAGCGTCTTTGAGAGCTGCTCAAGTGGTTCGAGGATTCGAGGATTCGAGGATGGCTGACTGAAATGCTGATTGTCGGAGAACAATTATTTGATTTAATTTAAACCCGGAGATTGTCCTAATGAATTGCCACAGTGGGCGAGGCGATTAAGCTGGGGTATAATTCAATTAAAATGGTTTTGATTGGGATTGTGACTGTGGAAAACATTATAACAAGCTGATTATCTTTATTGATTTTATATATATTAAAACTTAATGTTGAAAAGTTGCACATATGCGTGATATAGTATAAAATAGTCAACATAATGTGCTATTTTTAATTTAAATTTAATATTAATAAATGGAAATGTACATTTACATTTAACTAAAATTTGTTTTTATAAATTATGTCAAGTACAAAATGGTCGTAAAAATATGTACTTGCTAAACGAGCTCTTATAATTATTATATATGGTTAAATAAATTTCTAGCCAGCTTAAATCAAAGTTAAATATTTACTTTAATATTTATTTTTTATTTTTAAAGTTAAGTATTTACTAAAATATTTATTTTATGTTTTTGGTACATATTTCTTAGAAAATATCTATACCCTCAAAGTTTAATCGCCGCCTAATGAAAGTCAGAAACTTGTTTATTACGCCCCCCCTATAAACCGATTGATTGATGTACCAGTCTAAGCCACACTTACTGGCTGGGAATTTCCCGGACTTTCCTGGGGACTTTCCACCCCCCTATTACTTTGATTTTTCCGATTTGTGCAACATCCGAAACTAATTGAGAGGAAGCCACGCCGAGGATTAAGGGCAAGGACCATTAGGGGACCACTTGAGTGTAGCAATGTGTCAATTAACAATTTGCGCGCACTGTGTTTATGACGGTGGGTGGAATGGCTAAAATGGCTAAAATGGCTGGAATGGCCGGAATGGTAAATTATGCTGACCAGCTCTCTTCTGACCCTGACAAATTTATGCGCATCATTAGGGCCAAATAACTAACTATATTGTGTGTTGGATATACCCATTAACAAGTACGTGTATATATGTGTATAGTATAGTGTTGGACAAGCATCAGCCATACAGTCCACTCAATTTGTTTGTTTTCACGAACATTTAAGTGGCTCAAGTGGCCGAGCTAAATTCCCAATTGCCGTACACGTTGTAACTGAGTGTTAATAGCCTGGGTGAAAATCCACCCCCTTCTCCAGATTCTCTCAGCGAGCGTTTGATGAGCTCAAGTGGGAAATTGCCATAAAAATGAGTGTCGAAATTCTAAGAATATGTTCTGATTAGGTGGCAAATTGTAATATATTTTTTAGGTTTCTTTAAACGAATTTAGTTTAAAATTTTAATAATTAAAGAAAGACTGTTAAGAAGGTTTTTTTAACCTTATTTAAAACTCACAAATTGCCAATCATTTTTGTGTAACATTTTTAATTCATATTTTTGTTTAATTTTATATTTAAAATGATTTATATAAATATTTATTAATATTATTTTATAATCAGAACAAGAAATAATATGCTTAAACACAACAAAATTGTCTTTTAAATTTAAATTAGCAAACAAAAAATCTTTAGGAGGATCCTGTTTATTTTTTTCATTTAAGAACAGCAATATGCATTCAAATCAACTGGGATTGTTTCCATTTAACTTCACTCCTTGCCATCGCTTTGATTAATCCGTCGGCCCATTTCCAATCCATTGGCTTGGCCAATTAGCCAAATCAAATTGACCAAGAGAGCTCGAAACTTGGATGGCGCCCACAAGCACACACAGAGAAAAGCTAATCAAAAGCCGCCGACAAAAGGAATAAACTATAGTAAACCTAAACGAGGGGGGCTTTGAGGGGGGAGGGGGGGGGGGAGGGGCGTGGGAAAGCTGGCGATGAGGTGACGAAATCGCATTACAACAATTAAAGCACACACGCTTTTTTGCACCCTTTTTGTTAGCCAGTTTGGCAGCAAATTGTCTAACAAAGACTTAAAGGCTTAAAGCGCAAATAATCCACCAGGCCAATTGAGTGGGTGGTTAGAGTGGGTGGTTGGAGTGGGTGGTGGGGTGTGGCAGGGCCATTCAATCAACGAAAATGAAAATGAAATGAGAATGGTGGATGGAGGATTGCGGGTGCGGTGTGTGTGCGCACTTATTCATTCATTTGTGTACTAATAGGCGCACAATCAGACAAAATGACAGACAATCAGTCAAACAAACAGACAAACACACACAAACGCACACAAACGCACACACACAAACACCCTGAGACAAACAAACATCCAGACAAACAAAAGCGGTTGGCGTTGGCAGCCAACAAACGACATTATCCAAAGTCAACAGCACAAACAAATCACACGCACTCGCGTTTCACAAAATAGTGGAGCTGTTTTTTTTATTATTAATAATTTAACCATAAAAAAGGGGGCTTATAAGCTGCATTTTGGACAAAAGATCACGTTTAAAAGGGTTTTTCTAAAGTAAGGTCCTACGACTTTTTGTATTTTTTTAAATATCAAAAATTTAAAGATCGTAATAAATGGTTAACTAATTAAACCTTTCAAAGTTCCTACAATTTATTGCTGAATTTAATTGTTTTTGTTAAAAGATAAAAACGTGTTTAAAGGAAATGGACTTTTAAGAATTCATAAGCAGCGTCTCTCATTTATTTGCAAATAATTTCAGATAAATTTTTAATAGGAGAACATTGATATTTAAAGTGATAAAGAATTGAGTAATAATAATACAGTATTAAAGTCAATAAACTTCTTGCTTGTGTTTTTAAATTAAATGTAACATAACTACTTTTTAAAATATATTAAAAGGTAAAAAAAAATAACTAAGCTTCCTAAATGCACTATCCTAATTCCTATTATTTTGGCCGCAGCTGTATACAAGCATACACTTAACATCGGTACGGGCACCCACACACACTCGCATACTCATAGACCTCCACACACACACACACACACTCCCACAAGCACGCATTAGGTGCGCTCTTTATGTTTTATCTCAAAATGCGATGCTTGGCTGCTGATGAGTTGCCTGCCTGCCAGCCACCGCCGACGCCTCCCCCTTCAGCCCACCCACCGCCCACTTTGCCACCCCCCCTCAACAAGCTCTCAAGAGATGGAAGCTTGTCATTTACCCACAGCCACGCCCACCCCGCCCCCTTCAGAACGCCTCTTTTTTCTCTGCTTAGGTTGAATTTTGAGTTCTGCTTGTTCACTTAATGATTCTGTTTGCTTTTTACATACTAATGTTTTTGGCAGTGTTGGAAAGTGTTTTGGGAAGCAAAAGAAGTTTGGACGGAAGCAGCTCGTCCACATTAAAAGTGGCTTTTAATGGCTTTAAGTTTATATTTAACTTTGGCTTGTTCTTATATGGAATATGTTTTAAAGCAGGGAACATTGTTCAGGACTTGCTCAAAGCGGAATGGCCAATGTTGGAAAGTGTTCTACAAAGCAAGTTAATTTTAATATTGGATTAAGAATGGTTTAAAAAGAAACAGTTTTAAATATATACATGCATAGGGATTTCTACCAATTTCTTTATATAAATATTTTCATTAAATTCTGTTTCAACACTTTTTGGCAGTATTGAAAAAGGTTTTATAAACCCAGTGCAGTCTCTCATTGCATAACCACAATTTTGACTTCATAAAATTACTTAAAAAAAATAAAAAAGTATTTCAATGGAGTATTTCAGCTTTCTAGCAAGCGTTTTACACGCAGCCCAAAGGGCATCCACGGAGTTTTGTGGGGAAAAGCCGGTCGGTCGGTCTGCCGGTCGACTTTCTTGTTTGCTTGTTAACTTTGACATACTGCGGATGTTTCGCTTCTTGTTCTGCCCTTTGGTATTGTGTTTTGTATTTTGTATTGTTGTTGCCGGCGACTGCATAAACCGCTTAGCGGGCGTAATTTAAATCGCCTTTGTTGTTCAAAAACTCGTGCGGAAAGCCAGCCAGCCCTTCAAAATGATTATCATAATGGGCCAATGGTGAATGGTAAATGGTGTTTGCAACTGGCTTTTCTTTTTATTACCACCGCAGCTTAAACATGTGTGGGGAGTTGTAAGTTGTAAGATGCTTTAATAGGCTTTGATTTAATTTTTATTCAAGAATTTGTACTTAATCATTTTGGGTTTTTGAGCATATGAAGTCTGCAAGATTGTTAAATTACTGAAGGGTATTCTATTTATTATAAGTTAAGATGGTTATAAAATAAAGATTTTCTCTTTATCAATGCAATTTTTTAATTAACCGATACTTTAATTTTAATTACGAGCTAAACATATTATAAAAGAAGAACTTTAAAGTATTCTTTTTCGGTAGAAAATTGTAGTAAACCCCCAGCTAATTATAAGTCAAACACCCTGCTCATTTTTATTCCTTTTGGTGTCTGCCTGCCTGAAAGGTGAACAGGAAAAATCCAAAGCAAATGTCGATGTTTTGGTTTTAGTTTTCTCCATGAACCAAAAATTGCCTGTCTCTGGTTACGTGTAACAAGTAAACTTGTCTGGCTAAGCAGGGGCTTAGTCTGGAGGGGGACACCCCCGGGAAGGCAAGACAATTTCTTCTTTCCTTATTTTTTATGTTTTGTATTATCCCACGTTATTGATCAAGCTCACCCGAAAAAAAAATGCAGTCACAGTTTGGAGTCCCTGACTGCACGACGCCCATGTGTCTGGGACATGACAGCTTGCTAGCTGCTGGGAATCCCCTTGCAGCTGATTTTTTGTGGCACGTTTTTTTGTTTTCCTTGGTTTTTTTTTAGTCTTCAACTTCAACTTGTGTTTCTCTCGCTTTTTCCGACGACTGTCGAACATTTTTCGTGTGCAGTGGCAAAAATTTCATGTCTGCCGTCGGGGGCGGCTGCCACGCCCCCTCTGGCAATGTCTGCACGCGATGTTTAACGTCTGCTTTCCCGGATTCCCGGATTCCGAGGATCCCGAATCCTGGATCCTGTGGCCACCTCCTGAGTCCCAGACGATAGGCAAATGCAAACAAGAAACTTTTTCGGCCGTAACGAAACCAAACGAAACGGAGGAGAAACCGCCAGACGCCCCCCGTTTGCCCCCGTTTGCTCCCACCCATGGAAATCTGTGTCTGTGTGAGTCCGCCGCCTTCCACATCCACTTCCACATCCACTTCCACTTCCGCCTTTGCCAAGCACCGCCAATCATTGGCGTAAATTGAGCTCATTGTGGTCTAACACCATTACACCGGCCATGTACATACTGTGTATCCATGTGTGGGTACGGGGGGCCAGGACACCCCCCGGTGGGGGTCGACGCAGGCAGGCAGGCAGACACAGATAGATGGAGTTGCCAAATTCAACTGTGACTGCACTCAAAGAAATTATAATCATCAGCAAACGAAAAACCAAAATCAAAGCCAAATAACTTTTTAAAATAAAAAAAAAATTACATTTGTAGCTAATATTTTTTTTATAAATAGTTAAAAATGTAAACAACATGTTGATGACCTTAAAGTGGTTTACGAAATAATTTGATTGTAAAAACACTTGAAAATTAATGTTTTGGGTAAGCTTTAGAGTTTTTTCTGGCAATTTGTTTATGACCTCTAAAATTGTTTGTTTGCTTCTGAAAGTAGGCGGTAAAATGTTTAATAAAATCTTAAATACTATACATATATAGCATATAAATTATCCCGATATTTTGGTCAACTCAATTTAAATTTTTTTACCAAATTCTTTGAATTTTCAACAGCAATTTCCTTAAAGTTTTCACAATAACTAAACAAAAATTGAGACTTTAGCTATTAAAATGCAATTAAAAAGTTACAAAAGGTGGGTTAGCAAAATTCCTATTCATATTGCTTAAAATTGAAATTCAAAATAAAATAGATTTTCTCGCAGTGTCTGGTTTAGGCCAAGTCTGGCGGCGCCTGTGTGAAGTCGTTAAATGCGGCAAAGTAAAATAAATTGAGCCAAGTCATGTTTCGAGCATGAAATGCATTTTTATTGCAGCCGACGATGGGTGGTGGTGGATGGGAGGGGGAAATGTGGAATGCTATAAATGGGGTGTGCACAACAAGGGTAACCACCGAAATATATGAACTATTGAAATGCACAAGATATTGACTGCCGCCTAACGACCCTCGACCGTCGACTGTCGACTGGCGGCCTCTGAAGTTGCCGGCCATAAAGTTCATAAATTTACGAGGGCCCAAGTAGCAAGTTGCAAGTTGCCAGTTGCAAGTTGCTCGCTAAAAGTCCTTTGAGCGGCAGACAAACTTTCATCGAATGGAAATTATTATTTCATTTATCAGTTTTGCTCAAAGGTCCGGAGGCCCTCGATATCGGAGGGAGTTCCACAAGGAGTTGCTAACTGTGCTGGCTTACATCACAAATAATGTGACTAGAGTGCACTGATTGCAACGTTCTCAACATATTTATGGGCCTTTAATTTATACACATGAAAGTGGGAATAAATTTGGAAAAGTAGAGCCAAGTTTATAATTTACAGATGATTTATTTGTAATTTATTGAATGGCTGACTCTTTGATTTTTTTAAGCTTTTAGGAATTTTCTTAATTGTATCTCTAAAAATATTCAAAGAAAAAAATCTTAAGTTTTAATTTAGTAACTTAAACCTTTTGTTAGTTTAATACTTAATTTAATAATCAGTTTAATCAACGTTAGAGTCAAAAGTACCTTTTTCCTAGAACAGATTTATTAAAAGGGTTTTGCCTCCTCCTAGTTTTAAGTATTATAAGCAACATTCTCGTTTACTGGCTTTTGTGCCTTGAGCATTTTTATAATTACACCTCGACTGGCTAGCACTTAACTAAGTAATTCCCATTCAGTCCTGCAAACTATTTATTAATTCAACTCTTTATCTCTTCTTATCTCGTTGCAGGTGAGTTTCGCCGGCGAAGGAAAACTCTGGTTAGCAAAAGAGGGTGAGGAGGGGGATTTTCCGGGAATGGGAATGGGAAAGTTGGGAAAGCTGGCCACTAATTGCCCCCGTTGGCAGATCCCTCAGATGCCTCAATTCCAGACCGCATTCCCCCATTTTTTTCCACCCGCTGTGTGTAATGTAGCCAAGTCCATGTTTTCTCTGTTTTTCTGGTGGCTGGGTTCCCTTTTTTTCGGTCTGTTTTCGGCCCCCCTGCAGTTTCATAAATTTTAATGTAATATTTCCATGTTGTACAATTTGGATGGTAGGATGGTGAAAAAAAAAGCGCTTACAACGCCGAAAATTATGCTATAAAAATGCACTGCCACTAATTAGGCCAACAAACATGGCCAGCAAATAGCGCAAATAGCGCAAATAGCGGCAGCAGATGCGTTCTTAGAAATGTTTTCTTGGCCGCCTTTTGATGTTATTTTTATGTGGCCATATTTTCCTTTATTTTTTTGTATTATACACATTTTTGGTGGATCCTCAATGGGCGCCGCTCTTCGCGCGCCCCATTTCTGTTGTAAGTGTAATCATCGCACGATGAAAGCCGCTTACAATAATTGCCTCATTTTATCCGGACATCGTGTCCAGGGCTCCACACCCATTCCCTGTCCCAGGCCAGAGTGTCCGGAGTGGCAACTGCCAGGATGAGGGGCTTCTTTTTTCGCCTGCATTGAAGTCGCTACGTTTTGTGTCGATTTCCGGCTCTTCTTTGGCCTCCACGCTTTTATCCAAAAGTAATCGCAATTTCAAGGGGATTTGGGGGGAGGCAATTCAGCTTTTTATGGACTAAATGCAAATTGAATCAAGTTATTAGTGAGTTTCCAAGTGAATTAGCCAAGGCAAAAGGAAAGGCGAACAAGAGAACTGGAAGCTGTTAGCAGGTGAAACTGAAAAACAAAAAAACACAAACATTTTGTGGCTCTAAATACTAAAAATCTCTAAAAAAATGTTACTTTAAACTTTATTGTAATTGATTATTAATAATTTTGCAACCAGAATTTATTTATTTTAATTTGTATTTAGGTATTTTTTATTGTATTTAGGTATTTTTTATTGTTTAACTTCACATTTTTATTTGTTTGTAATCATTGAAATATTTAAAATTAATTGGCTATTTCTTGCACAATATATTTTCTTTGAACTCTTGATAAAAATAAAAATATTTGAACTGTATGTTAATGTAAATAATGTTTTCTTTTGATTAAAAAGATTTTTAAACAAAAAGAAAAGTTAAATTCAAAGAAAGCTATTTTTATTGATTGAACTTAAATAGTGAATAAATTAAACACAATTTTCCCATTACATTTTCTTTTTTCAACTTTTGCCACTCATTTCCGGTCAACTTTAAGCCACAATTTAAGGGTCTTTTTGTTTATTTGAAACTTTTTGCCCAAATAAAAGAGATTTCTTTCGTTTTGTTTGCTCTTTAGCATTTCTTTGCTTTCTTTTCCTTCTTTATTTTTTTTTTGCCTATTTTACCCGACTGAAATATTAATAAATAATTTTATTCTATGTAAATATTTAAGCGCCTGGTCAGTCATAAATGTTATTTATTGCCGCCTGGCCACACCCCTTTTTAAGGATATTTATACCGCTTGGCTTTGTTGTCCTGTCAATGTTGTTGTTTCTGCTGTGTGTGTGTTTGTGTGTGTTTGTGCTTTGTTTGTATTGTTGCCGCCTAGACGAGGGTCGAAAATGTTGAAAATGGGGAAAACTGAAACTTTTTGTTGCCGCCACCGATGCCGCTGTGTTGTGTGGTCATTTATGTCATTTCATATTTATTCAGCGGCCTTCTGCATAATTGGCAATCCTCTTGCTTAAAAAAAAAAGCTGAAAAGCTTTCAAAAACCACCAAAATAAAAATCGAGAAAGGGCCACCGAGTCGAGTTGTTAACCGACGTCACTTGGGATCCCCCTCCGAAGAGCAGATGGTAATAAAATTATAGCAACAAAAAATATCCAAATTTAAGCAGGCCTTTAAAAGCCGTTCGTCCGCTCCTCTTAAAAATAAATCTATGTAAATGCATTTAACGTGGTGGATGGTGGTTGGGGTGAAGTGCTGGGCGGATTAATTGAGTTGCCACTCGGCGGCGGTGGCAGTTGCTTCCTGAATATTGCAGTGGGACAGTGGTCCTGCTCCTTCTCCCTCCATGAACTCACATCACGCATACGCCATGTGGCACATGTACTCCCTCTGCCTTCTCCCTTCGCTCTCTCTCTTGGCCCTGCTATTGACTTGGCCCGAAAAGTAGCCAAGCCGAGAAACGAGAAACTTGAAACTGGCAAAGAGTTGAGTGAAGTTAAGTTGATCCCCGGGCATTTTGTGGCTTTTGCGGCCTCCCTTGGCCTAAGTATTTCAGTATTTCAGCACTTGTGCATATTTTATTGTATTTTAATTAACTAAATCTCCAGCAAACTCTGTCAACTTGCGGTCAGCAAAATGTGCGGACAGGCGAAACGCTTTTCCAATAGTTTGGCCAACAATTTAAATATTAAATTGAAACATGACGGAGTAAGAACTTAATTAAATAATGAGCTTATGAGAAGAACAAACTTTTAACAAAGAAAATTCCCAAAATAGAAAGAATAAATTGTTGTTAATGAATTTTAAATAGATTAAATAAAAATAAATTTTGGGTTACAAATGGGAATTCCTTATATATACATATAATAAAATCTATAATCCATGGTTTAGGAAACACACTTGTTTATGTCTTATAAACTAAAAAAAACTATTTTAAATATTTTTAAACCCTCCAAAATATCCTCTAAAATGAAATCTTGTAAATATTTAAATTTTTTCTGTGCTGGGAATGGGAGTTATCCCCAAAACTTGTTGACATTATCAACAAGACAAAGAAGCCAGCTCACCGCTTTTGGCCCAAAAGTGTTTGTCATTCCGCCTTTGTCTTTGGTGGCCGTGGCCGGGTGATAAATCTGCATTAAAACTTCATTCTCGGGGACGAGGGCAAACCGTGTTTGTGTGTCCGACAAAATTAAATGTCATGGTCTAAGGTCGTGTGGATATTCGCTGGATATTCGGATACGGATACGGAAAGGCAAAAGGCGAAAGGAAAAAAGTTTTTAAGCCACTGTCCCCACTGTCAGTGGCTTTTGCTTTGGCTAATTTATCAACAAATTGTTAAGTGCAGGCGACTGCAACTGGAAATAAAGCCCCGAAACTGCAACTTTTTCCTCGGCAACTCGGCAACTCGGCAGTGCCGACAGTGAAATCTCACTTTGACAAATTAAATATTGACCAGAGTGCAGAAAAATGTGTGGAGACCAAGTCGGGAGGGACTTTATCTATCTATCAGATGCTCCGGCTTTTTAGCCGGATAAATGCACTTAAATGGCTTTTGGCATTGCCTTTTTTTTCGGCCTACTCTCGAGACCGAGTCCAAGGAGCTCTGGGAAAACTGGCTTAAAGAGCCCCCATTTCCCTCCCCGCCACCCATTTTCCATTTTCCGATGGGCTTGAGGGGTCGCAGCTGCACGCAAATATTTGCCGCATTTTTTATGCGACCACAAAACAGTCGAAACAGAGCAAACCTTTTTATGCGATTTGCGTTTCGTCATAAATTTAACAGCAAGTAAATATTTGATTTGATTTTCGGTCCACAGCCAACCGACGATGGAGCCAGCAAATGGCATCAGTTGATTAAATGGCAATTTTCAGCTTTTCAATTTCGGTGATTTTCGTTTATGGATTTAATTGAACATTTTAAGGGGCGAAAAATATCTGCAGATTGTGTGATGTTTGTAGAGTTCCAATTTAATAGACATTTTGCATTTGAAAGGGGGAAAAAGTGGAAATTGGACATATAAACCGTAAATCGGCTTACGAACATAAATATAGAGCAATGTATGGTTTTTTTTTTAAAGATTTAAGTCAAGTTTTATCACTAAAAGTCATTGGAAACGATTCAAATTATTTTTATTAGATGTATTCATATGCAAATTTTAAATTAATAATTTAATTAACAATTCATTTAACAATTACCTAAATATATTCATTTTTAGTCAAATAAAACTTAATTTAACTGCACTGCATATATCCTTTGACTACATATTGAATAACACTATTAACTAATTACAAAAAATATAAGTTAACAAAACAAAAACATTTAATACTTACATATAACTAAAATCATTTTTAACCAATTTAAAATGTAAACAAAACGATTTTACACTCTAAACCTAATCACTGAGTATATTTTCTATGAGCTCTTTTTTTTGTGAAGTTTTCCTGTATAAATCCTGCATCCTGGAGGACACATTTTCCCCTGAAATGCTTTGTCACTGGCTGCTTAAAAACGGGTTTCACGATGATTTTTTCCGCTCCACTCCACTAATGGAAATAATTTGAAATTAGGAAAATTATGATGAGAGTTCGTCCTGTGCGCTGTGTGTCCTTTTATGTCTTAGCAACCGGAGGAGGCTTTCCACTCACACTCACACACATGTGACTAGCCGAGGAAAATGAGCATAAAACAAAGTTTATGTGCAACTTTTTGATTACAAATGCAAATTACAGCGTCGACTGAAGCTCAGAGCAATAAGAGCAAAGACAAAAAAAAAAGAAGGAACGAAGGAAAAAAAGCAGGAAAAGCGTGGCAGGAGCCGGAAAAACTTTTTCATATTGCAGCAGAAATTGCGTCAATGTTTGTTCGTTCGTTCGTTTGTTTGTTTGTTTTCCTGCTTATTTGTTCGTTTGTTCGCCTGTTTGTTTGTTTGTCTCTGTTTGCCCGCCGCCGTTTGACGCTCTTTTGGCAGTTCAGAGTTGACAAAACATTTCATTTGCAGGCAGTCCCCCCCACCCCCAAAAAAAAAAAAAAAGTGCGCAATCATAACTTTGCAGGGCGATCAGGTTGATTTGATTTTGGGAACAAAAAGTGTGTATATATTTAAATGTGATGACACGGGGAAATTTGGTAGGCTTTGATGTCTCCTTTGGGGGGAGCCGGAAAAACTTTATGTATAGTAGGTGAGAGAATGATTTCCTTTGAAGCAAGTGGATTACAGGTTTATTAAATCAAATTACCAAATTATATATATTCCATAGTATTTTAGAAAAGATATATATAAGTAAAAAGTCAGTTTTTTGTAAAATCAAATAAAATCTTAAGTATGTTAAATACCATCACAGTTACAAAATTTTTTTCCCAAATATAATTATAAACCCTCTACAAAGGCCTCATAAATTTTGAGCAAAAACACCCAAAATATTCAACTTCAATCTTAAATAATACTACTACAACATTTTCGTAGTTTTAAGTTACTTAAAGATGGTTTGGGCTTGGGCTTGGGCTTCAAATTACCCAACTAAAAACACAGAAATCCACTACAAAAGCGTCACTTAAAAGCAGCTTGGTCGTTGCAGTTTCATTGAAGTTTCCACTTCCACTGCCCGGCGATCCGATCAGATCGGGCATCAATTTCGTGCTGCGCCTGACAGCGGCTGTCGCTTATAAATTGCAGGGCCCGCAACAGCGACAAGGGATATGGCCATGGCCACTATAGCAACAACGGCGACAAGCGCTCTGACATTTAACATCCGGTTGGAAATTGTTCAACGCATTTCCGGTGCCCTCTGGCCTCTGGCCACCCACAGCCACCCACGACCACCCAGTTGGGCATCCCAGAAGACAGGCAGGACTTTTGGGTCCTCGACCAGCAATTAAACGCTTATCGAGAAGTTGGCCAAAAGCAGAGAAAAAGAGGAGCAGGAGATGGGGGGACAGAGTTGTCCCAGGGAGGAGGATGCAGTCGACAATGAGCTGCCTTGCATATAATTGAGGTTATGGCCCCCACCCGAACTTTTCCGGCTGCACAGAAAAACAGCATTGGCTCGCCGGCAAAAAGTTTTTACCTCGCACACAGAACGGAATAAGTTGAAATGTGTCCACCTGGCACACCTGGTTGTCTGTTTGGGTGTGTGTGTGCTCGCATATGCGGCAAATAACTGCAGACAAAAGCTGAAGAAATTAATTAGGGTCTCCTTCGCAACCTTCAGAGCCTTCACAACCATACCATACTACCATCATCACCATCATTATCGGGCAGGCAACCTGCATCAAAACTAGCAAAAGCGGATGTCACCCGTAAACAAGGCAACAAAACAAGGACGGATATAGTGGCCACAGAGAGAGACGGACAGCTTGCAGACGAGGGAGATAGTGAAAGGAGTCGGCAAACAAATCGAGTTGTTGGCATGGAAATTAATTGCTGCAAATTGAGTAATGATGTTGGCCGCCGCCGCCGCCGTCAAGTGTATCCCCAAAAAAAAAACTGAAAAGACGGCAAACGGAACAAACGACTTGAACTGCAATAATCACCAACGATTTATTTGAGCTTTCGGACGTTGTCTAGTCGAGAGTTATTCATTACGTAGATTTTTCGAAATATTTGAGTATAGAAAATCATTTAGAAGCTGTGTTAGAAATATCAAAAATGGGTCTTTTTATGGGAAACAGCTTTAAAAGTTTCTTTTTTATCATCATCTAAAGAAATAAAAATTATAGGATAAGTTTGTGCTTTTAAAATATAAAAATAAAATAAAAATTCAATAAAACTAGACCTATTTACAGAAACTAATAATTTTATTTCAAAAATTAAGACCCAGAGGCTAAGTTTTGTTTTGGTCAATTTTAATAGACACAGTCCAAAATGAAATGTTTGATTGGTAATACGTATACGCAATGTCGTTTATGAGTAAAATGGAAAAAAATAAAATAGTTGCTCAGCGTTGATGTCTGTTAGTTGTTCCTCATAAACATAATATGCAGTCAATGATATATCTTACGATTAAATTAACCATTAGATAATTTAAAAAGAACTTCCCTCGAATGTAAAAAAAAAATATTATTTAAATTCGACCGTGACAGGACTCGAACCTGCAATCTTCGGATCCGAAGTCCGACGCCTTATCCATTAGGCCACACGGTCGCCTGATTGACTGCGGATTAAGAGGCGAATAAGCCAAACGGGGGGGTGAGTGCGTGCGAGCGAGACGGCAAGTGCGGAATTGGAAAGAGACGGGGCGAACTAGAAGGCGAATAAGAAAGAGAGGGGGCGATGAATGTGTGGGGAGAACAAAGCCAGGCGCTAATTAAGCAACGCTCTAATGAACAACTGACGGAATGACAGAATGACGGAATGACAGAGTGACAGAATGGGGCACTGCAGCTGCTTCCTCTTCCTGTCTTCCTGACTCATGAGCACACAAAATACCGACAATAGAACACGTTCCATACGCAAGAAATGAGTGCTGAAATAAGTAAGGAGACAGAGACAGCGAGGAAAGAATAACTAGACGGCGGGGAAGTACATATAAAAAATGAAATGTCAAGGAAATGTGCAAAATGACTTGGAAACTCTTGTGTTTTTTTTTTGTTTTTTTGTTTTTTTGTTTTTGTGTTTTGTTGCTTTTGTCTCTGCCGCGAGCTAAAAAGGGAGGAGAGAAGCAGCAGCAGCGCAAAGAGAATATTTCCGGTTTGGAGGGTGAGTGAGCTTTCGTCGTGTGCCACGTCACAAGCCTAACAGCAGACTGTTAATGTTAATCTCTCCTTGGTAATTCTTTACCCTCTCCCAAGCTTTCTCCACACTCTCTCTCTCTCATAAAGCTTTTCTACGATCACTCGCTCATTTCTATTCTATTTATAGAACAGGGGGCTCTCTGAGTGCCTGGCGCTCTCATTGGGGCTTTGGCGCCCGCTGATCATCGGCCCATTAGCTCAGCTGGTTAGAGCGTCGTGCTAATAACGCGAAGGTCGCGGGTTCGATCCCCTCATGGGCCACTTCTAAAATTATTTTTTATTTAATTATTTATTTATTGCTTAAAAGTTCAAATTTAATATCAATGCTTTTCTCTTGTATAGGAAACTTATATTCATATTTTTTAGTTAAATATGGCTACTTATTTTCGTGATAAATTAAATGCACTGCTGGCCTTAAATATTTTATTAATTTATTTTGTAATTATCAGTTATAGTAAAAAATATTAGTGTGTCCCATACTTTCCATGTCAACATGCAAGCTTTATTTTTAACCTGCATTTAATACATTTTCGGTTTAATGTCCAATTTATTACTCATTCGCAGTGTTGGCTTTGCCCCAAACACACAAAAAGAGTCCTTACAAGTTAACAAGTACCAAAATGGCTTTGTGCAACGTATTTCAAAGTACCAGTGATATCTTGTAACTTATTTTAGCAATTGCACTCCTTTAGCCTTTATTTTGAACGATTGACCAATTATGGTCCTGCGAATCGCTTCACAATGGGAGCTCAATTCCGTGCACAATACATTCAGAACAGAGCAGTCGAACTCATCGGCCTCATCAGCATCCCCATCATAATCAGCAGCCTCATCATCGGAATCGGAATCGGATTCCGATTCGGAATCGGAATGATTGGCTGGGCCAGAGGCATCTTATTCATTCGTTTTTCTTTTATTTGGCTACATTTCATTTGATTCAATTCGATTCCATGCCATTTCCCCCCATCCATTCCCCCCTTCCGTAAACTGGAAAAAACCCTTCAATAGCTTCTCCTTTTTACCCTGCAATTCCCTTCAATTCATTCGACTCGATTCATGGCTACCAATTTGCAGGCGCCGTCGCCGACGCTCGAAAACAACATGAGCATATTTTCTTTGGCCCATAAAGAGGGGACAGGTCAGTGGTGGAAGGTCTGCCCTGTAAATGTTTTCATTTCCCATTTTCCATTGCCCCACCCCCTGTTTTTTTGGCAAACATTCAAAATGAAAAGTCGTTGGTTGAAAAAAAGCAAACCGAACCGAACTGAACCCCACGATAATGTGCATCAAATGAGCTGTGCGCACATTTAGCAGGCGTCGCCTTGGCTATTGAACTTTATTAGCCTTGTACTCGTCCTCGTCCTCGTCCTGGGAGCCCCCCCTCTTTGTCTGGCTGGTTTTGGTCTGCTGGTCCTGCTCCCCGTTCCCCGTTCCCCGTTCTCTAAAAAAGTAGAAAAGAAAAACAGCAAAGCAAAAAAATGGCAGCCGTAAACGTTTGAGAACGAACCTCAAAAGACTGCAAGGGCAGGGGGCAGTTTATCAAAAAGCTTAACTGAAACACGCTCGGACATTTGTCCTGGCCAAAATCCCATGGGGATTTTCACACAAACGACCACAAAATGCTCTAATATATGGGCAGTTCTTTCACAAGATACAAATCAGCATAGATGCGAATTAATTTCCCTGTCACACACAAGTAATTTCACTTGTCTCCTGTCACTTGCTATAAGTAATTGTTTTAATACTTGTAATTAAGATAAGTAGGAAACTGTATTGAGTTGGTCAAGGTTATAAGATAGTTAACCTTATTTTTAGGATTTTTTTGTTACTTTGAATATGTGTTTTTTTTTTTTAAAGGAAATATTAAGATTTACTGTATAAACTGGCTGTGAAAAATAATTAGGTTAACAGTTATTTAACATATTTTATTTTACTATTTAAAAAATGTAGTTAGTTTTTAAAAGATGTTGTAATTATTTTTTTGAATATATATGTTTAAATATTGATAAACATTTTTTTGAATATTTTTTATGAAGTATTTCCTTTAAATTCAAAGTAATTTTCAGGTATATCTTTAAATGTGAACAAGATTCTTGAATCAGGTCAACGTTTCTGGTTTCAGAGAGTATATATGTATAAGTACGCTGCATAAATCAATTGACCAATTGCATATGCCCTTTCTGGAGGGCTAAAAAGAAAAAAAGGAAAAACAATATATGGCAGGAGACACACACTCGCACTTATGGACACTAACAAATCATGGCTGGTCGTGCATGTTTCATGTCCACTTAGCCAAGAAGACGACATAACGACAAAGTCGGCCGTTGGTCTACTCCCACACCCACACCCACTCCCACATCCACCACATAACTCCAGATCCTGTTTCAGCTGGAAGCAACGCCCCCCGCCAAACGGTCCACAGTTTTTGCTGCCACTGGCACTGAATTACGCTTAAATTATGGTAATTTATTTTACCCCAAAGAGCGATCTAACAGGGCCATGACGACAACGACAACGACTACGACAACGTGGACATGGCCCCTGGCTCCTGGTTTCTGGTCCCTGGTCTTTGGTCCCTGGTCCCTGGTCCCTGGTCCCCATTGGACATTAGACCCGATGTCTGATGGCCCATAGCCACTGGCCAGTGGCCAGTTTCAGTTTTAGTTCCAGTTCCAGCCCACTGTTACAGCCGTTATCGTTGGCCAGAATAGTTCTTGATTTTTTGTTGTTTTTGTTTTACAACCCACAACCCACTGGTCTTAACTTCTTCTTGCCCTCTCTAACAAAAAACAACTCAATTATGTTTTAACTTTGTCACATGTTTAATTTTCATTTCACATACTCCACAATTTGCTTAGTTATTTTACTGCAGCATTATTCACTTATTTTGAGTGCATTTGCTATTTTTTGTTAACAAACTTTCCACATTAATGGTCTAAAGTGCTTCTCTTGTTGTTTTGAATTTGTTGCAAGTTATTAACTTTATAAACTTCACTAAATATATTGTACATTCTCAATAGTTTCCACAGTATTAATAACTTTCTGTTGAAATGTTATAAAATATATTCGCAAAGTTTAGGCCACAATAAACTTGGTTATTGAAAATAAATGATTTTTACAATATTCCCAATTTAAGTTGGTTTATTTTAAGCCTTTTGGCTTATCCTCCATTAACTTTATGCTTGAGAGAATCATTTTCACATTAAGCCAACTTTTTGTTCCCAAGAATTTATTAATGTGCCAGAAAAGTGCTCAATTATAACCAAGTTACACAAACAGAATTTTTCCCCTTATTAATTTATAATTTTCTTAGGAAAATTTCGCCCATCGTTGGGTTGTGGCAAATGTAAACAGAAGTGGTCGACAGGGGGTGGTGCATGGTGGGTGGTGCCTTGGGTGGCAGTTGAGATTTCGAGGAAAACGAAAGAAAGGCTATGAAGTGGCGACTGGACTGAAAGTCGCCGCCTGCCATTGACGCCTCGTCAGCTCCTTGATTTATGCGACTTCATTTCTGACCCCCAACCCCCAACCCCACCCGATAAATGAGCGTGAAAAGTAAAAAGTAAAAAAAAGAAAAAACCCCTGCTAAATCCGCCCTGGGATTTCCCACAGCCGGGGGGCAATTAAAACACAAAAATGCATTCGTATGCGCTCACGAAACAAATGCGATGGAATTTTTCCAGTGGCTGCCGGGGAATTGTGCAGGCGGAGGGGGGCAATCGGGTTGAATGACGAGTCCGGAGTCCAGAGCCAGGAGTCCATAGTCAAAGCACTCAGGGAAAATATCCACATGAAATTAAAATCAAAAATTTCTTTGATTTTTTAAGGCAGGTTTTGTACATTTTTCTCTTAGGAAGAGTTGAGGATTCTTAAGAAATAATTGTATTATTTAAGTACATTTAGTTTGTTTAAAAAAGAAACCAAAATATTTGCATTGTTTGCCTACAGTTTATATTTTTAAACACTTACAAATTGGTTTATAGTTAATTGATTTTGAATAATTTTATCAGATAAAGCGGTATAATCTTTTAATATTAGCATCCTTAAATAAGTTCTTTAAATCCTTATTAAAATTTTCATAATTATATTTTTGTGGATTTTTTAAACTAAATGTTTGTAATTTTATAAATTTACTGCGCTTTGTACACTCATAGTTTCCTACTGATCACAAGAACCCCAAAGGACTTGGAAGCGTTTTTTTCACAGTGTCCTGTTTCCTTTTGAACCGCTTTTGCTTCGATTTCTGCCAGTGTAGTCCGTTCATTCCGGGATGGATTAACATGTTGGCCGCACGGGGCTCATTAAGTGCGTCGTTGACGTTTGTCGTCGTCCTTAGTCCTGCGTCCTTCGTCCTTCGTCACTGGCTCCAACCAATGAGCGAGTGTGCCCCAGTGGCTGCCCGTAGGAGGGATGGGGGAGGGGCTTGGGAGGGGCTTAGGAGGGGCTTAAGAGGGGGCGGTTTTAAGCGCTGGGACTGCGGCTATGTGTGCTTAGAGCGCACATCAAATAACAAATTAACGACGACGATGACGACGATGACGCCACAGGAGCCGCAATCATTTTTACTTGTTTCCTTTTTGATTTGTTTCCGCTTTCCTTGTTTTCCTCATTTCATTTTTTTGTGCCCTTTCCCTTCTTCCCATTCTTCATCCGGAAAAGCAGGCAAATATTTGCACTCGCTGAATGAATGATTTGAATGAATAACTCAGTTCGACTAATGATGAGTGCGGTTAACGTATCGAGAATTGCTCTGCATGGTTAAGGGCTCCGGAAAATGGGAAATGGGGGGAAATTAATGATACGGATTTATGGTATTATAAAAGGTCTAAAGTATTTAAATGGTGGTGATTTCGATTTTTTAATCAGCTAAGTGTATAAACACATATTTAAATGCTGCAAGAAAAACACTTTTAGTGTGCCTATATATTTTATATAAATAGTTTATTGCATTTTTTAAGGAACATAATTTATGGGTTATATTTTTATATATTTTTTACTAACAGTCTGAAAGTGCAAATAGTAGAAATACACTCGTTGCTCCCACTTGAGACATTGCACTCCGCTTCCGATTCCTATTCCTATTCCTATTCCTATTCCCATTCCCATTTCGATAATGGCCCAGTGCTTATGGCAATTGATAATTAGATTTGTGTGGCCTCCATCATCCCGGGGAGGACATAACCGAACCGATGAGTCTGAATGGCTCCGAATACAAATCGACAGGTCCTCCTCCACAATAATTCCACATGGAGCGTGACAAAGTCGCCCAACCACTAACTCTCAGTGGGAATCCACCCCAAGCCACAGTCCACAGTCCCAATCCTGCCCTGATCCAGATGCCAGGCTCCTCCTGCCAGCAGGGTCCTTCGTCCTGCGTCGTCCTTTTGCTTACGACTCATTTGCGTTTGGCGCCCGTAAAGCAATTATGACCCAATTGGTTTGGCTTTGGTTTGCATTTCCCTTCAATTCACGCCCCTTTCCCCAGTTTTCCCACTCTGCCCACTTTTCCCACTCCTTGTCATGTGTTTAACCTGATTTGTGCCCAACTGTCATGCCCGCTATGTCCACTGAAAGAAATTGGAATAACTATCAAATCACAGAACATGTTTTTGAAACTTTTTTTAACATTGTCAATTTTTGATTTAAATCATTTTATTTATTTATTTTGTACACTGCTTATATGACTATTTTTAAACTGCTGCTGGGCTTTTGGCTGATTTAATCATTTTATCCTAAGTGACTTTATATTAAATACAATTAAAGTTAACTTATTTAAAAATATATCGCTTGCAGGGCTTTACTTTCTTACGTGATTTTATTGGTTTGTTTTTATGCACTCATAATCATTAACTTAAATAACACATTCCTATTCAAGTTCAAAACAAATAATTACAAATATACAAATAATTTAAATATCAATAGATGGGTTGATATAATAATTTGAAATAATTTGAATAATAATAATAATTTGAAATAATTTGTTTATTTTCAGTTCTTAGGTTTTTTAGGTTTTTACTTAAAAAGTTTATTCCTGTTTTTTTAAAGCGCTTGCTTTTTTTTTTAAATCAGGGCAGAAATCAGAGAAACAGGACGCTTCTTTGAGGTCCTTTTTTCCTTTTTTTCTGCCAGTGTAAACATGCAGCAACATACATGCATGCATATGTGTGTGTAACTGGCCATGGACGTGCCCTGATAACAAGGAGTGGGGGGAAGGACTTGGACTGGGGAAGGGATGCCACTGCGAATGCGGGTGAATCTCGCATCCACCTCCATCTCAGTTTCCGGTCGTCCTCCTGCTCCTTCAGCTCCTCCTCCTTCGCTTTGTGCATCATGCAATGAAATTATCACTTTCAATTGCAATTGCCACACACTCGCCAGTTCAGTGGATGAGATGAGGTGAGGTGAAGGTGCAGGTGCAGGCAGGTGAGCTGAGGGGTGAAGTGAAGTTTCTGTGCTGGATTGAAGAGGCTTTGGGCAGGTGTTGAGTGCACGTATCTCAGGTATGGCCGCTTTTATGTCTGCACGTGTGCTGCATCCCATCCCATCCCACTCACTCCAACTGACTCATCCCATTCCTCTTCCTCTCCAGGCTGTTCCTAAAATCCTCATAGATTCCCAAAATGTTTTTATTGGCTTGTGAGTGAGCTATAAAAATATCTTATATTTATATCGTCACTGTCACAGATTACGGTTGTCTTGCTGTCGAAAACCAAAGAGATATGAAAACTTTTATTGAGGTATCAGATACAAACATCTTAAAGAGCTCTTCACAAATTTTAATATGGAATAACATGGGTTAGAAAATATATATTTTACATATGCATTGAAAAACCAGAGAAACAAGCACAATATATTCTTGAATCTTAAAAGTATTTTGGTAGGAACTTCAAGATGTTTTTTTAATAATGTTTATCATTAATGTTTAAATCAAGGAAATAAACAAATTTAAAATGTTTTATTGTTGTGTAAAATGTGAAGTATACACAAAAATATATTCCATAGTGTTTGATACATAAGTACAATTTAAGATCTAAATATTATGTTTATAGTTTGCTTAAATTCATTGAACCCTCATCAGGATTTGCTTAAAACGTGAAATTTTAATCGCATATAAGTGCCACAAAAGTCTCCTTTAAAATCAGTGAAAAAAATATTTAAAAGAAAATTTAAACAATGTTTATGTTGCCTTTAAAAGGTGAAGTTAATGTTCTTACATTTTAATTTAAGGTATGTGCCAGCTAAATGATTTTAAATCACTGGAACGTGCCTTTGAGTATGCTGCCAAAAGCCTTGAAAAAGTGTTTTGAAACCTGCGGATGGGATAAGTCGAGTCGGGAACACTCCGATGCCGAAACCCAAACCGAATCCGGATCTGAATCATGCTCGAATCCCAGTTCCCTGTTCAAATTGGAGTCTCTGTTTAATTTTTAGACCGTCTCGCAGTGTGCGCCATTTGCATTGCATACTTTTGTGCGTTGCGTTGCCTTCATTTCGCCTTCATTTTGCCTTCATTTTGCCTTCATTTAATTGCAACGCTGTCGCAGACGACGGAGGAATCGTAGATGAGTTGAGATGAGATGAAATGGGGGTTCCCCAAGTTTCGGAGGGAGCCCGAGGGCAGGGATGGGGCTGTCCTTTTGTGTGACAAACCAACTGTGGACTGCCTGCTGTTGACTGAAAGATATATGATGCCAAGCTCAAAAGGCGAAATTCGCTGCTCTTTTTAGGGACACTTTCCCCCATCCTTTCCGCTTACATATACATACATATATTTGTTTTGTCTCTGTGTGTGTGTGCCTTTTTGTGAAAATTAAATTCTTTGCTCTTTGCTCCGCTTCCATTTGTTGTTGTTGTTTTTCCCCGCCTTGTTTTTTGTGGATTTCCATTTAACTAAGTTCTTAATCAGGCAGCCCCCTTGACAAGTGTCACTGGCAGGACATTATATGAACGGGGGGAGGGGGCAGGGGGTAGGGCACCCCACGGGGCGCTGACCCATTAAGAAATATGTGCAAATGGGGCAAACATGCATAGAATTTCGAGACAGCCAAGGAAATTTAAAAACGGACAAAAGTTGAGTGGGAAAGTATGCATTTTAGCACCTACAGTAGATGGGTTTTTATTACAAGTAAACTTGTGAAAAGGACACATTTTACAGCTAGAAGGAACTGAGCATACTTATTCTTGAGAACTATAAGAGCTACGGGTTAGGGAATCAATATGTAGATCTGTTTTTACAAACTTATTATCTTTTATAAACTATAATACTTAAATAAATAATATATCAAGCATGAATAAAAGCTTTTTAAAAAGGTGCCTTAATATGTGTATCCTTTTTATACTTTTACCACTTTCACTTTTTACTTTACTTTACTTTTACCACTTTTTGCCACACTTTCCAGAGATAAATTTAATGAATATAATAAATTCCTGCATATAAATTGAGAATATAAAGCCCATTTGTAATGTTGTAATGCTGCAACCTAATTAATGGTCCCATTTTTACCAGCTGCATTTTAAGAAACTCTCGTTTAATTGGCGCCCAGCTATAATTTTTACGCTGGCCAACTAATTTCAATTTCAATTGTTTAACTTTGCTCACTTTCTCCGCTAGTCACCCCCTCTCGTGCTGTCCCGCTTCCTCTGAGCTGATGCTGTCTCTTTCTCTGTGGCAGCCTAGTTTCTGGTTTTCTGTGTATTGTTGTTGTTTGCCGCCTTGTTTTGCATATTGCATTGTGGTGCGCCTCCCCTGCCCCTTCCCCCTGCCCCCCACTTTTTGATGCCCTTTGGGCTTTTAATGAGCTGCAGGAGCAGGAGCAGGAATAGGAATAGTTATTCTCGTTTTTTCTTGGCTTTGTTGTTGGTAGCCTGGCCTTGCGCCTATTTTTTTTAGAACTTGGCAAGGAGGAGGCGACCCTTGTCGCATTTTTTATGCTTTGGCGGCTCATTAGCGGGTCACCGTCCCCTAGGGCCACTAGGACTACCTCCTCCGTCCTCCCTTTCCACTTCCATTTGATCCTATTTTCATATTCTCTCCCCTTTATATTTTTATTTTTAGATTTTCCCTTAGTCATCTTTGGCAATGGGAAATTTTGTATCTTGTCCGCAATGCTGACAAAAGCAAAAGTGTTGAACAGGAAAGCAAAACTCTCACATGCCCATCCTATCCCCGTCTCACTCTATTTGCCTATCCCCGTCTCTTTCGCTCGCTGTGTGTGTGTGTGTGTGTGTGTGTGTCTTGTCGCTGATGGCGCAAAAACTGTCAGATGATTATCGAAACTGGGGAACGCCTTTTGTCAACTTTATAAACGAGCTCATCTCGGCATGACGAAAGACTTGGACGCAGGCACGTCCATATCACTGAGCTGGGATATCACCCAGCACCCAGCACCCAGCACCCAAAAACCACACACAGAAACACACGCACGTCTTGAGGAGCAGTGGTTCCATGTCCTGGCCAAAATGTGGGGAAATCTGCTGACAGACCAGTAAAAATTTAAAATAAATGTGCATATAATGAAATGGGGTTTTTAAACATTTCCTTAAACTAATCCCACTTAATTACATGTATTTTTCCTTTATCTTCAATGGGTTTTAGATCTTGTGACACATTTTTTAACGTTTTTAAGACACACAAGATTTACGGATGTCATCTGGGTTTTTTTTAAATATGCAAACGCATTATTCAGCTACTTCTCTAGTGTTTCATAAAATTGCTGGCTTATTTTTATATTTATAATACTATTAAATAATATTTATAAACAACAACTTATAAAACTTAACATATTTTCTTTATTTTTATTTCAGGTAAGGACTATTTAAAATAATTGGATAAAGCAACCCTTTCAATATTTTGAAGTATAATGTAAGTTAGCTAAAGTCTCCTATGAAAATTGTACTACAAAAGTAAGATATGACCTTTTTTCATATTGATAAAGTTTAACATATATCTGTTTTTTTTTTGCTTATCATAAAGAAAAAAAAAAAACAAAAACTCTTGCTAGCCCAAAAAAAAAACTATACATAATTTTTTGTGGGATATAAAGTTATAAAAGTGAAAGCTTGTTTTTGAGTCTTTTAAATCCGTTTTTTTTATTTTTAAATTTGCGTCTTAAATTGCAATATAAAATATAAATGAAAGATATCAGTTTTGTATATATATTTTGTTATGGATTTTAAAATGTAATACGAAGTGTGTGTAAAATTAGCTGACTTGTATAAATTTGTGTTAGTATTCAGTTTTTGTGTCACGGTGTGTTGTTGGCTCTGAACCCTTGCGTCCTGATCCTGCCGCCTGCCGTGTCCTTTGCACACTTTGCCCCGTTTCTGTTTGACTTGTTGGTGGCGTTCTTTTCTTGGCTTTCCTTAGTCCCCCCCCTCCCCCTTCCTCTTCTCACCCCCTTTTCTAACCCCTTTTAGCCACCCCTGCTGCCCCGAGGGGGATGGCTGCTGTTAATTGGCTGCCACAATTTGACTTTTTGTCGCCTATCGGGCAAACAGAATCAGCTGGGAAGCTCCAGGGGACATCATCATTTGCCCAACCCATCTTGGCCACGTTTTCCTCGCCTTCCGTCGTCGTCGGCGTCGTCGTGTGCGTGACTATCGAGCTGTGCGGCAGTTTTGCATGGGAAATTGAAAATTTTCACTTGCTGTTTGTCTAGCCAAAAGCGGATCCCTTATCCCGTATCCCGAATCCCGAATCCCTACTCACAAAAAGGCGAAGAAAATTAGAAAGTTCAGACAGAAGGGTGCTGCTCCTGTTTTTCCGCTTTTGCTTTTGCGTTTGCGTCACTCATACGCCATGTGGGCGCGGGCAAACAAATTTCTAATGCGATTTCCTTGGTGCAATTTTAACAAATTTGTGAAGAGTGAAGAGTGAGGAGCTGAGCTGAGCTGCCACTGGGGCTGTGCCTTTATGATTTGATTTTTCGCTTTGTGCCCCAGCTGCAATTCCCATTCTCCCCTATGCACACACACTCGTTTATAACATATATATGTTACGTACAGCATGGTGGCATTATAAACTTATCATAAAATAAAGTTAGCAGCTATTCAAACCGCAAATTTTTGCAACGACGCGTTATTAAATCACCAGGTGTGGGAATATGTGTGCACACACACGACTCTGGAGTGTGTGTGTGTGTGGGGAAACTTAACAAAAGCAAAAATATTGAAAAAGGAAAAAGGGATAAAGGAAAGCACACACACTGACACACACACACGTGTGGCCAAAATGCAGGCAGCTGCACAAAATGGCTGCGACGAAACGAAAAATGGGAACAAGCAGAACGAAAAGTCAATTTGCTGCTGGGAAGGAAGAAGGAAAGAGGAAGGAAAAGAAAAGAAAAGAATGGGGAATACCCTTTTAAAGAAGGTTCTTAAATATTATTTGTAAACACCCAAGAAATTTGTGTAAATTAAAAGGACAAACAAAGGATGTTTCATCCTGTTTGGACTTTAAATTTATTTAATATATAAAAACATACTACTTAAAAAGAGGGTTTTATGGAATATCATTTAAATTATCATTTTCCGTTTTTAAAGAATGAATTTAAGTCTCTTTGATTTTCTGTGGAATTAATTAAGAACTTGTTAATAAAGTCAATATTAAGTGGGTATAGCTAAAACTTCATTTTCAGTCATTTATCTTTTTAAGTAATTATAAACTGATACCTAAAATGTTTTTTTAAAATAGAGTTAAGGGTAACCCTTATTTTTCAGGTCTCATTGATTTTCCGTGGAATTTATTAAAAAATTGTAAAAAAAAGTCTATATTGAGAGGGTAAAGTTTAAACTTCATTTTCAGGCATTTATCTTTTTAAGTATTTATAAACTGAGAACCTTAAATGTTATTAAAAATAGAGTTTAGGGTAACCCTTATTTTCAGTACAAAATATTACATGAAATTAGCCCGCAAACATTTTCCTGCGTCGCCCATAAAAGTATGAAAGAAATTAATACAGTCTAGTTTGGAGCATGAAAAGATCGGTGGGGGATACTCGTATATGCTTCTTTGTTCAGGGTATATATAGTACAAAGGTATAAAAGTGGGTGGTAATTTAAGGGGTGAAGGTGGGTGGTAAGGGTAAGCGGCGTTGTCAAGCCAAAAAGCAGCAGCGTTGACATTTTCTCAACTTAATTAATTTTGCTGCTACCCCGGCTAATACGCACGCATATATATGTATGTGAATTATATATACCTATGTGTGTGTGTGTGTGTGTGCTCCCTTTGACTTTGGCACTTTGTTTAGTTTTGGCTCCCATTTTGGCGCTTGATTAAATTTCCAACGCGAATAAATTTTCCATTAAATTGAAAACAACGTGGCAATAAATTAATTCAGCTTGAGACTGTCAAACGATTTCAATTACGCACCGAATTGAGTCGATGATCGAGGGCATGATTTATGGCCCGGATTTGCGGGTCCTTGGCATTGACTTTATAAGGACTTTATTAGTAAATAAAATGCCGGTGAAATATAAACAGGGAAAGAGGTTAACAGGGGTGAAGCTGGAGGCAGGAGGCTGAAGGCCTGAGGCCTCCGGGCATTGCCCATTGTGCCGGGTCCTTGGTCCTTTATGTTTGCTCCTTCGGCCTTTCTCCGGCACTCAAGTGCTCCGTCCCTGTGCACTTGGCCCTCCTCCTCCTTCTTTCCTTCCTCCCTTCAGCATTATGCAAATCGCAATCCGGAGCACAAAAGAGTCGGCGGCCCAGCAGCATCTGGAATGTCGATGCACAACAGCAACACTCTGACTCTGCAGCAGCAGCAGCAGCAGCTATAGCAACGACTTAAGTGGATTACAGCGGCAACTTGTTGGCTGGCTGTGGATGGGTAAAAGGATCCGGAGATCCCCGGGTTCAGTGTTCAATAAACACACCCCGAGAAGCCACCACAGGATAACCAGCCACCAGGATAACCAGCAGGACTCGGGCAGGCACTCAGGGAAATAACGTTCCAAAGTCGGCACAAGTTCATCTAAGTTAAAATCCGACAACATACAAAATAATTAGTAATAAACTTTTTCGAATCTGGAAATAAAGTTATTATAGAATTATAGATTTTAGTAGGTTATTTTTTAAAAGAGTATTACTTGCCAATAATCGTAATTAATATGTTTCTTTATTGTTTAATATAAATCATTATCAAAAAACATATTTTTGCGGCAGTGATTCCTATTTTAGTGAAGAGCCTCGAGGAGTTGTTCCGTCGCGACGGAGGACGACTCCATCTCCATCTCCAGCTCCATCTGCACTTCCCACTTGCAGCTCATCTGTCTCAGCTCAGTGGGCTCTTTAGGGCTTATGGATTTTCCATTTAGCACCGGGGCAGGCGAGTATCCGAACCCGAATCCCCGGATTTGGCCGCTTCTCCTCCGTTTGGCTGCCAAGCACTCATCGATGTGGGTGTATGTGGCGTATACGCAATGTGTAATGGATAAGTGGGTGATGGCGGGTGAGATGTGCAGTTTGGAGAGTCCTTGCCAGAGAGACAGCAATTAGCCGACAAAAGAATGCTGAAGAGGACCAAAGAAGCAGAAGAGGATGGAGAAGCCCCTCGGAGCTGGTCACATAATTTAAAACTCTCGCCCAACTGCAATTTAAACTTTGCTTGCTGGGAGCTTCGCTTACAACGCGTCGCCAGCTCAGAAATTGTTTTCATTCCACGTCCACGTCCAAGTCCTCCTCCTCCTTGTCCTCTTTGCGTGTCTGCACTTTTTAGCAGTTATGCAGTTGCCTAGCAAATAATAACTTCCGCCTTGGCTGCTTTGACTAAGAAACGAAATGATTACAAAACAAGACCAGAGCCCAGTAACTGTGCATTTTATTGCTTAAAGGGAAATTTACATGAAACTGAAGCTGGGGCAAACTTTATTGCCAGGGAAACTTTGTTCGGGAAAAGTGCACCCGCCGCCGCCGCCGGCTGATAGTTATCCTTATGTACTGCTAATAAGTACAACAAATAGCAGGGCAACGCAGAACAGCGACATAAATAAATAACATTCATTTTCCGCCCTCGTCACCCCTAACCCCCTTGGGCACTCGAGGGTTAAGCGAGCGAGCGAGCAACAAGGCCCAAAACGAAAACCCCGCCCACTTGATAGTTTTCCCAACCGAATCCCAAGCCCACTCATTGCCAGTCGATGGAGCGCGAGCGACTGGAGAGTCCTCCACAACTTTCCTCAAGTTGATCGAAAAATAAAGGACGAACATGTTGTATGTAGTGGAACTACCCGAAACTTTGTTTTCCACGATCTCTCAACTATCATCGGATGGTGAAACTCTTTCGATTGCATTTTATTTAGAGGGTATATAATGAATCACTTGTGTTCTGTTGTTAAAGAAAACCATGCTGGTATTAAATATGTTTATAAAAACCTTTTCATTGGAAAGTTTATTCGCAAACATGTCTTTAAACAAGCTTAATTTGTTGCACAAATATTGATTTTTAGGAAATTGATACATGTTTGTTCTATTTATGTATTTTTATTATTTTTATATTTTTATTATTTATTATTATTATTTTTATTTATGTATTTTTATACAACTCAAGTGCTTCTTTACCTTATGATTTATGATGCTTACAGTTGTGATGACATTGGTTAAAGCTTTTGACAGTTTTAAAATAGTTAAAAGTAATGAAACATAAGAATAGCAGATATTTAAAGAGATTTTCTGGAACACTAGAGTTGCTATTTTATTGAAGACTTCACATATTTCATTAAATAACAAAAAAACATGGAGAACAAAGCTGAAACTCAAAGCAAACTTAAACTCCAACATTGATATCCAATTAAATTCGTGTGTGTATTCAACGTGAATAAGATTCACCGATTATGTTAACAAACAAAGCATTAACCCTTGACCCTTAACCCTTGACCCTTGCCCGGTTTGCATCGGTATATCTGATATCGTTTAGTTTTGCGAATGGCTGGCTAACCTTTGACCCCCGGAAACTACTCATGTGAGTAGTGGCAGGCGCCTTTCAGCAGTTTCAATGGACAGCTCAGCAATTTGGAGATGGGGAGTCTGAGCAGAGCAGCAGCTGCTGCCCCACCGCCACTTTGCGTGCCCCTCCAGCCATTAGATTAACTCAATCGCAGTGACCACTCCCACACTTGAACCCCCACACCCAAACCCACATCCACAGCCACCACCACCACCCGCTGAGTGCCATGCATTTTTCATGACCCGCCAGGAGCTCAGCTGCTCAACTGAATTAACGAAATCAATCATCATCATTATGCCTGCCTGGGACAGGTGCCATACAGAGAGAAATTTATTAAATTATATTAAAGCAATGAAGAAAAAAAGTTATATTTACATTTTAATGATTTCACTTTAAATTTGAATAACATAAAAATGTGTTTATAAAAATATTTAACTCATTAAGGTATAGAATTTGAGCTTTTAACTGTATCAGATTGTTTATAATATTTATTATTTATATTTTATTTAAATTTTCTAATAATTTAAATACTTTTTTCAAGAACAATACAAACAAAATAGGTTTTCATAGATTTTTCCCAATAAGTAAAAAGTAGTTAAAATATTAAACCGTATTTTGAAATATCATTCAATTATTTAACATGAAAATCATCAAGAAGCACAAGAACCGTCCGAAAACCAACTCAAATCCATGCAGATTTCTTGAAGTTTTTACGTACATAGAGTGCTGAGTGTCAGTGAATGGTATCCCATTTAGATGATCCATTTAGGTGATTAATTCTCTCCGTGCACGATTGTCCAGCGAACAGCGCCACATGCCGGAGCTCTCACGCAGCGAAATAAAAATAAAATGAAAACGAAAATAAAAATGAAAATAAAAATAAAAAACAAGCGAGGGCCAAGAAATGCGATGGCCATACATCATTCGATTGTTCGGGGCCAGCAATTTGTAACCTAATTGAATGCGTAAGCGTCGGGGGCTAAAATCACGCATACGCCCCATTAAACCGCCTTCAATACGCGTTTCAATTTCAATTTCAGTTTCGACTTTTTGCAGACTTTTTTAATTATGGGCTGCAGTCGGAAACTCTTTGGCAGCTTTTCTTTTGTCGCTGCTTTTCCTAGCACACATGCCACGCCCCCTGCCTCCTCTACGCCCCCTACGCCCACGCTTGGCTCTTTATGTGAAGTTTTTAATTAACTGCCTTACAAAGATTTTCCTTCTTCCGGTATTTTTTTTTTTTTATTTGTGTTGCCTGCTTTTTTTTGTTTTTGTGATTCGTTGCTGGCCCGGAGCCTGTTCTGGCCACAAATTGACATTTTTTCCAGGGGAGGGGACGGGATGGGATACCTTTTAGCCAAAAGTCCCCCCCCTCTTTTTTTCCAATTTTTTTGTGCCACTTTTTTGTAGTTAGCTGACGGAATTTAATAAGCCAGAAATGCGCCAGCCGAACCGAAATAAATTTGAAAAATCAGCAAACCCGCGACGCTCGCTAATTAAAGTTGCCCTCAGTGTCTAGATTTTTTTTTTTTATTTATACACTAAATGAAAACTAGCTGAAGAATTGTAAAAATTTGTTATTTGTATCAAAAGCTGTAAACAAAAAAAAAACATTTGTTGCAAGGAATCAATTTAAATTAACCAACTTTGTGTGCCTATATTAATTTATATTTTTTCTCGCAGTAATAAAATGCACTTAATAAATATGTTTAATTATTATAATAGCTTATGAACATATTTCATTTTTAATAAATATTTTTTAGCTTACAAAAATTTTTTTTTAAATAATGTATAAATGAAAATATCTAAATTAAGTAGCTTATTTTAATCCGAGTGTAAAAGCATATGGCTGGGCACGCCCCCAGGCCACCACGCCCCCTTTGGCTAATGACAAATGGTTGTCAGTTTGTCACTTTGTCAGTTGGCCGCTGCAACAACTGCAGACAAAAAGAGAGCCACGTTTTTTTGTGCACCTATTTTGGCCAAAACGGCGAAAGGACCAAAAGGGCAAACTGTGGATTTTCCTGGGGACTGGGACAAGTTTTCGAAATGAATTGGAAGTAATGAATGAATGAATGAAGGAATGAGTGAGTGAGTGAGTGGGACAGAGGCAGAGGCAGAGGCAGAGGCAGCAGCTGCTCGTTCGCCTGTGCAATTAACTGTGAAAATGCTGTCACAATATTTAAAAGTTTTAATTGTTTGTTCAATTGCAATTGCAATTGCAATTTCAAACTGGCGCCAAACTTTGCACTTTTGTTGTTTTAAACTTGTTCAGCGACTCTCGCTCTCTGATGTGTCGCCTGCCTTTGCTCCTCTTTCTCTGATTTCTTTTTTTCTGCACAAAAAAGGACAAAAACAAAATATAATTTAACATGAATATATATCGCATTTCATGGAGTCATACATCACGCGGCAGTGGAGGGTTAAGCCAAGGGGGAGGGGCAGCAGGGAAGGGGGCGTGGCTGGCCGGCGGGCAAGTGACAGCACTAACATAAACCACAATAATATCCAAAGTCATGAAGGAAGTAACCAAGTGTGAATTTTCGGTTTATGCCTTGCGAACGAACCCAAGCGTTGAAGCGGCGCTGCTGTTGCTTTTGCTGCTGTTTTTTATACTCTTCCTGCACCCCGCTTTTCCCCCACATTTTCCCCGCTTTTCCGCTTTCCCCTTGGGCGCTGCTCGTTGGTGTGGCTTGTTCTCCTTCCTGTTGTCGGCGGGTCAAATGGGTTGGGTCCGGATTTATAGCTTCACTTGGCCACACTGGTGGAGTCCCTCTAGTTTGCTACAAAAACTTGATAATTTTAAACACTCCTTAATACACATACCAAATGTGGTTAAAGAAAGCGATGTTTTACTTTTTTTAAAACATTTAAAATTATATTTTAAAAATTATATAACTTAATTTTAAGTTCATGTTCTTGTATTAAACGCTGAAGAATTTTTACAAGAATTTATTTCTTTTTTCGATTGTTAAATTTAAGTTCATTTAAATATTCTTATGCTATAGATCAAAATAAATATTTAAATAATAAATAAATAGGGAAAAAATTAAAATATTCAAGATTATGCTGCTGTTTTTTTTGTATTCTTATAAGACAAATTAAATTAAAATGTTTTTCGATTGTTCTTTACATTTTAAAAGCATTTTCCAAGGCAGCGTACAGTGGGCCCCATTGTGGCTTGATTTTTGTGTTTTCTGTACTTTGTATTTTTTTTTTTGCCGACGCCACTGGCCGCTTGGCTGGGCAACCCCCCTTGCAGTTGTTTTATTTGCGCTTCCGTTTCGCGGACAGTTTGCTTTGGTGTTTTTACTTCATTTTTGCCCAGCTCTTTGCACCCCGTATCTAACTGTCTCTCTTACTCTGCTTTTTTTTTGTGTTGCTTGCTATTTTATTTTATTTTTTTTTTTTCTGCGCTTACAACAGAAAAATGTTGCAACAAAACATTTACGACGTCATCGTTTCACAATTTTCCCCGCTGCTCACTTTCTCGCTGTCCTAGAATCGTTGTTTTCTGTTGCTGTTGCTGTTTCTGTTTGTGTGTTGTGTGTCTTGAAATAAAAATTGTTGTTGCCGCTCTCGTTCTTCATGTTTGGTGTACAAGGTCCACCTACGCCCAAACAAAAAAAAAGAAGGAAACACACAAAAAATAACAGTGGCGAAACAAAAAATAAACAAAAAAAAAGAGAAGACAGAGCCAAACCTTGTGTCATTTATCATGCATTTCCACTTTTGGCTTCCGTCGACCGGGACGTGGCCCGCACAGACAAATGTACAGCGACAGGCGGACGGACAAAGGAACGGACAAGCGGACGGACAGACGGACGGACAGTGGTCAGACAGCGGAGTAGAGTTGCGGGTTAGGCGGTGGGCGGTGATGGCAGCTAACGAACTTGGGCTGTTTAGGTACCCTGGATGCAGGGAATGACTACAACATATGCAGTACTTTATTTCAACTTTAAAACAATAATTTTAGAAATTCTTCAATTATTTTAAAATATATTTATTAAGTTATTTAGAGACACAAAAGTGTAGGAAAGTGTGACAGAAAGCTTTTACCAATTTTTTCAATGTTAAAATTAAATGACAATATTTCCAATATAAAAAATATTTTTGAAAATGTAATAAAACTGATTATAATCACGTGTATCTTTTACTACTGATAATATCGATTAGCTTTGGCTTTTGTGTGGTTATTTTTTGTTAAGGTTTTTTAGATTTCTTTGTTATATTTGATCTTTTTTTATTTGATATTACCCAAAACGATTTAATGTACTGCTTAACGCACAAAGTGGCACCAAAACTGCTTCCCTTACCACATGAAGGCCAACCGGAAGCACTGCTTGCTGAATATTCTCTCTGCTGTTTGAATTAACCCAAAGAAGTAGGCAATATTTTTATAAGAAAAGGATAAAGGAAATTAATTTTTAAAATAAGTGAAATAAAAAGCCTTTGCAGCTTAGCTAAATTGTTGTACTTAAAATGTTGACCTAGCAAATTAAAACAATATTTGAGAGTACAAAAACCATTTAAATTATAATTATAATATTTAATTTATAATAGTGACTAAAAATTAAACATTTAAAGTTCTCCTGTTTGAACACATTTGTGTTATGTGATACATTTAAAAAAAAAAAGCAAAACGTGTGCTTAATACAAAATAGAAATTTTTGTTGGTAGGCTAAAATTTATACGCCGTTTATCCAGTGTGGTGTTCACAACATTTTCGATGGATGCGGCCTAACATTGTTGAAGCCCACACACACATTTCAGTGTCGACTCGTTTTACCTTACGTTTCCCTCTTTGTCGCAGTTTTTGGGGGCCGCATGCGTTCATTTAGCCGTGGCTGTAGAAGAATTGGGAACAAATGAAACGAGGCAAAAACCATAGACAGACTACCAATTTATGCGTTTCGATTTGACGGTCATTCTCTTCTCCCAAAACTAGCCAACCCCGAAAATTTCCATTTCATGCAAAAAATAGCAGGAATATTTAAGCAGAGTTTCCAAATTAATCAAAAAGAACGAGCGAACGAACGTTAAATTCATTTCCTCCACGGCTAAGCAACATTTTCCGCTTGTGACCATCGCCCCCCGTAAAAAAAAGGAAGTTGCCAAGTCATTTGCGAAATTTGAATATGGAAATGTTGCGAGTGGACGGCGGCCAGCAATGGAAAATTATGAAAAAGTTCTTCAAATTGTTTGATATTGAAACGCGGCAAGTATTTTTCACCCACTGGAGGGCAATTGATTAAGGGGTCTCGGAAAGTGGAGGGAGGAGGGGCCTGACTGTGATGGAGTGACTGCTCCAGGTGGGCTGACTGGGATGAGTTGACGATTTCCCAGGTCCTTGAAAGACATGACTTGAAAGGCGAACGAAATTTCCCGCCTTCTCCTGAATTTTATGGGGTGCTGTTAAATGATTTTTATTATTTACAAATGATGAACTGATAACTTGGCTCGTGCGCCAATCAAAATGTGAATTTTGATTAAATATGTTGAAGAGCTTTTTCTTTGCTCTGGTTTTGAAAGTGCTTATAGTTTAAAAGTAGTTTTTCCATTGAGTATTTAGTGTTTGGCGTTAAAATTAATGGATGATTTTGTGTTTAACTGAAAAACATAAACATCTCAATTTTAAATAATATTTAGAATATTAAAAACATTACTTAGTCTTTTTGTATACTTTGCTGAGTGCAGTTTTATTAAGATTAATATCAATATTCCTTTTCAAGGGTCATGTTTTTGTTGTGTAGTGTAATCTTCATCTTAAACTCCCACTCGTGCCTGAGATTCTCGTTGATCACTTCCACGAATCCCTCTCCAGCATCTCCAGTCGCAGGACACGTTTCGACAACGCCTCCGAAATCTGATTACTTATTCATACATATGTTTTTATTTAAATTTTGTTATACACATACCTATTTTCCTTTCTTGCTGAACTCGCAGCTGGTGTTTTGGCCGAAATGATGAAGTTGGGCTGGGTTTTCCCACAGACGCCGCTGATCACATGGGGGATTCGAGATTCGAGTTGCAAGTTGCGAGCTGTGAGCTTTGACTTCTTTTGCCAAACAAATGCGACGCCATTTGGTCTCCATCTCCGTCTCAACTTTCCCACTTCCCATTTCTCTCTGCGACTCTGTGACGCATCGGGACCGCAATGAACTTGAGCCAGCTGTCAATGTGATAAATAAACTTGGCTTGCCAAAAGGTTCTAGGTTCCAGCCCCCTGGAACTGGCTCTGCTGCAACATATAAATAATAATCAGGCAGCGGCTGTCTCAGCTGTCTCGCCACAGTGCGTGTGGCAAGTGTAGGGCTGCTTAGTCACAGTTGAAGCACACACAGAAATAAGCAGCAAGTAAAATACAAATACAAAATTCCTACCAAGTATCTCTTTAAACTTGTATAAATTCATAAAAATATACTAACAGTGTGGGGATTTTTAAACGGATTTCTACGTTACAACTTGGGTAAAATAAATATCTAAGACCACAACTTTTTATCCCTATTTTTTTATAAAAAGCAGGTCCTTTGAAGTTCTCTTCTGTAAACATAAGAAGGGTACTCATAGCCAAACAGTACAAATTCAAATTTAAAATACAAAATGTTCCAATTTTCCCACCTTATTTTATACATATTAACTCAAAATATTTGTTTTTTTCTCTAAATACTTTGCAGCAACTTTGTGGCATTGATGAGCAACAGGATGATGCTGGCACTGCCCGTGCTGACCCTAGCGGTCCTCGCCAGCTGCGGCTACACCGTGGACGCCTACTCCAGTACGTATACGTGATATTGGGGGCGGCGGAGGCTTTCGAAGGATTGTGTCCCACTATTTCCCCTTGGAAAGCCTCCACCGCCCCCCCGTAGCCCTTTGTTGTGTTGTGTAAACAGTAATCCCGAGATGAGCACCGATCCGTGGTGATCGGATCGGTGGTGAACGTTTCATGCCTTCATCAACCCCCTCCATCATTGACATTTCGAAGCCAGAGAGGAGAGAGAAACCCCCGATTATGTGCAGGCTTATAATTTGTTTTTTCCTTTTTTTCCGTATGATTTTGACCTCCACTCCACTCCAAACACACACACACCGAAACCCGTAACCCGAAATCCGTTATCCGTAATCCGTAATCCGCAATCCGCAATCCGCCATCCGCAACCCGTAATCTTATCGCATTTCCCGCGGGCGAAGAGTACGGCCGTGGATGCGGGGACATTGGCTGCCTGCCCACCGAGGAGTGCGTCATCACCAGCGACTCGTGCAGCTATAACCAGCGGGATGGCAAGGACTGCGGCAACTATCCCACCTGCAAGCGGCGATCCGGCGGAGGCGGCGGCGGAGGTGGAGCCACCAGCCACAACAGCAGCCCCAACCTGGCCGCCAATCCCTCGGCCAATCCGTCAGGTATTTAGCTTGGAATCCCCCACTTGATTACTCATTGTGCGCTTCCCTGGGAGAGTTGTCCAGGTGGCAGATTGGCATCGTGTTTGGCGATTTTCGCGATTTTGACGATTTTGTTTCCCCAAAACGAGTTATGAATTCCGATTTTCGATTTTGATTACGACGATTTGCGGCTAAGTCAGGTTTTTTGAGGGGAAAGAATGCTGATCTTCGGGCCCCGAAGATTCCAATATCCTTGCAGAGACGAGATCTTTTTAGTCAGGGAACGAGATCAAGTCCTATTTTTATTAAACACTACTTAGAGAGTTTTATTGTCCGTTTGTTTGTATTTGAATACTGTTAAAATCCTAAGTAAAGCAGCACCCGTTTTCCTACTTTCTCTTTTTTTTAAATTACACATAAGGTAAAATTTCATTTTAAAAATACATATGAGTACCTCAACATAAGTTCTAAAACGAGGAAAATACCTATTTTGAATACCTTCTCATAGAAATCTATATAGCTTTTACACATGTAAACGCAAGTGTAGTTTTTTCGTAATAACACAACTTTTAGGAAGTGAAAAAATAAATTAAAAATAAAATACAGTGCCATTTATGATCTAGGAAACTCTGCAAGGTTATTAAAAAATTACTCCAAATTCACGAATTACTTTTGTGTTCCTTAAATGTTTGGCCTTAAGTATTTGTTTAGTTTTGTGATCGTTTTCATCTTTATATGTACTATATATATGCTATAAAACCGAATATAATATGTTGTATGGCGATCTAACACACACAAACACACACACCCACACATGCACACCCACACCAACACACTGATAGCTTCTGCTGACTCAATCAACTCAACACTCAATCAATCAATCAATCAATCACTCGCTCGCTCGCTCATTCATCGCCTCATTCGCTCAAGGCTTCCAACTTTTCGACCGCTAAACAACCCACCCACCTGCCCACCTTTCGCCCTCTGCCGCCCACTTCTGCATGTTTTTGGAAGAGAAAGCACAGAGAAAGTAAAGAGTTGAATAAATATCAGTACTAATTTAACGTAAGATCAAAGCCAGTACTTTTCACTTATTTAGAAGGTTTCAAAATAAGCAATCTACGAACATTTTATTAACTACTTAAGGGCACTAAGTGCAACATTTAAATTGATTTATTCACGCTTTAATTTCACAATTCTATAGCATAAAATATTTATATGCAACATACAGTCCAACTTTTTTGTATGTATGTTTATGCAGGTACGAGGTTTTTTATAAAAACATACTTAAAATCAAAACACAGTCTTTTAATTTGTGCCTTCAAAAGTGTTTTTTGAATAAAAGAAAAATATTGTTAACAGTGTTTAAAAAGAATGTAGATAAATATAAATTAAAACACAAATGTCAGTTATTTTACAAGTATTTGGGCTTTTGAAAGATTTAAAAAAAGCAATTAAATGGGCCAAGCTGCCTTTAAACAATTATAAGATAAATTATAAAATTCAGCTTAATTCTGGCTAAGAAACATGAGAAGTTTAACAGTTTTCTAACCTTATAATTTAGGATCTTTTCCATTTCTCTGTGCTGAGCGGCAAAGAGGGGCAAATGGGTGGAGCAGGCTGGGCAGGATCATGGCCAAGACTAACGCTCTAACAATCTAACTCGCTCTCTCTTCCCCGCGTGCCATCAAAACCAAAAAAAAAAAAAAAAAACTAACCACTAACAGGATCAAGTTTGGGCCAAGGACCCGAGAACAACATCTTTGCACCCGCCTCATCGAATCCCACGCTTAACACCTACACGTACAACAACCATCAGCAGCAGCAGAGCGGCGATTCCGCGTCTTCGGGTGGCGTGAACGGAAACGGAAACGGACACGGCGGTGGCCCCGGAAACGGACACGGAAATGGGGAGCGTGACAATGGGAATGGGAACGGGAACAATGCGGGGGCGGCGGGCGCCTCCTCGACGGGCGTGATCGATCCGCACTACGTGTTCGGGGCCCAGCACCGCATGCCCGTCATACCCAACATGCCCATCTTCCCGTACAACTCGCCCACGTCGGCGCCCTCGTTCCAGCAGTTCCCCCAACCCAATCATCCAGGCAGCGTCCTCAATCCCGGCTACCCGATGCACGGCCTGCAGCCGGTGAATCCGTACAATCCGCCCTTCGTCTTCGGCCAGCTGCCGTTCTACGGTGGCGGCGGACCCACCGGCACTGGTGGTCCGCCCGGTGGCGTGGGAGGCGGCGGTGGCGGCGGTGGAGGCGTCGGCGGCGGCGTCGGACTGCCCAGCTCGACGCTGGGCATCCTCGGCGGCGGCGGCGGCGGCCTGGCGCCGTACGGCAGCAACTACCAGGGCTACCAGAGTCAGCACTCCAACGCGAACATGTACAACAAGCCGCCGCCGCAGTACCAGAATCAGAACCAACAGAATCCCTACAACCGGCGCACCCAGGCTCATCCCTCGGCAGCCGGCAGTCTGGGCGAGATTGGGATCGGAGTCCTGCTAACTGGCCTCATCCTGGCCCTCGTGCGCACGTAATAAGCTGAAGCTGCAGCAGCAGGATCATCATCAGCAGATAACGCAGACGCCTCCTCTGGAAAATTGTCCCTTTTTTTTTATTTGATCAAAGAACTCATCACGAAATGAGCCCATTTTCACATAAGAATTTAACTAACAACAAATTAGGTACAGGGACTTCGATTTTAAATTGGTTTTATTCTTTAAATAAAACGACAAATAAAAGATAAAATAAATACCATACTTTTTCAGATAATAAAAGGAATGTATGGCAAAAATATGGTAAAAAACATTATCCAAACTGATAGCATTTGAAAGATGATTCTTTAATTAAAAATTAAGTGAAAATGGGAACTCACCTGATAGTTTTTCTTTTGTTTTAGGTTTTTATTATTAGTTTTTTTTACCTTCCTTTGATTTTCTCACCTTTTTTGAAATATTTTGTTTGCGTAGGCTTAAGAAAAGTATGAAAAATGTAAAAGCAGCAACAGTGGCAGTTAAAGTAGCAACTAAAAATATTTATTGACTCAAGAGTTAGCCAACCAGCCAGTAAAAAACTTAACAAAACATTAAGTCACAAATGAAAGTACTTAATCTCAAAAATGTTGAACTTACTTTGGTTGTAAAACCCTTTGTCTCATTTGTATCAGATTCTAAGAGCTAGAAAACTTTAAGTTATTCTAATAACTGCAAAGGAAATTTATCCTTCACATTTTTCAGTAGATGTTTGCATATTTCATTGTTATTAGAAAACAATATAATCACCAACGTAATGATAACATTTCCTAGTTATCCACAGCATTTCTAACGTTTTATTATAAGGCTTTTTCGCTTTCTCTTCGCCAGTATTTTGGCATTTTTTGCTCGCCAGCCTTTGCTGTCTGAGCCACACTGCGTATACGTAATTTCAATTTAATACTGTGCAGGATAGCCAGTGAGTGTAGTAGTGTGTAGTGTGTGTGTGAGCTAGTTCATTTGTGTAGTTGTGTGTGTGTTTTGACCATCAGTCAAGGGTAACTGGTCGCCGCCCCCTGGGAGTGCTCTTTTTTGCAGCTCAATTAAATTGGAATTTAATTTCGGGCTTAGACAGGCAGGCAGCTTTTTGGTCGGTCGGTCCTCCCTCAAGTCCGCCGCACACACAGATACACACACACACAAAGGAAGCAGCACACAGATACAGATACACATGGCTGGTTGGGCAACTTTGATGTTAATTTCATTTTTGTTGATGTTACGAATTTGCGGTCAGACGATGGATCCTGCCACTGCCACAGCCACTGCTGCTGCAGTCAGATACGGATTCAGATACAGATACAGAGATACTTAGATGGATAGTGTTGTAGATACAAGAGATACAAGCATGTCAATCAAAATGCATAATGAGCTACATTGAGGAAGAGAGCGGCAGTGCACCAAGTGCGCTGCGAGTAAATCAAATTCTTTTTTTTGTACGACTACGAATATGAATAAATAATCACTGAAGCAGAAGTTAAAAATGGCATTTTAAACACACAAACACAAATAAAAACGAATTAAGCTAGCCTAAGGTGTTTGAAACTAATCTAAACTAAAACTAAAACTAATAAACTAAGTTGTAAGTGCTGCAGAGGCCCCAGAAACTGTCACAAAAATGCATTTACATTGCTAACCAACTGCCAGAAAGCCAAAAAACAAATGTAAGCAAATTGTTAAGCATTTCAACACACACAAACACACACACTTAACAAGGTCCCAGAAATTCAAAACTGCCCAAGATGTTTGTATAATTGCCGATGATAACGATGATTTTGTCGCTGTAAATTCCGGATAAAAAGGAAGCATATTTACTCCGTCCGTTTGTATTTGCACACACTTGATTTGGGACACCCAACTAATGCTAACTTCATTTGCAATCTCTGAACCGGAACGGAACCATGTAAACAGTACGACCAGTATTAACCAAACTGAAATCATTTTATCGAGATAAGATACAGACACAGATACAGATACTTGTACCCCCCAGATACAAAACATACTAAACATACCCCACATCTCGACCCATACTCACCAAGGCGAGGGAATTAACGAGCAAACAATAAGTATTCGAGTATTTACTAATCAAAACCACTTACTAAACAGTTGTACATAGCATTAAATATATATTATATGATATATGTGTATGTGAATGCGAGGTGTGGACAGAGATATATTTAATATACTACAGCGAAGACTTAACTTAGGATAATAAGACTCCGGGCGGACAAACTCAAAGTTGTGTAGATTTAAATCGGTACAGTTATTAATCGAAATCAAAACGTAAGCTAAGTTCATTATGCTGTCATTTTTTACTTACACTCCTAATTTGTGTTTTCTGTTTTTGTGCTTTTTGTTTATTTATTTCTATATATATTTCGTATCGTTTCGACTTTCGACTTTCCTGCTTTTGTGGCTAACCAACCAACTGCTTGCACTGCTTCGCTGCTCTGCTCTGCCCTGCTCTGCTTCCGGACTGCTTCCGGACTGCTTGCCGTGCTGCAGAGACGAGCCATAACGCATACGCCCCGAATGCCCCCAGTGCCCCGCTGCCGGATGCGGATGCGAGCGGTGGTGCTGGCTACGGCGGTGCTGCGAGCGGTGGCAACGGAGGAGGCGGAGGCGGAGGCGGATACGGTGGTGGCTTCTCGGCTGGCGGCCACTCCCTATACCCAAGTCTACCCAACTCAAACGGCGGTGGTGGCGGTGGTGGTGCAGCGCCCTATAATCCATATGCTGGTGGTGCTGGTGGCAATGGTGGCTACAACCCCTACAACGGCGGCTATCAACCCCAGGCACCCGGCGGCGGGGGCTACCAGCCCGCAGCTCCTGGCGGCTACCAACCCAGACCTGGCTACACGCCACCCGCCCCTGGCTACGAAGGTGGTGGTGGCGGCGCTCAAAAACCCAAGGACAAAGAGGGCGGCTTCTTCTCCAACTTCTTCTCGAATCCGGCGGTGAGTCAAGCGGTGTCCGGTATCATTGCAGGCCAGATAGCCAAGCAACTGCAGGGCGGTGGAGCCGGAGGAGGAGGAGGCGGTGGCCAGCAAGCTGGTGGCTATCAGCCCAGCGGCGGCTATGGTGGCGGTGGATCAATGGCAGGAGGCAGTGGAGGCGGCGGCGGCGGCGGTGGTGCCAGCAATCTACTGGGAGGTCTCCTGGGCTCCGTTTTATCTGGCGGAGGAGCCAATGCAGGCGGACAAGGAGCTGGCGGTGGTGCAGGCAGCTTTTTGGGCAGCCTGCTGAGCGGTGGAAATGCCAACCGAGGCAACCAGGGAGGAGGAGGCGGTGGCGGCGGCGGTGGACTGGGCGACATCTTCAGCTCAAAGAACTTTGGCGGTCTCTTCAGCGAGAACCCCTCATCCAGGGGCGGCGGATCATCGGATGGCTACTCATCCTCAAACGGCGGGGCCAAGAGCTACCCAACCCAGGCACCGGGCAACTACTACGGCTAAGGAGTAGCACCACCATTACCGCGGAGTGGAGCACACCACTCCCCATTAAAAACACACCCTTTCTTTTCGTTCTTTGGCAATGTAATCAAATGGAGAACTTTCAACGAAATTAACTGAAACAATATTGAAATATATAAGCATATTATACGTAACTACTAAAGACGATTATACAAATACAATACATATATACAAACAAGCATATATACCCGATAATTGAGAGAGCTGTCACATGCGTAGAGTCCCCCCTCCCCCCAAAATAAAATAGAAACAAAACAAGACAACAAACCCCCATTCGGAGTTCATTTGTAAATAGAGAAATAACTGAAATTTGAATTGAACAAAATAATATACGTAAGAATTGAAAGCCAAGTGAAGGATTTATTTAATTGGGGTATTTGAGGTGGGGAATAACATTACAGTTGGAGTCTAAGTATTGATAAGTAAGTACATACATAGAAGTCATTTTATAAACTAGTTATTATTATGTTTTGTATTGTTTTTATGCAAATAACTATCAAAATCACCTATCCCTCTGCAGGAATATGTTAAAAACTGTGTGTAATCCCCACAAATAAATATAAGGTGTAAATAGCTGAAGGAAAAATCTACCAAAATAACTCAGATCTTAATCAACGTGATCATAACTTTTTAAGAGGCTGTTGACTGAAGGGAAGCGGATTTGCAGCCCGAAAAGTTGCCCGAGTTTCCCGGCAAAGTTTCATTCGGTTCGGTTGGCCCTCGTTTCACCTGTCCGTCCGTCCATCCGCTCACCTGTCTCGCACTTCACACACTCTCCTGCACTTGGCAGTATGTAGGGTGCAGTGTGTGTGTGGCACTGTATGTGGACCACCCATCGCCGCTCCGGCAAACATTTTGTTGCCTTTGTTGCACGAGATGTTGCTGCTGCACTGCAACAATATATTATGCGCTAAGCTGCTCAACTATGCAGCCAGGGCGATGGTGGGGGATGGCCATTTGGCTTTGGCTTTGCCTCTGTCGCTGGTTAACCGACTACCGTTTTGTAATTTATTTAAGTAATAAAATAAATATACGTACGTTGCGCACCTGCCCTGCCCGGCTGGAGGACCAGGGACCATGGAGAGGAGCACCGAGGAGGACCGAGGAGTGGAAATGGAAAATACCAGACCCAGACCATGTGCGATGTGCACGTGGATGTGTGCATGTGGATGCGCTCGCCTCGCCTCGCCGGTGGGTTTGTTGTCAAGCGAAAGTGCGCTTCAAGTGCACGAAGCACCCACTTGGCCAAAGTGAATTTAGTGTCAAGTGCAGGAAAATGTGAAAAGCAGCTGCGAGTTAGTTTTTCATATTTAAGCAGCACTTCACCCAACAGCAACAACAACAAAAACAACAACGTTGGTAGCGGCTCATCACCCTGGTCGGTTGCCCATGCAAAATTGGAAAATATTATTATCTTAAATGCCCAATATTCAAGCAGTTTATCTTTAGCTGAATTTTTAAAAACTTTTATGTTCATCTATTTCATCAAACACCAATTAAATATGGATGCTTTACAGGAGAAAAATCACATTTTTTGTAACATACTTTTCTGCTGCAGTTAATTTTATTAATTAAAATCAAAACAAATGTTGTCAAGCAATCATTCTGATATTTCTTTGATATTTCCTGGATTTGGGGCACCAGGCGAACAGAAACCATAGTAGGCGGCAAACGATCAGAACGTTTTTGGTACCTGAAAAACCGTTGCATACTTTTGGGCGGGCATCGTTGGCGAGGTGGTCCATTTTGTTGGTCAAATTGAGGGATTTCTGGATTTGGGGTACCAGGCGAACAGAAATAGTAGCAGGCGGAAATAATTATAAAATACCTCAAAAATACAACAAAATACCTCTAAATTAGAATTTTATAAATAAAAATCTAATTTATTCTAAATAAAAATTATTATAAAAAAAAACTTTTGCATATTTTTGGGCGGTCATAGTTGGCGAGGTGGTCTATTTTCTGGGTCAAATTAAGCTATTTCTGGATTTGGAGTACCAGGCGAACAGAAATAGTAGCAGGCGGAAATTAAACAGAATGTTTGTACTACCGAATAAACCGTTGCATACTTTTGGGGGGTCATCGTTGGCGAGGTGGTCCATTTCGTTGGTCAAATTAAGAGATTTTTGGATTTGGAGTACCAGGCGAACAGAAACCGTAGCAGGCGGCAAACGATCAGAACGTTTTTGGTACCTGAAAAACCGTTGCATACTTTTGGGCGGGCATCGTTGGCGAGGTGGTCCATTTTGTTGGCCCAATTTAGCTATTTCTGGATTTAGAGCACCAGGCGAACAGAAACAGCAGCAGGTGGAAAATGATCAAAATGTTTCTACTCCCGGAAAAACGCTGCATACTTTTGGGCGGTCATATTTGGCGAGGTGGTCCATTTTCTTGGTCAAATTGAGGGATTTCTGGATTTGGGGTACCAGGCGAACAGAAACAGAAATAGGTTGATATGGAACTTATTTTGGATTATTAGTCAGCCCAAAAGTATGCTACACTTTTTTAAAGAATTGAAAACAACATTTGCATTTATTTAACATTATTTATTTAACATTTGCTTAACATTTATTTAACATTATTTACTTAACATTTTCCTAACAATTTCCTTACATTTGCTTAACATTTATTTAACATTAATTACTTAACATTTACCTAACATTTGCCTAACATTTCATTAACATTTATTTACCATAATTTACTTAACATTTTCCTAACATTTGCTTAACATTTATTTAACATTATTTACTTAACATTTTCCTAACATTTTCCTTACATTTATTTAACATTTATTTAACATTTACTTAACATTTTCCTTACATTTTTTTTACATTTGTTAAATATTTATTTAACATTATTTACTTAACATTTTCTTTACATTTGCATATATTTTTTTTTACATTATTTACTTTACATTTTCCAAACTTTTTCCAAACCAAATTTGCAAATTCGGGCTAAAAAAAAATATTCCATGTTTGAATGCCAATCGATAGACAATCTTTCTACGAGTTCAACGAGGTATGACACTCCATGTTTTGGCTAAGGAATCCTTGTAAATTTCGAAAAAATATCCTTTCAGTAGGAAGCGTAATCTTAATTGACCTTTAAGTATGCTGCAGCTACATACATATATTTCGCAGCGACCAGAAAATATTTACAGCCTTAAAGATGCAGCAAAATTTAAACTTTTAGATGCATTTAAATCTAGCGCTTTCATCGGCTGCCTTAAAGTATTTAGCCATTCGAAAACATTTGCAGCATAAAAGGTTTATATTTAGATTTTATTATTATTTATTAGAAACCATTTTTGCAGCGTTAAAGTTTATGAAAATGTATCCCACCCTGTTATTTTGTGCATACAAAAAAAAAGGACAATGATTTGAACTACGAAAAACAAATAACAAAAACCCAAAGAAAATGATCTATCTAGTTGGCCACGTGGAGTGATTCACATCGCCCTGCCGGACTGATTTCGTCTCACATCCATTTCCAAACGTTCCGAGCCGGTGATCAATCGAGCTCAGATCAATATTTTTTTTATAATTTTGGCCAGAGACGAACAGGAACGCACGCTACATGGAGGAGTATTCGCGTGAGCCCTGTCCCCATCGCGTCGTCGACGACGCAGGCGGCGCCTTTGCCATGGGCTGCATCGGAGGCGGTCTCTTCCAGGGACTCAAGGGGTTCCGCAATGCGCCGGCGGGCTTTGGACGCAGGTTCGCCGGAGCATTGGCCGCCGTGAAGACCCGAGCCCCGCTGACCGGGGGCAACTTTGCCGTCTGGGGCTGCGTATTCAGCATGGCGGACTGCACCCTGGTGGCTCTGCGGCAGAAGGAGGATCCCTGGAACTCGATCATGAGCGGTGCGATTGCGGGGGGCATTCTCTCCTCACGCAAGGGAGTGGCCGCCATGGCGGGCAGTGCCATCCTGGGGGGCCTCTTGCTCTCGATGATCGAGGGCGTGGGCATTGTGTTCACCCGCCTCTCGGCGGATCAGTTCCGCAATCCCGAACCGGAGTTGGTTGACTTTGACGCAATGGCCACCAATTCCAGTGGCCAGTCTTCACCAGACTTTGGATTCCCCGGCGTGCAACGCCACTAGCTAAATTTATGTTTTATTTCTGTGAATTATGTTATCCGAAATTTGTGACAATACATATGAATTATAAGTGTACATTTTTCGGGGTTTTAATTAATGTATTTGATTGGTTTTCTACTTTAAAATTTCCAGCAGAGGTAGGTAATAAAAAACATACACAATCATCACCCACTTTACTTACCTTAATAACTAAATAATATCTTTTACAACTAACTTAATATAATAAATTAAATAAATTGAATTTTTATATGATCAAATTTTAAGCGTAAACATTTAAGTAGCTTAAAAGGACTCTAGATTAGATACTAAGAGAGACAGTAAATGGTACCTGCACCACTGTGCACCACCCACAAAACAGCAAGTGGGTGGTGGGCAGATCGAGGACCAGGTCTTTAGCTGAGCTCCTGCTCCTGCTCTGGTTCCTAGTTTGGGGGTGGTCCTTCAGGGCGAAACAATGATGCGCCGCATTTAGAAGCCTTTCGCTCTCGGTGCAACCCCGGCCCCTTAACCCTGCCACTGCCACTGCCACACGGAGTGGAGCGGAGCGGAGCTCGTTCCACAGCGGATGTCGTTGACTTTTCAAGTCGCATTAGAAGCGACACGGCGGCGTCGTCATCGCGGTGGGTGGGTGGTTCAATGGTGGTGGGGCATAAAAATACATGTAAGAGGCTTTCAGCTTATTGTTTGGCACTGTCGCGTTTTTATGATTGCACGCAAGGCTCTCCTGGCTATCCCGCTTTTGCCGCTTTTCTCGCTTTACCCACTGCCTCACTGCGTCTGGCTTTTGGCCCTTGTCTCGGCTTAATTTTATTGATATTACACGTACTTGAAGTCGACGACCAGGTCGAAAACAGGCTCCGCCTGTCATCCCCACACCCAATCCCATTTCCATTTCCATTCGCATTCCCATCGTCTGGCTATTAATTTTTACGGCTTACGACTCACGGCAGAATGGCAGCGGGCCCGCAGTTGATCAATTTTTTATATCTATTGGCACTTACTTGCCGCGATATATTATATATTTATGCAGCGCCCTGCTTGTGCAAATCCAATTACGGTTTCATAATCAAGAATCAAGAATCAAGACTCAAGGCAAGTGTTTTCACTCTTTTTTTATGGGCCCTCACTAAAAAACATTGTTAACTTCAACTGGATATCTTAAATACTGTCTTTTTAAACCATTTCATATATTAAGTCATACCCATACCGAATATGATTTGTTACTATTAAAGCACTTAAAAACAAACACTCATTTACTCTTACTGTTTTGGGTACCCTAAAACCCCGCTAGGTGGCTTAGTTACTCTTAAAAAAAACCTTTTAAAAATTGTTTAACTTAAGTTTTGAAATGGAATTAAAAATTAAGACGAAGGTTATCTTTTTTTTTCCTTTTAGTTTCTGTTTTTTGGAATGCTAAAAATCCCCGATAATTAGGTACTTTACCATTTAAGGAAATTCTTTAAAAATTCTATTATTTGTGACTTATTTAAGAAAGCTTTTATAGATTTTTCGGTGTTTTTCTTTTTAGCTGTAATTACGGGCAAAATCCTAATGAAATTCCTGCTGGTCAAATATTTCTTACGAGTATTTTCTCGATTGGCTCTTTCATTTTGTGTTCTAACAACAACTATTCTATAACATCTGGACATATAGTTGTTGTTGTTGTTGTTGTTTTTGTTGTTGTGTTGGGCAATAAAAATGCTACAACTTAATTAATTAAGTGCAAATGATAAAAATGACCAAACAGCACGAAACACACAAACACACACACACACACGTAGACACTCATACTCACACTCACACACTCGCAAACAGAGAGAGAAAAAACTAATTAAGTTTTATGTGCAATTTTCGTGGCTGAAAAGTTTCGTTTGTGTGGCAATTGTGTGGTGGACACAAAGGGGAGGGGGTGCAAGTGGGCACAAAGGGGCTTCCAGGGGGCGTGGCTGGCAGGGGGCAGCGGGCGGTGGGCGGGGGGCAGAGAATGTGGCACGTTACGTGGCCGTCACGTTCTGTTATTTATTTTGATAGTTTGTTGTAGCTGCAGCGCTTTCACATTCTCTGCCTCCTCTGCCACTCCTCCATTTCTATGTTTTTCCATCTCTTTTGGCGCGAAATCTGTGCACTGACATTTGCCGCGATTAATGGAAGTTAAGCTTTTGTCCAAAGTCTTTAATTTGTGGCCATTAGAGGGCGGCCAACACCAACACACACAGTCATACAGACATTGGGAACAAATAGGGATCGTAGAAATCATAGGAAAATGGGAGGGGAAAGGGTGACTATACAGTCATACTCAGAAAATAGGATAACTTATCACTAATTATTTTATTTTAATTTTTCTAATATAAAACAGATCAGCCGAAAGCTGTTGTGCATCATAACTATACCTTTTGAAATAGTTTAAACTCAAAGCACAGTTCTTTTCAAAAAAATTTTAAATATTTAAATAAACATAAAATTAACGACTAAATTTTTACAAGAAATTTAACTTAATTATTAAACAAACAATTTCCTGAGCTCTTCTAAAATTGTATCCATTCAGTAAAAAGTAACATTTAACTGGCACACTTATATTTAAAAGATTTGTACGTACTTTTAAACTATATTTTTTGTTGCATTAACAACTTCACTTATTTAAATCGTTTCCTAAAATATAACTTAGAAATGTATTAAATTAACACAGAGAATCAAGGGATATTTCCTCGCAGTGCTGATCGATGCTATGGAAAAATGCATTGCCTACTTATGTGGGCTACACGAGAAGAGCTCGTTGCCAAACTGAGTGGGGTTGAGTGGGTTGGCTTTTCCGGGGGTTTTTGCAGCGGGGACGCTGGAAAAAAGGAAAAACACATGCCGGGTCCGACGCTTGTTTACATGCGTTTGGCGCACTCGCCAGATAAATCAGCAGCAGCAGCAACATCACAACAGCAGCAGCAACAACTGCAGCTGCAACATCAACAGAGCAGCTCTGATTTAGGCAGCGCTGATTGTTAAAGTAAGAACTGCAACCACGACATGGCCAAATTCACAAAACAAACTCTTCCTTTTTTCCCCTGTGCCACAGTTGTGGTTAGAAATGTAGAGGTATTCAAATGTATGTCTGTGCTGTTTCTAAAAACATGTTTTCTGGTGCTTGGTGACATTTTAAAACAATAGCTTATTCATAAGAAATATTTTCAATACCTCTTTTGATCCATAAAATTATTAATAATATTTATTTCTTTTTCCTAGTCACAAAAACAAAATAGGTACCAAAAACATATTACCCTTACATTTACTTTAATTTATTAAAAAAAATATTTTTTCAAAGTGAATAGAAATTATTCAATATTTAAATCAGAAAAGATCAAATCCTTTTTATACAAATACATTATTTTAGAAAGTATTTATTTGTTCCTGTTAAAAATTATAGAATAGAATGGTTGAATTTTTAAAAGTGTTTGAAATAAAGTTTTTTTGTGATATTATTTGATCAACTGCAGCTGTGTTTGCCTGCTTATTCAACGTCTCCGATTGCAGCTAGAATTAAGTTGCATTCGAAGCCCACCAGCAACATTGAGAAGTTGTTGAAAAATATTTGTCCTCTGCCATGCAGAACTGCCCCTCCTCCACCTCCTCCTCCTCCTCGGATGTGTGGGAAAACTTTCGACTTCAGTACACAACTTACCTCAACTTTTGCTGTAGTACAAAAAATTTGTTAACTTCAACCGAAGGCAGGACGAAAGGACGAAAACTTTTCACTAAGTTCCTGGAGTTGAAGTTGCCCAGGGAGAGTAATTGAGGCACTCGAGGGCGAAAGGAGCAGAGTCCAATTTTGCAAATCGTCCGTTTTTGCAGGTGATAAATTTTGAAAGGCATTTTAATTGATTTCGACAAATGAAATAAAATTCGGGGGCAGCTGTGAAATGTGAGGTGTAAGCTACATCAAATATTAAACGTTCTGCCATTTGAATTATCAAATTTCGTGTTCGTGTGCGCATTGCTTCCATGTGAGTTTCAATTAAAAATTTACTTATTTGCTCGACAAACTTTTTGTGTGGCATTTAGCAGGGGCGGCAACTCAAATACCGAAATGCTCAAATACAAAACGACAGACAAATGAAGACGGAGACGGAGATGCAGATGCGAGTGGCAAGAACGGGGAATGGGAATCTAAATGGGAATGGGAATGAATAAATTTCCAAGCAGTTGAAATGTTGAACCAAGCGAAGTTTCTGCTTTGTTTTGGCGCCTCAGCTCAAGAAACACACAAACTGAGCAGGAAACAAGGGTGCACTAATCAACAAAATCCTTTTGAACTAATTTAAAATATGAAATTAACCAAGAAAAATTCTATTAACATTTACTATGGTTTTGGTGTAAAATAAAAATGTTTTAACGAATTTAATTGGCCAGAAAAAATGGGTTTAAAATAAGTGCTATTTTAGCTTTGATATAAACTTTTCAAAAGTAAGCTAAGTTCATAAATAAATAATTAAACAAGCTTAAATTTCTTTAGTTTTGATTAAACTCGATAAGCTACGTATTTTTTCATGCATTTAAATTCAACAATTTTATGAATATTTTTTATTCCTACTTACAACTTATCAGAAAATATTATGATATGTATTTTGGTTTAAAGTTTACTCACAACTTTTTTCTATGTATGCTCTATTTCCACATAAACATTTTTATGCATTTGTTAGGATATTAAATGAATATTGTATTTATAACTTTACTGTGAATATTATTATATTTTTTAAGGGTTAACAAACTCAATACTTTTCCCCATATAAAATGTACATATTCTTTTATTTATGATTTGTTCAAGAATGCGTTCACTTACCCCAAAATTTCTCCCAGTGCACTCGCTTCCAAGGAAGATGCAATAGTTGAGAGCGACTGGAGCTGCATGCGGCTTGTGGTGGCATCCTACTTGCTGCACACTTTGCGGCCATCGGCGGGGGCGGAGCGGGGCAATAGCAATAGGGGGCGTGGCCATGGAGCTGGGCCTCTGTTCAAATTGTGCAGTGAAAGCCACAAAAATAAGAAACGACGACGACAACGAAGTACAGAAGCCTCTTTCCCCTCGCTCTCCCTCTCTGTGCGAAAAATTAGAGCCGCAAATCATTTTGAAAACAATGCATATGCCATGTCATATAAGTGGGTAAAGGGGGCGAAGGTGGAGGGGGAGATGGAGGTGGAAAATGACAGAGACTTTTCCTGGGCGTTTCCAGGAAAGTGCACAAAATCCTCATCTATCTGAGCCACAAACAAGTCGGAAATCCGAGATTCTACCAATGCTAATTAGTTGGGCTGCGGCTTCTAATTGGGATTAGTATTTGCCGAAGGAGCAACTTTCAGCTTTTCTCGTTGCCATAAGCTCATTAGGCCAACCAGAAGAAAAATTTTAATCCAGGGCAATTACCAGAAAATGTGGGAAAATTATGAGCCCTAATTAATTGAAATTAATTTAAATTGCTGTTGAACAAGCTCTTAATTAAAGTGGTAAAATATATAACAAATTATGAAGAGTATTTAATAAAAGTTATTTAAGGAAAGATTATTTCAATAAAAAGGATACAGTATTTCCAATAAGTAAACCCAGGAAGGTGTCCAAAAATGGCAATCACATCGATAATCATATTCACTTTGGCCGCAAAAGAAGTGGAAAGGAAATGACTAGGACTTGGAGTGGGACTGGCACTCAGATAGAGGAAAACCACACCTAAGCCCAAGCCGAAATCAAAGCCCGCAAAGAGTTGCTAAGCCAACCCATTGGAGGCTTTAGCTTCGGCTCCGGCTTCGGCCATGTTAATGTCGGCTCAGACATGTCTAACACCCTTTGGCTAAGCCCCCCACCTCCACTCCTCTTCGCTACCCCACTTGCAATTTAATATTCATTTTGTGAAAAGCCCATTTACATTTTGCGTTTGCCCTTTTTCGTTTTGTGCTGCCACTCCAGCTCCTCCTTCTCATCCTCCTCATCCTTTCGTTTCTGTTTCTGCATGTGTGTTGCACTTTCTTTTGCTCGACCCCATTCCCCATTCCCCGATCCCTGTCCCCGTCCCCGATCCCCAAGGACCCACTGCTCAACACGGCGTATGCGTAATCTAAGCAGAGCTCTCCATTTCCCTCTGCCCATTGCCCATCCCCCTCTTCCGGCCAGTGCCTTTTGTTTGTCTTAATTCAACCGCAAAGGCACAAGGATGCGGGATGCAGGGATCCTGGGACGCTGGGACAGAGGGATTTGCGTCCGTTGACCACTTGAAAAGATTTTTAACCCGCTGCTGTCCCCTCCTCTCCTCTCTCCTCCTGTCCCCATTCTAACCACCGCTCCTTAAACCTGCTGCAGCTGTTGATTTATACGCACTGGACCATGTCAATGTCGATGCTGAGCACCCTGAGGGAAGCAATCATCGCCGGGTGCCATAACCAGATGCCCAATGGAGTCCTCTGCACTGCGAACATAATTGTAACTTTATTTAAATGAGGGAAGCCAAATCACATTTTTCGAATCAATTTTCTATTATTTTTTTCTAAGTTGAAAAACATTTTATAAAAATTCAAAGAAAAGAGTGAGCATTTGAAGTATGTTAAAGATGTTATTTCATTACACTCTTAAATAAAAAATAAAATAGAATTATTTGATTTCTATAAATTTCTATAAAATAGAAGACCAACTTGTCAAAGACTTCTTAATCATTGTTGAGTATTATTTGGGTGACATATCAGCACAACATTTTACACTGTATTTTCGCTCTGTGTAAGCCCAAAACTCTTTCCAAGCTTGTTGTGTGTTTCCGTTTGGTTGGCTTTCAGTTGGTTTGGGTTTTTGTCCAGGAACAGAGAACTGAGAACTGAGAACAGAGGACGGAAAAATATAAAACCGATCCCACTAAACACCCACAATTAGCCGCTGGGAAATTGTTTTTCGGGGCAACGGCAGCGGCAGAATAGTTATTAAAATACTTATGGACAGCTAAATGTTTAATCAAAGTGCCGCCATATGTGATAATTGGGATGTGGCAGGGTGCGTTGTGTGTTGCACGTTGCACGTTGCAAATATTTGGCCGCTGGCCACAAAAACCCGGCCAGCGCAAATGCAATTGAAATGCAAATATTAATTACAATCAAATGGGCAGCGAGGTGCGATTGTGAAGTTGCTGCTGCGAGTGGTTACTCAAGGGGTGAATCCTTTGAGGAGACCCTCGTATTCTGCATTCAGCATTTTGCACCCCATGAACCGTTCACGCAACGTGTCGCGTTGTAAATAGAATTTGAGCATAATAAAATTATGCATTCATAAAGCAGTTGCAGTCGCAGAACATGGCTATAAAACACTCGCTGAATGCAGTTTTCACCACCCCATTTTCCCTCCCCCTCCACCCCCTTAATACGCACACAATGCAGTGCCATGGAAACTGGGGGAAACCTCTGTCTGATTTTCCACATTCAAGCCGGAATAGTGGGGAGTCCTTTTGAAGAGGTCCTTTTGGCGTCATCGACCGTGAGTCCATTTGGCCGAAACGAAATGAAACGGAGGTGGAATGGAAGGCATATGGAGCCATCATCATCACATCATCCTGGCCCAGGGCTTTAGCTGCTCCTTGTCAAAATTCGAGGAAGCTAAGGGCATAATTAATTTATAAATATGAATAATAGAATATGCATAAATGGCAGTCTAATTTTCTGAGGAGCTTGTGCACATTCATAAGCTAATTGCTAATCTTGGATTGAGTTAAAAATAATTCCTTAAACGATTGCATTTATTTTCAGCAATTTACAAGCTCGTTAATAAGGACTATGACAAGCAAATAAACATAATAAAATCAAACTCATAATTAAAAACAACTGGAAACACTTTGAAAACATATGTACAACATATGTACTCAGATTTATCCTCAAGTTTCCCCTTTTTAAAATGATTTTGGATACATTTTTAACAAGAATTTAATTTAGGATATTAAATAGTTTATTTTTAAAATGCGAGATATTTTTATTTGTATGAATAACTTACTTTGTATCTTCCAATGGCCTGCAGGCTAAAAGAATCCATGACCATGCATTGCTACTCTCCTACGACATCCTCGACTGATTCCACAATTGTGAGGGACAGCTTAGTCGGTTTGGGTTGGGTTGGGTTGGGTCCTCCTTTGGAACGGGTCCCGTTTCCTTGGGATTTCAGCATGGATTTCAGCAGGGATTTCGGACGGGGGTGACGTCCATAAACGGATTATATTGCGTGAGCCCCCCCGCCCCCTCTCGACCCAACCCTCCCCGCCCCGCCCACTTATGCCCACTGCCTACTTATGCCTGCCCATCGCCGGGCAGTTAAACCGCTTACGGAAATTCTGTTCCCTGTACCCCAGATATGCTTTAAACGGTGCACTGGGCACTCGCTTTGCGTTTAATATTTGGATAAGGTTAGATCAACTTGGAAATATCTGCTTTACACAATAAAATGATTCAAAACATTAAATTTAAGTCTAATAAGTACTTCTTTATATATAAAAATATATTTTGTTTATAATTTTAATAATTTTCTCAAGATAGAGGTTGTGATATAATAAACAATTGGTTTATTTTTCTTCTTGTTTCAATGCAGATGCAAATATACAAGAAAAGCTTAAATATATTCAATATTTATTTATTTTTCGTTCTCAGGTTAATTCAAAATTAGTTTATAAACAATTTGTTATAAAGAAAAGTTCTTAATACTCAGATATCATTTTATGAATTCTCAAATAAATTAAAATATATAAATATATATACACAGGCTTAAATACAAGTGTAAAATTATGATTCCTAATTCCCTCACATATTTAAAAATGAATCATTTTCCTGAGTGTAGACCCCTGTTCCTCAACCGCGGTGTTTCCTGAGCTTTGTCGAGGCAAAAGTCCATTCTGTCACGTTTTATATTGATATTTAAAAAAACAACATGAAGGGGGCGGAAGGAGGAGGAGGCGGACGAAGGAGGGGGCGGGGCTGCCGCAGCAACAACTAAACAACTAAACAAAATGGCAAAACAAATTTCTGCGCGTTTTGTGCCGCTCAGCACGTAGTTGTATGTAAGTTGTAAAGGGGAAATGGACAGGGGGAGGGGAAGGGGAAAGGGGAAAGGGGAAAGGGGGAAAAGGAAAAGGGTGAGCTTTTCACGTGGCAGCCACGTAGCAAAAATGGCAGCGGCGAACGGAAATTGCAATTGAGTGCAAATTGCAAGAAGAAAAGGGCCTCTCTCTCTATATTTCTTTCACTTCCTGTCGCCCTCGTCCCTCGTCCTTCGTCCTGCCGGCTCCTTCTTCGATATTTCCTTGGCAGCCAGAGAGAGCTCACTAAATTTTTAATGCCCCCATGGCCCGCATGGCTGTGATTTCCCTCTTCCCAAACCCCCAACCCCCAGCTAATGAATAAATCTGACCATCTTGAGCCACTGGGCCCGAGGAGGCGGCTTTAATGATTAACCACTGCGAGGGCTGATTCGGATCAGCCACCCACTCACGACCCACTTCCGCCCACCACCCACTTTCCATACCATATCGCCTGTTTGCTTTCGGCGCCTTTAACTTCACTTCATCATCGTTTGTCACGTTCTGGGCGCGATTTTAATCGCCCGCAAGTCGCGCGGAAAAACGGGGAGGCTTTAATTAAATTTCACACCGAAAATCACACACAATTTTGACCTCTTCGGAGCTTTTGGTGATGCGGGATCTAAGATGAACGGAATTACGTTTATTTTTGGCCTAAAAGACTTTGTCTTAATCTTCAAGCACAAAACAATTGCAGATAAAAATCAGTTTGGGAATGATTTGTAATTAATTAAATCAAAACTAATTAAGTTTACTCTACTACATTTATTTATTTTATTATTTATCGGATACAGAAATTCCTACATATTTATCACAACAGTTTGAGCACCGAAAAATCCGTGATAATGATAAAAATGATAATGTTTTCTTAGCCAACTGCGGAGTCAACTAATTTATTCGGCTGTCTGGTGAGGAGACGAGGCTTATCGCTTATCACGGGGAGCTGTGGCCCCGCTCTTTGTTGGCCAAATATTTGCTCAGTTTGGCCAGGGCCAAACAAAGGGACTCACGAGGACAAAGGAACGCTCGTTCCCTCGGAATTCGACATACGTATACGTAATAAATAAGTAAAATACCATTGGGAGCTGGGATTAGAAGCAGAACAATACCACATGGAGCGACGTGGGCTTGTCAGTCCGAAATTGTAAAATGCCAGTTCACAACTAAATGGGAAAATGGGAAATTGGAATCGCTGTTACCGCTAATGAAAAGCGATAAAATGAACCGAAATCGAACCGGAATAATGTCGGCAAAGGCCATTGCATTCAAAGGCAATGGCCGATCTATTTCGAACATTTTGAGCGAATTGTGCGGAAATTAGTAAAAGTTTCAGGTCCCGAAAATTGCAGGGGGATTGCAGGGGCTGGCGACTGCCTTTTCCTGGCTAATTTCCAGTGGCAGCTCGAAATGTAAATCAAAACTGCAGCTCCACTCCAAGTAACTCACTAATTAGATTAACTTGAAGCAGCAACACAAACCCGGCACACACACACAGTGAGTCACAAAAAGCTGTTGACAATTTCAGAATTTGCTTTTGCTGCCTGATGAGAAAATACGCACACTAAAAGAAATTTTAAGGGGAGTCAAGGGCCCCGAAATATATTTTACAAAGACACCAGCTGACTCTAAGGATACACTGAAAATATTGGGCAAAAAAAATCAATGATTTGTTTTAGTGTAATAATTGCTCAAACTTCTTAAAATATATTTTTAATTGGTCAAATTATAATGACAAGGGGTAAAAAAAAACTCAATGTTTAACACATTTAAACATATCTTAATTTATTTAACCTTTTTCAGTTAACAAACTGAGTTTTTACATCACTTAAATTTTATTTATGGTTTTTGTGACCTTGATCCGGCTAAAACTCATCATACATAATTTAAATTTTTAAAAAACATAATCAAAATTACAATAAAGTTTTTTATGCAGAATAAAAAGTTATGAAAATGAATTGTTTGTCAACATTTAAAAAACAACATTAAAAAGGAAAAATTCTATAAAATTTGTTAACTGCGAAATTAATTCAAAAGTACTATATTTAAATTAAAAAACAAAAACAATTTTTATTTCTCTGTGCACAAAAGACCAGATATATTTGGTATATATATATATATGTATATATGTATGTTCTTGCATAAATATGTTTTTGACTTGGCGCCAGCGAAATATGCTCGAGTTTCTTGCCCGTGTCTCCGTTGCTGCCACGTCTTGCTTAATTATTTCCTTGGCTAGAGCAAACAATCAACATAATTTCTGACACGCCTCCCCCGCCCCCTCCCACGCCCCCCCCCGGGCCAATCTGCGTTTTCCATTTTCCACTTTTCCCATTTACCCATTTTCCAGCTCCTTTTCATTTTGCTCCCTGTCTGCGACATAATGAAAAATGTGGAAAGTTGCAAGTTGGCGGACACGAGAAGCGGATGAAACTAACGCCCCTTATTAGCTGCATTTGGAGAGGCATCTCCAGGAAAATGGTCGATGGTCATTTCCATTTTTCCCATTACAGTAACCCGTTACCCAATTTTCCACAAAAACACAAACACAAGCACAAACACAAAGGGAAAACAGGTGAGGGTTAGGAAAACTGGCTTTGCCAACACTTTCCCTTGTTTGCATTTAAATTTCGTTTTCAATATTACCGAAAGCTGCATAAATTATCTTCACAGCCTCAGCTGTTTTTCCGACTTTCCTCGTGTGTGCATGTGTGTGTGTGGCCCATGTGTGTGTGTGCACAACTATAACTATCGATCTCACTTAAGCCTCCTGGGTCCTGGACTCTCCGCCTGTCCTGTCCTGTCCGTCTGTCTGGGCCATATGCAAACTGGCAATAAAATTTAAATATTTTGCATATAAATCAAATCGATGGAAATTTTCGGGACAAAGCAAAGGTGCCATGTGTGTGTGTGTGTGGGTGTGTGTGTCGCAGACAGTGGGAAAATCGGGGAGGGGTGGGGGTGGTGTTGGGGTAAAGGTTACCAACGTTTTCCCAATGCAGCTGGACAAGTGGGTGGCTCAAACACTGCCCAACACTGCTGCCAACCATAAATTATTGAAGGTGGCTCAAGCAAGCGTGTTATGCTTTTAAATTTAATATTTATGGCAGTGTCATTAATATTTGTGAGATATTTAATTGTTAGTATTTCTGCTAAAATGCTAGCTGCTTGGATGTTAAAATACAAAACATATTAAAACCCAAAAGTCTTAAGAAAATATCAATTAGAAGCAATATTTTACATTTAAAAAATGCAGATAATGTAAAGAATCAAAAATATCAAATATATTGATATGATTTCTTGCACATGTTGATGTTTTAGATACTCCAACTTCCAATACTTTATTTTTAAGGCTTAATATGTTTTAAAGAAAATACTAACCACTTCGTTTAGCTGCTAAATGCACTCAGCAGATGGTCCTTTTCAAGGACCAAACCACAAAACCCTGCGACTGAATGCAGATGCAAATTGCAAGGAGCCACTCACTATGTTAAATGTAAAAAAATTTCCCCTCCTAACTGGGCGATCACGTAGCTGGAAGCGTGCATAACTCCCATTTTATTTGGGGTGATCACTCGTAATGGTCACACACACACACACACACTGCCTGCGGCAGGTCCTCGAATGTCCTGCGACAACGTTCGGTAATCACGCGTGACGGCTCAATTTTGTACTGGATTATTTGCTTACATCAGCACGTATTGATTGATTGATGGGGGTAGTGTTTTATTTTCACCGAAAACGTTGGGAAAGAAGCTTCGGTGCAGTTCAAAGCACTGTAAAAACACAAACACAATCCACTTTCTTTTTAGATAATTTAATAAAATATTCCTGACATTTTTTAGTTCATAACTCACTCAAAAGAGGACAAATTCCCGTAGGAATTACTTTTTTACAATCGTATTTAGCAGCCAAGTCAAATGACATTAAAACTATTTCATTTAAGAGCAAACAAAATTTTTCCATTTTTTCAAAATTTTGTAAGGGGTACCATCATAAAAATTAGCATATTTTATGAAAATTTTTATTTCTTAAATTTTTGTAGCCTTAAATGCAGAGTTATTAGCCTCTTAAAAACAAATTTGGAAAAGCAATCCAATCGGAAATCAGTTGTCAATTCGATAAATTGTGTTCAAAAAACCTTGGGTTTTTTTTCTCATTATATAAAATATTAATACTGAAATTTTCCTTTGACTTTTAAGTTTAACTCAAAGGCCTCATTATATATTTTGTGTCTTTTAGCTAAAAAAAATATTAAAACTAGACTTTTTTCATTCTATTTTAATTAATTTTGACTCTTTAATGAAATACATTGTGTATAACTTGAGTTAAGGTAGTCTTAATTAATTCATTTGTAAATGGATAGTGCATTTAATATATTTACCTTTTTTCGCACTTTTTCTTCGCTTTCTACGATAAGTAAAAATATATGTTTGCTACAAAAGAGCCAAAATAGAAAAGATTTGATGCCTCACCTCGTGGTCTTCAAATGTTGAAAGGACATCTTGGCGGCATGCATTCAGAACTTGAGCCACATGGAAACGGAAACTGTGGGATAATGAAGATCTCTGGCCGGGGAAGATGTCCTGTCCTCAGGCACATAAACGTGAAGCCTACACACACGGATGGTGGATAATGGATAATGGAGATGTCCTGGCTGCTGTTCCACCTCCATTTGCATCATTCGGAGGCTCCTAATGCAACGGAGAGCTCTGAAGCCCCACGATGGACAGACTTTGAGGAGGAGGAGGAGGAATACGGGTGTGGCATGCAACATTTCGTTTGCGTCGAGTGCACTTTCGGTCACATTTATTACACAATTCCAATAAATAACATTTCGCAGGGCTTCCTGGTGGCTGCTGCTGCTGCTGTTGCTCCTTTCTGGCCAACTCCTTCCAGACAGCAGCTCACACACACTCGCAGGACTCGCAGGACTCACAGGACTCGGAGGACTCACAGGATTCACGGGACGCACGGACACGGACACCGCACGTCGGCAACGATTTTCTTTATGGTATTTACAACGACATCGTCAGCTCGTCATCGTTCTGCCGAGGAAAATAAGAGGAAGGCGGGGAAATCGGGGAAGAAAAGGAGAGTATTTTATTTACGAGTATTTTCCAACACTCCTACACAAATGAGGAAAGGTTAACTTTAAGATCGAAACGGGTTATACCCTTATTAAAAGATTTTTTAAATAAACATTGAATGTATTTTTTAATGAAATTTAACAGAATATTGTTGTACTTTAATTCCCTTTTCTAGAATATATTTAAGGTCCAAGATACCTAACAGAAAAATAATTGATTTTATAGATTTCTTAAAAATACCTTTGGCAGGGACAATTTTTACTGGATATGTGGAAAAAAATTGTACACTAATGTTTTCTGGTGTTAGTTTTCATATTAAAATATAATGGTATCATAATGATATTTAAGCAAATATAAAATAGGTTCACTTTAATGTACTTAATACCTAACATAAAATTTTAAATAATTAAGAGATTGGCTTTTCGAAAGAGTATAAACAAACGAGAAGCGGAAAGAGGGGAGTCCACAGAGCACAATCCACAGAAGAGCCTGCAGGATGCTCAACTGCTCGTGTGTGTTTCTGCAATAAATTTGTGTGCTTTATTGATATTTTATATGATTTTATTTTATGCTTATTCCATTTGGCTATCGGAGTTCGAACATCCCCTCTTTCCACCATTTTCTGCTACTGCTACTGCTGCACTTGAAGTGCTGTAAATTTGCCATTTAATTGACAGCCGAATCATAATTGCATTGTTCAGCCCTGTCCGGCATTAAATCCGACTTTGTTGCCGCAGTTTGCAGTTTGTAGTTTGAATTTAAATTCAGAGGCAGCATCAGCATCAGCAGCATCGACTGCTGCAGTCTGTGCAGGCTGCACTGCATATTTATGAAGTTATTGCAATGCCAACTGGCATAAACATATTCATCGGGTGATGTGGGGGACTGTTTTGTTTGATTTGCCACTCTAACGAACAGGCTGTGTGTAGCAGGGTGTGTGTGGCAGGGTGTGTGTGCCACAAGTGCACATTGTTTGCTATGCAAACTTTGCCAGTCGCTGCTGCTTTGGTGGCTTCTGCGACTCCTGCAACTCCAGCTCCTCCTGCTCCTCCTGCTCCTCCAGCTCCTCCTCCTTTTGGCCAAATATCAATAGCACGGCGGGATACGAAGGAGACCCAAACGGCGAGCCGCACTCCACTTGCATATTTATGTTGCACATGATTATGTTTAATTTTCAACCGATTCTATTCCACACTCCCCATCCCAAGGCTAACGAATTTTCCCCTAGTCAGCTTCTGAATATCAAGTTTTCCTAAATCGGCAGGAAAAACTTCCAAACGCATACTGTATTCATCTCAGCTTAAAAGTATTTTTAATTTTTATTTTCTTTTAAGTTTAAGATATTAAACTTCTGCTTTCTGAAGCTAATCGTAATAATCATCAAAAGTATTTTATAAATAATATTTTATTTACTTTTTCAAATATATTAAAAATTGTATCTATACATTTGAACTGGTTATTCAGTTGTAGTTTAAATTGATTATTTTAGTGGTATTAATTTAATAAGCAAAAGTTAAAGTTAACAGCTAAACAAAACTAGTTAGTTGCTATGCGTTCTTTAAACCTTTAATCTTTAAATATTGTTAAAAACTGGAAACACCGTCATTTCACAAGCTGCACATTGACCAACAAATAATAATATATTTTTTGTGAGGCGACAACTACACAACAATCGAGTACGAGGACCAGGACCAGGACCAGGACGATTGCACTACAGAATTGCAATCAGGAGCCGAACGAAACCAAACCGATTTCCCTGGCAGTTAAGTAATTGACCAATTCCAGAGCACCACTCGATTGTCAGCCGTTCGAGTTTGCGACAATATCGATAACCTGTCACAATATCGTTAGCCTTGATGGCCGTTGCAGTGCTTCTTTCCTTTTTGTCCTTTTTCTGCTTTTTATGTCCTTTTGTTAACTGCCCAGCCCTGCAGAAATCGCCCATCGCCCATCCTTCATCCCCCGGCCATCGGCCATCGCCCATCGGAATCGTTCAATCCATTTTCGCCTGCCCCACGGCCAATGTCACAAATTAAAATTTATTTTCTGACAATTTTTATTTAAAGGTTTGCCCACCGATTCACCCCCCCTGCCGCCGCCTCTGAATATTTGAAACTGGTGTCTGGGGCAGCAGCTGCAGCAGCAGCAAACAAATAAACGCAAGGACCCCACCGGAAAGCGCTGCAGTTTGAGCTTATTTGCAATCCGTTTAAGCAGAGGTAAGCCCTTAAAAAATGCATTACTGTTTTTAATTAATTCCCTACAATTACACCGAAAATAAGCAATGTAAAGGGACCTTAACAATTACTTTATTAAAGATAAAAAGGTGCTTCTAGTATAATACAGTTTGCACAAGTGTGTGCCACATAAAAAAGTTGCAAAACTTCTACAAAATATTAAATAAAGTACTTTATTACACGACACGAGATTTAAATTTTTTATACGCTACAAAAAGATAAGTAACTCCCCTTTAAAAGAATTGAATGGAGTAAAAAATAAAAAACTTACATTCTGGTAACGTCTAAAAAAATCTACCAAAAGAATAATATGGCCTAAAAACCAAGCAAAATTATTGTGTACTATTATTTTTATAAATATTTATATGAGTGATACACATCGCTAATTTTCTAACTCTTTTTTTAAGAAATACATTTTAAATTAAAATGTAAAGTAATACTTTTCTATATTTACAAGTGTTAACTTCAAGTTTCAAGCTATGCAAACATTATATTTAGTGTGTACATTTTCTAGGGTAAGGATGTGCCAATCTCGATCTGACCCTGACTCAATTTGCATTCCCTTTGCATTATCCTTTTTATTGTTGTTCACATTTATGCACACTTAGTGGCAGCGACAATCGACCTATGAATGTCCTTAGCCTTGGCCATTCCCTGGGTGTTCGTGTATGTGGGTGGGTGGTAAATTGAGGGGGGGGGAAATAAACGGTATAAGGAGTCGGTGGGAGAAAGGAGAAGGATCAGGCAGAGAAGGCAGAACAGAAGCTGCTGCAGCTCCACAATGCGCAATAATGGCAAGAAGGGTTGAATATCTGAGAAATGCATCGAGCAGTGGATACCCTTCAAAATCTTTTCTTTTTAAATTATTTGTAATTTTTAATTTAAAGTGCACGTAAGAATGCTGCAAACAACAGAGTACAGTTATTTTAAAAATAAGGTTAACCTTCCATAAATCCCCCAAATTCCTCTTTATAAAAATAAAATACCCTGTGATTCTTACCGACTCACTGGGTATGCAAACAATGCCGAGGAATTGTGCCACCACCTCAATCCCCAATACCCAATCCTCAATCCCGTTCTGGTACCCTTTTTCTGGGTATTTTTTGGGCTCGGCTTTCGGTTTTTGGTCATTTTGGGTTGGGAGCATATTGAAAAATTGTTGTTGTAGGAAAAACCCATTTGGCTATTGTTTGTCATACTTTGGACGGCAGCCGTTGCCGTCGCTTTTCCTGCTTTTCCTGCTTTCCTGCCGTTCCTGTTTTCCAGCTTTTCCTGCTGCTGCAGTGGATTTTCAATAAATGACTTATGTGTATACACCGCGGGGCTAACTGCTTTCCATGTCCGTATGTGTGTGTGTGTATGTGTGTGTGGGATGTGCCACCCATTTTCCACCTCCCCAATCCCACCCACCTTTCCCATCTTTTCGCTGTTTGTGCTTTTAACGAGCCCAGCTGCGTGCCGGTTGCGAAAATCGCTTTTAAAAATAATAACAATGTTGTTCGGCTTCAGTTAACCCCATATTGTCCACACACCACGCAGTTTTAGATAAAGTGTCAGCTAAAAGGGGTTAATAAAATCGGTCAAGCCATTAAGAGGGCTCTAATGGGGGTCATTAGAAGGGATCAGCAACACTTTAAATGTGTGTTAGTGCTGGAAAATGGCATTTAAATCAAATTTTGTAACACTGCTAGCCAGTTAGCACTGCTTATCAACACTGTATGAATCAATTTCAAGTCATTGAATTATTTTAGGTGGTCTTCAACAAGAATTTTATGTTTTATGTTATGTTTTTGAGCCACTCTTAAATCTACACTTACATACAGTTTACCAACACTGCCTTTTGGTGTTCAAGAGCTTCAACTTGTATGCAAATTCCTTTAACATTCCTAAGTTAAGCATTTCCAATTGCTGAAATGTTCGCCGTACTTTACGACACCCTAGAGATCAATAGGAAAACTCTGGTCTGGTTTGGCCACCGTTGTTATGACAGAAGTTGTTAAAAATGTAGGAATCGGTTTTTCTTGGCTTCAACTTTAAAGCGGAATTATTTGCGGAATTACTCGGGGACCACCGCTTCGCTCCTCAACTTAATTGACTGGCTTTTCCAGAACTTTCCATTCATTTGGCTTTTGTTTTCCTTTTGCTCTCTAGTTCTCTTTTCCCCTTTATTTTTTTTTCTTCCTTTTTGGTTTTCGGTTTTTCCAGCTAATGAAAACATTTGCCGGAGCAGAACGAATACGAGTAGTTATTAAAATAATTTCGTCTGTGTCTGCCAATGACATTTACAGGCTCTGAAACTAGCAGTTCCAGCAGGACACTCGAGCACACACAGTCGACAGTATCCTGTGCCGGGGACAGAAGCCATTTTGTTTGGCTGATGTTGATGTGCATGGGTGATGGGGTGATGGTGTGTTTGGGGGTGTTTGTTTGCTTTAAAGTGCAACTTATTTACCTGAGCAGGGCCAACTGAAATGGTGCTCCACGTCCATATCCACATCCACGTCCACGTCCTCGTCCTTCCCGCCCAAAAAACTCTGCTCATAGGCCCGCATAAATGACGCACTGCATGGATCCCTTTTGGCAGAATGTCCTGCTCCTGTCCCCACCTCCCACCTCTTTTTGCTGGCTTGTTTGCCATACCTCACGATCTGCAAAGCTTATTGGGTCACATGGCACATTTTAAATATTCTTAAATATTTTTGGAAAATACAAAAATAATCTTAAATGTAAAAAACAAAAGAAATTGGGAGATAATTATTCATGAGCTTGACATATCTTGATCTTGCTTTGTACGACAGATATTTAAAGATAAAAATAAAAATGTTATAAAATAGTTTTAAAAATGACTTTTAAAAAATGTAACTATAAATGCTTTCAATATAAATGTGATTCATAAATTATTCATATTTTAACAAGTGTTTTATGATTACTTCTAATGTAAGTATACATCTCCAAAGTTTTGTATTTCCATTTTTTTTATTATTATTCCCAGTTACCATTATTTTTTTTGGATAATCATAATTTAAATCTTTATTTAATTTAATAAACCTATTTATTTAAAAAAAAACTTTATATTTAAATTTATATCTCTCAGGTTTTCTTTTCAAATTAAATCACTTTTCCAGGGTAAGCCGCAGTCGATTGTTTTGCAGTTTTTAGGCCACATTTTTGTTGCCGCCGCCGCCTGATGCCATTTTAGCCTTTGTCCTGTGTGTGTGTTTGTTTGTGTGTTTATGCTGATTTTAATCAACGATTTTAACGTGCGCATTTGTTTGTCATTTACAGTTATTGCTGCATAAACAGACACATACACAAACACACACACACACACACAGGTAGACCTTTATTGGCTTGCATAAACAGGTGAGAAGAGCGAGAAAAAGCCAGACTTTCGTTTGCATATTGCATATTTTTACACAGCCATTTTTTTTGCACAAATTTTTCATTGCTCAATATTAAACAATCAAAAAAAAACGAGGGAAAGGTTTTGCATTTTTTTGTCCGAAGCTTTCCGCCAAATTAAATAAAATTATTAAACAAATAAAGCGAAAACAAATTAAAACGCATTTAAAATGGGTTTTCGCCAAATGAAATTAAGTACAAATTTAATAATAACTGGATATTTAATGGAAAATGGAAAATGGAACTGGGGCGAGTGAATGTTGTATTTCTTTTTTTTTTGTACTCCTCCCGATTCTGGGCATCATAAACATAATTTACATGGACTGCCATAAAACGCAGACTCGGTTTTTCACGACGATTTCCATTTTCCAATAGTAAAATTTAAGCTGGGTTTTCGGGAGGGGAGCAGAAAAGAACAAATGACTGCCAGCACAAGTAAATCAATTGGCTGCCATTTGTATGCGTAACATGGGCGGAGGTTTCCCCCCCTTTACCCTCTCCTTTTTTTCTACATTTTTCCGAACAGCTGCTGCCATAAATATGGCTGGGAAAAGCGGTGGAAAACAGAACCGGATCCAAGGAAAGCGACCCGCCGCACATGAGGGGGTCTTAAAGGTGTAAGTCAAACTAGCGGGCGTGGCCCAGCCCCCTCTGACCCCCCTGACCCCTACGACCCCCCCTGCCCACGCTCATGCACGCAAGTGATGTAGCAGCATTTTATGCGCAAATGCAAATTAAATTTTCACCGAATTGAAAAGGCAAAATCGCTGGGAAAACGCGGCCAGTCGCAAGAATGTGGGCGTTACGGAATTTCGGAGGAACTACATCATTTTGGATGGAAAAGGGACTTTAGTTTGGCCCATTGCACTACGTGGAAAAGGTTGAAGACTCTACAGATTAAAGAAATATATAAAATATTTATAATTTAATATAAAAAATTAGTTTAAAAATGCTCAGTAAAATTCTAGTCTAAGTTCAACTATTTAACGTTGTAAAAATAGAGGAAAATGCATCAAAATAAAATAAGGCTGACATTATTTGATAAACAAACATTTTAAAAAATATTCAATAAAGCTCATTTAAATTTCTGGAAAAAGTTTAACTATAAAAAATTATATAATTTAGAAACCAACACATTTAAATAAAATCAGGCTTAAATTTGTAGTAAAAGAGTAGCTAAAAAAATGTTTTAAAAAGTTTATTTATATTTTATACTGTTAAACCTTATAAAAATCAAGAAAGACTCATTAAAATACCTAGTAAATAAATTCCTTTAATGACTGTTTCAAGTTTTGACCATTTTCTTGTTATAAGAATATATATTTAAGTTAAAACAGGGTATCCCCAAGTCCCCATTTCGGCCCCACTTTTCCACCACTTTCTTTTTCTTGCCGGATTTGCTAGGTTGTTTTTTTGTTTTTTTGTTTTTCTGGGAGATGTTATTTTGAGGCTGGCTCACGTTTTTGCGGCTGTGTCTCTGGGTTTTTGTTGGTCGCTGCCTATACGTTTTATTGTTGCTTAAAATTTACGCCAAGAGCAATAAAATATTTTAATGGCCGCATAAAATGCTGCAGCATTTGTAAATAAATCGGAGGGTCTTGTCTTTGTAGCTGTAGCCGATTTTACATTCCCTGCCTCCTGCCCATTTTCCTGCTACATTTTTTATGGCCGCCTGTGCAATTTGCCAAATGAAAATCGCACACGCGCTTATAAACGCAGTGAATTTCCCTTCAAGCTTCACTTTCTTCTCTTTTTATTCTTGTTGTTTGTTCAATTGTTTGCTTTGTTGCAACAACAATGGGATGTAATTAAAAAGTTTCCTCAAGAAATTCAATCAGCCAAACTCCGCCGCCCCCGAAGGACACGCCCACAATGTAAACAATGAAGCCAATTAAACGCTCATTAAGTGCGCAGTCCCAGGGATAAAGAATCCTTGGAAGAACTCGGAGGAGAAGCCACATCCACATCCGCCTCCGCATCCCCATCCCCAGCACCATTATCATCAGCGTCTCAGGTTAATGTTTTAAAGCACAGCTTTGGGCGCTCAGGTGGATAAAACAAAAACAACAGGTGGAAAATAGGCGAAAAAGGGGTGATAAAAGCCCTAGCAGCTAAAGTGCAGTGAAAGGTAAAAGTTTCGCCGAAAACTTACTCGTATTCCGCTTTCTTTTCCACTCAGAAAATTCTCTTCTTACACACCGCATTTTCCTTCGTTTTCCCTCATTTTCCAGCCCAACTCCCCGGTGAAATGCAAACCGTTTTTGCTGCTTAAACACAAATGAAGTTAATAAACACACTTGCAGGCCAGAACAACAACAGAAGCAATCGGAAACGGATATATCGCACAACGCCCAATATTCACCCCAAAATTCAGGACCTGCAGCCCTTTGACTTGGTTTAAGTTTCCATTTTGATTAGGGAAACGATTTTATTTAAAAATGGTTTTTGTGTATTTAATTTTGCAGGTAAAAACATATTGAAGCACAACGAATTTTAAACTTAATAGTATACCTTGTCATTAAATTTCAATTGGAAATTAAATGCGTTTTTTATCAAATCAAAAAACTTAACAATTCGGTGTCAATCTTAATGCAAAAGATTGTTGTTAAAAATCATATAAACTTTTATAAATTAAATTCATACGTAAATAAACCAAATTAAAATGTAGTTTACTGTAGTCCCTTTAGATAAAGTAATTTAATTTTTCACTTGCTGTACAAAGGTTTTCCTGGTAAATTAATTTAAAATAAAAACTTTAAAGAGAGATAAATTCATTTAATATTACTTTACCTGCTTCAACATGTTTAAAACGTCACTTTTCCTATCGCATTAGTTGATGGAAAATGCTCATGCATTAAAGACAAAGGAATTTTCCACCCATTTGGATTCTGGCATTGCCATCCATTGTCGATGCTTACCTTCGATGTAGATTAGCATATGTCTTCATCGCTATCCTCATCTCCATCTCCATCTCCATCTGCTCATCATCTCATCCTCCGTTTGAGTCCGCCAGCGGATTCTATCAGCCATCCATTTGCACCCCGTCCTGTCCCAGGTGCCACGCCCCCTGCGTGTCGCCTTGTTTGGCATTTAAAGGTAAGCAGCTAAGTGGCAAGTCACCTGCCCTCACCTGACTTCTCCTATGCTTTTTCACACTCCCAAAAAATATTTATTAAATTTCAAGCAACTTTAAATGCTTAATATTATTTTATTTTAAAAGCTTCAAATCAGTTTTAGTGTTTTAAACTGTTTTTGAGTGAGTATATAGTTACCTAGATTTGTTATTTGATAAAAAACTTTTCTTAAAATTTTGTTTGTAATTTTCTTTGTTAATTGTTTTAATTCAGTGAGTAGTTAAATGGTTTAGAAAGTTTTCAAATTCATTGATTAATGTATTAAATTTACTTCCTGATAACAGTAAAAACTTAACACTTAATTATGTAATAGGTTATACATATTTTTCCGAGTGCATTCCCTGAAGCGACTTGTCGATGACTTTGATGTACACACTGCGAGTGAAGAAGCTGGCTTAGAGTGGGTGGGAAAAATGGGATCAGGGGGGTTAAGATGTGAGGGGGCCAAGATGTTGGACAGAAAGGGGGATCGGTTGTAAAAGGGGATATAGCAACTTACAAAGCGACGTCGTCAGCGTTGTCAAGTTGCATTTGGCTCAATTGAAATCGAAGTTGCATCTTCTGGCATTTCTTTTGTCTACGCGAGGATTCTATGACCCCCTAGTTAAAAGGGGGTGCTAAGACCCCCCTACACCCCCTTGCGGAAAAGCGGAAAAGCGGAAAAAGGTGGAAAAGGGGGCGTGGCAGCGTGTGTGCACACATTTTGACGGCGACATCGCACGGATTTGTGTTCTAGCGTCAATGCGCATCGCATATGGTGGGCGGAAAATGTGGAAAATGTGGAAAATGGTGGGAAAAACCCGGAAGTGGGAGGAGCCGAAGAAAGCATCCTTTTTATTTGAGAGTCGCAGCGCGTAAAACGAAATTGACAAAATCGCATGGAAGTGGCTAAGACGCTCGGAAGGGGGGCTTCCGCAGGGGGGACTATACGATGGCAGTCACTTAAATTTAACTGTAACTGTTCCTTATGATAAGTAAGCAAGCTTATGGAGCAACAAAAAACATATATATAGTACACACACACAGGCAGGAGGGGTCTCTAGGCCCGCTGGAGAGGATTTGACAGGAGGCGTGGCCAGGGGGCTAAGGAGATTTGAAAGTCTTCCGAGTTGACATATTGATTGGTAGCTATCTATGAAAGTGGAGCAGCAGGAGGAGATGACTTAACATGGGGAGTAGGCAAATCGATACAAAAAAAATATATAAAATGACACGATAAAAATCAGTATTATTTTAGCAATTTAAAGCAATAAGATAAGCCCAGAGGAAAATATAAGTCTATAAAAAAATAACAATTTGTGTTGATTTAAACATTACATAAAACAAACACGCAATTGAATATTTATTTTTATTAATTGAATGAAAAATATATTAAATTGTTGTGGTGAAAAAACTAGAGTATTTATCATACAAATAATACATTTATTTAATTAATATTTGACATTAAGACCCTTATTAATTTCTTTTATAAAAATATGTTAAAGGAACAGGCCAAAAAATCCTGTTTATAATTAAGAATACAAGTGAAATATTTTCGTTTTTTGTGCGTGTATTTTTTTGTAGCATTTCCAGCAGTTTGTCGTTTTAATTTTGTTAAATTCCTGGAGAATCCTTTAATGACTACCACTTCAAAAGATATATAACCCAACACCCAAGGCGGCCTGCGATTTTCGTGACGAAACTTTGCCAGACTTTCGAGGGATGCCTTGGATGACTTGGGGAAGGGTCCTGAATCCTGAATCCCGAGTTTCCAGTTTCAGTTTGTTTGCCAGTTGAAATCCGTCCGCTGAATGATTGCCATTTAGTCTGCCACTTGCGACTAATTCGAGATCGCTGAGAGCTGCAGACAGATTTCATTATTTATGCACTTGTGTCTGTGTGCTGGAAAATGGGGGGAAAATCGAGGGGAAAATCAGGGGGCTGCCGACAATTAACTTTGTTTTTCGCTTACATTTTCACGCTATTTTTTGGGCCAAGTTCCACCGCTTTTATGCTCTTATTTATTTGCAACTGCAGCTGAAGTGAAAATCAGGGGGGATTCGGGGTGCTACGTGGATTTCCCTTGGGTTTTTCCAGGCGTTGAGTTTGCTTTTTGTTAGTTGTTTGCTCCTGGTGCTCCTCCAGCTCCTTACTCCTTGCTGCTTGGTCCTTAGTCCATGTCCCTGCTGCTGCTGGTCCTCGCACCTTGGTGCACTTCTTCATCAACGCGCCCGCTGCCAGGAAAAAGTTTTGTATCCAAGAAACGAAGTTAGCGCCCGGTGAAAAATGAAAATGCCCCACTGGTCAACTGGACTGGGAAAACTGGGAAAATTCGGGGGCGAATTGTGGCAGCTGTAATTGAGTTATTTTAGCAACTCGGCCTGAAGCAGGTAAGCTGCAATTAACCAGCAACACCTCCTCATAACGGATAAAAAACTGAGTTCAAAATATTTAAATAATACCTTTTACTAACAAAGCACTTTCTAAAGTATTTTAAAATATTTTTAGAATGATTTGATTTGATTTTATTTAACAAAAGAATTAAGACACTTTAAAAAGTAAATGTCAAAAAGTATAACCTACTTCTTTTATATAATTATCAAATTGAATTTATCATAATTTAATTACACCAACAAAGCATCCAATAAATTGGTTTTAGGTGTAAATCCCTGTCAATATTCGCTGTTTTGGATCCCCAGTATTAAATCACACTAATTGCTTTTGGTTTGATATAAATCTCTGTCATCATAAAGCTTATAAATTGCGGAATTTAAGAGCAAATAATGCGCAATTCTGTGCTATTTATTTGGGGTCATAAAATCTGAAAGCTACCAAATTAGTGTCACCGAAATGCGGTTGAAGAGATTTGCATGTCAAACTAAATCTGCAATTTGTAAGACATAATTTGTGCCACGAATTGCCAAGAGTAAATCAATTTAAACCAATTTTTAAAAGACCTTTGCGAAATCTCCAATCAATGCAATTCTCTCGAATTTGCAATCATCTTTGACCCCATTGGGGACTCATCCCCGGACTCATTAACCCTTGTCAGCTCAGTTCAGCTCAGTCCATCGTTTTTCTCGACCTTGACCCGCCTGCTCCTCCCCTTTTTAATTTCCCATTTTCCGTTTCCATTTTCATAAGTCCATTTCCACATCGCTCCTTAGCCCCATTACCAATTAGTCCGAATGCCTTCGCTGCCAAGGTCAATGGCCCGTTGGTCAGAAAAAATGGAAACGGGATAAGGATAGGGATAAGGATGACCCAGGGGATGGGAATTCCTGCTCCATGGCCATTAGGCGTGCGCTGCAGGCTTAATTAATCATGGCTAAGTGAGTCCGGAACGCAAGGCAAAAAAAACTATTAGACATAAATGTGATTTTTCCGTTGCTTTTTCGTTTATCGCTTTTATTTGCGTTTCCCTATCCAGTCAGCTTTTGTCTGCGTTTCCGGCTAGCTGGAATACACTGAGAGAAATCAGCTAAAATTGCTTCATTACAACGACATCTCATGGGTACACACTGTGTACTAAGAATTATAATTTAATATGGTAAAGTCTACACAATTATTTAAATTATTTTCGACTACGATTTATAAATGTAAAAATAATCATTAAAGACTAAAATAATAAATAAATAATAAATTGTAACACACCATTCAAAAATAATAAAATCAAGTAAGGATATTAATTTCGATACAAATGTTATGTAAAATTGATTTTTTACCTTAAGTATAAATAAATTAAATTTAATAACAACATATTTAAAATGTTTTTTGGTGTAGAAAGCAGTAGAGGACAGCGCAGAAATTACTTAAAGATAGATAGAGCGACCGGATGAGGTGAAGGATGTGGCTGGAGGCAGGGATCGGGTGGGGGTTGGAGCTCAGGAGTTCAGGAGTTCGGGAGTCGGGGGCAGCGACGCGTTATTTCCGTTTCCGGTCCAGCATTCAACACTCTCGCATCGAGGCGCATTGAGTGATGAAGTTTCAGGGGGCCACGCCCCCTAATCCCCCGCCCCTTTTTTCCTGGCCTATTCCCCAGTATAATCATTTTTTGTGTCCTCTTTGGCTCTCGGCACCTTTTCCCCTTTTTTTTGCACCCTGTTTTGTTTGGGCCAAGTGATAAAATGTTTTATGTGCTCGAGTGTCTGATAACAATAAATAACGCCATCAGGACGAAAAGGATCCAAAGGACGAGGGAGAAAGGGGGTTGGCTGGCATGTAAACAAATTGGTGTTGAAGGCATTTAGCCCTTTGTTGTGGCCATGGCCAGTTTGGGCCAGTTTGTTTAGGCCTCGGTTTGGTTCTTGGCCCCATCGCTTGATGAATTGTAATCAGCCCTAAATTGGCAACAAGGCCAAGGGCAAAAGGGGCCAAAGGACCCATCGTATTAATCATCGGAGTTTGAATGGGCCAAATCTGATTTGATTAGTTGGCAAAATATGTTTTAACAACCGAGAGCAACAGCTTTGGCCCAAAATCGATTTTGTAGTGGCTATAAATGGATTAATAGCAATGATACAAAAATTGTACAAGGCTATAAGAAGGGGACAAATTATGAAAAACATTTTCTAAAACATATTCTGTAAGCTTTTTTTTTAACTAAACTAAATATTAACAAGGGCTTTAAAGAATAAAAACTGGTTTAAAAACGTCTCCGGATTGCTGATTTAATTTAGCAAAAGTATTTGCATATCCGATGTCTGTGCATAATTAAAGCGGAAGAACAAACAAATAATTTCACATTAATTTATTAGCATTTTCATTAGGGCCGCAATGAAATTGGTTTATTTTTTACGCCACTCCGAACTCAATAAACGCATAATTGAATAATTACGAGCAGGAAAAAAGGATTTAATGAGAGTGCATGATTTATGCAGGAGGCAGTGGTGATTTATAAAGCGTAATATCTGGCTAGATTTTTTGAAATACATAAACACCCGCCTGAGGCCCCGATTATCCAAGGAAAAATCCCAAAAAAAACAACGAAATCTCCCATACGAACATTTTTAATTTGGTTATGCATCGCTTCGTTTTCCGCTTTTTGAAACGTGAAAATGGGAAAATGTGAAAATGGGAAAATGGGAAAACGAGAAAAATGTGTGTGTGGAATGGACAAATGAAAAGACAGGGGAAACGCACACCGAATGCTTTTAATTATGTTGATTTTTCGCTGATTTAATTTTTACCTGTGTTCGTTAAGTTTGCAGCACAAACCAAATGGAATTTAATTTAATCCTTTCGCCGAAAAAAAAACACCTCCCATTTTATTTTATTTTTATTTTTTTTGTTTTAAACTGACCAGCAAAGGCAACCAAAAGGCAAACGAGGGGAAAAGGAAAAGCCAAATTATAAAAGCGCTTTGGCCAACGAATTTTTTTGCAGCTCAGCTGCCCCGGAAAAAATGCTTCAAAAGCGTCTATTCAAATGCCAAACGCTGCTGATAACGGAAATGGCAGAGGGGTGTTTTTGGTTAATGTTACACCATTTTGGTTTAATTACTTTTTGGCTTTTGGCCTTTGACCCCCACGAGAACTGCACTCTTTTTGCGCACTTTCGCGGCCATTTTCAAAAAGGCTTAATTAAATACGAGGGGGGTGACAAGTTTGTCTCTTTCCCCGATTTCCACCACTTTCGCTGATAATTTAATAATTGCATCATTTGGCCGATAAGCCCAATCAGCTGCATTATGCAGCCTCAACCGCACCGAAGCACATTATTTACCCAACGAGTTTGGCTTTTCACTTCAGTTTGTTTGGCTGCGTTAATTCCTTAAATTTTGACTTTGAAACAAGTTCTCCTTTAGCCACAGTTAATTCAATATTTAATATAAATATATTTACACACATATTTCACTTTATTCGTTATCAAATTGTCATACAAAACTTCAGCCAGATCCTTTAAGGATTCTGGCCTTAACATATACAGGTTTTAATTGGAAATTTGAAATTAGAAATAGCTAAGTTGGTCTGGAAAATTTTAATAATAACATATATATATATATATTAAAGCTCTAGGGGGTGACATTTTGTGGGCAAGGAGGGGACTCTTACTGGCTAAACAGAACACCCAAAATTAAGTGAAGTATTACCACACGGGCACAACTTATCACTGGATCGACCCTGGACTGGCATCCAAAACCGATCTTATCACAAAAAAAACTTGTCTACCTATTACAAAAAAAAATGAAAGTGGGATTAATATTTACAGGCCAGTGCCGGCTTATTTTTTTTTTTGGCAACTACTGTAGGATTATAAAATAAAAAAGATAAGAATAACTATGTCAAATAAAAAGCTTTTAAGTAAAAACCGACAAAAAGTCCTATAAAAATTCACAACCATATTCTCAATTCCACTTACAAGTATCTATTTTCTAGGAAAAAGATCAACTTTCACCTCGAAATTGTCTTGTTAAACTATGTGAATAATAAAAGTGCAGATAATGTTTAAAATTAGAGGAAAAGAAATATAATGTGTTCAAAAAAATAGGGCTAGAAGTGGTCTCAAAATATTTTTAAAGGTAACCTAAAGATCTTTCAAGCCTCAAATATTGAACTCAATAAAATATATGACTTTACAATAAATTTTTAAATAATGAAAATATTTGCACTGTTTTTTAGATTTAATATATATTTAAAAAAGTTTAGAGGGAAAAATTATAAAGGCAATTCAATAAGTTTTTCCTAGCATTTTTCTTTTTTGTTTAAAGTTTTACTTCTACTACTTTTATGTTTAGCAAACTTCATCCTCATAAGAACACTATTTATTTTCAAAATAATTTTTTGATACGTCACAGATGAAAGCCTACAAAACACGGAAAAAAAAATAATTGGTCGGACTTTTTGGTTTGAAAATGAGAACATGGCTGTGTGGTCAAGGGACTCTTCTCGTTCAGGTCCTCGTTTCCTCGTAGCCGCAGTGGATATAGCCGGTTTCCAGGGAGCCACCGACTGCTGCGGACTTGCTGGGCAGGTCCTTCTTGGTCTCCGGCTGCTCCTTGTGGACTCCATTCGTTCCGTTCGCCTCGGAGCTGTCGAGGATGCGCTCGAACACGGTCTCGAAGCGGCAGCGCGTCAGCGAGAAGCGGGCCACGTCCACGCACAGATCCCGCAGAGTGGCGAAGAGCTCGGAGAGGAGCGGGCCGTCATTGGAGCCGGGTGTCCGGATCCTCACGAGGAACCTCAGGCTGTGGGCATGGTGCTGCAGATCCCTGGCCCCCGGCAACCGCTGGAGCAGACTGCGGGACAACTGGGCCTGCTGGGCGGGGCCACAGAAGCAGGTCACCGCATAGTAGCCGCCGTGCTCCGCCTTCAGCCGCTCGGGACTGTCGCTGGCGATCACCTGGCCAGCCCGAAGCACCGCCACCCGCTGGCACAGGTGCTCGATCTCAGACACCGAGTGCGAGGTGAGCACCACCGCTCGGCGGGCCAGCAGCAGCTGCTCGATGGTGGCGTAGACCAGGTCCCGGGTCACCGGGTCCATGTCGCTGGTGGGCTCGTCCATCAGGACGGTGGGTGTGCAGCCGCAGCAGGTGACGGCCACCGTCAGCTTCCGCCGGTTGCCGCCGCTCAGGTTGCGCACCTGGACGTCCTTGTAGGGCCGCAGCTCGTACGTGTCCAGCACGCGGTCGAGGAACTGCTCCAGCTCGCGGATCCCGCGCAGCTTAGCGTAGAAGCGGACGCACTCGCTCACCGTCAGCAGCGGGTCCAGCGGATTGCTCTGCGGGCAGTACGAGACGCCGGGCTGCAAAATCAGGCATTAAATGTTAATTAAAAAAATATTATAAAATAAAATATAAATATTAAATATTATTTAAAATCACTTAAAAACGTATCATTCAATACAGAAAGATTTCATAGCTTATAAGCTATGATAACACTATCACTTACATTACAAATCGTAAAGGCCACACTGCGTATGAGTGATAAACATCTTCATTGAATATATTACTAATACGTACATGCATATTTTTAAAAACAGAAAGAACCAAATGCACACATGTTCTTACAACCATTTATAACAAAAATTTAAACAGACCTTATGAGAAAACTCATTTTGTTTATTTTTTTCTGTATTTATTAAAAGTATTTGTTCCTAAAGGGGAACACATAATGTTGTCCCCTTTCCCTAGAGCATCCTATTTAAATTAACTCTTAAAAGCTTTGCGGCCAAAAATGCTTGTGAACGAAAATTTAGCAAAGTAAACCTATTTTCTCTAGATTGTAAAATAAAGATAAACCTAAACACATAAGTTTATTTTTTTACAGGAACATAAGAAGATGCGACAAACGATTTAGGGCAAAAACAAAAATTTATAAAAATGTATTCTACATTTTTTTCAATTTAAAAACAAAGAAGATCTAAAATATATACAAACGATATAAAATTTCTGTTTTTTTAGAAGCCCCTTGTTACCAATTAAGTATCACAAATATTAATTAAACGTTGAAATCAGAAGATCTCTTTTTAAGAAAATAAGTCATATTCGGGGGTGACACAGAAACCGTTCCGCCCAAAGAGGGTTGGAATTTACATAGAGAAGGGGTTGGACATTCGGTTGGAATTTGGGCGGAACGGTTTCTGTGGCACCCCCGATTAAGTATTCCCAAATAAATAACTTAAAGCAATAAAAATCAACTGCAGAAGAAGGACAGAAGAGGGACAGAAAATAGACTCACCTGCTCGAAGTAGATGTTTCCCACGTTGGGCTGCAGTTGGCCAGTGAGCAGCTTGAAGATGGTTGACTTTCCGGCTCCGTTCTTGCCCAGCAAGCCGAAGCACTCGCCCCGCTGGACGCTGAAGTGCACCTGCCGCACCGCGTAGCGTCCGCGGCGGTAGGCCAGCCAGAGATTCTCCGCCCGCACCGCCTCTCCGGTGGCCACGCAGCTCTTGAAGATGCTCTGGATGTTGACCAGCTTCAGCTGGCCCAGTTTGTCCAGCTCCTTGCGATAGGTGCAGTCCAGCAGGCGCTCCACACGCTGCCACAGGCGGCGCAGCAGGTGCCACTCGATGAGGACGTTGAGGATCAGGGCTGCGATCCCCACCAGCAGCAGGGCCGTAAAGTGGCGACCGAGCAGGTCGCTGGCCAGCGGATGCTTGTAGGAATCGATGTCGTAGCGGCGGAACACCAGGGCCACCATGTAGTTCTTGCACAGCTCCAGGAAACCATCGCCCAGGGCGTGTATGGGGAAGATGAGGAAGGCCTGGTTCAATCCGTGGCGCCAACTGTCCCACGTGGGTCCCTCGCCCACCACGCCCAGGATCAGAACGATGCCCATGGTGACCAGCGGGGTGATTAGGTTGGCGCAGAAGATCGATACGATGGCAATGCTCGAGTCGCTGAAGATCTTCTCGGCCACATGGACAGCAGGAACGCAGGCGAAGCTATGGGGAGGAAGTATTCAAGGGAGGATTTAACATATATTTTTATAAATTCCCAAGTAAGACTCACCTAAAGGCCAGCGACAGTCCAATGATGCCCACCAGCTGCTGGCGGTCGACGAAGACTGGCATGCCGAACATCAGGACGACGGCCAGGCAGACGATCAGGCCGAGGACCATCACCAGATAGTCCCAGACGAAGGCCACCAGCCAGTAGGTAACCGCACTCACTCCACAGAGACGCTGCTGCAGCTTCTCGCCATTGACCCGCTCGTTGACCAGATAAACAGAGCCGGCGGCCACCACCAAGCCGAAGGCTATCAGCAGGATGAAGACCATGGACCCGTCACCCGCCTGCCGCAGAATGGAGCTGGTGCTCAGCTCCGAGTAGCCCAGCTTCCAGGGTTCGTTGAGGGTGAGGATGCTGTACTCCGAGTCGTTGAGGGTGGTGCGCAGCAGGTCCGTGTTGAGATCGTTCAGCCAGGCCACCATGGAGTGGTAGCCCTTGTTGTTGTACCAGACCGTAGCCCCCGAACCATTGAGTCCATAGCCGCCATATCGCCGCTCGCGATACTCATCCCAGGTGTTCATCACCCAGTCGTAGGCCAGCGAGGAGCTATTGAACTCCCGACACTCACCCATCTCATCGCAGGAGGTCCTCATGTGGGGGTACAGTTTTTCGGAGAAACCGGTGGCCGGTGGCTCCTGGGACAAGAACTGAGCGCTCTTGGGGTACAGAGACCGACTCAGGGGCAGGACAGTGTCGAAGTCGTCCTCCAGCCGGTAGCTAACGAACCACATGGCGCACAGCTCGAAGAGGGCCGGGAGCAGGAGGACGTAGAGCAGGAGGCGGTAGTTGCGGGACAGGTGTCTCAGTCGCTTGCCCATGAGCAGTTTAAACTGGGTGAAGGCCGTGGGTGGATCCTCGGTGACCATTGCTGGACCAGCCACCACACCGTTCCGCTCGCTAGTCGCTGGACGTCGTGCCGGCTCCTCCAGGCCACCTCCTCCTCCTCCTCCATTCCTGTTCAGCTGCTCGAACTCCTGCTCCAGGCTGCTGCTGCTCGTGAGCTCCACGTCGCTGATGCCACCAGTCGCCTCCTGGGCCTGCAGCAGCTCCAGGAACTCCACGGCTCCGGGGGTGAGGTTCTCCGCGTAGCTGGCACTGATCGTCAGCCCGTGCGGGTGCTCTGCGACCCCGGAATGGAGCACCTGGCACTGGGGCAGCAGCTGCTGGGCCCGCTGGACGATCTCAGTTAAGCCAGTGGCATCGGCACAGCGCATCCGGATGCTGTAGTTGGCGGTGCACAGTTGCTGCAGGGAGTCGCGGCTGTGCTGGGCAATGATGCGACCCTGGAGGAGAAGGTTACAGGATTTGGGTTAGGTTCAATGGGTGAGGTTAAGGCTACTCACATTCCGCATGATCACCAGCGAGTCGCTGAGGTACTTGGCCTCGTCCAGAAAGTGGGTGGCGAAGATCACGGCTCGCCCCTGGCGCAGCCGCTCGATCAGCTGCCAGATGTCCTTCCTGGCCTTCGCATCCACCCCATTGCAGGGCTCGTCCAGGATGACGACGCTCGGCGACGCAACGAAGGCGATGGCCACGCAGAGGCGGCGTCTATACCCACCCGAGAGCTGCCAGGAGGGATAGGACTCGTGCTGGCCAAAGTTCAGGCTCTGCAGGGTGCGGGCCACCTCGCTGCGGATCTCCTCGGACTCGGTGCCGTCGGGCATCTTGATCTGGGCGTACAGCTGCAGGTGCTCGCGGGCCGTCAGCGTGGGCAGGAGGATGTTGTCCTGCCAGCAGACGCCCACCTGGTGCTCCCCGGCCAGCAGCACCTTGCCGCTGCTCTGCCTGATCTGACCCGTGAGCAGCTTGATCAGCGTGCTCTTCCCGGCACCGTTTCGCCCCAGGAGACAGCTGACCTGGTTGCGGGCAAAGTCCAGGCTCAAGTTGGACACGGCGCACTTGCTGCCATACAACTTGGTCACGTTGGCCAGCGAGGCACCCAGCTTGTCGTCCAGCTGCGTCCGAGTCACCTTCACAAAGCTGTAGTTGTCTGCAGGGATGGGAAGTCAATGTTGGGATGCGAGGTCAATGGGTATGTATGGGTATTCCTCACTCTTCTTGAAGCGCTGATAGGAAAGTCCAATGACAGCATAAAGCAGGAAGTCCAGCAGGAACATAAGCAGGGCCATGGCGCACTCGCTCCGCGCAGGACCCAGCCGGATGAGATGGCCCAGGGTCAGGCCCTCCTGCTGCAGCTCCATGCGCATCAGCTCGCTCCAGCCCTTGGCGAAGGCCGTGGTGAAGGACAGGTCCACCAGGAAGCTCTCGAACACACTCAGCTTGGCATCGAACATCAGCACAATGATGAAGGGGCACAGGGTGATAAAGAACAGCAGGGCAGTGGCCACCGCACCAATGTTTGCCGAGTTGAAGAAGTTGGAGCACATGTAGCTGGTGGGGATTGGGGTTATAATTTAAAATATATGTAAAATATAAAATAAAACCACACATACCAGAAAGAGATCAGACAGACGCCGAAGCTGAGGCAATAGAACATCATGAAGAACCAGTTGGTGTAGCCCAAAATACCGCCACTGTAGAGGACTCCGCTTATCAGCACAAAGATCGCACAGAGCTCCATGAAACTCATCAGAGACCAGGCCACCAGCTCGGAGTGTGCCTTCAATCCCATCGATCGCATCAACTATGAATAATATTTAATTAAGATAAGTAAGTTATCCGTAGGGAAAGGAACCTATCTGTTAACAACTTCAAATTTATCCAAGAGTATCCAAAAGTTTCCCGTATTTCCCCCCACTCACCATGCTATTACGGCTTTCCCGCATCCAAATGCGTTCCCTCACACAAAGAGCCACGAAGACCACCAGGCCCAACAGATAGGCCACCTGGACACCTTGGGCCAAGTACAAGCCACGTTTGAAGCTGAGTGACAAATAAACAATATTAAAAAAAAGATAACCGAGTTAAAAAACCACTTACACATCATTGAGAAAGGCGGGATAGGGAAACTGTTTGGTGTAGAACTGCATGTTATCCACTTCGAATTTAACCTTCTTACTGGCATCTCCAGCTCCGCCAAAGCCTCCAAGTAAATCAAGTAGACCCTGGCGCTTTGAACGCTTCAGCACATCCTCATTGCTGAGGAGAAGCAGACGATCGGGATCTCCAGTCACCGCTGGCTGATCTGTGGTTGCTTCGGTGGTGACCTCAACCTCTTCATCCCTAATGGTCGTAGCCTCCTCCTGCTCATCTGGGGATGGCGAAACCTTCTTAGTGGATTGCTCTGCACCGCTTCCTTCCAGGCTCAGATCAAAGTCATCATCCTCCTCGTCAGAATCCTCAGAGTCCACCTGCTTGATGCTGAACAGACCGCCCAATGATCTACCACTTTCAGGGGTCTCCTCCTCCGGCGGATAGCCCGCCTCGTCCCGTTTGTTCTTGATAATTCCCAGATCCACCATCTGCTTGAGCTGCACGAAACCGCGATGGTACTTGAGATCAATGACCATGCTGTCGGCGGGACCGGGGAACCAGAATCTGTTCCGATTCTCGAATGTCGGCTGGGTGTTGTCCGTGTCCATGTGCAGGCGGTAGGAGGACTGCTTCAGACCCACATCCTCCAGATTTAGGGCGGCCAGAAAGAGCTTGTTCTGATTGAGTTCGTAGGCTCTCTTCTGCAGTTCCTCCACGCTGTCCACCGCCTCAAACCGATCCGCCGAAACGCAATCCATCAGATCCGCCACGGTGGTGAGGATGTCGTATATGAGCTGGTTGGTGCGGATGTACTGGAACACCCGCTCTATCTCCCCAATGTCGAAGTCTTCCCCAACCAAACTCTTGACCAGCGGGGACTTGGCCAGCTTGAGGAGATTGTCGAAGGCCTCCTGGAAGGTGGCGTTCGTGTGCAGCTTGTGGAGAATGGTGGCTGCCGCCCGGGACAGTTGCTTCAGCCTGTCCAGCTCCTCGAAGGTGGCATTACTCTGTGGGTTAAGAATTTTAAATTAATGTTTATTTAATTTAATTTAATTTAATGATAAAAGAACTCACAAACTTAACCACGCTGTCGGATACCGCATTGGCGGGGGTGTAGAGAATCCGCCCCTGGATGATGGGTTTGATGGTGTTCCAGGTGAGCTTGCCCTGGTTGGTGGACGTCACGTCCAGGTAGAGGCGCTTGCAGTATTTTGCTAGGGGTGGGAATATTTTAGCATTCAATGAAAATGGGAAACTGCTTTATTGATTAGGTAAGAGACCACATAAGCACCTATCCCTTGAACTTTAAACAAACCGATAGAAGCACTTAATCTATATTTATTATTTAAATATGAAAGCTTATTGGAAAGTGATTAGGAAAGCTTTAAGGATAAGGTTAATCCCCTAAGAAGTTTATAAAGATCAAAGGATCATGCTCACTTGGCCTCCAGTCCGTGGGGAGAGTGGCGGATCGACGACGACGACTCTGGAGGTCTGGAGGCAGAGCAAGGGAATGGATGGGATTGGATTGGATTGGTTTGAAGAGGGGACCTCCTCACTGAGGGAACTTTAACTCACTTGGCATCGCATCGAGCTCTGCGTCGTTGGCCTGGCTAAAGTCCTCCGACTCCAGGATTTCATTGACCAGCGGTATGGTATCGGTGTTGGGAAAAGGATGGCCGCAGATCAGAACACCCAGCTTAACGAATGTCTCGCGATCTATTAAATAAAATAAAATGAGATTTAAGGGGCTTAGAGGAGATTTCTTTAACTTACTCGAAAACAAATGTTTGATGTCAAAACTATAGTTCATACGTCTTTCGATTTCGGGCACCAGAGATATTAGTTCACTTATGTTACCTAGGAAATATAATAAATATATTATAATATATATAAAGTAAGTAAAACAAACTTACTCCGAATGATGTCGAGTCGATCGCTGGTTATCAGCGTGGTTATGGCCGACACAAAGTTGGCTTTCTCGGCCAGCTCCACGACGGCCTTGTGCAGCCGCTCGTCGGTCACAAAAGCATTGACCACATCGATCACAGAGTGCAGTCTGCAAAGGGTAAGGGAATCAGCAAAAATGGACTCATGGGATGAACTAAATGGTCTTACGGCGCCTCCTTCCAGTGGGAGTACTCTTCGTAAGGCTTCGCTGGCTGGCACCGATTCTCAATGCTGCAGATGTAGGAGAAGGCGGCGGGCACCACCTGGTTCTTGGTGGGCAGCAGACGGGTGGGGTACTGGCAGGCCTCCACCTCCTCGGAGCCGTACTTCAGCCGGATCAGGTAGAGCAGCATGAAGATGGCCACCGGCCAGGCCAGCAGGATCAGGCTGAGGCCCTTCTGGCGCCATCGCACCAGCAGATCCTTGCGCAGCAGCTCGCGGACCTCCCGCCCATTCAGGTGCATCCTCATGGCTCACGGCTGCTCCTCCTTTCCCCTCGTTTCCCCCTTTGTTCCTCTGTTCCCACTGTTCCCACTGGCGATCGCTGGTTGGACTCGATCTTGGCCTTGATCACTTGGACATCTTTGTCGTCTAAATAAATATATAAATAATAAGTGAATGTTATATAAACTTTAGGTATATGTCAATGTGACAAATAGATTTAAATAATTGATTTGGAAGAAGTGATATTTTTGATCCAAAATAAGTGTTAAAATCTGATTTATTTAGTTTCTTCTGAGAACTTAACATCCCTACCCCCGATATAAATAAATAGATAAATAAATAATCCTAATGGATGACCAACTTTGTTACCATTTTCCCTCCATTCGCCGGCGGAAGAAAGTCGGGTGTTAATTGTGGGGGCTGGTACATAGCATAATTAACCCTGTTTGTTTTGTTTGCCGCATTGCTAATTCAGGCTATTTAGCTACTTAGCCATTTAGCCATTTATTTAGTGGTTCGCCTTGGCGGGAAAATGTTTTCCGGTGGCAAACGAAGAGCTAAGCGCCGCTCCTCCTCCCCTCAAACGACTTAACAATTATTTTAAAGCATGCTTTTGCAATTTAAATCAAATTATTCAGCGGGTACTCACTGAGTCACTGACCAGCCAGGCTAAATAATAACAATTATATTGACAGTCGATCAGTGAGCATAATCCGAGAGAGAGTGTAAGTAAAAGTTAGGTATTTCCTTTGTTCTAAGCAAATATGGAATGCAACCACTTGTAAAATGTCACCAATTGTAAGAAAAGTTAACGGAAATATTTGTTAAAGTTAAAGGTCAGTCAACATGTTTTCATACTATTTAGAATTGCTACATAAAAATATATTTGCCACTAGAAAATCCGGAAAAATAATCTGCCAATAAAATGGGGAAAAAGTTGTTTTTAAATGCATAAAAAATACTTAGTAATTTTTAAGGCCTCGAAAAGCGACGGATTCTTTAAAAAAATATGTAGGTATCCAATAAAAAATACATAATTATTTAATTTATTGAATTGAAGAATTTAGGAGCATACTTCTACCTTTTTTTAATTATAATTTTTGGGATTAAGCTCAGAACTCATTTAATTTATTTAAAATATTTTTTACTTCACTGTATAATGTTTCAAACTCGTTCAATGTCAACCAGCATATTCCGTTTTTTATATATGAATTTATGGTTCATAAATTATATTTATTTTTAAGTACTAAAACATAGTATCTAAATTATATGCAAATGTCAACAGTTACTGTATGTTTTTTAGAAAGATGGGATCTATGGGCTATGTGGCCTCAGCCAAGGTTTGAGCCCTCGTAAAACTGGAAGATCATAGAACTGGAAGTTATGGCCTGTCCAGGAGCTCGACATGGTTAGAGGTCGAGGTGTCCATTAGAGTCAAGAGAGGATGAAAGATGGGCCACATCCATTACCCGGCTTGGCAATTGGCTGGCCAATTTATGACCCGGACTATGTCGAACTTTTCAAAACCAGTTACAAATCAAGTAGAAACGATAAAAGAGCGTTTATTCTTTTTTTTTAGATTTTTTTCGCTATTGGTATGCAAAGCGTGGTTTGCGACTTTTGATGAACAACACCCGCTGATCTTGCCAACTTTTGCTAGATTGAATATACATATTCAGTATCTTTGTATACATATAGACACTCTGACTTATGACTTTTGGCTGGGACTTCAATCAAAGTGGGAAAATCTCAAGAGGCGAGACAAAAGAATATTAAGATGCGGGGAAATATAAGCAGTAAGTAAAATCTGGCTCAGGGTACTTGGATATTAAGCAAGCTAACTAGCTTCTTGCTTAAACTAAGTTTGGTTGAGTGAAAGTTTTGTTGTTATTACTTAAAACTTACATACAAATTTAGTCATTGAAACAATAAAAAAAATACATAATTAAAAAATTGAGCAGTATTTTTAATTTGTATGTTTTATATGTTGTTTATCCTATTGAATTCACTATTTACAGTTTGACAACAATTTAAAGCCCATCTGAATTTTTTATTAACTTGATTAAATGTTTTTATGTACATCAACAATTAAAACTTGATTTTATATATACATTTAACACACTTAAATTATTGTTTATACTTGTTAGATGTAAACAGTAATTTTTTTTAAAAATAAACTATTCACCGATTTTAGACTTTAAAAAGGTTTGAAAAAATAAATTTTATTGGAGTGAAAAACCTCATAATAATATTAATTTAATAAAAAAAATAATGACTATTAAAATTGGTAACAATAAATAAAACATTAGAATCGATTGTGTGATTCACAATATTTAAACAATAAAAATAGCTTAATAGTCTTGACCGGCAACACGTTTGCGAATGTTTATGGAACCAGATCTAGTATAAGACCAGATTCAGATTTCAGATTTGAGATTCAGTTCCAGTTCCAAATCCACTTTCGGTTGCATTTGCAACTGATTAGTCAACAGGCTATAGCCTACAGCCTATAGCATAATGTTGCACTGGCGACAATGTCATCATCATCATGGGGGATTATCTAATACTTGATTGATCCCCGCCTAATGTTGCGTGAACCGATCGCTCCAGTTTCCCGCCGCTGGAAAACTGTGCCAAATAAATATATATAAAAATGTATTTATGAGTGGCTTATCAGCTTGATTTCCACTCTGCAAGTCAGTCGGAAACTTGCAATGATTTAAACATATTAGTTAGGGGAAAAAGTGTAAAAAAAAACCACCCACAACTGGCCACTCGATTTCAGTTCAAGGAAGACATTGGCCATATGCAAATGTGTTAATTTCTGCGATTTCCCCCCACACACAAACTCCAAATAACCAGATGTTTTTCGCGTACATTTCAGGTACCTGCAAACTGAAACTTATACCAGAGTTTAAGCTAATTAAAATAATACGAAAAAAAAAAAAAGAGCGAAAAATCTGATGCAGTTGCGAAACGGGATTTGGTGGCGATTTCATGATTTCATGCCTCCCCTCAACACCAGAAACCCGTTTAGATCACGTTTAATTACTTGAGATGCAAATGAATTTCTGGAATTACCCCAGACAGCTCTTAAGTGCCGCTTAATCGTCGGATCGTTCTAAGTCTCCAAGAAGATAACCAATTTGAACTGAAAGCTGATAAGACTAAATTATTTTATAACAGAAAACAGATGTGTTGGCTTTAACCTGTTTTCTTCCCTGTCTTTTCATAGTTAAAATATTAATTGGAACAGGAAAGTTTACATTTTGTAACAAAAACAAAATAGAAGGGAAAATATTTTAACTTTAAAATCTTAATTTAAACGATGTTTAATTTTAATACATTTCGAGTTTTATTTGATCAATTAGTTTTATATGTTATTTTTGATTCAGCTTTTCAAGAAAAATTAAATTACAATTACAGTTAAATTTAAAACAAATTATTAGAGAAAGTTCTAAATATGTAACAGCTGTAATAAACAATATTATTATTAAGTCTTCTTAAATATGTATGATCTGTCTTGTAACTCTTATTGTAAACCTGCAACAACGGTTCTCTTCAGAAAATTTAATTACAGGTATAGTTATATTTATAGTTATTATTCAAATTATTAAAGTAGCGCTTCTGTTATTTTTTTTAGCAAATTCCCCGGCTTATTCGATGTGTGAAGTTGTACTCTATTTGCATATTCATCACAACTGGCCTCAGCTGACAGACGCACTAATTCAAATGAGAACGCGACCCACCTTGGTCACCTTTAGTGCTTCGCCTCCCTGGAAACCACTAATAACCCATAAACTGAACACTACAAATAATTGTATTTTTACTTGCAGAACAAAAAAAATTGTGCTTGATTGAACAAAAAAATTGTTAATGAACGTTAATGGATTTTTCTGAAAATTTTAACCTTTGATTTAATGGAATTTTATAATACAAACTTTGATTAAGTGAACTTGTTGTACAAAATAAATGAAAGTAAAAAAAGATAATTAAATGCCTAAAAATATATTTTCAGTTAGAACTTACTAGCTTTTCTCTCTGTGCACCGCAAAAGGCGCAATCAGCACAAACATAAATAAAAACATAAACATAAAACGCCGCCAGACGGCTGCGGACTTGAGTGGGTTCTAGCCACAATTTATCATCGATCTATTGGCTAAGTCGGATTTTTAGATTTTTAGCGCGACCTTGACCATGAGTCTTCCACTAATCGCTAATCGCTAAAACTAGCAAGTCGCGTAGTGGTATCAAAATAAATATAAATAAGGGGAAACTGGTTTGTTGAGTGATCGCCGCCACTGTGATCCCCTCACCCTTAAAATGGCTTTGTGTAATGCATTTTGTTTTGATGATTATCCCACTTAAATTTTACATGAAAATCTCTTAGTACAGTACACCCCCCTCCTCCCCCTCATCGTAAGCCCTTTCTGCGGATGCTGATTAAATCGCGTGTGGCCAAGCGTTTGAAATCGCACGCGTTTATAGTGCAATTTATGCAACAATTTATTTCTGGGTATTTTAACTGCATTCCATCTCATAAATAGTTGACATTTTTTGCTACGAATTTAATTTCCATATTTCCTGGACAATCTCTTTTAAGTGTTTTGGAATTTAGATCTTTTTTGTGCCTTTTAAATGAATGTAAAAATTTTAGATAACTTATATTCATTTGTTTCTGAATTTAATTTGATCTTTTAAATAATCAAATTTCTCTAATAAAAAATGAAGAATTATTATGAAGGCTTAAATTAAAGGAATATTAAAAATTAAATGTGATCTTTAAATTATCTAAAATTCCTAATTAAAAATTAAGAATTATTGTGAAGGCTTAAATTAAGGGAAAAATAAAAATTAAAGTATAAAATTTCCCCTTAAATAATAAGAAAAATTGGCTTAAATTTAAAAGCCAACTTAGGAAGGAAATACAAAATTATTTGCGTGTTATCGAAATTTAAATTAAAAACAATGTTTTACCATTTTATAAGTACACAATGTCACTTTAAAACAATGAATAACTTTTTTGAGCCTTTTTATTACCCCCCAAAAATATTATATTTTATTGTTATTTAAAAAAATTAAATAATAAGTTTGCATTTGATACAACGGTATTTCCTCTCCAACTTTCTGACAAAAAACGCGATTGCCGGCAGTGAAGCGTTCAAAAACGCATGCGTTTCCCTGCTCAAACTTCTGATTCGACTTCCACTTTAACTTCAACTTTAAGTTGGACTCCAATCGAATCAAATCGAATCGAATCGCTTGATCAACCGATCCGATCAGCATGAGTCGGCAAGAACGGACGCAGACTTGGCTATAATTATATTTCCAGTCGCATGTAGATTCTGCCGCATATTTTATTTATAGCAGACTTATAAAACCCATTCAGCTGGCATAGGAAATGCTGCTCACTTTTTATTTTTTATTTATTTATATTTATTTATGTGATGCGGCCACTTGTTGCTGCTGTGTTGCTGTGTTTCTGCCTTCAAAGCCCGCTCAGCAGCCATCAAGGTCGCTGCTTACATGTGCAAAAACTTGCAATGCAATTAAGTCTGGATAAATAACCAGAACCAGTCTGATAATAACACTCAGGGCCTCTGGCCACTCAGCCAGCAGCCGGCAGCCAGCGGTATGCTTAAAGATTTTATGGTAATGCCAGCGATAAAAGCCAGACTCAGACGAAGCTCAGGAAACGGAAGACAACACAAGAATTTCAACTAATCTTCTAAACAATTTATATATATACATATTTAGTGACTGTTCTGGAATTACAGTTGCATAAGGAACAACAACATGTGTAGTTAATTATACCTATAAAAACTACCTAATAATAAGAATTATTTAATCTTCTGTTCGGTCATGCCGCAGCCTAATTAAATTCCAAAATATTAAAACCTAAATGTAAATACAATCTCGATGTTTTGCTTTGCCTTTTGTATTTGCCCTGCGCGGCAATCATTGCATTTGTTTTCTAATTGCTACTCCTTTTTGCATCTCTTTCGCTAATCGCTGCCTGGCCCTTTGTCCACGGCAAGCATATTCTCAAATCAGTTCGATTTTGGTACTCGCTCGTTGAAGGCACGGTCGCTGATCGCCTGCCTATTCTTTCGCTTATATACTTCGCTAGTTAAAAGGCACAGACAAATCGGTCTGCCTGCCCAACTTAAACAATCATAAACATTAAACTTTGTATAGAAGGCCTTGGTGCCACTTAAAATAAACTTAGTGCATAATTAATTGAAATATTGCTGTGCGGTTTGATTTTATTTGGGCACCACCAAAGGTAAACGGTTTGTGAAAAAGCTCACTGACCCAACATTTTGGTGACCCCGACGTGATAACAAACAAATAATTTAATTATTTTCGTTCGTTAAACTTTTGATCGCGCATATACATAACTCGCAAGTTCTATGTACATAAGCGCAGCGTTTTTCGGTGTTCGAGAATTTGGTACAGCACGCACTGCACAGTGGAACTTTATTATTTTGCAAGTGATAAAAACTGAAAATAATCAAATTAAATTTATAAAAATGCCAAACGACACAACTTTAACTGCTCCAGCTCAGGGAGTGAAGCGTCTTAAATTGAAAGCTGAATCCATGTTTTCTAAGGCTAAAGCCGCTGAGAAGGCCCTGACTGCGGAGAAACTCCAGGCTATGAGTGACGAAGAATTAGAGATTCGTGTTAAGCTCTTAGAGGAGAACAAGGCTGCATTTACCCAGGTCCATGACAGTCTTGAGGAGCTGGATTTTAATGAAATCGGCAGCCAGGTTCGCGACGATTATGAGGAGCTCATCATATCAATACAAATCATTCTAAATAGAGAATTGGGTAAGCGTAAACGTCCACAAATTCGAAGTTCCACGCTTAGACCAGAGCAATCTATGGATTTCCATGCTGTGTCGGTTAAACGATCTCATTTGCCTGAATTGAGATTGCCTGAATTTTCTGGTGGCTATACTGAATTTGCTGACTTTCAGTCCATGTTCAAGGCTATCATCGACAATGACGTTGAGCTCACTAACATTGAGAAGCTGCAGCATTTAAAGTCCTGCCTGAAGGGTTCCGCCTTGAATACAGTGCGTTCATTGGAAATTTGTGAAGACAACTATGCTGTAGCCTTGGATTTGTTGAATAACCGTTTCAATAATAAGCGTCTAATTTTCCAATCCCATATAATGGCAATTTTAGGTCTCCCTAAAATGGACGTGCAGTCCGCAACGAAGCTGAGAGACATGTCTGACAAAATAAATGCTAATCTACGTGCTCTTCAGTCAATGGGTTCGGTTGAGCAAATATCAAACTGCATTCTTGTTCATGTTTTACTCCAAAAACTAGATAACAAAACTCAGTCTAATTGGGAAGAATCTGCGGCTATTGATGAAATTCCTTCGATTGATAATTTCACTACATTTTTGTCCAAGCGTTGTCAAAAATTGGAAAATGTTGAGCACACTGCAGCATTGTACTCAAATACCTCACAATCAGGAAGAAGCCGCAACCGAAGCATTTTAATTGCCACTAACACTTTGGGAAATGGATGTCTTGTGTGTCAGAACAGTGGCCATTCAATTTATAGCTGTGGTCAATTCGCCAATCTATCAGTACAAGAGCGTATTCGCAAGGTAAAGGAATTAGCGCTCTGTCTTAATTGCCTAAAGAAGGGGCATCAAATGCGTAATTGTAAGTCAAGCTGCTGTCGAACTTGCAGGTCCAAGCATCACACTCTTTTGCATCTTGGCACTCAGTCCTCGACCCAGGTTCTGCGAGCTCCCGCTGCAGAACAAAGTACGCCTATTACAACTACTTCAAGCCCTTCTACCTCTCTGCTGGCCCAGAATGTGGATTCTGACATTGTCTTTCTTGCAACTGCAGTCATAAGCGTTCAAAGTCGATCAGGTGCTTGGATCCCATGCCGTGCGCTGCTAGACTCGGGATCTCAAGTCCACATTGTGACTTCTCGACTCGCTCACCAGTTGCAACTGCCTAAAACGAAGTCTACCGTATCAGTTGCTGGTCTTGGAGATGCTCAGTTTAACTCTGAAGGATTTTCCGTTTGCATTAAGTTAAAGTCGCATACCTCCGATTATTTCGCATGCCTATCTGCTCTTGTTGCTCCAGCGATTACTGACAATCAACCCAGTTTGACCGTTAACCCCGATGGTTGGAAAATTCCCTCGAATATTCAGTTGGCTGATCCTGAATTCTATAGATCTCAGCGAATAGATCTTCTCATTGGCGCAAGCATGTTTTTTGAGCTACTATCTGTAGGGCAGATTAAGTTGCCTGCTGGGCTACCCCTGTTGCAAAAAACTAGACTTGGTTGGATCGTTACAGGAGGTGGATCTTCTACTCTCAAGGCAACTGCACTACAAGGTCAAGCTGTGCAGCGTGACTTGGTTGCTGCTGAAGTTCATATGGATGAACTAGTCCGTCGCTTTTGGGAAGTTGAGAGCTGTGGTGAAGGCGTGGTCACAGCCACCAAAGAAGAACTGGAGTGTGAGGCTCATTTCAAGAACAATTTTCGTCGCTTAGACTCTGGTGAATATTCCGTACGACTACCTACAAAGAACACTTTGGAATTACTCGGTGAGTCGTACAATCAAGCTTATCGTCGGTTTCTCAATTTGGAGAACAAGCTAGAGCGCAAGCCAGAGGTCAAGGTCCAATATTCGGCATTCATTCGTGAGTATTTGGATTTGAATCACATGTCCGTCGTGCCCAGAGACTCCTTGAGTCTTTGCAAATATTTTCTGCCCCACCACTGCGTTTTTCAAGGAAGACAGCACCACGACTAAATTGCGAGTCGTATTCGATGGGTCTGCCAAAACGTCAAGTGGATATTCGCTGAACGAGGTCCTCATGGCAGGGCCTACCATTCAACAGAAGCTGTTCAACACGCTGTTGCAGTTTCGGACTTTCCCTGTTGCCTTGACTGGTGACATATGCAAGATGTATCGGTGTGTTCGCGTGGCTGAACCCGATAGCTATCTTCAATGCATTCTTTGGCGTGACTCACCGGACCAGGAGGTGCAGGCATTCAAACTTGATACCGTGACGTATGGAACCAAGCCTGCAGCCTTTTTATCCGTTCGAACGATGCATCAATTGGCAAATGATGAGAAGAGCACATTTCCAATTGGATCTACAATCATATTGCGGGATTTCTACGTTGACGATCTGATCACAGGAGGAAAATCAACACAGGAAGTCCTCGAAATCATGTCTCAAACAACAAGCTTGCTCGCACGAGGTGGCTTCAAGCTTAGGAAATGGTGTTTCAACGAGCGTCGTGTCCTTGATCAAATTCCTGACTCGGAAAAAGAAACATTTCTGAAGTTTGACGATGGCAGCGACTTTACCAAGACACTGGGTCTTGCTTGGGACCCTGCAGCGGATGTTTTTCGTTTTTCTTTTTCGCCCATACAGGTCTCTCCGAAGCCATGTAAACGACTGGTGCTTTCTACAATTGCTCGGATCTACGATCCGCTTGGTCTCATTGGTCCTGTAGTTGCCAAGGCCAAGATCTTCCTGCAACAAGTCTGGAGAGAGAAGTTGGAGTGGGATGAGAGCTTTCCTGAGGCACTCAACACATCATGGCTCAAGTTATCATCTGACATGGGTCGTAGTCAGCAAATGAAGTTTCCTCGACGCGCGTTGCATCCAAATGGTGCTATTGAGATCCACGGATTCTGTGACGCAAGCATCGACGCTTATGGAGGATGCATCTATCTCGTTTCAATTTGGAGTTGTGCGCTGCTTTATTACTGGCTCAACTGATGCGGGACGTACGCAACATGAATCTCTTCGACTGCCCGTTTTATTGCTGGTCGGATTCTGCTGTAGCTTTATCATGGATAAGCAATGAACCTTCACGTTTTCAAGTATTTATTGCTAATCGAATTTCTTTAATTCAAGAGCTATCCAGTGGCATGAATTGGCGCTATGTACCGACTGACAGCAATCCAGCCGACATTTTGTCAAGAGGTGCGTCCCCGAGCGAGCTCCTGGAATCTGCCCTTTGGTTCAGAGGCCCAGGATTTCTTCTCAAGAATCAGCACGATTGGCCTGAATCTTGTCTGCCTGTAAGGACTCTTCCCGACCTCAGAAAGCACGTTCTGGTCGGCGTCGCAAATGAAGTGGATCTATCTTTAAAATGCAAATTCGTGAATTCCTGGCAAAAGATGACCCACACTTTTGGATACGTATACAAATTTGTTCACCGCATAAGACATCCTGGCCTCGACGTCGAAGATGTTAAAATGGGCACTCAGATGCTAATCAGAAGTATCCAAATGAGCAACCTGGCTGATGATTACTGGAGACTGCATTCTAAGCGACAAATAACATCGTCCAGCCCGTTGTCCTCACTTTGCCCATTCATCGATAGTTTTGGTCTGATGCGAGTTGGTGGCAGACTACAAAATTCGTCCTTGGATTACAATGCGCAGCATCCTGTCATACTGCCACGCCAGCATCCAGTTACACGTGCTATTATACTGGACTTGCATCGAAAAAACTTGCACTCTGGACCGCGAGCGCTGCTCGCTAACATGCGTCTTCAATTTTGGCCGATAGGTGGCCGAAAAACGGTATCAGCTGCAACGTCCAAGTGCGTCATATGTTTCCGAGCCAAACCGCAACTATCTCAACATTTAATGGCTGACCTACCCAAGGATCGTGTAAATGCAACATCAACGTTCATGGTTACTGGTCTGGATTTCTGCGGGCCATTTTGCTACAAAACTGGAGTTCGAAGCAAGGTGCCTGTGAAAACGTACGTCTGCGTTTTTATCTGTTTCGCGACGAAAGCGATCCATCTGGAGCTTGTTCAGGATCTTTCAACACAAGCGTTCTTGGGCGCATTGAAGCGATTTATTCTCACCAGAGGCAAACCTGCCCGGATTTGGTCGGATAATGCTACAAACTTCGTTGGAGCTAAAAACGAGCTGGCTGAGCTGAAGAACTTATTCCTGTCTGGCCCCCACATTCGAGCCATAGAGGAATTCTGCCTGGAAGATTCAATTGAGTGGCGTTTTATTCCCCCTCGTTCGCCTCACTTTGGAGGACTCTGGGAGGCTGCAGTAAAAACGGCCAAATTCCATTTCTATCGTTCTGTTGGCCCATCTTTATTATCGTTCGATGAACTGCGTACACTCGTTTGCCACATTGCGGCAATTATAAACTCACGACCTTTACTCCCTCTTTCAGAGAATCCTGCAGACCTTGAGGTGCTTACTCCTGCACACTTTCTTGGCACAGCTCCGCTGGTGCTGTACTCTGAGCCTGACGTCACAAAGCTGAACTTCAACCGGTTGGACCGCTGGCAGAGAATTGCTTATTTCCAACAAATCTTCTGGTCACGGTGGCGAGAAGAGTATCTGACCCTGTTGCAGCAACGGTCAAAGTGGCGCATCCCCAAACCTGCGCTACAAGTCAACGATGTCGTCCTAGTTCAAAACGAGAACTTGCCTCCTCTTAAATGGCCATTAGCCAGGGTCATGGAATTGGTGCCTGGATCTGATGGAGTTGCTCGTGTGGCAGTGATACGAACACCAACTGGAACCACTCGATGAGCTGTCCGCAAGTTGTGCGTCCTGCCGAAGCAAGATCTGGTTGAAAGCCCTGGTCTTCCAACGGGGGGAGAATGTTCGGTCATGCCGCAGCCTAATTAAATTCCAAAATATTAAAACCTAAATGTAAATACAATCTCGATGTTTTGCTTTGCCTTTTGTATTTGCCCTGCGCGGCAATCATTGCATTTGTTTTCTAATTGCTACTCCTTTTTGCATCTCTTTCGCTAATCGCTGCCTGGCCCTTTGTCCACGGCAAGCATATTCTCAAATCAGTTCGATTTTGGTACTCGCTCGTTGAAGGCACGGTCGCTGATCGCCTGCCTATTCTTTCGCTTATATACTTCGCTAGTTAAAAGGCACAGACAAATCGGTCTGCCTGCCCAACTTAAACAATCATAAACATTAAACTTTGTATAGAAGGCCTTGGTGCCACTTAAAATAAACTTAGTGCATAATTAATTGAAATATTGCTGTGCGGTTTGATTTTATTTGGGCACCACCAAAGGTAAACGGTTTGTGAAAAAGCTCACTGACCCAACATCTTCTTTTACACTTTTTAACATATTATTTTATATTATTTTTAATTTTACCCCTTGAGTAAGGGGCAGTTTTTTAAAATACTGATATTCGGTACGTGTTTTATTTATTTCGGAATATTAAATGCCACAAGAAAGACCCTTTTTTAACTATATTTCACCCTAACAACATAGAAGTAAAAAAAAAACAATGTGCATCTGAGATTCGAAGCTTCTTTACTTAATTTATCACGCCCTCTTGTTTCACATGGCTAATTGTTAGAAATCTCACACATCGAGCTTTTGTAACTTTTAAACTTTAGATACAATTTCAATGCCGGAATGCCGGAGAGGAGAACAAACCATGTCGGATGCCCTCCAGGGGAAATTGTCCGTATAACACTCACACGTGATAATTACTTGGCTATGCACATTACAGATTTCATGCGTTAGTTATGTGCCCTGCAACAGCAGGGTATATTAAATATAACAAGCTAATTAGAATATTAAATTTAGTGTTTAAAAAAATAAAATTGTATGAAAGAAAATAACTATATCTCAGTAAGTGCTAACCCTTTAAAAAAAAGTATATTTGGATATATTTTAACACTTTGTAACAGAAACATTTATAAACAACATAATAATAATGAATTCAACAAGTCGATATTATTTTTACCCTGTACCTTCGAAAATAGTGTTTTTCAATTAAAATAATAATAAATTCTTTTTGTATTAAGTGGACAGGATTATATATATATATAGATTAAAAAAAAGAGCGTTTCGCAATTTAAATGAAAGTACTCCACGCATTTGTGTACGCTTTTCAAACAATTTATTATAATTTAGGGTATTTACACTTCCTTTGTTTGTGGTTTACTTTTTTTTTTTTTTTGGGTTTTCACTTTCATCGGTTTTTGCTGTTGCTTTTGCCACCTCTTTTTGTGTGTTGCTCACTTGGCTTTTAACTACTCACAGTTACCACGTTTGTTGTTGGGTGAAATATTGTATTTTGTATGGACAATTTGTCCAACGCTTTTGTTTTGCTCCGCCCGTTTTGTTTTTTTCACTCCAGCCCTTTTTGAACAGCATTAAAAACGTGCCAAGAAAACCCAAAAACCAGAAATGTCAAAAACCAAACAAAACCACAAAATCTACACAATAAGAAAAATCAATTGGGTTTTATTTTAGCTTAACTTCCTGTTAAATAAAATTAAACTTAATTTATAAAACATTTATTGTATAAAAATTCCATTTGAAAATTCCATTTGAAAAGGTAGCTTTTAAGAAATTTTTAATTGTGTTCTTAAATATCAATAGGAAATAGAAAAAAGAAATAAACAAAAACAAAATGCACAAGAAGAAGTTTCTCAATATCAAACAATTAATTTTTAGATAAAATTTATATTTTTAATCACAAAAATAAAATTTTAAAAAATAAAAACTTTGTTTTCTGTGCAGCAAAATCGAACTGAAAGCGACAGCGATTGGAAACAGCTGTTGCTGATGGATGTTGCAAGTTGCTGCAGTGCCAAATAAATATTTGGGAAGTGGTAAAAACAACTTAAAAGGCCAAAAAACAAAAGAATCGCTGACTTACTAACCCCGCTTAACTGGTTGTTGTGTTGCTGCCGCCGAATTCTGGTTCTTCTTCGCGGGTATTTCTTTTGGTCTTTTTGCTTTAAAGGTTTTTCGGTCACTGAAATTGTTTTTTACCTCACACACTGTTTTATTTCGCTTTAATTTTGTTTTCAAAATATTTTTTTATCTTCACTTCTTGTGCCGCTTTTCTCGGTGTCTCCCTCTCGTTCTCGCACAGTTAGCACAGGTAAAAAAATAGTAGTAGTTGTAGAAGATTTCGGTTGGGTTTCGAGTGCCGCCTGAGACGTCCGCCAACAAAGCTGGCCGCAATTGAACTGAGCTTGACTAAACGCGCTTACGGAAAATTATTCGTATTTGTATTTAATTCCGCTCCCCAGCTGCCTGCCGACGCTGCTGCCGTCGATCGTCGATCGTGGATCGTCGCCGTCGATCGCAACTTCCAACTTCGCAGTTGTTGCGTCTGCACAGAGAGAAAAAACATATCAGAAAATGGTCATCAATTGTGTGGTTTTTCCATTTGAAAAATACTTTCATTTGTGACTTACTAATATGTATTTTCGAACATATAGAGTATGTTAATATAGCTTGTATTAAAATGAAAAAAGAAAAAAAAAAGAAAAAAATGGGGGAATTGAACATAAGGCTTGCGTACTAACACCTGAGCCACAGCATGAACTTACTTACATTTTATAAGAAACCTTTATTATCATTAAAGGAACCATTTTGTGGCAGTATCCCATTTAATTTATCTTTTAAAAATAAAGTTGATATGTGAAATTGGACGATATGTCCATGTTATGTCATGCTTTATACCTACAAAAAATTTATATAAATATATTTTAAGTTGATATGACTTTGAAACATATTTGTACGAAAAATAATAATAATATTATGAACAAAATTACATGTTTAAATAATGTTATGTTTTTTTTCCGTGTAGGCGGCAACATGTTGCGCCAGCCGTTACACCAGCAACATGTTGCCCACGCATTAGTGGCGTACGCAGAAAGGGTTAACACTTAAGTCTTTGACAATCTGTATTACTAAACCAAACTAGAAAACTTGCTATTTTCTGAGATTTTAAACTTAACATTCGGTTAAACTATTTTAAATTGTATTTAAGAATTTGAAGCTTAAAAAAGTTCAAATAAAAACCAAGTTTTCTGAGGCCCCTCTTAAAAAAGTGTGCCATTACCCCCCTGTTACTAACTGTTCTTTCGTTTCAGACTCCCTTTTCCCAGTGTGCGTGTGCGTGTCACGCAGAGATGGATTTAATTAGGTGGATTTTCGGGAAGTACTAATTGCAGCTTTGGGCCATCCAACAACTGTACTTATATCCCATGAAATGCCAAAATATTATGGAGCCCTTCCCGAAACACCAAATCCACGTGTTAGCGCTAATTTCAAGAGCCAGTCGTCCGTGTAAAGAGGGCTGCACCGTTCGCACTTTGAACCTGGTCTGGAGTGGAGTGATTCCGGGGGCCAAGCTAATGGATCGGAACCCAAGAATGTGATGTATGTAATCACGTCAATGAGTTGCAAAACCAATGAAACCCGTGGATTAGGTTCCGGATTCAAAAGAGTAGAAAAAGGGAAAGATTATAAGTAACGCTAGAAATAAAATCAATTCTGTATAATTTGTTGTATTATTTCTAATTTTTGTTTAAAATAAAATTATACGTGTTTATATATCATATATAAATATAATATAATTATAATTAAGTTTTGCAATACAAACAGCTGTATAATTTCGGCGTAATTTACTAAAACCAATTTATGCCTGCGGTCAATTTAATATTGATTTATTAGTATCTAACTTTTTAGTGTAATAAACAAGAACATCGAAACATTAAAAGCAGACTTACTTAGAGCCATTTCTATCACTTCGACTGCTTTATAGGAAACTGAATACCAGGAGTCATATGGAAATTCCTGGGCCAAGCGCAAACAATTGTCAAGTGCTTTTGAATCAAAAATCAAGATCACCAGTGATCTGCGTCACCACCCTCACTCATTTGGACCAAGACCAGGTGCCCCCGCTCCGCTCTGCTCTGCTCCTCCCCTGAGCTATGCCAACCAGAACCGTTCTCATTCTCAGTCGGTTCTCCATGTCCATGTCCACGGGCGAAAACCACGTAAAAATGTCCAAAAGACGCGCTTGGCTGCGTATCAGTTGCGCATAATGCTCAAAGCCATTATGGCAGAAATCGTAAAATACAAAAAAATACAAAAAAAAAAATCTAAACGCTCAAAATGCTGAAATTAAAATTATATATCTGAATTATGAAATTGTTTATCGGAATAAAGCGAGGCGCAGAACAAAAACGGCCAACTAGCGATGACAATCTAGAAATTAATGTGGAAAAAAAGTTAATCCAATGTAATTATAAGCTTTAAACAAGCCTGAAACAAAGAACAAAGAGCATAGTAGGTATCTTTTAGATAAATTAAATAATTTTCTAGATAAAAATTAAATATGTATCAATTATTTAAGGGGATTTGGGGAAGGTTCAGGAATCAATAGCTTGGGTTTTCAGCTACTTTAAACAGTAAGTCCTTTAGATGTGGAAGTCGTTTGAGCCAAGTAGTTACCCAAAAACTGATTAAAAATACCATATTTTCACCTAGATATGAAGATATTATAAGATCTCCATAAATAAACCTATAAAGTCAAGTTGTTGCATCAAATTATCTAAGAGGAGTTTGAGTGTAAATCTCCTTCAGATCATTCCGGGTTCATTAGTTAGTAAGGTTCATTCACTGCCGATTTCCATTGTACCGAAGCCATTATTATAGACTGCTCCGCAATAAATATAGGCAGGAAGTCGGTTGACTCAGCTTCTGACTTCCATGTGTAACCGTAAAGCCCAACGTCACCTCCCACTTACAGCACGCATGCGACCCCCCTGGAATAGAGAAGGTTAAAAGGGTGGAATCGGTGGGTTCAAGTGTCGACTGTTCACTTCAATGTGTACTTTGCAGCTACTTCACTCACAAAATCGGGATCTGAAAACCATTTTCACTTATTTTCTGACGGTTAATAAAAGAAAATGAGAGGAAGCACTTGTGATGTGTATTTTTATTTCCTTTATTCAAAGTACAAAAACCTTTGGACGTGCAACATCCTTTTTTCTTCTTACTTTATGTAATGTATGTGGTTTTTAGTCCTTGTTAAACATACATATTTATATACATGTATCACATGGTTTCACTTTATTTCCTAAGAAACATAAATTTGACATGTAACATAAAATATTTGAGCGCATTAAACGTTGTGATCTTCAGTAACCTTAAAAAGGAAATTCTTAATATTTTATTTTTGAATTTTTTTCGTTTTGAAAAACTAAAGGTTTAATCATTATCCATATAAAAAACAGAGTCAACTGTATTCCCAAAAACCGATTGGCAGATACATAGAAGTAATTTATCCTGTAAACTTGAATTTTTAAACAAAGAAATTCCAGTGTTTTCAAAATCATTATTATTAATAAAAATCAATATTAAATGATTACTTATTGGTTTAGTTAAAGTACAAATTTCAACTCTTTGATATTTATGTTGACAGTCTGTTTTTAACAAAAAGAGTGGTTTATCATCCTTATAAAAAAAACATGTTAGCGTTGTGCAAAACTCCAATGGTGATTATGGCTAGTATTTTCAAGAATTCGTTGTAAACATCTGCTTTAAAGTCTGCCCTTATTGCTTTCTGTTGCACATATCTTTGGGCACTGCTACATTACTTTATAAAAATCGTAAGCCTTGGTAAAAAATTCCCTTTTTATAGAAGATTGCGCTGCTGTCTGCAGCATTCAGTTCGTTGTTCCTGCTTGTATTGCTTTCTGTTTCCAATTCCACAAGTTTATGGTAAATATAGTATAAAAATCGTTACAAAAAAGATCGTGCGAATTCCGCTCAATTTTTCAGGGGGATGAGCTTAGTAGGCGTTGCCCTTTGGCCCCGGCGAGGTCACGACTGGAGCCAATCAAGCGCTGCCGTTCGAGCTGGGGTCGAGAGTCAAGCGACAAAATATATAAAATACAAATAAGTAGCTGCCAGAGGCGCTAACAAGTTTCAGGTGGCTCGGAAGAAAGCGGCGAGCAGTGGGCTCCGCAGGGAGGAGGCTGAAGCTGTAGCTGAAGCTGGAGCTCAAGCGTAATCACATTTCGCAGTTGTCAATAGAAGGGGCAGGCATGTACTTATAAAACTTTATATGTTACTATTTGCCGAGTTGGACAAACAACAGACAGGGCGGAGGAGGAGGAGGGGGATGAATGCCACTTAAGTGCCATTATAAGACGACGATTTGCAATATAGACAAGTCATGATTACAGTTATCTACACAACCGGTTTGCGTTCTTTTTTCGTGTTTTTGTAGAGACATAACTAGGGAAAGGCGAATGCATCTTACTGCTCCAGCAGATTGCGGTATTCGGCGAGGATCTGCTCCTCCTGGATCAGAGGCAAGTCCAAATAGTCCATGTCGTTCTGCCTCAGGTCGGAGTTGAAGCGCTCGTAGGCCCTGAAGGTCTCCATTTCGGAGCGAGCGTGCTTTAGCACCGCCTTGATAAGGGGCGAAGGCGGAGCCTGCGCCTGATTGGAGTTCGAAGTGGAGGGCCCGTCCGCGTCCTGCCCCTCGTTGCTTACCATACGGCTGACACGATCCAAGGTTAGCTTCAACTCCTCCTCGCTCTGGAAGGCCCGCAGCAAACAAGCGATGGCCCGCTCCACGTCGTTGGACGTGCTCTCGAGGGCCACGCGTATGTCGGTCTCCTTGAATCCCAGCTCGAGAAGATGGTTCAGCTGCGCCTGGTCGGCGGTGACCTCCGTCCGGGGCAGGGCAGCACGCAGCTCGTCGGATTGATTCTGCAGTAGTTCCACCTGTGAAAATAATGAAGATTCAATCAATACAATCTACAAAGAACTTTTGTGAGAAATCTCACCGCCTGTGGTACATCGTTCTTGGAGCGCTGCAGCGCCAGAGCAGCCAGACGGCGATCGAATCCCATTTCGGTGAGGGTGCAGACACTGCGGGGATTCACCCACTCGCCATCGTAGGCATCGGCCCTCATCAAACGCCGCTGCAGCGATCGCTCCGCCTTGGACTGCTTGCGTGCATCCTTTAGCTGCTGACGACGCTCCTGGATGAACTGCACCGCCCGCTCCACGTTGCCAGCGCCCGAGCAGGAGCGCAGGGCCAAGCGAGCCTCGGTTACCTCGAAACCCATCTCCACCAGCAGAGCCAGTTGGTCCTCGTTGACCTTCAGTTCCCTCAGCAAAATGCTGGCGGCCTCAAAGCGCTCGAAGGCTTCGTCACGTCGGTTTTGATGGAACATCACCACACCCTGGAGCAGCTGCAGGCGCATGATCAAAGCCCTTTCCGGGCACGCCTTTCCCTTCAGTGAGTACAGCCGCTCGAAACTCTCGCCATAGCTCCGTCGAAAGTTGCGCTCACAAATGCCCAGTCGCCGCTCTGCGTCCGGCAGCTGGGTCACGTTCTTCAGACAGAGATAGCACCACACTATGTCCAGGTTGAGCAGGGCAAAGTTGTCCACCGACTCGAGGAACTGCGAGTCGCAGGTGGCAAAGCACTCGTCAGCCTCCAGCAGGAGCAGCAGAGCCTCCTCGAAATCCTCGCGGAACTGGGCAGCCCGGGCTTTCTCGCAGAATCCCAGACCGGTCAGCAGGGCACGATTCTCGGCGGGTGGCAGGAACACGGGGCTGCCATTCTGGTCCTCCATCTGCGGGGGGTTATCAAATAGAACATAATTATCCCTGAAGTCAAGTGCGATTCTTAGCCGCTCTCACCTCTACAAGCTGATTCTGCGACGACACCACCGCCGCCACATCGGCCTTGACCCTGTTGATCCGCTCGTAGAGCGCTTCACTCTTGTTATCGCCATGGCCGACGATCACAATCAGCTGCTGGTTGTTCTTGAGCTGCTGGGCAGCCAGCGTGGCATTGGGGGCCACCATCTTTCCGCCGGCGATGCACTTTACGTGGTTAGCGTCCGGCAGCTGCAGCTTGGCGGCAATGGCCGCCTGGAGATCGGAGCCGAGGGAGTTCAGGTCACACTTGATGTCCAGCATGTTGGTGGTGCCGCTGCGATTGTCGATCCGGCGCACCTTGAACGTGGCCATTCCGGTGGCGGTGAATTCACGGCGGGCGGCCAGCTTGCGCAGCGCATTCTCCTGCAACTCCGTGAGGATGAACTTGCAGCGATTCAAGTCGATACCCAGGTGCCGGGAGTACTCGGTGGCCAGGTTCTACAAAGACATTTCTAATCAAAAATTAAGAACAAATAAAGTTTTGGGATAGTAAAGACCTCCAGGGCGCCCTCGATGCTGCCAAGATCCTCCGAGTAGTACGGCTCCTCCCAGAGCTTCACGCCCTCGGACTGGAGGCGTGCCCGCACCAGGATGAAGATGCTGTCGAGGTGAGACATTGCTTCTCAGACGGTGATGTTGCAGATTCTGGTGAAATGACGAAAATAAAGCCGACCCCACGTCACAAAGGAAGTCATAATATTTACCCGATGTGTTATTGTTCTTCCTCTTCTGCGGCGCACATGTGTTTCGGGGGCAACAACAAAGAGATGTGCGCAGTCAGCGTGTGCTGTGGGGTGTCAATGCAACCAAGTGCGAACTAACTAACTAAAACTTAAATAAATTTAAGAACACAGCAGATGCATTTGCTGCATTTCTCAATTTTCGAAGGAAATTCTGTAATTCTGGGAAGTCAAAAAGAGTGATGAGGAGTTATCGAAGTGCAGGGTGTATCGATGGTGGCGTACATAGCACTGAGCTAACTGTCAGCGGATATATGTATCGAAGCTGACACTCTCAAAAGCTAACTGATATTTGATAGCCTTTTGTTGATAATTTATATTAAACAATAAATAATTATTATATTTTCTAATAAGCAGTTTAGGATATTAATGTTTAACCTATTTTTTAAATAAGGCTAACTCCCTTTGCAGCCATATCTTTGTAGCGCTTTTACATACACAAATTCTAATAAAATTTTTTTAATATGTTCTTAAATAGTTTATTAGATTAGATAAATTTAGTTTTTGGCGGTTTATGGTTTTTACATATATTTATTTTTCTTAAACATATATGTTTTTAAATTTTCCTTCATTTAGCGCCCAGAGTTTTGTAGCAATTAGTTTTTTGTGGGCTCAGCTATTATCGATAGTCTCATTAAAGTTGATAAATTTCTTGTTCAAATTTATGTTTAAAATAAATAAAAAACTTAAATCACTTGAATGTTTTATTTTCTCAATAATAAAAATAATAATATTAATTTTATTTATTGTTGGTGTCATTTTGGCATCATATTTACATACACGTGACCTATTTGTTTATTTAAAATGCTTCTATGAGAATTGAGTTAATTGTGTTTACCTTTTTGTTGGACATACAGTACATACACACATACATTCGCCGATCCTGTAGACAGCTGACGTTCTGGCGGACCTACCCCTTGTGCGTCCACCGCCCTTATTTTCCCGCTGGCAGGGCAGCAGGCCACGCAGCACCTGTCACCTGTCGTCCGGTGGTGGTGGTGAGTTCTATCGCGCTCGTCGCCTCACCTGAAAGCCCGACCGAAAGTCACATTCACTCGAGATCGATTCCCGGACGCGACATGAAGACGCGTCAGCCTCCGATGACGACCGCCTCGTTCCGGGCCAAGCAGCGGGATGCGGGCAGAGCGGGTGGAATGCCCTGCGAGCGGGAGCGGAAGCACGAGGCCGCCAAGCGGGAGCGGGAGGAGGCACTTAAGCGGGAGCGGGCGACGGCGGCTGTAGCAGTGGCGGCCCAGCGGGTCCGACAGCATCGCAGGCTGAGTAGTGAAAGGGAGGTGAACTCCTACTCCTCCAAGCGAATCCCAGTGAATCCCAGGCAGCGACAGCAGGCAGTGGCACTCCGAGGAGTGACCCGTGGAAAAGCGGACGAAGCTGGACCTGGACAAGGAGCACATGGAGTAACTAAAGGTGCGCACATAAAACCAAATAGCTTTCTTTTTCAAAATAAAACAATGAAAAATTGTTTCAAAGATTTTGATGAAAAAGCTTAATTAATGAACATAAACATATAATTTTAAATTTAAAAAAATAATTTTAAAAAAGTAAAATTTTTATTATTTCAGAATCGGGAGCATTAAGACTCGGAGAAGCCGATGCTCGAACCACATCTTCCTTGGATGAACAGGAGCAGGACGAGGATCAGGATCAGGACTACGCGCCGGATGACGACGATGGCATGAGCATGACCAACCAGCTGGAGAAGAAACCGCCAATGTCAAAGGACGAGTTCAAGGCGGGATTTCAGCTGTGGATGGACCAGGAGGGAATTGGCCGGGAGATGCACTCACATATGCGGGTGGAAATAATCCAAAAATTCAATGCCACCGCACTGGGTGAGATTTAATTATATGAGGCGTACATTTTTTGTTTAAGAAAATAATTTAAGACCATTTAAAAATGGTTAATACAACAGTTTATTAATGTGATTTTGATTTTTATAAGGGTTTTATTACTTCAGTGCATTATTAACTTGTAACTGCAATGATTCATGCTTAAAACACTATTTTTAATGTTATTATATATTTATTAATTATTAATTTATTAATGCATGCTTTCTACAGAGATACAAAATGGTAGATCAGACTAAATTTACAAAGATTATAAACAACAAAATATAACCCAAAAGTTTTCTGTTAATTTTATATTTTTCCGGATTTTTGTTATGAGTTCCTTCAAAATTTTTAAAGAAGAAAAGTAAAATAAAATCAGTTTAAACTTTATCTTTCTAAAATATAAAATAGAACATATTAAATTTTTCCATTTTTACAAAAATGTCAATTATTTTCATGATGGGAATTTTGTGTCCTAATTTTCCGCACACCTTGTGGTCCATCCTGCCTTTTTCCAGGTCAGCTCCTGAAGAAGGCCGCCGGCCTGCACATGGCCGAGTCGCACGCCCTGCTCCGCTCGCCGCTGGCTCTGGCGCTGCACACCCTGGTGGCGGAGTTCCTGAGCTCCCAGAACTGCCACTTCACCCTGTCGGTCTTCTGCAGCGAGACTCCGCATCGCCACCAGCTGCCCGATTTCAGGAGTCTTCCTGAGTTCCGTTTCCAGGCGGAGGAGCTGCAGCAGGTCATGACCGACGTGCTGGGAGGCTCGGAGGTGCCACCGGATCCGGAACTAAGCCAGATTGTGAGGGGTCACTACGAGGAGGATCTGTCCGGTCAGAGGCAGTGCTTGCTGATGGCCCTTGTGCGATCGCTGGTGAAGATTAGGGGGACGAGCATCGCCCAGCAGGAGCAAGATCCTCCACCAGGTCACCATCCAGCTCTGCAGGATTCTGGCTGTCAAACTGACCCTGAAGTTCGTCCCGAGGTGGACACCAGTGTCCTCTCTCAGGCGGAGGAGCACGAGCCGAGTCTCGGAGCCGACGACAGAAGTGTCTTCGTGGGTGGCCGCATCTCCCAGTCGCTCCACTTGGTGGGGCAGCAGCTGGGTCAGCTGATGAAGAGTCTCCTCCAGCTGGCCAAGTCCTGTGCTCCGCCCGTGGAGGTGATATCCTCCTCCCGCTTAGAGCAACTGATCCAAAAGGAGCTGCACGAAAGGGAGCGACTCGCCAAGGCTGGCCAAACCTTCAATCCCGGCGAGACGGTCATCAAACTGGCCCCATATGAGCAGAAGAAGAAGAAGATCAGGCTTCCCGGACCGGATGATGTGGTCCAGTCCACAGTGGGTCCCATACGCTTGCCCTGCCTGGTGGTGGACCAGCCCCCACTGGCTCGCCTCCATCCCGAGCAGCTGGCCAGCCTGACAGTGGTGCGTCAGACCCTTGAGAAGGTCGAGAAGAGGGTGCGGCAGCCGCAGGACCGGATGTACGAGTCCGTGGAGCGCGTGGTGAAGCTAATGGGCGATGTGAGCGGCTGTGTCCAGCTGCTGGGCAACGTGCTGAATCTCTCCATGGAGCAGGAACACGCCGTGGGTCGCAACAAGGGCTTCAGTTCGGGCTACCACGAGGGCTTCCAACATGGGCACTACATGGGCGTCCAGGAGGGTCAGATGAGGGAGCAGCTCGAGCAGCGAAAAAAGGAATGCCCGCCCCCCCAAATGCAGGCCACATCCGTCCAAGTGGAGGTCTCCACCGCCAGTAGAGCCACCGAAACTGTGCGGGAGTCGGCACCCATTCCCACGACGACGAGAAGTGTCCCCACCCAAACGGATGAGAAACACCTTTCAGATGCCTGGAGTCAGGCGAATCTCCAGCCAGAGAAGCCCCCTGCGAAAACCTACGACCAGTGGATCCATGAGATGCTCCACAGCTCCAGTGGCCAAGTGTTCCTGGAGCGGGTGGAACTCTCGCTGGGCAAGGCACTCGAGCAGCAGAAGCGGCGCCTGGACGAGCTCTACCAGGTGAAGCTGCGTCACCAGGCGGAGATGCTGAGGCTCAGCACGCGGCAGAACTCCTGGCGGGTGAGTCTCAAGGGGTTAAAAATATTTAAAAAGTTTTGAAAAGTGTGTTTTCCACTTTGAACAATCGATCAATTATCGAAGCATCGAAAGTCACTTGTCAGTTTGAAGTTTGACATATTGCGAATATAATTTAATTAACATTTCGACTTAATCTCCACTTAATCTCCACTTAGTAGTGAATCCCAAAATATTAATATTTGCATTTTTCATAATAATAAACACAGGCCCTGTGCAAACGCGTGGAACGTGACTCCCATTCCTCGACGGAGGCGCGAAATCTGGTGCAGAAAATCTTCCGGCTGCTGGAGCACTACGAGTCGCATCACCAGCTGCTGGCGGAGAAGATCCAGCAGACGGAGAAAGCGGCGGAGGAGGCGGCTCGCATCCTGCCCAGGTGGGCCGATGGTGCTGGGGGATCTGGCGAAGGCACTGCTCCTGGGCACTGGAACTCCGTCCAGTCGACCACGCTCACTTCCAGTGGCATATCCACCCCGGCTCCAGCTCCCGTTTCCTTGGCCACTAAGGTTCCAGCTCCTGCTGCCGCCGCAGTGGGATTGGACGATACCTTTGTGAAGCAGCAACCAAATCCTAGCTTAGGATATCCCTATCAGTTGGTAGCAGTGGCCCCGCAAGCTACGATTCCGCTTCCAGGTGCCTTTCTGACAGTGGATCCTCGACTTTGTGGTAACATCCCAACGGATCCTGGCCTTCCGTTGCCCCAAACTGAAGTCAGGCAACCTGCTCCTCCTGAATCTATTCCAAACGATGTTGTTTACACTCCTTCAATGGCTGCACTTCATTCGGCGCCCAATCATAGTAATGCTCCTCCTACATCTCGTGGGGGCACCATCAATCTACTTCCTACTGCTGGTCCTCCTGGAGCTGCTCGTTCGGAGGCGCCAGAACCACCTGATCCCATGAAGCTTTCAATGCACTCTGTGGCCACCAATACGATGACACCACTGCCACCATTCGCACCACGCAAAGCATATGCTAGCCAAGGTCCCAGCTTCGAGGAAGCCCTCCTCAGTGCCAAGTAAGTAACCCATATATTTTAGTGGTGATTTTTAGAAGTTAACATAAATGGAATATTTTAAGATTAAAACTTCTTAAGAAAAAAAACTTAAGTATTTAAAATATATACTGAAGGTACATTAATAAATATTTTTAGTAAGTCACTTTGATTTATTTAAAAGATATCGATCTAAAATTCAACTAATAAATTCTCTCTATATAATTTTAATTTTATAATTTTAAATATTTAATTTAAAAAGGAAATTTAAACAAAGAAGAAGAAACCTAGATGTGTTCTGTATGATATATAAGGTTATTAAGTTTATTTATAGAATATTTAATTCCAAAATCCACATTTCCACCCCTAGAAACCGCATGCTGCAACTGGAGCAGGAGAGCGACCTGCTCGAGCAGAGCTTCATCAGCTATCTGGAGAGGACCAAATCGAAGCCACCCATCGAAAGGAGCGCCCAACAAGGCGTTGCGGAGCCCTCCAAGACCCGGAAGATCCGCTCCAGCTGCCTGAGGGAGCGCGAGCAGATGAATCGCACGCTGGACAGCTTCAGGGATTGGCATCGACGCGTGCGCAAGGACGATGCAGCCAGTGTGGCTCAACTGGAGGAGCTGGAGAACCAGCGAGTTATACCCAGTGGCGTGCTGGACTCCAAGATGTCCTCGCCGCTGTGGCTCTCAGAACTGGAGGAGGCTCACGAGCAGGACAGCTATCCCTTCACAAATGCCATAGCCGAGGCAAGGACCAAGCTGCTGGGTGGGATTATGCTGGAGAAAAGGGAGGAGCAGGTGGTGCAAAAGGACAGGCTGGCGGCTTCTCCACTGGAAGTGCCAGAGATACGGAATCCCATCAAACCGCCGGAACTGGAACGCCTGCTGACTGACATAACTCCCTCGCGGAGCAGCAGCAATGGGGAGATAAGCCTGCTCCTCCAGCGAGCCAAGGAATCGCTGGGCCTGAAGACCCCGCATCCGCTCTTGGACACCAGCAGCGGCAGCAGCAGTTCCAACCTGGAGTTGCCCTTCCTGGAACCGGGCAGATCCCCCAGCTCCAAGCTGCAACAATCTATGGCCAAGATGCACCTGCTCTTTGGAGGCGGGGAGCCAGTGAGACCAGCCGCTCCACGGTCACGGCGGCGGCCCCTGAGTGCACCAATGCCGGGATCTAGTGTGGCGGAGAACACAGGGCTACCTCCACGTCCCCACACTGCTCCCAGCCTCCAGCCGATCAGCGAAACGCAGGTGCAACTGCCCAATCTCCACCTGGACATCTCCACATCAAGCTCTTCGCCAAGCAGAACGCCGGGCGATGCCTTCCACGATCTGGTCACAGAGGCTGTCATGGGTGGCGCACACCTGGACTCCACTCCGGAGGTCTCCTACAGCCAGGCATTCTGGAAGCGTATTAATCTGTGAAAAAAGACTCGACTTAAATCAATAAAAATATCTTCAATAAGAACACTTAAATAAGGTTTTATATTTTGGAATATAAAAATATAACACTATGTTTAAAATAAATAATATTTAAATTTAAAATAGTTAATGATTAAATTAATGATTAATAACTAAAAGTATTGCTTAATGTAGAAAGATTGGAATATATTTACTATATATTAACCTTTAAAAAACAGTTTGACCATAAAAAAATATTGGTTGAAACAAAACAATATTTTTGTAAATAAACTATAAAATAGTATAAATCATTTTCCTTATTTTCGTTGACTTAAAACTAAAGTTAATTAAAACCCATGGACATTTTGCTGGCCAAAAGTGCGCGCATATTTATTTATTAATATTTTTTGAGACCTGTTTCCAATCATATTTCTATTTTTTTGATCAATTTTATCTGGCCGAAATGGTGCGCTTACATTTAACAATTTTTGGAGACCTGCTTAGAGAGACCATCTATATTTTTTTGTATATTTTCTTAATCTTTTTTCTTTAACTAGACATTAGTATTAGTATATTTTTTTGTCACCTTAATTCCAAAAAAAAAAAATGTTTTCTAGCTCTTTGGTTTCTTTGGCTTTGATAGTCACAAGGAGTGTGTGCAGTATGAGGGAAGTTTAGACGGCGGTGCCATTGATGAGATCGTAGGGATCCCTGTTCTGGCCAAAGAGATTGGCATGGGATCGACGGCGCTCCCGTTCGATCTCGTCCAGATCGAAGGCATCGCTCGCATAGCTGGACCGCCGCTGCTGATCGTCGAAGGCGTAGCCGCGTTTGAACTTGGCCGGGCCAGAAACCGCTACTGAAGCTCCGGTGGTGGCTGCTCCTCCTCCTCCGCCTCCCATTCCTCCTCCTGAATTAGTGGGATAAATGGGCTGCGGATGCTGCTGATAGGCGTTGGAGTAGTTGGACGGCGAGGAGGGTATCGCTGTGGGCCACTGCACCTGCGGCCTCGGCGTCACCAGGGGCAGTGTCAATGTGGAGGACACAAAGCGATTCTGGTGCTGCTGGGGGTTCACCCCCAGGAACTGCTGGCTGGGGAATCCCTGGGAGGCCAGGGAGTCGGACGACTGCCGCAGGAAGCAGCGCGGGAGGGTGCGACTCTGGCCCAGATCCGAGGGCGGTGGCAGGGGCATCCGCATGCCCGGGTAGGCACCCAATCCCGGATAGCTGGGATCCGCCGTGTGCAGCGACAGGTTGGAGTTGAGTCGGCGCAACGGCTGGCCCAGTGAGTCCACGCACATGGACGAACGGCGCGGGACCACCAACTGGGCGTGATCTGCATGGGAGATCATATTTATGTATGTTTAAAAATATAAAAGGTATCACACTTACCTCCCACCACATAGAGGTGATCCTCCTCCATGTGGAATTGTCTGAAACCGTGATCATCACCATCTGCGTCATCGTCATCATCGCGATGTGGAACCTTCAGCGTCTCCTGCCGCTTGGCCTGCTCCTCCCGCTCCTGCTCCTCCTCATCCTCCGCCTCCTCACCGCCACTAATGTAGTATATATTCTTGGGTTTGCTGCGCATCCCAGCCCGTCGGCAGAACTCCTGGAACAGCTCGTCCTTGGTCTTGCGCAATCCCCGCTTCAGGCCACAGAGGCGCGACTGATCCTCCAGCTGCGACTGGGAGCTGGGATTGTTGGAGACCTTGGTGTTCGTGTTGGTGGCCATGTTCCGTTGCTGTCTCCGCTTAACTTGGCCAGACTGCGGAGCCGTGTAGATCTCCGTGGCGGTGGATACGGATCGGGTGAGTGGAAATTCCTGAGGCAAGTCGGCGAAGAGGGCGGGAGCGGGCAGGGGATCGGGATCAAGAGCAGGGGCAGGAGCTGGTAAAGGAGCAGGAGCAGGAACAGGAGCGGAGGACAGCGAGGACTCCGTGCAGAGCTCGTTCAGCGACTTGGCAAAGCTGCGCGAGTGCAGATTGCATTTCGACACCGCCGGCTTTTCAAAGTAGAAACTAAAACAGGGTTTGAAAAATATTTATAATCAGGCTTTTACCAATAAATTAATGTTAAATATATTTATTAAGGAATATTATCAAATTTTAGTTTATTAATTATTTTTTAACAATCACAAAGTGACCGATGAAAGTCAAAAAAACATAGTCTAATATCGTAGGGATTTTAAAACAAATAAATCAAATTTAATTGTCATTTTATTAAATCGTTTTTGCTTTACAAATTTGAAAGAAAATAGTTAATTGGTTATTATTTCAACTGTTTATAAAACCCTTTAAATTAATGTTTAAGAAGATTGACTCTTAAATGTAAAATATCTTATTGAAGAACCATAACGTAATATAAATTTATTTTAAAGAAACTTATAATAACAAAATGGTTTTGATTGAACATTTAAGGTTAAAGTTTTATTTCTAGATAATGACTAAAAATAAAATGGATACAAATTAAAAATATAATTAAAATGAAGGGACCAACTTACCGCCTCTCCAGATCGTTGTGTAGATAGAGATTAAGGTTCGATGCAGCATTTGGGTGTTTGCGACAAGCTCCTGGCAGGGTCTGTGTCTGCCCGGGATGACCCAGCTGTCCCAGATGTCCAGGATTGCCGGGATGTCCGCGCTTCGCATCGTGCACCTGGTGCAGCCGGGCATTGGCGCTCCTCAGGATTCCGTGTGGTGGCTGCGCCGCTCCCTGCGGATGTGGATGTGGGTGTGGGTGTGGGTGGTGGCCCGGACCACGCTGGCTGCCGAGTCCCTCCTGGCTGGCGGTGGAGTTGCCGGGCTGCTTGTACCGCTTGTAGGAGTCGCTCAGCGGATGCTGCGGTCCCTCCTTGAACTTCACCTGGATACTCGCTGCACTGAAACAGGGCAGACGCTGAAAATACATATTTATATATACTAAAATTAACACAGATAAATTATACTGAGAGCGGCGGATAAGATGCAGTCACCAATCCCTGGGGAAACTCATCCGGTGACGCGTGCACTTAATCTGAAAGGTTCCTGCAGTCAAGCGGGAGAATTACGAATCACGAGGTGGGCGATGCCCCCGGGGTATTCACGGATGTACTCACAATAAGATAATTTACAACAGAAGACAGAAGCACTTTAAATTCAATTTGAGAAAAAATAAATGTATACCCCTAAAAAGGCTTTAAAAAACATTAAAATAATAAAATAACATTAACATGTTAAGAATACTTTCACTAAATATTATATCTTTACCACCACTTTATATTTATCTTATATACATAAAATCTGAAACATTCCTTAAAAATTAAAAGTAATAAAAACAAAAAATATATGAAATTATTTATATTTTTAAGGACTCGTTTTAAAGGTTTCGCGATTATTCAGATCACTTACCCTGTAGTAGCTGATCTCCTGCAAATTGATGAAGAGGAATATGTTCAAAACTCCAACGAATTCCGTGACAATGAACCCAAAGACGAAGAGGAAGAAGCTCTGGCCATAGGAGAACTTGATGAGGGCGGGCTGGAGGGTAGAACGGGGTCTCAACTTGGAGCCGATCTCGGCCTTTAGTATGGATATATAGGCAATCAGGCCGATGAGCATCACAAGACCTAAAATCAAGGACTCTCAGGAGGTGTTATCCTTTTGCAGTTTACTCAAAAAACTCACCGCTAACAATAAAGAGAATACCGGCGCTGAAATAATACAGATTGTTTCGATGCGAACATGTGGGGATCAGGAAAACTATAAAGCTGATCACCAAAAAGACCCCGGCAGCCAGGAAAATTGGACAGGACTTGATGACCGTATCTGTGTAATGAAAGGTGATAAAAACAATTTACTATTTACCAGCTAATGTAATTTAAATTCAAATAAGGGTCTATAGAAATCATTTAGTTATGTAAAAAAAAATATATAAAAAGTATAAAGTCAACAAGTAACTTAATTTTTCCAAGTCAAGAATGACAAGCCTTCATTTAATTTTATACCTATAAAATAACCATTAATTTATTCGATTGCATTTTTAAAAATATATGTTTATAATTCTTTAAATACCTTTCATTCTTTTTAAATAATTAAATATTTTTTCTAAACATTTTGTTATAGCAGAGCTCAACATTAAAATTAAATAATTCAAGAATCACAACTCTCGACGGGTCAAAACCTTTTTAATTAAGATGCCAAATATGCGGGTAATAAAATATTTTCCCGCTGTTCACTGTTCCCTTTATCAGTGGCGGATCCAGAGACGATTCTTGGGGGGGGGGATTGGATTCTTGGGGGGGGATATTGAACTTATTCTTCGATTTGGGGCTCAAACTTATTATTGGGAGAGAAATACAGTACAAACTATAAAACAAAAATTATCCATCCCAATTTTTAGGTAAACAAAGTGGTTATATTTGAAAAAAAAAAAAATAAATAAAATGTTCAGGTTCTGTGGTTCCTTGGGGGGAAATTTCCCTAATTTCCCCCCCCTCCCCCGTGGATCCGCCACTGCCTTTATATGTTATTTAATTAAATCTACGACTTTTCTGTCTACGATTTTTAAAACGAATTTTTGTATTCCGACTTTTCCACCTTTGTTTTCCACCATTTTATTTTTTTCTTGATTTGGTTTGTTTGCTTTGTCCTGTCAGCGGGTGACAAAATGTCCTGGGGCTAAGCAAAAACACATAGAAGTAAAGAGACTGGTCCTGTGCAATAAAAAAAATCCCACTCAAAACAACTCCCGTTTTTGGCCGACTGTTTAATAGTTTTATTTTTCGAAATTGTCACCCGCGGCCAGTTTGAAATTAGTTTTCGAGCGCTGCAACAAAACAAAATTAATGGGAATATTTCAAATCGATGGCCAATTGTGTGAGAATTAATGAAATTTTCACTTGGCTTCTGGATATACTATTTATTGGTGTTTTGGCGGAGGAGCAAAGTTGATTTGGCCAGCTATGAAATGAGGGGGAAAATCTTGTAATGGATATTGAAAATGTTCAACTATTGTCACTTTATTCCGTTGACCCCGTTACACACACATTTGAAAGACCACAAATCACAGGGACAAAACTTTGCCGGCGGAGGCCAAAGGCCTTTAATTAAAATTCAGCCAGCTAAATGCATGTGCATGTGCGTTTGTGGGCCAGTTCAACTAACAACAATAAATCAATTTCAATTTGGCCCATTTCGTCCAGCCATCCAGTGGCAGGGGGGTGGAACAGGGGCATTCACCATTCACCTGGTTAAATGGCAGCTAAGCCCATTAAGGTTTAGCTGCGTCTTAAAAGACGGTTTCATCAAGCGGGGCGCTCCTGACAGCCAAGCCATCAACTCCAATTTCACAGGGATATAAATAGTGTTTTAAGCGGACATTCCGCATCCAAAATGTCAGTTTATAATTAAGTTTTTAAGCATTTTTTATCAGGGACTGTAAATAATGATTAATTTTTTTTTTTAATAAAATAATCACCCACGAGATTTTTAAAATAAAACTTATAATGATCACGGACCCTGTTTTTTATATTTGTTTAAAGCAGGGATGCCCAGCCCATTGCTCTTCAAGTTAATTTTGTTTTTGTAATTAAACAAAATGAACTTGAAGAGCAATAGGCTGGGCATCCCTGGTTTAAAGCCTAGTTTGTTTCAAATTTATTAGAATTGTTTGGCTGAGTTTTTTTGATTCTGATATTTTTTATTCCTTAAATTTTAATATATTTTTAGTAAGGTGTAAATACTTACAGGGTATGGCAGCAGTTGAGTCGTGTGGATCCGGTTGGTAGCTCTCATCGGGAAAGTAGTCGATCTTCACACAGTTGTACGAGTCCACATCGAGGCCTTTGCATCAAAAATAAGATAAAATGTATATTTTAATATAACATAAAATTAAACTTATTGCTTGTGTGTTAAAAATCTTTTTAAATTCCGACAAATTTTAGGTATAAACTGAGTAATACCTGCCATATACTTCATAGCCCACATAGAGACAACACCCACACCAATCTAAAGATTTCCATTAAGATGCCCAGGAAGAACAACACCCCCACATCGCTGGTCACTGGCCAGAGAGAGCCAGAGAAGACCAGGAAGCCCAATCGCACATCCAAACCCAAGGTCAACCCCAAGGAACAGCAGCAGATGCTGCATGGAGATGGACACCTGGGGATGGACATCTCGCTGAGCCACTCGGACATCCAGCTGCTGAAGTCCGGTCACGATGGGCTTAACCAGCGGCTGGTGGCCTTCTACTACGCCTACCAGCAGCACAGACGCTACCGCCAGGACACTGAGATCCACTTCCTGCCGCCGGCTGTGGTCGCCCGCCTCATCCACCAGACCATGCGGGAGCTGCGACAGATGGTGGACGACCGCCGCCTCCACGAGAAGCAGTTCATCCTGCTGCCACTGGCCACCCATCCAGGGTATGTACAATTCCAGACAGATAAAGATCCCTCAGTGGACCCTCTTCCCGCAGGGCCAACGGGCACTGGTCCCTGCTGTTGTTCTCCCGGCCGGACGGGAAGTTCTACCACTTCGATTCGCTGGACAACTGCCACACGCAGCTGGCCGCCATGGTGTCGGAGACCTTGCGAGGACCCCTCGGAGCCTGGGAGTTCCAACGGGTCACAGGTCACTGCCTGCAGCAGCAGCCACAGCCCAAGAACCAGAGGGATCGCGATCCCACCTCGGCACTCCACCTCATGTGCATGACGGAGTACGTGGTGGACTACGTGTCCAGGTGCGGCTTTGCCACCAGCACGCTGCTCATTTCCCACGAGGAGATCAGGACAATGCGCAGCCACCTGCTGCAGTTGATCATGTCGCAGGGGGGGATTCGGCCGCCCAAAGGGATACACTGAGAAAAAATACAAGGGCCTCCGTTTCGTTTGACTTTGATTTGTTGATGCATAGATTAATAATAACAAAAAAAATTAGAATAAATAAAAAAATTTAATACAAATTATGATTGAATTTAAATTGCGTAGATTGTTAATTTCAAATTCGATATTTAAAGGAATATTTATAGGGATTAGGTTTCTGCTTTGTGATAATAATTAAAAATCATTAAAATATTTTATAAAATATATATTTAAGTAATACACTTCTCTCAGGATTCTATCTTTAAAATTTAAAATATAAATATCAAAGAATAGTTGCAAAAATAATATTTATTTTGTTAATTAAGTTACTTAAAAACCCTGAAAAATCCATCTGTGAGAAATACAATTAAAAGGACAACTGTCAGAGTGCAGCTTAATTGAATGACTGACTGATTGATTGATCGATTGGCCAGCTGACTGACTGACTGCAGTTTAATTTGGTCAAAGCTGAGCCCACGAACTGCTGCCCCCCACCCACACCCCCACCCGCAGTCACACCCACAACACACTTATTGAAGCCCCAAAAATCCAGGTACGTATGTGCGTGGTGTCATGGCAACGGCAGGAGCCCCACCTGCCCCCCAAAAAAAAAAAAAAATCCAAAATCCAACCACTCACACCCCCTGGCCATGTCACATTTGTCTTCATTTTTGTTTTCCGTGTGTGTGTGTGTTTTTGTGTGTTTGTGTGCAGTTCAAAGCTGAAGAGGAATGCGGAATGTGGTGCACTCACCTGGCAGCGTGGTGCACAATATCCAGAGACTGGACTTGGTGTACTTGGTGATGTAGGCGCCGTCGTCCACGGCGTTGAAGTTGGCCGTCCCGTTGTAGTTGGCATTGGGCAGCTTCTCCTCCGTGAAGAGCCACTGGGGTCCAGCCAAAGCGGCGATGACAATGGCCACCGATATACTGCAGGAGCAGGAAAACAGGGGAGCAGGATAGCAGGAGAGAAAAAAATAGGCGTGGAAAGAGTGAAAATGAGACACTTGGGAAAATGGCTGATGCAAATCGGTCTGTGTTCATTTTTCTCGATTTTCCAAATGGCCAAATAAATATTATTCATAATTTTAATATTATTTATTCCTATATTTATAATATATTTTTGAGAACCCTAAAAAACCCAAAAATGTTGGGCGCAAATTGGTTAACGAAAGTATTTCTTAATATCAAAAATCACAAGATTCATTGGCCCGTTTCTAAATTATGAAATAAGTAATTATAATAATATGTTACACGTCTAAATATGATTTAAAATATTTATTTTCAGAATAATCTGGACCCACCAATTAATGTCAAAGTAAAGAGAGAAAAACAATCTCTTATGATAAATTGTAAAAAATCATAAAAGAAACATATATTCACTATATAGACATTAGAAAAAAGTGTTTTAAATTTAAATGATAATTATAAACACTTATGTTTCATATTTAACACTTATATTTTCAAACATAATTGCCTTAATATTAACTTTTGAAAGATATATAAATAAATATATCGACTTAAGTGTTCTTTTTTAGACTGCAAAAAGTATTATTTTGCGACACCCACTTAAGATTTACCTAGCAAATTGTTATACCATAGTTATACAACATTTAAAAAATATTGTTAAAGTTAATATTTTTTTAAACTGAATTTATGATACTGTGCGAAATTTGATGGAGTAATTTTGTTGAGTGGTGAAAGAGAGTAGAGAAAGTTGCATTCCCTAAATCAAAATCAATGTGGGCGATGGTGAGTAGTGAGTAGGGAGTAGGGAGTAGGAGGGAGGTCCTGAAATTGGGGGGGTCACAGTGTTATCAAGGGAAATGCCTATCCCAGGATCTCCGGGTCGGGTTGCCCAAAAATCATGTGTGTGGCTGCTGATTAAAAAATACTTCAACCTGTTTTGTGGTTGGGGTTTTGCAGCAGCAGCAGCAGCATTGCCAAAAACGAGGCCAAAAATCCACAAAAACAAAGGGAGAGTTAATGTGTGCGGGTATCTTCCTCTGTCTACCCCCCTTCCCATATTTTTAGCCACCCAAACAACCACCCACCCACCCACACACACTCTCTCAGTGATATGCAAATAAATGTCGCCACCCAAAAACGAAGAGCACAAATAAAATTGTTGGCGCTGAAAAATGTGCGAAAAAATACGGGGCACTGGAAATGCGAATAAAAAAGGTCAAAGGGTGGTTGATGGTTATTTTTTAGAGGGATCGGGATCGGGCCAGAAAGTTCTCACCTCATCGCCCAGGTATTTGGAAATACATTCAGGAGTGCACTCACACTCACACTCACACTTCCACTCACGCGAACGCCAGTGCCAATATTTGCTCAGCTCTGTGATGGATTTTACGTGTTGTGTTATGCTACTCAATATTGTTTTAAAAAATCTCCAATTGATTTATGCAAAAACCATAAATAGTTAACACAATCAGGCACTCGATTTAATGACTTTAATGCTTTTTAATAATTAAAGTTGAACGTATGCATTTTACGTTGTTTTTAATCATACAAATTTACCCTAAAACATAATAAAATAGCAATTAAAATGCTATTTATTTTGTTTACTTTTTATTATAATTATATTTTTTTAAGGGAAATATTTTGGGTTAGCTTAGGGTTGTCATGTCCTAAATATATATAAAAAATAATAAAAATGTTAAAAAATAAATTCGTAATAAGTTAATATTAAAATAATAACTATTTGCAACGTCAATAAAGATATTTCAACAGAATCTTTAGACTGCTGCAATCAATATTCATTTGATTCCACATTTCTTGGCCCAACATCAGTTGGAGTTTGGGCACCACAGCAGGGCACACATGTGCCACAAAGTGTGGCAAGATCTACCGCACATTGGGCCTCATGGACACACGCAATGTGCAGAAAAGCAGGAAATCAAAAAACCAAATGAAATTAAGCAACTCGTACCGGGAACAATGCCAGAATAAATCTGTCCTACTTCTCCTTTTTTTGATACACACAAAAAAATTGTGTTTAAAAAATATTTCGAAAATAAATGTGTAATATTTTATTTATTATGGTAAATTTTAAGTTTAAATTTAATTTGAAAATGAACTTTAATGTAAGATAAAGACCTTATCTCCACAATAGAATAAAAATAATGGAATACAATTTCCTTGCTTTTCCATGTTCAAATTTTAAGTGATTATTGTTATAAATAATTTTCAAGCTACCAGAAATATCGAACAATTATTTTTATATATTTTTGTGATAAAATGTAAAAACTATTTTTTTTTGGCTGTGCACTTTCGTCGTGCGAAATAGTTTGCGAACAAATTAAGCCCACTTTGCAGTGATTTGTGTCGCTAACACAATTATTTGTCAAGCTGCAAGGATGAAGGAGGCGCAGGGATGTCTCCTGGTTGCTCCTGTGACAAGGACGAGGTAGCTGCCTCTCCCCGGTGCTGCTTTGTGAATGTTTTTGCGGAGCACGTGAAACCTGCTTTCTCAGTTTTCTTTAAAAGAAATGAGACTGGCGGAAATTGTGTGTGTGCGTCTCCTGCAGGAATTCAAGCTGCTGGCTGGCTGGCATTCAAGCTGTTTGTCATGGGTTTAAAGGATTTTAAAATGTAGTTCTTTTCCCCGCAGGAATTACAGGAATTTCGTTCATTTTTCTTTGCGAAAAATCTGCGACATTGGAGCCTTAAAGCTGTCCTGCTACACATAAGAGTAACTCACTTTTTTTTTTAGATAATGATTTTTTATGAATATAAATATTAAATTATTAAATGCTCCTTCATAGAAATTGGAAAATGTAATTTAACTAAAACAAATATAATGACCAGAAGACCCAAATAAATTAATGTTTACCTTACTTTACTTAAAATACCAATAAAAGTGGAGTATATAGCCTCGATTGCGTACTAACCTGGCTGCAACAGGTGTAAGGAGCCACAGGTAACCCCCAGTGACAGTGGTCAAGTCGGTGATGCCACCCTGCGGATCGGAGGCGCCAGCAACACCACTGACCACGCGATGTTGCTGCTGTCGCTGGACATGTTGCTGCTTCTGCTTCTGCTGCTGTAGCTGTCGTTGCTGCTGCAGCTCCTTGGCTGTCTGGTGATGATGTTGACTCAAAATGGCCACCTGTCGCTGCTGCTGCTGTGGCTGTGGTGGCTGCAGTCGTCGGATGTTGCTGATGTGATTGTGATTGCCAATGTTGTTGAGCTGCAGATCACTGAAGCTGTTGGCCAGAGAGCTGAAGCCAGTGGCTGGAATACTCCCGGAGATCGTGTTGATCAGTCCAGTTTGCTGGAAATCGGATGCAAATCGCTGGCCCCGCGGTAATGTTGCATAGGGTGAGTGCTGCTGGTGGATCTGCAACTGTTGCTGCTGCTGCTGCTGCTGCTGCTGGGAGGGATGACTGTGCTCGATGGAGGCGCTGGTGGTCAGCTGGTGGATGGCCAGTGGCTGTTGCTGTTGCTGCTGCTGCTGCTGCTGCCTTTCGATGGTGTTGCAGTTGGCCGATGCATTCGCTGCTGGTCTCATGTTGTTGCTGTTGCTGTTGCTGCCGCTGCTGTTGTTGTAGGGATTCTCGCTGTTGACACTGTGGGTGGAGGCCACGCGGAACACATTGGGCACCGAGGGATAATCCCTCATTCTAAACTCTAAACTAATCACTAAACAAAAAACCAAAAAAAAAACAAAACCTAAAATAAATTCAACACTTTGAAAGCGCGCCAAAAAAATAAAACGTTTCCTTTAAATTCCTGGCTGGCACGTCCGTTGCGCTGAAGAACTTTCACTCGACTAACAGAAAGTTTGGTCCTTTTCAAAGGACTCGACTCGGCCATGTAAAACGAACCGAAACGAGCGAAGGGTTGTGACTTCGGTTGATGTTGCTGCTGCTGATGCTGCTGCTGCTCACTGGCGATTATAAAACACAGCAGCAGCAGCAGTAGCAGCAGCCATATTTTATCTCCGCCTTTGATGGTCTGCATCCAACACCATCCGCCATCCGCCAATCCTTGATCCGTCACTTTCTTGGCAGACCTACAAAATATATAGTGGCTATGACCGATGGAAAATTAACTTTTACATCTGCACAGCCAGAAAATCACATGGATTGCATAATAAATTATAAATTATTTTTAGAATGAATAATAAATGCACTGAAGTAAAAGATTATCTTGTTTTAAATTTAAATCTATTTTAGTTGACTTGGAAAACAAAGAGTTACCATAAAAAACATTTTTTAGTGATGTCATTTTGATTTATTTCAAAATGTTTTTAATTTTACAAATTATAACACTTTTTTTGCTTTTAAGAAATTACTTTAGTGAATAAAAATACTCGTTTTAGGGTTTTATTATTTTATTATTAATATGTTAAAGGCTTAAAAAAAACCTAAAAAACATGCATGAAGTTCATTAAAATTTCAAATGGTTGACCCAATGAAAATATTAAATTAAAATTGCTCTCAACTTTCTGTGTGTAGCCCAACGGCAACCAGGAGCAGCAACAACAATAGCAACAACAACAACAACAACGACCAGCAGACGTTTGGAACTTCCGTTGTTAGCTAAAAGTCACTTCCGGTCGCTAAGGGATCCCAATGTCTGTCGGTGTGCGTGCCAGGGTATGTGTGAATATGTATATGGGAAATGGGATATACGATATGGGATATGGGATATACCTATCGATGTCGGAGTCGTTGTTGTTGTTGGACTGCAAATCTTAGCATTTATTGCTGCAGCCTCCAAAACCCAAAAAGCAGCCCCAGTTCGTTTTACTGCAGCTCTCTCGTTTATTTAATTGAATTCCCACATGTGATTGAGGTAAGTTCGTGCCATGATTGTGCCACATTAAAAGGGAAGTGCCCAACAATGACTGACCTCGCCCCGCCCACTTGCCACCCCCTTCTCCCACTTCTCCCACAACGCCCACCCAAAATATCCAGCCGACATCTACACTCCTTTTACCTTAGAGCAAAGCACCGCCTTAAGTGCACCTTGTGAAAGTGTGGAATTGCTGAGTGCAGATGCAGACAACAACAACAGGAGCAGTCCAGAACAAAAGCTAAGGATTAAGCGGCAAAATCCACACTGAGAAAAAATTAAGTGCCTTATAGGGAAAATAATTTAATTAAGTATTTTATACATTTTTTTATATTTATTTTTAAATCTGGGTAACACCACAAATAATGGGAACAGAAATTAAGTCCTGCCAGAAAAAAATAGAAAGATATTTTATTTTATCCTCAAAACTGAGAGCAGTATTAAAAACAATATTTTCTCTAAAAATTCAACTGATTTTAAGCAATAGGTTAATTTTCAGAAATAGGTTTTTTATAACATTGTTGTAGGGAATTTTTAAGTATAAACACAAGAGCAGTGATATGAAGAGAAGTCCACAGTACAAAAAAATAACCATAATTTAAAGTTTCTAATTTTTTTTTAACCTTATATCAATACATTAACTGTACTAAAAAGAATATTCCACAAACTTTGACAATGGAATTTTAAGAAATTTGGTGGTAAATTATGCGATTTAATATTTAATTATTGTGTAGAAACATACAAGCAAATAAAAAAGGAAGACAATTAATAAAAATCAAAAGGGAATTATTACTTTTCCTGGAACTCCAATAAAAGAGATATATCGAGTATGGAAATTTCATCAAAATCTATGATTATGGATGGGATTATGGGCAAAATAATGCATATGGGAGCCACGTGTAATCTGTTGAGAGGAAAACAAAGGCTACAGATTATTGCAGAACAAAAAGCTGTTCTATTTTGGTCAAAATGCCCATAAGCCAAGGACAAAAGCAATTTGGCTTCCTGGCAGAGACTCCAGAAATGAAAGACATATGCATAGGTACATTTGAGTGGCAAGAGAGTTTTCAGGAAAACCCACCTATGAAAAGTGGCCCAAAAGAAGAACTTTTTTTTGATTACAGATAAAAACAAAAAAACCAGCAATAGATTGTCGGAAAAAATAAGACAATGCTAATTTTAAGGGGAAAATCTGAAGAGTTTAAATCACACGGTAAAGTATAATAATATATATTTTTTATATTTTTTAATTTTATTAATCAATATCAAAAACATTTAGTGTATTAATATTTAAATTTATGATTTGCTCTACGATTTTGATCAAGTGTTTGTGTTTCAAAACTATGAATTTATTTATTTCAATACTAATAAAGTCAAATTCTTTATATTTAAAACTAACATCTGCCAGAAAATATTGTGTATATATCGATTAGAGTAATTACTTAATTAAGTCAGGTCAACAAATATTGTGGAAAAACTATCCCAAAATCAGTGCAAAAACGTTTAGTCAAATGTATCACTGTTTGCCCAGGGTAAATACGTTTTGTTTGTTAAGCAAACCAATTAATTAAAATCTTAATTAAATCTCGTTCTGGCAGCAAACAAAAATGTGCTCATTTAATGCCAACAAGTTGTTAGACGCGCCTTTAATTTACAAAAGAACGAGTCCCCCCGCTCTCTCTTCTCCCCTTATTTCAGCATTTAAATACATAGGAACTGAGTTTCCAACTTTCGCAAAAGTTTTCATCTAAATGCGCTGCAAATGTTGGCAACACTTTTCCTTCCTTTTTTTTTTAAAGCAAAAAGGGTTAACAAATTTTCGTTTTTTGTTTGTGTTGTGCATTTGGCAGCTTACTTTGCCTCTTTTTTTTAGTTTATTATTCTTTTTTTTTAGTTTATGTTTTGTTATTTTTTGAGTAGCATTTCGTTGCTGTTGCAGTTGTCAAATGTTTGCGAATGCACAGATACAGACATGTCCATGTTGTTAGTGTTGTTGACTTCATTTAAATGCAGCAGTGTGTGTGTGTGTGTGTGAATTTTAAAGAGTGCCAGTGTGTGCGTGGATTGCTAATTTCATACAGTTTTGGGGTCACATATTAATTGCTGTTGTGGTCTTTAATATTTCCCTGCCTTTTTCACATGTCTTCTTTGCAAATTTAAATATTTAACAAAGTATTTTTTTAACACATACCTGTTAAAAAAAGGATATAATTTAGTTAATTATTATAAACCATAAACTTGTTATTTAAAGAAAATTTGGGGCTCTTTAGCTGCTTAAAATTATGCTGTTTTATTATCAATTTGTTCTTACGCGACTTCTTTTGATCCAAAGACAACCAAAAGAGCTTCATAAAGTAAAGAAAACTGATCTGAAAATACTGCTTGCTTTAGCTAACTTGAAACAAATTGATATACTATTTACATTGCTGTTTTAGCTGGTGTTGCAAGTTGGGGGCTCAGTTTCCTGCCACCCCTTCTTTGCGGTCGCCTTTTGTCATTCAACCGAAGCCGCCGCCCAAAAATCCTACTTTTGCAACAGCAACATCAACATTTGACAAGGCCATGGCGAAAACTTTGTGCACTCCAGTATTTACTTTCCAAACAAGATGGGTTTTTGTTTTTTTTTCGGGGGCATAAGTTTATATTGATGCTTTAAAGTTGTCTGCATTTCGGACATTTTTGCGACACTTTGTCAGCTTCAATTTGCGCGGGGATTAGCTTGTGTTTGTGTTTGGTGCTGTTGTTGTTGTTGTTCCCATTTTCCGTTTTCCAAATATTGATTAAATGCACAAGACCCAGGCCAACACTCGGAAATCTAGCATAGTGACACACATCGACCGCAGGGACAGATTTGTTGCTGTTGTGCTGACTGATTAGCGCCTTTGCGTTGCTGTTGTCACTGGTGTTGCTGCTGCTGCTGCTGCTGCTGCTACTGTTGCTGTTGCCGCTGTGAAAATTGATGAGCAATTAAGGTTATTGACCAACCGCTTGGCGAAGGGTTGCTCCCAGGGTTTCCAGGGGTTGGGGGGCGTAACGCTTCGCTGCCTTCCCGACTGACCCATTCACATATATACGAGTACCTAAAGCATTTGAGTTGGGCACTGGGAAAAATATCTTCATTTTTAATTCGATCATTATCACAATAAAAACAAAGTGTTCTTGTCAATATATAATTGTGGAATTTAAGCTCAATTTGAGGGACAAAATTTAAGTCTTTTTAAAAATACAATACAAAAATCCTTCTTTTTTTTTGAGACAGCATTTTAATCTATATTTAAACAATATTTTGTTAGAAAAATAATTTAAAAACAAACTTTTCAGGGTACTAAGAAAGATTTCTTTTTTTTTAATTTTAATTTATTTATATTAAACCAAGATTCGAAGTTTGTTATTTTTATTAAGTAATTAGTATAAAGTATTCTATACTTTTTCAATTTGCACTTCAATTTCTTTGGGAATTTAAAGAGATAACTTATTTTTTGTACAGTGCTTATAAAGTGGAAGATCCATCGAAGCGACAACAATGCCGACAGCCTGCCGAGGAGCAGCCATAACCAGACCACTTGCTCATCCTGCGCCGGATTGGAAGCGTCAAATGGAAACGGAAGCAATTGACTGAGTGGCAGGTTCACCGCCACACCATCTCCCTATCATCTCCTCCTCCCCCTGCCCCCTGAAACCTTAAACCGCCCCCTCCTCATCCCAGTCTTAACATCCTGATTAACATAAACTGATTTAAGGTGAACGACTAACCCAATTCCACACAGCAACTCCACTCCGGTGGAGCAACAGCCGCAACTTCACGGCAGGAGAGGAGCAAGTGGAGCGGAAGGAGAATGTGGCCAACAAACAAAATGAGCAAAGGACCTGCAATTAATTTTGCACATGCATTTTCACGGAGGAGCTGCTCCCCCTCCTCCATCCAAGACTGTTCCATAAATTGAGTCAACAAAATTGAGCATTTAATTGTCAAAAAAGGAAGCGTTTTATTTGATATGCCTTTCGTTCACAAAAAGAATAAAATATGGAAAAATCCAATTTGATTGCAATTAATAGTGAAAGAGTAAATATTTGGCTTGACCTAAGGGCTCAAACCTTCTGTCATCTCTTCTATTAATTAAAGGTCTCAAACACACACAGTGCAACTAGACTAGGTTTGAAATTTTAAAATTTTCAACATTTTTTAAGGAGAAAAATAGAAACTAATTTTTTTTTGTTATGAAATTTCTGAAACAAAAAAAAAAATTATATACGGGTGAAAACATGTAATTTCTATTTACGAAAGTCGCACTGTATGTTTGCACACCCCAGGACACGTGACGAGTTAAAAATAAAGCAAGGACCTGTAAAACTGGGATTAATTCCACCACACACACACACTCACCTACACACACACAAACACACACACAGCCCTTTTTCAGGACGCTTTGAAGTCCCGCTTAGTTAATTAACCCCCATGACCCCCCTAAATATGCAACAGTTTTCCGCGTGGCCTGCAATTGACTGCTTGTCGCACTGCTTGACGACTGCTTGTCTGAGTGATACGTGTAATTAAAGTTTTGTTTTTAAGCTTAAAATTCTATGGAATGAAGGCAGATCTTCTCCCACCCACTTAAGAGGGCACTTGAGGGCGAAAAGATGGGCAAAGTTACACACAATTTGAATATATGTGTAAATAACGTGAAGAGCCCTCAAACGCACTAAGGAAAATTTGATCAAAATCATATTTTTATTTCCATGTTTTGAAAATTTTGATATGTTAATAACTTAATATTATTTAAGTGTTAAAAAGGTAGAGCATACTTAACGATAATTCTATAAAAAATTCTATAAAAACCTTAATAATAAACGTAAGAACAAATTTAATTAATATTACTATTTTTAGATAGCTTTTACTATTTTTTCTCAATTTATTGAATTTAATTTTAAAGAATATTTTTCTGAGTGGCACTAAAATAACACGTTGGCATCGCAGACAGCAGAGAAAACCGCATCAAATATTAAAAATGTCGTTTGGCCAACTTTTCTAGAGTTTTGGCCTGGCCCACGGACATTGCGAGGAGGCCAACAGGACACTGGGACATGGGACGTGGGACACAGGACGTGGGACATTGGACATTGTCCTCGCTGTTGGGTTGGTCCAAAGTTGGTCCGGATCTGTGGCCACTTGCATGCATTAATTGCAGTCTCTCCTCCCAGTTAGTTGTTTTGCACCCAAGGGCGGACCGAGAAACCGAGAAACCTAGAAAACCGAAAGGCTGAAACTGAATATTCCTTCTGATTCTGCTTAACCCTGCTGCTGCTGCTGCTGCTGCCTTGTCTATTTTCAGCAGCTTCCACATGTCTGCGGGGAAACCTTGGAGGTCGAAAAGTTCATTCTACGGGGAGCTTTAATTGACTCAATTTGTGCTATATATATGTTATATATACATATATTTATCTATGAAGACCATGGTAGTGAGGCCAAGCAAATGGATTAAGTTTCTTTTTCACTACATCCTCCTCACGGACCTTCTCCCCTTTTCCAAAAATTCAATATAGGCTTACAAATGCATATTAATTAGTGAATGTTAAGAGCGCTACCCTGTGCTTTTCAACGCATTTTAATAAGTTTCACTATTTGGTCAATTAGATTTAATATTCGTTAATAGCTAAAAAAAAAGGATATTCTTCTCTTAAAATAAAAAAAAAATACATAAATAAATTTAAGCTGTCAGGAAATTCAATTCAAATTTATTTTAAATTCATTCTGAACCATTGGTTTTTAAGCAAAATAAAAACAGTAAATTGATAAAATATTTTCATAAATCGAAGTATATATTTTGTAAAGAAACTTATTTAAATAAAATGTATTTCACTTCCATTTAAATTAATGGATTATGTATATTACTTACCTTCTCATTTGCAAAGTTAAAACAAATATAAATATATTTGTGCACAATCTTTTGAAAAGCTGTCCAAAAGTGATTATATTTCCTTAATTCTTGCCTTATTTTAAGCACATTTTTAGGTGCTTACAAATTCCCATTGATTTTATTTCTTGTAATAAAATAAGTTCAAGTTTGTTTTTATTTCATGTCCATTTTATTTTACTTTTAATTATGCTCAAAGGTACGAAATACATTGAACTATTGGTTTTGGTATGGTTTTATAGTTCGGTTCGGTTGTAGTTTTGTGTATGTGGGTGGAGATCTATGTGGATCGGGGGACCTGTGGTTCCTAACCATTAACTTACATGAGACAAACGTTGGGATCGATACAATACAATGCGTTGCAATTTAGGGAAAGTTCTGTGTTCTGTGGGAGTGAAACCAAATTCCAGCTCGGCCATATCGAGTCTAATGAGAGGGGGGTACAGCCTGAAACCTCCATGGGCGTGGGCTGGGGGGTTTGGTTTGCTTTAGGTATTATGTTTTGCATGTAATTATTATTTTATGCAGGCGCACTCACTTACATACATACATCAATGTATAGTATTCGCTTTGCAGTTGTGTTTTATTTTTATACCTAGCTAAAGTTCAGGGTTCAACTTAATTATTTTTCGGGGCTTCCATTTATTCAACTTTTGATTGATGCACATGCATAAATTCAGGCACAACAAGGGCTGCAAAATATATAGGAAAACTAACTGTGTCACAAGGATTGGAAATAGGTTTTTGAGGTGACAATTTAGGCGGGAACTTTATGTAGAGATTTGAGATTCGAGTGAATGCTATAGGTTTTCATTAGGTTAAACCAACGATGGAATGTTCTTTGGATTGCTTTGCATCTAGCGGGGAGTAGCCACAAACATATTTTTCAGTTAACTACTCATATATATTCATGTACATATCGTGTATTTATATCTGTATATTGCACACTCAACACTTGGTTTTCCTTTCGCTTTGTAATCACTTAACTTTAGGGTAATAAAAAAATACATTTTTCTTCATTTAATTAATAAACATTTCATTTCAATTCTCATCCTTTTTTGTCATTCGTCTAATCCGTAGTTATAGCGTAATACAATTTGCAACTAGACTAAATTTAATTAATATATAATTTGTGTATACATATATAATTTCATTCTCTTATTGGGGGTATTCCTCTCGTTGTAGTTTAAGAACAAATTGAATTAAAGAAATGTATTTAATTTGGCTTCTAATACTTGCTTAAAGAAAAATATATATATATTTAACATTTTTGTTAGCCCAATGAAATACCTAACAACAATTTTGGCTTAAATATGACCCTATAAATGTTTCCAAAAAAAAATTGGGTAAGCCAAAATAGATTTCACGACTACACGCGAGGAATACCCTTAATTAAATTGCTACCTCCATATAGTAAATATATAAATAATTCTGTATAACGACTCATGGCATTTGGTTTTCATAGATTCCTTCTGCTGGTTTTCTGCGGTTCCGTTCCTCAGTATTGCCTAAAATATACATCTAATAATACTCAAAAACACAAGTCTAAACATTTCGTCTCGATCCCTCTCAAACGGCCGTTTCATGGTCCGTTTCATCGATCCTTCCAAGGCGCCAAGAGTTAGGATCTCCAGCTGTAACATATTGGTAGAGAAAACAGATGAAAATATTTAAAAAAAAAATGTTTCTAAGATCACAGCTATATAGAGATGAAGAGGCAGAGGCTAAAATTCCCAAATTTAACGATACATGTAGATACATTTAGCTTATTTAATTTAATTTATCCAAGACAATGGAAATAACTATTTTAAAATTTGCATGCACAAATCTAAAAGCAGGCACACGAACGGTCACACTACAGAAATTTAAACACCGACTGAGAGATAGAGAGAGAGAGATGGCTGTAGAGACAGAGAAAGAGACGGGAACACACACAGACTAACATACATACGGTGAGGCTGTTGTTGTTGGGGTTTCCAGACCCTTGCAGAGGGAATGGAATTTTTTTTTTTGGGTGGAAGTACTCTTCGGATCGGACCCCAAAAGAAGTCTGTCTCAGTTTTTTGTACAAAATATTTTCAGACTTAAAAATTTCAGATATATGTCTGCACCTTTTAATGTAATATTTCAAACATCACAAAAAAAACTGCTTTAAATTATTGTGGATATCAAAGTTTAAGTATTTTACAATATACTTTCAAATACCTACAAATAAGGTGTTAACAAGGAAGAATGGTTTTTTTTTTTGTGATAAGTTTAAGACCATAAAACTTTAAGCCCCCAAATATTTGTTGGACATTAATCGGACCATTTACTCATATAACCTTTAAAATCGGCAATCGGTCTGCAAGGGCATTTGAAGCTTCGGTTTCCCAAAGACAGGATATTCCACTTACCGCAATCGTAGTACTTCGATATCCTGGGCAGGGCTGTTTTCGTGGTTGTTGTTGTTGTTGTTGGTTTGGATTGTAGGTGTTGTTGTTGTAGTTTTGTTGTTGTTGATTAACGTTTATGATGGAGTTTTGGTTTGGAACGTTTACGTTAGACATACAACAAAATTATAGTCACCGAAAAAATATAGAAAATCAAATACATAAATTTCATCACAAATTAAACATACATAGATAAGTATATAACTTTTGTTTTCGTTGATGGTGATAAATCAGTAGAACGTGATTAGCATAAAAGGGGGGGGTGAGAAGTCAGACAAACACATAGAAATATGTAACACACTAATAAACTTTTCGAAAAGGTAAATCGAATTTGTCATAATTCAATCAAGTGATTTTATAATTTCCTAGTACATATTTACTTGAGTATTTTATGTAAATATCACTATATACTTCAATAAAAACTATTTCCCCATCTCTTTACTTATTTTCAAAATTGTAAAAAAAATCTTTGAAGAATGTTTAGTTCCCAAAATATTTCATTTTCTTCCTAACTCTTTTTTATTTGAATATTTGCTGTAATATTTTAAATATTTCAATTTAAGGAAAATTTAATTTAAGGCCTTAACTACCTACACCAAACAATTTTAGACAACAACAAAAATTTAAAAACGTTTTTGACAAGTTTGAATGGGAGACTTTGGACCCAATTTCCTTAAGATCCTATTATTTTCTGATACAAATTCTGATTCCTAGTATAATGTAGCAGCTCTTCAGAGACTCCTCCGCTAATTCACGATGCAAAATTGTAAAAAATCCGCTTTGTTGTCCCATAGAAAACCATTACACGTGCATTGTAATTAGTCGGAGGTAATCGGAGGCGGAGGGGCGTGGCATGTGCGTACTGCTGTCGGCTGCACTTTGTGTGCAATTTTATGGGCATGCTTCTATTTTGTTTTCCAAATATATACCCCATGTAAAAACAAAAAAAAAAGCGCAATCAACACGCGGCGATCGCGACAACAGCCAAATTGTTTAATTAAATAACAAATATTGTTTTGTTTTTCCTCTTGGCAGCAGGCCAAATATTGTGAATTAAAATAAAAAACAAATCAATGCCATTTAAGCCAAAATAATGTTAATGATGTCAAATGGCTGAGCGCGTGCCTTTAAAATAAAACTCGACTCCCGACCGACCGACTGATTTTTAAATTTCGAATACTTCATCTTGGTATTATATGTGTTTTTTTTTATTAGCTTTCGTTTTTGGCTTGTTTACAACATTCACATTGATTCCTTTTCGGTCATTACACATTCTTGGGGGGAGCATTGGATTAGGGACTTTATGGGTTTTTTTTTTTTTGGGGTAATGGGGTTATGTACAGCAAATTTGTATATATTTAATGTATGTACAACGACTTAGGCTATGTGTGGCTTAACATTATCAAAAATTATTCGATATTAATTCTAATTAGTTTTCACGCTTTCTTCAAGCTCAATTTGTATGCAAATCAATCAGCAAATAAAAGTAAAAAAAAAAAACATATGCGTATAGAGATAAAATAGAATAATAATGTGTTAATGGTGGATGTGCCAGCACAGTAAATTTCCATTAAATGCAAAGCGGTATCAAATCAAATTAATAAAAATAAACCGATAAAAACTGTTGGACCAGCGGAAAAGTTCATTTATCACCTGTCACTCGTTGGATCGTTCTTGAGATCTTGAGTTTGGAACTGAAACCCAAGTGCTGTTGAGCAAACCAGTTTGCGAATATGGTCATTATAATTATGATCGTGTCAGAAGGCTGGTTAATAATCATTATTAAGGCTATGGAAAATTGTTTGTTGAGTTATACTTATCTAAGATCTAAGGATTTCTTTTTTTAAACTTTTCTTAATCATTTTACCAACGCTACAATTTCATTCCTTATTCTAACCTTTATTTGTGAAAATTACTTTACTTTAATTTAACATTTACGAGACATAAAACTTTAATTTACATTTCTGAAAGGATCTTTCTGAACTAAAACAAATTATTTTTTTATTATAAACATTTAACATGTGAAAGTTTTATAAATTCTTTTAGGAAAATCCCCGTTTTTAGGGTACCAACAATGTACAAATCGAATCCATTTGCATACAAAGTCAAACTAAATTCAATTCCAAATCAAAACCATAATCAATTAATTTAATATCCAAACCTTGGTCAGCCGTCTGATCGTGTTCAATTGAAAAGCCCACTCAAACTGAATCTAATTCATGAGCAATCAAGTGTCTTGTTTGACTACAACTCAACACATAGCCATGATCAGTACAAAAAAAAAATGTACAACTGGTTTGACTACAGCAAACGATAGTTATTTTTCTCCTAAGGATCTAGGGAGCTCTATAGCTAGTTTTCTACTTCATTTCGTTAATCTTTTAAACGTCTATAGGACTTTAAGTGGGTTTAGTTTCCAACGAGGTCGTTTTTTTCAATTTAGTACAGATTTTTAAAGAACTTTCTAAGAAGTGTTGCTAGGTTAACAGGTTTCCAACTAAAATTAGTTATTATTCTTAATTTTTTCTTGTTTTAAATGACATGCGTTTACTAGAAGGATTCTTGTTAGTTTTTAGTAGTCGGCTACCTGGCAACACACTTTGCTTTGTAGAACATTTCCGCTGGTGTGGAAATTTATAATTTATAATTTCAAAGACGAGAAGCTTACACAAGAAATCATCAAGTGTTGTTTGGACTTTCGTGGGGATTATACAAAGTTTGCTATTAGAACGATTAGATGTGTTTAGATGTTTGTTGATGTTTAGCTAATGCTAATGCTAGTTGCTATGCTAGGTATGAGATGATTTTTGGGTTTCAAGATGCGGACTTGGATCTTCGACAGCGGTTTCCCCTGATGATCGAGCGTGGTGATTGATGGCTGACTGATGACTGATTACTGATGATTGTTTATGCGTGTGGGTGGTGGTTGATTGGTTGATTGGTGTGCAGTTCAATGGTGAAGAGGGGGTGGTGTGCTCTCTGATTGTTCGTGGCAAGTTGAGCAGCTGCAGTGGGCGGGGGACGATTGCGATTGCATAATTTCATATTGCACTTTGCTCGATGTGGTTGGTGGCGCTTGTTGTTGTTGTTGTTGTTGCTTCTTGTTCGGGTTGTTGTTGATGTTGTTGTTGTTGTTCTAGTTGTTCTAGTTGTTGTTGCAGTAGTTGTTGTTGTTGTTTGTACGTGCGACCAAGTAAAGGAACATGCTCTTCTAAAATTAGAGTTTTTTTTCGCGTAGAAAAAAGGTAAAAAGAAAACAAAAACCAAAAATCAAAAATGCACAGAAAATAACCAAAAAAAATATAATTGTACAAAAACAAAAGCATAACATAATTAAACTATATTACGGTTTAATTCAAGTGAGGTTTTTTTTTTGGGATATTGGCCATGCAGAAAGCGTGCAAACAGAGAGAGAGAGATAGAGACACGGGGGGTGGGGCGGGGAAGAGAGACACACAAAGGTCAGAGGTGAAGAAATCAAGATCCCCGAACACCAAGAAAGTTAATGAAAGCGTGGGGAAAGAGCTAACCACAGCAGCGGTCACAATTATAGTAGAGATTATCTATTTTTCATAATGTGTATTTATTTAAAATGTATTTTTCAGAATATAAAGAACACAGTTTTCAGAGTTAATAATTACCATTGGGTTTATTTTAATTTTAGATTTACATAAATTAAATTCTTTATAAATGCAACCAATTGGTTTTAGTATAACAACCAAAGTAATAACATTTTGAATTTTTTTTATCAGCAAAACAAATGAATAAAAAGATTATTGTTTTGGTGGTGATTTTTGAGCCAGAAGAGTTACTATTTTGTTAACCGCCGCTGTACAGGGTTAGGTACATAGATACTGGGATAATCGACAGAGAGAAATTGGATTTAAGGGGCTTTACACTCACCCTGTAGCTGCCGGTTGATCAGGGCCGTCAGTCCGTGGCCCACATCCACACTCTTCTTGAGTATCAACATGGGCTTGTCCTCCGCATCCTCCGCATATCCACCCGAGGGCAGGAAGCCATTGCTGGCTATCGATTCGCTCACCTGCAAGCGATGAAAACAAAGCGAAATATTATTATGAATATTTTAAAAGGTAAGAACAGGTTGTGAAATATGTATTTATATTTATAACTCTTTTGATAAGTTAAATACAAGACTTTGTTAGCTTTTTAAATATTTAGAAAAAATATAAATAGAACTTTTTGTATTTTTATAACATAAAACTTTATAACAAACAAGCTAATTCTTATGATAAATATTTAATTAAGTCTTAATGCACTCTACAAAATATCCATCAAACTACTCTTTTTATATAAAAGTAATTCAGAAATATTATATATTTTTTAATATTTATATCCTTAAAATCTAGCGTGACGAACCTGGGTGACCTGCATCAGCTTCTTGACCACATCCCGGCCGAGAATGTGATCAAAGACGGTCTGCAAGAAGGGCTCGGCCATAATTGACAGTTTGAGCTTGTCGCGATGCCAGATCAGCACCCGCGACTCCTCCATGGCCATAATGGAGACCTGTCGTCATCAAAAGAGGAAACCAATGTTAATATAAAAAAGAAGATGATATTAAAGATATAGAACACCCACTTGAAAGTAGTCATCGGTCGAGACGCCAAACCATTCCGGCGAGTCTAGGAACTGATGGGGAAACACAATGTGCAGGGCTCGCTGATGCTGGGACACCACCAATCTGTGTGTGAAAAATATAACAATTAATATTCAATATCCCGACGAATTGCGGAAAGAAATGCTCGCTGCGAGCTCACTCACTTGCCACTCAGCACCAGCGACAGGCTGTCGACCTTGGTGACCTTCTCCTGGGCATAGACCTCCTGGTACTTCAGGGCACGTATCACCTTCATGCAGTTGAGCACCTTTTTGAACTGGTGGCGAGTCACGTGCAGCGGCTGGAACAGTGCCAGGTACACCTGTAAACAGAATCCACAAAGGAGCATAAAGTTAGTGAGGATTGTGACAGTTAAAGTTCGATTTAATAGATTTATTTACACATAATTTTGAATGCCTATATTATTTTTAAATATAATATATTGATTTATTCATTGATTTTATATTTCATTATGACAATTTTAATTAGTTTTAAATTTCAATTTTATTTTTAATATAATTATTTATTATTATAATTTTTATATTTATTATTATTTTTATATTTATTATTATTATTTGCGATACTCGCAGAGTAAGCAAATACTGTAAACGATCAAATGTCTGTCTGTCCGTCCGTCCGTCCGTCCGTCTGTCCGCACAAACATCGAGATCTCGGGAACTATTAGAGCTAGAACCACCACACACAGACTTCTATGAGCAAGGCGCAGATCAAGTTTGTTTCAAAACCTGACCACGCCCCTTTTTACGCCCACAAACTGGAAAAAACTCTGTGGTGTCCACATTTTTAGTGCTAGAGAAAAGTGGCCCTTACAAATGTTGTTCGTGTTGAAAACATCTACCCAAATATCTAAAAAATTTTAAAATCTGACCATTTTCAAGAAATTGTGTATACAACTGCGTTGAAAATTTTTATTGCGCTCAAAAGTAGGCAAAACAATTTTTTTTTTAAGAGAGGGCGCTTAAAACTGATTGCGCATGAAAGTAGGCTACACATTATTGAAGAGGGCTAGCTAACTGTTTTTAAAGAGGGCAATGAGTATCGCAAATTTTATAGTCGGGAAACCCGACTATAGCGTTCTTTCTTGTTTTTATATTCATTATTATTTTTATATTTATTATTATTTTTATATATATATAATTATACATTAATTTTATATTTTAATATAACAATTTGAATTAGTTTTAAATTTCGATTTTATTTTTAACATAATTTTGATTATTTGATTAATGTGTAAAATATTCCGAATTCCTTTCCCCAAAAACTTCTCAGCTACTCAAAAATATTCCTAGTAACTATCTTCAGTTTTGCCCCATCGCTGATTTATCAGATGAGACCATAAAATATCAAGTTTATGGGCACATAATTTACATGTTTATGTTCACAGCGCATTCCATGGGCGATTGAATGGGTAAATAGACTTTGGAGTAACAGATACTCCCGGGATTCTCCGTCAGAAGACTCCCATGGAGACCATAAACACAACGATCGTCAAATAAACAAACAACAAGGCAAATAAGTTTTATCGCAAATCGAGAGTGTTATTAGTTTTGCATTGCATTCGGTTTTCCCGTTCTATTTATTTATCTGTTCCCATGGAGTTTATTGAGACTGCACAGGGTGAAGATCTTGAGTTTCTTAAAAGTTTATAATTATTTCAGTTTAAGATTTAGAAACCTAGCTTCTCGAAGTATAATTATTATAATAATAATTACGAAATTAAAGATTAAATTCAATCTTTTAAAAAATTTTAAATAAATATTTAAGACCCATATCTCATTTAATCGTGGGTGTGGGTGAGTTTGTAAGACCCAGAGGCCAGCTAGATAATGCTGCGACCAGTTTTTTGGGGGCACTCGCCCGTCCCCTCAACATCCAAAAAGCGACGACGACGATCACATGGCCAAAATGTAAGACTCATTGGTAGTGGACTAGGCAACCTGTGTTGCCATGCAAAAATATTGTGAGTTTTGCTGACGCAGCCAGCAGTTAGACAGGCCAGCAGCAGGCGGTAGCCCCCCTCCCCCCCCCCCCACGTGCGCCCCTGATCTGCCCCTGATCCCCAGGGGGGCGCTTGGGTCTGTGGATCGGGGCAGTAGCAACACAACACCAACAGCAGCAGCAACATGAGCAACATTGAAACGCAAGCAGTTTTTTACTTTTCCGCTACCCTAATATCTATGCGGTTTTTGATTTTAATTTTAAGCATTTTTTAGTAAGGGATTTTTTTTTTGAGCGAATTTAAATATTATTTAAAATTCCAAACATGTAAGACTGAATAGGAATAACTGATAAGGGTTAGGAGGTTTGTTTTCTATAAGCTAGTATTTGTACAAAATGAAAAACCAACAAGCAAACATTTAAAAATAAAATAAATATTATAAAATATATAAAACAAATAAATAAATATAAATAAATGAAATCTGTATTTTAGATAATATTTTTATCAGAGTCTTTCCGTGTCGTCTAAACACAAAGGACTTTTTGTAAATGGAATTTTGTCGCTTTTTCCCCGCCGCAGCCAGCGGCGCAGGTAATAACATTAAACATTAACGAGCATGGCTAAATAAATAAATAACATAATCCAAGGGGGTTGAGCCCGTTTGGCGGCGGACAAATTGGGATCCGGGGGGCAGGTTTCTGGTGGCGGATCCAGCGAATCGTTTCGATTTGCAACAGTCGCCAATCGCCAGTCGGTCGTCGGACATTGCCGCGGATTCCCGAGTCACGTAGGCCACTCTCCACAGAGCCACCAAGAGCAGCTCAGAGAGCCAAAAAAAAAAAAAAAAACAAAAAAAAAATCACTAAAAATAAAAACAAAATCCAAAGCGGCAGTGAGAAGAAAGAGTCGTTTATGCAGAGGCAGTCACAGATACGAATACACCGAAAAAAACATAAATACTTTTAAAGTTGATAATATCAAACAGGAGTTCACAGTTTATCAGCTGTTCAGAAGAAATGTCTTAAATATTTAATTTTAGTGGCCCTTGGGCAAGTTCTAAAACAAAATGAACTTGAAGAGCAATGGGCTGGGCATCCCTGTTCTAAAATAACTTTCTCAAATTTAAGTTTAAGCAGGCTTAAAAAAAATTATCGATTTTTTGTGTTTATTTATTCATTTATTTATTAATACCTATTACTAAGCAAATGTATATATTTTCAAAGAATTTTAAATTACATTTAAAAGTGAGTAAACCAAAAGGAAAGGATTTTTAACCCCTAATAAAAATATTTTAAATAAAGCATGAGATCGCACTACAATTATACTAATTTGTATCTTGGAACCTAACCTAACCTATTGTTATTCTCAGTGTACAGCTACAGATACGACAGATTAGCGGCCTCTTGATGATGATGAACTGCTGGCTGGGATTGGGATGCCACATACTTATACATGATGGACTGCCATCGAATGGGAACTCGGAATGGGAATTCTGTGGGAAACAAAGCGCAGTTCCGTTGAGCCGCTCGCAATTTGCAAATTGAAATCAATGAAAGCGAAAGAATTCCACAAAAAATATATGTACATACATATATGCATATATTAAAACCGAAACAGAGCAATTTGCGAGCGATCGTCGGCCAGAGATAAAGCTCTGCTCTTCTTAAGGCAATCTCTGATTTCGATCAGATCAGATTAATCTTGAGAGAGAGTCCAAAAAGGTTTCCATGAATAAATTTAATTGGCCCAAGGCAAAGGTATCCTTCACAATAAATTTCACTTTTTAAATAAGCAATTTAACTCAATTAATCTTTGTGTTTATATAAAGTTATTGTTATAAGGGATCAAGGCAAAAAGCCAATTTAAATTAAATTATGTCCTGATTAAGCAATTTAACAGGCCAAAGTAATTTAAGTACTTTGTTTATCAGATTTATAATGATTGGTAAATGTTTGTAGAGAGCGTTTTGAGTTACTTATTAATTGTTTATATTTCTTTGTTTGTTTAGAGAACAAGTTAGTCAATTGGTAATATCTAGGAAAATTATATTTATTAATATATCATTAATATCAAAAATTAAAAAACCATTAATAGTATCTTTAATAATCTTAAACCATTCTTACTAGAACTTCTTCAAAAACTCCTTATAAACTATGTGGAAATTTTTCAAATATATTTCGTTGAATTCTGTTAGCCTTAAGGGGAGCTTCTCATGTAGAATTTTCAAAAAATAAATTTTTTTTTTTTTCATAGATTGATAGAATAACGTCTTGGGAGTATTTTCCCAAAGTTTTATGACTCAACTCTAAATATTATGAAAGATATGATTGAGTGAATCAGTGCGCTCGGTCGCGCTTTGTGTGCGATTTGGCGCTAACTCAAAACTTTAAATCGTTTTTTCTCAAAACTATGATTTTAAAAACGCGGTACACGATTGCGCAAAAACTACTGAACCGATTTTTGATTTTTAAAAAGTGTTTTGCTGATTATGAATTAAACGAGTGCGTGAATGTCTGGAATTGTGAAAAAAAATTATTTTATACACTTTTAAGCCTTATTTAGCGACAAAAAATGACGAAAAAACAGCACTTTTTTTCAAGACGTGATTTCAATATTGTAGAAGAAAATTTTTTTAAATGCAGACATTCACGCACTCGTTTAATGTTTGCTGAATAACAAAAATTATTTGTTGTATGTTTCAGATGAAAACTTTGGGCTCCACACTGTACCGCGATAAACACTTCAGCCGAATCGCGCCGCACGCGACCTTCAATAAGTCCGCCATTTTGTTTTTTAAGACTTTCAAAAAAAATTTTTTTTATACTTCAAACATGTCTTTAAATATATGCGAAAAATTATTTGTGTGTGTTTTTATTTTCCGAGTGAAAAAAAATCCCAAAAAACCACTACTTTTTGACGTGTTACATGAGAAGCTCCCCTTAAGATTGTAGATTCTTTCAACGCATAGTGACTGAAAGAATTCTTCTGAAATTTATTGAACTGATTATGTCTAAGAACGTTCTTCGAAGAATTGCGGAAGAATTGTACTGGTGCAATTTACAAATGACAATTGATTAAAAAAAATATGCTGATCGTAGTTAATTATTTCATAGTTCTATTAAATTGTATTTACATTTCCGCATCTTAGTTGCTCCCAATAACTGACCTGCCGAAATACGCATATAGACCATTAAAAGAGAGAGCTAAGAGTGGGAGATCGAAGAAGATCGGTGGGAAGAAAAAGCATTCAAGAGCCATTGAACCTGTTGCTTTTGTGATAAGACAGCCGAAGAGAGCTTCCTCTCTTTGCTAAGAGAGAGGCCCCAGAAACGACAGGCGGTCGGCAACAGTGGGCTTTAAAAAGTAAAAAACAATAAATAATAAACACACGCTGCACACGTCGCGAAATGGGCAAGGGAGGAGAAGGAGGAGGAGGAGGTGGTGTATGTGCACAATGGAACTGGTAAACAAATTGGCGATTGCCGTCAACAACCATCTTGTACTGATAACATAAACCTAAAGCCAAAAACTGCAACGGACTCTTCTCTCGCTGGAACTTTTCCGCTGCTTTTTGGTTCACCACCTTCGCTTATCATTAGCAAATCCATCGAGCTGATGGTGAAATACCAAAATTGGGCAGTTTTCAGTTTCACCCATTGCAGAAATATTGATACCCTTAGTGGGGGGTATTAGGATTTTCAGACACCCGATGTATTATGTCCTTAAAAAATACCATCATTGAAAATTAAATACTTTTTAAAACCAAAATATACTATCATTAAAAAACCAATATTATAATCTTGTATAGCAATATTAGTAACATCTATGGTTTACCCCAAGTACTGTTAAAAATAACCATCATTAAAATATATGTATATATTTATATTAAAAAACAAGAAAGAACGCTATAGTCGGGGTTCCCGACTATAAGATTTGCGATACTCATTTTCCCTTTTTAAAAAAACAAAACGAAAAAAAAAACGATAGAGTCGCCACCTATGGGGCTACATTAACTACATATGTATAAGGCATAGCAAAATGTTCTATAACTTCTTTATTATTTATTAGAGCACAAAATGGTTCGGAGTGTAGTAAGACAGTGCACATATCATTATATTTCTTTTTAAACCGTAACGATTGCATAAAAAATGAGGGCGCCACAGATTTTCGCGGTTTGTGGGCGGTAAAAGGGGCGTGGTCAAGTTTTGAAACAAACTTGATCTGCGCTTTGTTTCTAGAAGTCTGTGTGCAAAATTTGGTGGTTCTAGCTCTTATAGTTCCCGAGATCTCGATGTTTGTACGGACAGACGGACAGACGGACGGACGGACGGACGGACGGACAGACAGACATTTGATCGTTTACAGTATTTGCTTACTCTTCGAGTATCGCAAATAAAAATTCTATCATTAAAAAATAAAAACCATAAATTTTTTATAGAAAATAGTTACAGAAATATTTACTATTCATAAGCAATTTGTACACATTTGTTTAAAAATTAAAACTATCTTTAAATAATTAATATTGAGCTTGACAAATTGTAGCACAATCTGTTAATTAAAATAGATACTATATTAATTGAAACAAATTAGCATTTTAATGAAGGCTTGGAGAACTATAAACTATAAAAGGGATATGAAAATATTCGCTACTGGGCGAATATTTCTTGTTTATTGCTGCTGTCCAAATTGATTTCATATTTTTTCGTCACATTTAGCGCTAATTGGGTTGTCAATAATCTGCGCTTTATTTTGCAGGTGATTTAGGTGATTCATGTGACTCTGGAAAAGGAGGCGTGTCTCCACCCAGTGACCAGTGGGCATAACCTATATACTACTATGTGGATCTGCTGAGACAGCTCACGTGGGCTCCCATGAAGGGATTACGCCCCCAATTTGGACACTGATTGAGTGAAGGCGCGTGGGTGGGTGGATGGGTGGCTGGTAGGGAGTGGAAAAGGGGGTGGTGGTGGTCGTCAAGGACGGGGCTCCTCTTGGATCACTGCCACGATGGACAGCTGATGCTGGCTGACGCTGACGTCTGTCTTTCATCAGGTCTCTTCACAAAATTTGCTGTGTGCGTCAGGTGCTAAAAGAAAACATTGCCGAGTGTCCATCTAATCTTTTGGGTCCCCCCCTCTTTTTAGACCCCTCTTTAATTCATATTTGTTGGCCTTATGACGTGAAAGCCGGCCGGCACGTCCGCATTTAGGGCAAAATGAAGTGGAACTGAGAAATATCAAACCAGACTTGGCCCACGTACCAATAATAACAAATAATATAGCCAACAAACTATAAAAACTATATACTATGAATAATATATATAAGAATAATATTTTCAGCCATCGGAAATCTTTATCATATGCAAATAAACGCAAGAAGTAAGTTTTAATAGCATTTATAGTTAATAGGTATTTTTGTTACTATTTAACTTGTATTTATTTGCATGTCAATTTCACACCAATTAATTATTGTTATAAATTTAATTAGTTTCATATTAAACCGTTTTTTGTATGATTTAATTACTATTCGTTTAAAGGCTCATTGGATATTGTGGTGAAAGCCATAAATTTGTAATTAATTCATTGTCAAACTTTAATAAATATTTTATTATTTTTGTTGCTCACCACAAATAAGCAAAGCGTAAACAAATAACTCGTATTATTTGCACAGTTTTGCTTGTAATATATAATTTTCAATTTAGTTGATTGATTTATAAGGGCACAGTCTAAACAATTAATTCTAAAAGTGATATTAAATCGTTATGTAATTAACTACCATATTCTTTGTATGCACTTATCTATTTAGGTGATTGATTTAGTAAACAATTTATTCTCAAAATGATATAACTAATTGGGGTTTTTAAAATATTATTTTTTAAATTGGTTTGTATTAAGTTGAAATTTGTTAGGGGTCTAGGCTTTCTAAATTCTATATTTCGATAATAATGTTAGCTTTGTTATAAGTATATGTCGGTTGTAATATAAACTAATCTTACACAATTGATATTTTTATTAAAATAAAGATGAGTTTGTTATAAATTCTTATTTGTCTTGAATGACTAAACATCTTATTCCCCATATTTTATATATATAAATATTAATAAATATATTATATATTTTCGATTTCAAAATTCATTCATTATTAATTTAATTATTTTGGGTTTGAGTTTGGGGCCGCCAACTCGCGAAACGTGCGCCACATGACAAGGGGATCTTCGCTTATCGATGGGATGTACATGGAGAGTGCTTTCTATATACGATATAAGATTCCTGGTATAGCTATAGCCGATAGCCGATGGCCGATCGATGGCTGCCCACAAACTGCTCATTATCTAATTGCGGTCTCCCACACAATCCAATCCAATCCAATCCAATCCTTCGTTTCTATTCTATTATATTTGGCCGGACGTAGATCTCTCCGATCTCTTATGGTGGGTGCATACAAATAATGCTATTAATTCCGCTTTTGGTCACCCAATTCGGCTGGACATCGTGACATTCAATTGGTGTGGTGCTGTGATTTCTTGACCACTCATCGTGGCTCTCAAGAATCGGGAATCGGATATATCGCAGGGGGTTCGGGGGTGGATCGGGGATAATGCCAGGGTCCACTGATTGCCCATGATTAGTCTGCTCAGTTTAATCAAGTGACCTTTAATCAACTAATCTGGGTTGTTTATTCCACATTTTTCGCCAGCTCGTTCGCGTGTGTTTGTCACTTTTTGCGCATTATGTGTGGAATCGCAAGAAGTGGTCAGTTTCTAGAGGGAACTTCAACCCGATCATCTGGTCAGAGGTAGATCCTCGACGTGCCCCCCTGACTTACTGGGTGATTCACCTTGATTCATCCTTATCATCTGATTTTCCTATCGGGGTCTCATTTAGTTTAGATTGAGCGATATTTCTGTAGGCCCCACTACGTCCCCTTTGGAGGTGATTTTTGCATTAAATAGAATATTTTGTGGTTTAATAATTTAATAATGTTTTGTAAAATAATGTAAAAAAAAAACCTATAAAAAATATTTTGTTAGAAAATAAACACTTTAAAAAATCAAATTTTTTTAATGCTCAATTTATATTATCATCTTGAATTAATCTTTAATGTTATTATTACAAGTTGATCAAACGAATATAATTTAGAAATAAAATATTAGCAGAATGTTTTGTTTTGGAACTTAAAATGATTTATTTAAACCATCATCCTCAAGAGTTTTACAACAAAAAAAGGGTCAGCACCTTTTCAAAACAATCGTCTTGAATACAGCTAAAAAAAAAAAAAAAAAAGTGTTATTTTAAATAATAGCTTAATAAATATTTTCCTATCAATAAGGCTACAGATATTTCCCAATCTTATATCAATTATCCATCAGGAATTTTTTTTCATATTAAAAAAAAAACGATGCAATCGACGTCATTGGTAAAAACTGACTCACACTTGATAAACTCGAATTTTAGTGGATTCAAAGAATTTATAAGCCAGGGATTGCTCTATCGCTGGTGAATTCCAAACTTTTAGGGGGGCAACATTGTAGGAAAGTTTTGCAAAAAAGTCAGAGAGAGAGCGAGATGGAGAAAGGGGAAAAGAGAAAGGGAAGGGTGGAAGCCTGAAGGTTAGACCGAAAACTATTCACATGTGGCGCCCATTTGACAGGTGCTTATAAGGCGAAGGCGGCAAACGATCGCAGCGTGACAACCGCCGTTAATTGAGACTCTGCACAGTTCTCTTAACTGTTTGGGATGAACTTAAGAGAGCAACTTACCGCTGCATTGGCCCCCAGCCTCCCTCTCCCTCTCCCCCTCACTATCTCTTTGTGTTTCCACCTTTACAGCTCGCTCTTTTGGGATAATCCAGTTTAAATGCATCGCACAGTGGGCTTTTCAGGGTTTACATTAGGTATACAAAAAATTACCGTTTTCTAAGTAAAATTACAACTATTTTAGATTAGGTACTAGTACATGATATAAACATAAAAAATTATAGTAAGCAAACAAAGACCAATACTGCCTTGTTAAAGAGTTTAATAAAATAAACACTTAATGGATAAACAAACGACCCAAAAGAGTGTTAATTACAAAAGAAGGTTAACCAAACACAAATGTGTACTTTGTGTATAGGAAAAACCCCAATCATGGTGAACTGGATTACCCGCAACGTCATTTGACCCACTGTTGCATCAGCTGAGTGCAAAAAGTGGATCCCGAAGAGCGGACAGCGAAGAGAGAGGGGGCGCTAAAGCTCCAAAAGCGAAAGAGAGGCCGCTCTCAGCTCGTAGCTCGCCAGCGGAAGCAGCGACGTCGGCGCAAGAACTGGGCGCTATATAAAAACCTAATGGCAGCGCCGACTTCCCATTGAAAATCGCAATCGCACACCTCAACCTTCCTTAGCGCGCCGCGTGTTCCGCTTGGTCGTGGTCGTCCCCCCGGAATCAAAAACCATAACCATCCCGAAAAATTAACCCAATCCCAAAGAAGAAAAACCTAACCCCAAAACGCGGTGTAGAATAAAACCCGAAAACCCAAAAGAGACCCAAAAGTTAAACCCAAAAGTAACCCCAATTTTTTTTTGCTGTGCGAGAAGCGAGACAAAGAAGAGTGCAAATCAAAAAGAAAACAGAAAACGCAGCAGCAAGAGGATTACAAGAAACCAATGCAAAGATGTGCCACAATTCAGGGATCGTGGAGAAGAACAACGAGCAGCAGATCGAACGCTACATGGCCTGCGGGATGCCCTCCAAGGCGGTGAGGAGTGTCAAGTACACGCTCAAGAAGCGGGAGAAGAAGCAACAGCAGAAGGAGGAGCACCACCAGAACCAGGAGAAGGAGCGCCAGTTCCTGGAGGATCTCGAGCTGAGCAGTAGCGACTCATCCGCATCCACAGCCAGCAGTGACAGCGAGGACAGCGGTGTTACCGAAACCACCGCCATCGTCAAGTCCCCATTTACTCCAGTGGTAGAGACTCCTCCGACTCCTCCGAAAGCCAGCTTCAAAACCAGCACCACCAGTAACCTCCTCCAGTTCTGCCCACGCTTCCGCAAACTGCAGCAGGAGCAGCAGCAGCAAATGCTCAAGGAGATGGAGCTGCAGGAGACGACGGCGGCGGCGGAGACACTGGAGGTGGCCACCACCTTGAAGGCCCAGCAGCAGCGCAAGCTCAGCTCCATGGAGCCATCGATGGACGACGCCCTGGCCATCGGCACCCAGATGACGCGCAAGGTGTCCGAACGGATCACCTGCCTGGTGGCCCAGCTGCAGGACAGCCGCCTCTACATGTGAGTCTTAACTTGAGTAGATTATTATCATCACATCGCAACGTCCATATATAAAGCACAACCTTTAAACAGTTCCATATTTGCTATTTAAAAAAAAATATCAAAGGTGAATATTCGAAAGTTATTACTATTTTAAATATTACTAGAATTTTGTAAAAATGTAAATTTCTTATAATAGCATAGCAACAGTCAAACAATGATATGATATAATTTATGATATGATATCTTGATATCCCTTTGACATAAGGAAAATTATTCCTGACTTTAAATTTTGTTCATAATGTTCTTGGTCTTATTTCCCCAAGTTTTTTTTTCCAGTATTTGGTTTCAAATCAAAACTTTGTCTAATTTATTTTGGGGTAGACCCATTAAATGAAGTTATTATTAATTATATTTCTAAATACAGTCAGTGGGAGTATTTGTAAATTCCTTTAAAAGCTTCCATAATTTATTCATTAACGGAAATTCCTACGTTTTTTTTTTTTTTGTAATTTATATTTATCTGTTTAGTTTCATTTGCAAATAGAAATCAACGATATAGGCCACATTTCAAGGCGGTCATTGATCGCAAACTGCACACCCTCTTTTTAATAAGCCATAATTTCATCGGCTGACATAAGGGAAGCCCTCCCTGAATGTCTTCTTATCAGTTCATTGTCACGGCTGTGGATCATGTCGCGATCACGCCTATATTTATATTTATAAATGCAAATAAAGTCGTATAATTTTCCACCGTCTGCTGTTTGCTGTTGTCTAGGGCGCAAAACCGTTATGCAAACAGCTGAGCCAAGAAATGCAAGACATTGCTCTATAATATAAGACTAAATGAAAACCATTAAGTGGATTTTTTGTAGTGTCTGGAGTATAAAAGTATAAAGATAATATTTCCAGTTTAAATTGATTTATAGATTTTGTATGTCACCTGGTTTATTAATTAATGTTTAACACAATGTCCATTTAAACGATTTATTGTTGGCCAAAATTCTGGCTGACTTCTGCAATTTGTTGAGCAGATAGCGAAATTCAACTAAGCCCATTAAAATTGATTGTTAGCACCCCGTCGATAATACGTCAGACTCGTGACTCGTGGACCTACACGAAATCGATACAGTGGAAGCCCAAAGTCACACCCTATAGGACCGACCCCTTACCTAACCTTTCCTAACGTAAACCCCACTTTTACTTGGGGTGAGGTGATTCATGAGGATTTGGGCCATCGGGGAGCATTACTAACGACAAGTGTGCGAATCTAAAAATACGAGCAAGTGATATTCGCCTTGACCGTAATGCTGACTCAATGTCAAGCGATAAGTTAACCCTCGGGTGATGCGGGGGTGTGTCTGGGTCCGGTCGTTATCTTACGATCATCACCAAGTCACCAGCGTGCGGTGACGACAATTGGCGAGTCAATAGAGTTCCCTAAGACCCCCAAGAAACACACCCCACTTTCGCCCGATCCACAACCACCTGCTGGAGTGCAAAGTGCGATCGGCATCTACGTCATCTGGGAGAGCTCGCGTGTGCGTACAGTGGTTGTCGCACTGCTAGTGTTAAGAAACTTTTAAATACTTTTACAAAATTTAAAACAGATTTAAAAAATAAAGCAACATTTTTAGTATCATTTAAACATGTTTTTAATATTGATTCTATAAAAATTTGGGGTTCTTCTTTGAAATCATTATTTTTTACAGCTTTTGCTTTAAATTACCTAACAAAACATTTTTACATTTTTTAAAAATGTGTCTTCTTTCTTTGAACGCAACTGTACCTCCTTACTCTCTTGTCTCTCTCATTTCTTTTCCTCTCTCTTTTGTCCAGTTCGCCGTATTTTATCGTGTCAGCTGGTCGCCAGCTGATTCCACCGAATTCGCCCCAAGTGCAAGTGGAAAAAGTGCATTGCATTATCCACGCTCTTTTTTTTTGCATCTAAGCCTAAAGATTGGCAATTTGTGGCTTTTAGTTCTGGTCTCCGCCACTCGAGAGCAACGGGGGGCGGGGAAGAGGGGGAGGGCGGCGAAAATATACAATATTCGGTTGCATGCGTTTTTGCACGTACGCCACTTTGGCTCTATTCGCCGCACGACACAAAAAAACGAGCGGTGAAAAAGAGTGCAAAAAAAAAAAAAAAAAACACACATAAAACACTGGCAGACGGATATGCAAAACTGGCAGACGAAAGAGGTGGGGAGGAGGAGGGGGAGGAGACGCAACAAATGCGTAGACACGTTAGGAAAGAGACAGATAGATAGGGAGAGAGCGAGAGAGAAAGAATTCGCGCGTAATTCGCCGCAAATGCGATCGCATTCGGTGCAAAAGTTCGCCGCAAATGAAATCTAATCAAATTTGAGGGCCACGTGTGTGTTGTACGGAAAATAATACCAACACTCTTCTCTGCCCCTGCGGATCGGGCGGCTATATCTTTGTGTGGAGTTTGGACCATGGCCGATTGCGTTGCAGTTACGTCTATAGGTCCACTACCAGGACATATGGCAGCACTTTCAAGTGCTCCCATTGAGACTCAAATGTTGTTGATTAATCACGGTCACGGAAAACCCCATTATAAAGCGAACTTATATCATTTTAAAAAAATTAATAGGGAAGTCCAAGTATTTTAATATTTTTGCCTTTACTTTAAAAAAAGACATTAACAAAATATTTCCAATGACAGTTAACAAATTATATCTTTTCAAAAGGGAAACAAGATTAAAATAAAAAGTTGAAACAACGATTACGAGTATTTATCGAACGATCATAGAACCCATCCCCAATAACTTTAATCTGATCTTAAACCTATTATTAATTTACTAATGAAAAACCTCTTGATGCTTTATTTCAGAATTCTGACGCGTACAACACAACCAGCACACTTGATAGCCCTTTGCATATTGGCCTTTGTGATGATGACTGTGGGACGCGATCTCATCGACCCAACGACAACAGAAGCAGCAGCAGCAGCAACATCTGCTACTGCCACTGCAACTGCAACATCAACGAGAACAGCAACTGGTGGCGTACTGGCCGCCCTGATTTTCCTGGGCGCCTTTGCCACCCACTTTGGGTCGCAGATCTGGATGACATTTGTCTCGGGTGAGTTTCCCTTTAATATTTGAAATATCTTGACCTCTCATTGAAATAACAAATGTATTATAATAATATATTATAATATTAATAACTTTTTAATAAAGATCATAGAGTAAAGATCATAGATCATAGAACAAATAATAAACCAAGAAAGAAGATTAGCCATCAGTTTAGAAATTAAAATTGTCTTCTACGGTACAAAAAATATTCAATAAATCAATATCATTAAGAGATTGATCATTGATCATCCTAAATGATTTTCTTCTTCTATAGAATCTAATAGAATCTCAATACTTTTCTACCAGTTAAACAGTTGACTAATGAATCCAATTTGCTTGATGTCCTTGCAGGTCTCTCGCTGTATTTCTCCCTGCCCCGTCACGTGTTCGGGCAGTGCCAGCAGATCCTGTTTCCGCGCTACTTCGCCCTGAACGCCATGCTCAGCCTGACGATGCTGGTGGTGTATGCCAAGTACTTCCTCACCGGCTGGACGACATCGGCTGGCATCCAAATGGGTTCGCTGGCACTGGCGGCGGGAATCGAGGTGGTGGTGCGTCTGTATCTGGTGCCACCGATGCTGCAGCTCATGCACGAGAAATACAGGATCGAGGATGCGATCGGCAGTGGCCAGGAGGTGGGCAGCCTAGTGCAGGGCGACCTCGTCGACTGTCCGCACTATCAGCGCATCCACAAGGGCTTCCGGCGCATCCACATGACCATCGCCATTGGCAACATGACGGTCATGCTGACCACCTGCCTGCAGCTGTATTTTCTGGCATCGAAAATACGCCTCAGCTAAGGCAGCAAATCGGAGTCATGAATTTATAGATTTTAAGTCCACACAACATCATCACTGTACTGTATTTCAATGTTCGATAATTGTCTCAAATTTATGTATTGCTTATTGAACCATTGATCTGAAAGAAAAACCGCCTCCCCTCCGCCCCCCACAAAAAAACAAAAACATTTAAATTCTCCCGCGGACGCCTCGTTTTCTGCGACCTTTCAATCTGATTTCCTGTGATAAACTCAGCCCGCCTCCCACTCCACCACCCACCACCCACCAACCTCCAAGCTGCAGCACATTTAGCCCATAGTCGATAGCCAATAATTTACACAGAGTTATTAATTAATAGCCTATTGATAATTAATTATACTGTTTTTTTTTTCGAGCGAGAGCACGCAAATTCATAACTCTTCTTCTGTTATTTATTAATCCATCGAAAACTATGTTTTTCCCTGTTTTAAGTGCGGATATTTTAGTAAACATAATTTATATAAAAAAAAAAACAACAAAAGAAAACAAAACAAAAAACCAAAAAAGCAAAAAAAAAAACAAAAAAAACAGAAATTAAATCAATAAAAATATCCAAGCAAAGTCAATGTGTACAATTCAAATAATAGTTTTTCTTGAGGGTTTTGGCAATTGTAAAAGGACTGTGTGTCATTTTTCTTGTCGGGAAATCAATTTAATCGGATAAGTGGCATTGATTGAGTTGCCTACTTTTCGGCTGATTGATTTCAGGGGGGTTAAGGGTCCCGAATCGAAAATATTGTAAGTTTTTCAGTAAGACTGAAATGATCTTTATTCTCCCATTTTATATTTTTCCCATTATGTTAAATATATTCTATTATACAAGTTATAAGTTATTTGAACTTTTCTTAAACTATTTAATTAGTTTAAAAAATGATACACTTGTATTTGCTTGTTTTTGATATTTTACTAAACAGTTACTAACATTCACTTAATGGAAAAATTGTAAATTTAAAAAATCTAGTACAAAATAGTTAATAAACCCAAGGTTTTCGGGTCATAACTCAACGAATTCATGAGAGACTTTGAAACGGATTGCTTTTTTAGGTTTGTTGTAAATGGGTTACCAATTTTGCATTAAAAGTTAAAGAAAAATATAAATAAAAATTTGCAAATTTTTATGATGCAACCCCTTATAAAATTTTTGAAAACTGGCAAATATTTTTTTTTTGTAAAACACAAAATATTTAAATGTCAATTGACTTTACTTATCAATTCGAGTCAAAAAATATATTTCGCGCAGGAACTGGGTATTTTTTGAGTGAGAAATGAGCTTTAAAGTGCAAAAAAAGTAATTTTTTAGATGGTTTTTTAATAAAACTTCTGAACTCTTAAAACACTACATTTATTTATTAATTAGATTCATGTCACTTACACAGGGTGTATCACAGCAATTTTAAACAAAATACTATTAAAAGTTTTTAAAATCTGTGTTAAAAATACCTTTAAAGAAATACTCTTACTTTAAAAATAATTTAATAACTTAGACAACAAGTAGTTATAATTATAGTCTTTCAAAGTTACAGGTGTACCACTTACCGCCTCGATTTCCTGCTCGAATCTCACAGGTCTCAGCCGGCACAGCACCACGACGAGATAGACAAAGTTGACAAACAGTCCCATGCCCGACCAGAGGACCACGTCCGGCGTGCAGGCCACCAGGTAGCCGTGCATGCCCATCATCAGGCAGCCGATGAGCAGCATGGCCCGCATCCACAGCGATCCGTAGGGGCCGTGGGGGGCCAAGAAGGCGAGGAAGAGAAAGGCCCAGCCGAGCTGAAAGTAGAGGTGGTGCGGCTGCTGCCACCCGAGGCACTGTTCGATGGACCAGTCACCGGGATTGATCGAGCGCAGGGTGCCGTTGTTGTCCCAGGTGATTGTACCGCTGCCGGCGGCACTTGTGCCTGCCGTGCTCTGCGCGATCAAGGTGCCGGCGGCGGAGGCCTCCGCTCCACCAGGTGCTCCTCCTCCTCCTCCTCCACCTGCCGAGGCCGCTCCACCCAAGCCAATGCCCATGACACTGCTGGCGCTGCTACCAGCACTATTGATCAGAGCTCCCATGCCCACACCCGCTGCGCTGCCGGCCGTACTGGGCATTCCACTGCTCCTGCTCCTCCTTTAGCTGCTGCGCCCACTCCTTCGCCGCCTCCGGCTGTCGTTCGTTTCAGTCTGTCGCTCTTTTTGGGCCGATCCTCAAGCTTTTTCGGACTGGACCTCCACCTTCAAATCGCAAGTTGGTTGGTGTGTTGGCTAGCTTAACCAGTTGGTTGCGGTAGCCGCTAAGCCCTCGATATTGTTCAGCGGTTGGTATCTTAGCTAGAGAGACTTGGTTGCAGTTTTGGCTGAGCAGGGTTTTGTTACTCGCTAATATGTGTTTAATTAAATAAAATTATGATTTTTTTTAACTGCTGTTTTAGCTGCTGTTTTAGTTCCTTTTTTCTGTTGAATTTTGTTGCTGCTGCCGTTGAAATTATAGTTTTACCCACGCGGTTTTTCTGTTTTTTAAATATTATGGTTGGACTATTTCTGTGGCCCCTGTAAACTTAGTTGCTGCCACTTGCTTTCCCGCTGATGTTGCTCCTGGCACTGTTGCTGCTGCTGCTGCCGCCTGTCACATTGTTGCATCGTTTAGGCAGCTGCTGAAAAAACAAATACAACAAATTAATTGTCAATAAAATCCAATAAAATTTCAATTAGCCATTAATAGTTAATTATTTGCTACTACTGGTGCAAAAAACAAGCCTCAGAAAAAAATTAAAACCATAACCCATTATAAAATGATTAATAAGTAGCTAATAAAAAAAAAACTGAGCCTTGTGCAGCTGTTTTGTACGCAATAAAATCAAAGGCATTAGCTGCACAATTTATTAATTAATTGTTAATCGATATTGCAATATTGCAGCCGTCCCAGCCTTTGGGAATTTTCACAGGTGCTTTAAATCAATCAATACTCATAGATCCCGGTAATTAAGTCAGTCGTTTGAATAATTTTTATGATATTTTTTTTAGAATGTATACTAAAGTGATTTTACTTTTTAATATCGTCTTATATGTACATAAGAAAATATAAAAACTAATTACAAATTTAATATATATTTTGATTTAAACATTTTTAAAAACAAACCTAATAAAGTGAATTCTTCACATCATACAACATAATATAGACAATTTTTTCTGATTAATATTTGTAAAATGCTCTTCAGACATCCGATTGCTGTTTCTAAATTATTTTTCCCCCCTTTAATCGAATACAACTGATTAAAAATAATACATATTTATGTGCCATTTTATATTAGTCATTGGAATAAAAAAGGAAACAGTTTATAAATGGTATGACAAATGTTGGACATTAAGCTCGGCTTACTAATGTCTCAGTTATGACTAGACAATCCACTGACCTCCTGCTCGTATCTCCAGATCAACAGCACCACATGCATTCATGGAAATCCAAAATAAATCAACGAAAAATCTACAAGAATTCACGGAAATCCGAAATAAATCATACAAAACTCCAACTACAAAGACATCTGCAAAATATTGTTGTTTTCAGGGCGATAGAGATCCAATTCACAGCCACACAACCTGTTCCCGGCTTTCGACCAGGCCAACAAAAAGTTGGTCAAAACTCTCCAGAGACAGAAACTATATATACATATATATATGTTCATGTAGAACAAAGCAAACAACGTGTGCGAGAGCTTTGTTTGCTGACCCCAATAGAAAACACTGGGAAAGTGGCCAAAAGTGGGTGAGGGTATGGTCTATATGGCCCATAGTGTTGGGGTTGGTCTGGTGAGTGCGAGTACGACTGACTATGGCTATACGACTACAAAACGATACATTTCCGGCCTGGACATGAATAATAAAACAAAGCCAACGAGGAAGACAGATAGCGTGAAAGGAAAAGGGCGAAACGAAGGGACAAAGAAGGGCATCAAAATAATCAATTTGATGTCGCAAAGTTCGTGGTCGCCAATGCACTGAGAAAAATGTATATAAAAAACATTTCAAAGCTTGAAAAACCCACTTTAAATGTTTGATTTAATATGTTATTGTGAGGCTTAATTTATAGTAATTCTTTCTCACTTTATTTCAAAATATTTTGATTTCTAATACATTTTTTATTTACTTTGTATTTATTTGTATGATTATTATTTTTATTAGTTATTTTCATCTTTAAAATTTTCCGTCTGTGTAGTTATTTGAATGTGGTCAGCCATGCGTTGACAGACAGACAGACAGACAGACAGACAGATGATGATGATGATGATCATGATGCATGATGTTGATGATTACTCAACACTTTGCATATTGGCTGGCTGCAACAATGTCTTTGATAATGATAGCGCCAAGTGACACACATCAGCCACAAACAACAAACAAGGCCAACACTTCCTCATCATTATCATCAACATTTGGGGGTGTGTAAAACAAAGCGAAGCAATGGAAATTAAAAGGAAATCTTTAACTTTGCTAACTCAGCCAGGGAACACCCTTTAAACACGCACCAAAAATTAAAATATTTAACTAAAAGGGCTAAGCAATAGTTAAGAAATAGTTAAAAAGCTTTATCCACTAATCCACAACAAAAACTATGTTTAATATTGCTTGTTTAAGCCTTAAGCTGTTAACTTTCCTTAAATCCATAGATCATTTGAAATAAAACTAATTCAGTAAAATACATATGCTACTTCAACCTCAGACTTTATTCTAATTCTAATAAAACTAAGATATAGCTATGTAATAGACGACATAAATAAGACCAAATTGTTTGGTAAAACTATCTAAAAAGTGAAACATGATTTTTCTCACCAAAACTAGTTTTCCAAACCTTTCATATGATAATAAAATAATATAGTAGTAAGATGTTAATCAAATTTGACATATTTTTGATGAGTGATAAGTGTTATAGGGCTTAGTTTCAATATGAAAACAATATTTATGAAAACTTCTCCGAAGCGTGCCAAATTCCCAAAAAGAAGTAGTAATACCCTCTATAAAGGGTATACCACCACCAACGCAACAAAGTTTGTGGGCAGAGAAGATGAAGTCATCGTTTTGTTGCCTTGAAAAGAAAAAAGCAAAGGCAAAGTGAACGAACAAAAAACACACACAACACGAAAAACCAAAAAAAAAAAAACAAAACATGAAAAATGCAAATACAACTAACCGCAACTTTGCTTAAAAGACCAGAAATTAAAGTCCAAAACCAACGACAAAAATGGGAACGAAGCACAAAAAAAATAAAATACAAAAAACATCGGTGCAAGAAGCAAAGAAGAAAATATAATAAAATATGTAGTACAAGAAAAACAATATGTAAGAACCAAGAATGCAAATTTAGCCAATTGTAAAATGCTCTCTGTTTAGAAGTTTAAAATAACCTTTTCGTTTTTCTATTTTTTCTGTTTCAGTATTTTTTTTAATTTTGTAAATGTTAAGAGAAACAAATACAAATTTTTGTATCACATTAAAACAGTCTTAAAATAAATCATATATAATTAATTTAGGTGAATAATGTTTAACCGGAAAAAAATGTTTGTAAATAAATATTCTGTAAAATAAAATAAATGTGTGTTTAAAGCGAATGTGTGTTTAAAGCCCCCACAAAATACATCAACAATTTAAGTGACCACGCACTAAGTGCATTTTTTATCGATGCTAGTTAAACTCTTTTCCCTGAAAAAAAGGTAAAAAACAGAACAATGGAAAAACTGTTAAAGTAGAAAAGCAGACTGCGAAACTTTTAATGCGAAAATGCCAATAAGTTGTGGTCGAGCGTTTGCTGATAATTACCGGAAGAAAGAGAAAAGCTGGTGCCTGAAAATAGGTGAAAAAGGGAGGGTTGAATGGACTGGGTGGGCATGGATGTCATGTCAATGGCCAGTGACAATATTGGAAAAGTGCGGGGGTTAATGGGCTCTCAATTTCCCCATGCTTTTCCTTTTATTTTTTTTTTTGTTAGGGAATACTTTGCGTCGAAGTCATCGATTGCCTTTGTCCAGCAATTGGTGTTTGCACAGACGCAATCATCGTAAAATCGTCGTGGGGGTTGAGGTTGGGGGGCATCTAATGAGATATCGCATATAGCTATTACATTTAAACGCTTTGTATTCGTTTGCATTTCCCTTACAAATCGATTGAATCATGCTGGAGAAAGTCCCGATCTGCTGCTCTTTTTGAAAGGGGTTTCTAAGACGAACCATAACCTATCGAATGTGTGTTTCCGGTCAAGCGGAGATTATTAATTTATTGATCAAACATTTTGAATTTTTTTATATTCATTTAATAATTAGTCATCGTTGTTTATCATATAATTAAATTGTATTTTTGGGGGAACAAATAAGTCATTTATTGATTTTATAAATGATCAAATATTGTTTGAACATATTTAAACAACTATGTGTAAAATAATATTATTATCAAATTCTTGCAGCAAATTTCTTCTTTTCATAAAAGTTTTTATTAAAGAAAATATGCATAATTTTTAAATAAAAATGTATTTAATAAATTTAGTGTTTAATATTTAAAGATAAGAAACTTCGAAGGTTAATTTTACAATAAAAAGAAACCCACTGATTGCAGGGTATTTAGTTATCGTTTGAGGAATAAAAGTAACCCGCAGACTTCGATATCTTGGCCGATTCTAATTGGTATTTGGCCCGCAGACAAATTATGGTCGGTTGGGTCGTAATCCAATTGGAAGCGGAACTTGTATGGCAACAATTGGAATTGGTCGATGAGAGAAGGGTAAAATAAAATAAAGAAGGGAACTAGGGAAAGAGAAGATCGAACATTAAAGTTGTAAGGTTTAATTACATGAAATTAATTGTGTAAAAAAAAACGAATGCTTTAAGGGTCCTCGAGCGTTTCTCTTTGTTGTTTGTAATTTTTTAACCACTTTTTGGTGTAGCAAGTGGAGTTTGGAGAGTCAAAAGTGAAACGGCGGCAGCTTGTTTTTTGTTTTTTGTTTTACTCTCGCCAATTTCCGTTTCCCACGTGCAAACCAAACGAATAATAATAATAACAATAACCAGGCAGCAACATTGTCTCGCCCTATATGCCATATTAAATTTAACATATTTTTTTATGGTCAAAAAACGAAAGAAAACAAAGGCACACAATCTGTTAAATTATTTTTGAGCGAAAGCAGAAATATAAGAAATCACTTAATCACTCATTGGCTATGTAAAATGAGTTGGGAAATGGCAGTCATAAATATACGTAGAAAATTGATGGATTACCAGACTCTAAGGTCTATTTTCGTTTGCGTCATAACCCTTAGGAGTGGGAAACTCTGAGGCATAGGAAATTTTCAATTATCAACTGGTAGAAAATACAGCTTTCATCTTTACGACCGGCAACTCTGATAAGGAAACATTTCCATAGTTGAGTTTTTCGGCACATAAGGTCACTTATCTTATCTCAATAAGTCAAAAAAATGCGATATCAAGTAGCAGGCAGTTATCCAACTTTTTGGGTAAGATTGATTGTAGAGTTTCAAAGTGTGGGAAAAAATACTCTATTGTTTTTTTTATTATTTATGCAAATTGCTGTTTTTGTATGATTTTTTTGCAATAAAATTTTAGGTTTTTAGAGCTAAAATGCACTGCACTTTGCAATTTTTTAAGTCGAATGTGTTTGTAAATATTTTTGGGTGATCTCTTTTGTTATAATAAACATTTACAACTCAAATAACTGTCCGTTTCTTAAACTATTCTTTCTTTTTAATATTTTTTGCTATTTTTAACCTTTTTATTTAGCAACATGGAACATTTGTCATCGAATCTTTGATGTTTTATTTTAGAGAATATAAATTATGAAGTTACTCACATCATCCCTTGATTTTTACCCTTTTTTTACGACAGCTGCACTATAACTTCCAAATATATGTCTCTCTCCATTTTTTTTAAATTGGATAATAATAAATAATATATGTACATACATACATACATACATAGCTCCCCGATCTTCTCTCTCTTTCGCTCGCCTAGGCACACATTCTTCCATAAATACACACACATACACACGCGAGAGAGTTGCATGCCAGAAATGCCATGCAAATGCAAACACCCACACCCCACCCACAGTGGAGATGTGAGTGTGGGGGAGAGGGGGTTGCAAGAAGAAGAAGTTGGAGTTTGTTGTTTTTATTTTTCTTTCCGTCTTTCCTTCCCCCTTCCCATCTCCTCCCTCCTTTCTTTTTCTTCTTTGATGCGTGCTGGCAACTGCAACCGCTGCCTCTGCCGGCGTCGCTGCCACCACCCGCCCGCACACACTTACATACTTCCAGATATATGTATGTATATATATATATACATAACACATGCATTTTTACAGCGTGTTGATGTTCGATTTTTCACCATTCTTGCTGCACTTCACACACACACACACACTCTCGGACAACTCTAATAGTTATTATTTAATTACTTTTGGCGCGACTTCAATTAAAAAGTAGAAACAACAACGCCGCAAGTTTTATGTACATATATATATGCATATACATATGTATGTATATTCCACATAACAAAGCTGCCACTCCAAAAAAAATCAACGATTTAAGCTAGCAATTTGCAAGAACAATAAAGCACACACACACACGCTCACAGATAAGGGAGAGGGTATTTCCGAGAGAACAATTTTTTTGTTAAATATACTTAACACGTGAGATTATTTTTTGTTTTAAGCACATCTTTTTCTCTTATTTACCAGCAGAAGTCAACTTTTGTATTTGTTCCGCTTTGCGTTTCTTTGGGGGTTTGATTTTTTTCAAAGACAACTATATGTTACCGAAATCTGATGAATATCAGTAGTTCTTTGCTGGAAACCGTGATATTTCTGCCCGGCGATTTATCCGATGTTTTTTAGTCATATTTTGTTCGACATTTTTTTTAACGCAACGAAAACAGCAGCAGCGGTGCTTTTATATGAGAAATATATGGCAATATAAACGGCTCTCTGGCGATGGCGAGTTACGCTCTCGAGAGCGTATTCCGCTCTCCCGCAATGAAAATGTATTTTGCGGTGCACAGTGGGCGAGTGAATATTAAACAAAAATATATTATGGCCAAGATTTGAAGTAATTGGAAATAATTTAAGAGCTCAAAATTTATTAAAAGCATCTAGACAATAGAAACTAAGTTATTACAGAATTTAGCAAATAAAATATGCAAATATGAAATGCCAATATATATTAAGTAGTTGTGCAATTGTTTATTACTTTTTTTTTTACCAATTTCAAAATAAAACTAATATTTATTAAACCATCACTTAACCGCTCAATTTAGCCTTATAGGGATATATAAAAAATAATGGCTCAAAAATTAAACTGTGTGCCCCACTGTGCGCTGCCTTAAATGTTTTTTCGTGCTCTTTTGTATGGCTTTCTCTCTCTCTCTCTCGCTACCGCAGAGAGCCAAAAACAGCTGGCGAATAAGCGCAGGAACAGCCGGTTATAAGTTCCCGATTTAAACAGCAGCTATGCTTTAAAATGACTCACTAATATTAACTAACCATAAACTACCAATAAATAGCAGATAAACCACAAAGACCCAAATTAAACCGTGCTCACAAAGGAAACAAAATTAAAAACGCGCCTTTTGAAACCAGAGTTGTCAACCCCGTATTCGATAGCTAGGCGATACTTCGATAGGCGATAGCACTCCTCGCTCTTTGCCACGAATTGCAAGTTTGCAATTCCGTCGCATTTCAGGTTTAAGAGTTTATTTTTGTGCAAAAACCTAAATAATAGTTGATCTGAAGTGCGGCACAATTAATCCAAAGCATTTTGAAAGCGGTGAATTACACATTCCAGTAGCTCTGCAACGTTTCAGCCGGAATAAACAACGCCGAAAAACGCCGGCAAGCGGAAGAGGGGAGAAAATGACGCTGGACGTGGGCGGCGTCGCCAGGGGACTGCTCACCTGGGAGAAACAGGAGCACCTGGTCAAACTGGCCATTCTCATCCTAGCAGCGGTTCTGTGTGAGTAAATCTTGACATATAAAGCGTTATGCGAGTGGGCGTGTTTAAAAAAAAAAAGTCAAACATTCGCATAGGTCGAGCTTCCTCGCTATCGATATTTCAGTTGTTGATGAAGGTGCATCGCTAGCTAGTGATGGCAGTGTTCAACTATCGTAGAGATGATAGTTTGGCTAGTTGAGAAAATAACCTATTACTAAAAGTCGTCTTAATTTAAAAATAATTAAGCTTGACAGAAAAACTGGGGACAATTAAAAATTGTTTACATCTGAATACATATTTTACCATATCAATGTCAAGCTTTTGGAAAAAACAATTTATATATGTTGATTTTTAGAAGATAGATGAATTTAGCCTTTTTTTATTAAACAATATAGCAATGTGATGATATGAAAATATCGATGACAGCAGCTGATAGCGTGTGCCGTCACTAGTCGCGTTTCTTCCTCTTGCCACCACCACCACCACCACCGAACTGAACTAGAGCTGCAAAAATATCGGTTTTAGCTCCATCGATCTTTTTTTCATTTTTGGGGGGTGTACATCGATACTATCGCGATAATATCGCTCAGAACTAAATAAAAAAAATAAAATATGGGTATTCATGCAAAAACAAATATAATAGGGGAATTCCCGCAGCAAAATTTATTTTTTGGAAATAATGAAAATAAGCAAATTACTTTTAATACAAATATAAATTGAAAAAGTTATATAGGTTTAAATTCAAGTGAGACCTTTATTTATTATAATATTATTTGGCAGGTTTTTAGTAGTTTATTTACTATTTTATTTTTTCGATGGAACATCGCGATAGTTGGAAAAATATCGATGGTGGCGGCCGAAGCCCAACCATCGATACCATCGATGGTCCATCGATGGTTTTTACAGCTCTAAACTGAACTTCCTTTTCCTCTTTTTATTTGATCGGTCTCGGAACGTGGACAGCCTTCGCCACACGCCTCTTCTCCGTGCTGCGATTCGAAAGCGTCATCCATGAGTTCGACCCGTACTTCAACTACCGCACCACGCGCTTCCTCGCCGAGCAGGGCTTCTACAAGTTCCACAACTGGTTCGATGACCGCGCCTGGTACCCGCTGGGCCGCATCATCGGCGGCACCATTTACCCCGGGCTGATGCTCACCTCGGCGGCGCTGTACCGCCTCATGTGGCTGCTGAACATAACCATCGACATCCGGAATGTGTGCGTCTTCCTGGCGCCCTTCTTCTCCTCGCTGACCACGTTGGTCACCTATGCGCTCACCAAGGAGATCCATGTAAGTCACTCTATATGGGTTGCATTAAAAAATTATAGGAAAACAGTACAGAAGATCCTTGGATCCTTACTTATCCTGAACTTGGGCTGTTTTTAAAGTATTTGTAAATCTAGACCAAACTTCTTTTAGTTGTTTTATCACTACAACCTTGATAACAAAGTGGACTCAAGTTGATTATTATTTTTTTGAGTTATATAAATTCTAAAGAATGAAACTAAAAACAATAATCATAAAGGGTTCCGTTTCGAGGTTATGTTTTACACGTGGTTATAATTAACTTCCCTTTTTTTTACAGAGCACTGGAGCTGGTCTTGTGGCTGCCGCTTTGATCTCCATCGTTCCTGGCTACATATCCCGATCCGTGGCTGGGTCGTACGACAATGAGGGCATCGCCATCTTTTGCATGCTCTTCACCTACTATTTGTGGATTAAAGCGGTGAAAACGGGCACGATATTCTGGTCGGCCATGTCTGCACTGGCCTACTTCTATATGGTCTCCTCGTGGGGTGGCTATGTGTTCCTCATCAACCTGATCCCGCTGCACGTGCTGGCGCTGATGATCACCGGTCGCTTTTCGCACAGGATCTACATAGCCTACAGTACTCTCTACTGCGTGGGCACCATTCTGTCCATGCAGATATCGTTCGTGGGATTCCAACCTATCCAGAGCTCCGAGCACATGCTGGTAAGGATTTCTTTTAAATTCTTTTAAGTAATTGCCTTTGTTAGTGATTTTTGTGATGAATACATTATAAATTCTTGATAGGAAGAGTATGAAACATAATGAGTACGAAACAACCAAGCTGATTTAATCACTAATACAAAAGAGTGTATAATTTTTGGTCTTAAAAAGTAGAATATGTAATTAATAATTATTCTCTCTTGCAGGCTTTGGGAACCTTTGGTCTCTGCCAGATACACGCCTTCGTAGACTATCTGCGCTCTCGCATTCCAAAGGATCACTTTGATCTGCTATTCAAGACGCTGGTGTCCAGTGTGTTGACTGTGGTGTTCGTCGTGGGCACCCTGCTCACGCTAACCGGAAAAGTGTCGCCCTGGACTGGACGTTTTTACTCGCTACTGGATCCGTCCTATGCAAAGAATCACATTCCAATCATTGCCTCAGTGTCGGAGCATCAGCCGACTTCCTGGTCATCCTTCTACTTTGATCTTCAGGTGGGTTTTATTTAAAATTAACAAAAATATATGAATTAGCAAGAAAACATATTTATTTACTACTTTATTAACAAAAGTTTGCATTTTGTTCACTGATTTCACTTATTTATATAAAAAAATACCTAAATTGTCTATTAAATTAAGCAAAATTGTCGAAGTTATAGTTAAATTTAAATGTTTTCTACCATCTTGAAAACATTTCTTTGCCGAAGATGAGAACTTTACCACGATGTGAATGAGTTGCGCCTTAATGCATTTATATGATTACCTTGCACTTTGATCGCTGAGGCAGAAGAACTACAACCTCTTGTTATTTTAGCCCTACTTTTTATTGTATTTATTAATTTGTTCCTTTTACCCTTGCAGATTCTGGTGTTCCTCTTTCCCGCCGGCCTGTATTTCTGCTTCTCCAAGCTCACCGACTCCAATATCTTCATTATTTTGTATGGCGTCACCAGCATCTACTTCGCCGGTGTGATGGTGCGACTGATGCTGGTCCTGGCACCCGTGATGTGTGTGCTATCCGGGATCGCCATATCGCATCTGCTGGCCAAGTACATCAAGAGTGTGGATGCGGGCGGATCTGCGAAGCAGGGAGCGGAGAGCAAGCGGCAGCACAAGAAGTTGGAGCAGCAGACGGGCGGTGTGAAGAGCGAGGTGGCCATTGGATTTGTGGGCGTTATCACGCTGATGCTGATTGTCTACACGCTCCACTGCACCTGGGTCACCTCGGAGGCGTACTCCTCGCCCAGCATTGTGCTGAGTGCCAGGTCGCACGACGGCGGCCGGATCATCTTTGATGACTTCCGCGAGGCCTACTACTGGCTGCAGATGAACACACCGGAGGTGGGTTTGCTTTTGGGATTCCCCTTTAACCAGTGTTGTCCAATTAAGTAGTCTTTGATGCGCTTAGTTGGGCAACACTTGATTTCTCCTTTTCATGATGACTTTATTGTTAATTCTTGATAGGAAGAGTATGAAACATAATGAGTACTAAAACAACCAAGCTGACAAAAAAAACACTAGAAACCCTTACTTTCTTAAAATCTTCATGAGAAGTCCAACTAATCAGGCTTTTATTTTATATTCCAGGACGCTCGTATAATGTCTTGGTGGGATTATGGCTACCAGATAACAGCCATGGCCAATCGCACGATATTGGTGGACAACAACACTTGGAACAACACACATATATCGCGCGTTGGCCAGGCAATGGCCTCCTCGGAGGAGAAAGCCTACGAGATAATGCGTGAACTAGATGTGGATTATGTACTGGTGATTTTCGGCGGTCTCACCGGCTACTCCTCGGACGATATCAACAAGTTCCTGTGGATGGTGCGCATTGGCGGCAGCACGGATCGTGGGGCGCACATCAAGGAGAAGGATTACTATGCGGCCAACGGTGAATTCCGGGTGGACAAGGAGGGGTCGCCGACTTTGCTCAACTGTTTGATGTACAAGATGTGCTACTATCGCTTTGGCCAAATGTACACGGAAGGTGGCAAGGCCCAGGGTTACGACAGAGTGCGAGCGGCCGAGATTGGCAACAAGGACTTTGAGCTGGATGTCCTGGAGGAGGCCTACACCACGGAGCACTGGCTGGTGCGCATCTACAAGGTCAAGGATCTGCCGAATCGCGGGGTCTAACAACATTCCATCTCTCTCTCATCTGTGTTTGTACATTATTAGCTCTCTGTCTTCTCTCTATCCATCTCGAACATTTGGTAATCTCTCGCTCACTGAGTATTAATTGCTGCTTTCTCTTGCTTTCTTTGCCATGCATTTCGTTTTACACTTGCACCTACCATAAAAACCATGTATTTTTTTTATATTTTTACAAATGTCTCAAGTGTACAAGATGCGTGTGTAGCTCCTTAAACAAGAAAACAGCATGTAAGCGAATCGAACGAAATATATAGATATATGTGTGAAAAGTGATTAAGAAGGTGTATTTTTTGGGACTGGTATTATAGTATGAATTTATTATTCGAAAATCTTTTGTTTTCTGTGAGGTTTCGTAGACTATTTTATTACTTCTTCTATTTTATTATCAGTATTTAAATTTAAGCTTTACCAAAGCCTTTCCCATTCTTGACGCAGCTGTTTCAATGACATTAAATCAAGGAAATAATTAATGTATTATTTAAGACGCGCTTCGTTGATTTCAGTTCGTGTATAATATGTGCTTTATTGGAAATAAAAGAAAATGCATGCGGGTATAAGTTAACAGCTCGTAAGTATATTCGGTAGGTTGCTAGACTTCTAGGACACAGATGGCTCTGCTTTAGTGGCTGCTGCCATTGGTGGTGCCATTGGCCTTGGTTTGGTTCTGGTTGCCGGCTGCAATGAAGGCGGTCACATCCAGCTTGCTGGCCAGTGCCCTTAGCTCCTCCTTGCCCGCTGGGCTCTTGCCCACGATCAGCACGCTGGAGTCCACCTCAAGGACGCGGGCCAGCTTGCCGAGGATCTCGGACTCGCTCAGGCGGATCACGCGCTTGTTGAGCGCCTTGATTGCGGGTTCCGCAGCCTGCCGGTTCATGCTCACGATCTGAGTGATCAGCGTCTCCTGGCCGACAACGCCCAGAATGGAACTAAGTGAAGGGAAAAGAGGAATAAATAAGATGGATAACAGATCAAAGAATGGTTACATACCCATCATCCTGATCCACAACGGGCAGCTGGTCCACGCGATGCTTCTTCATCAGGGCGATGGCCTCGCCGACCGTGGCATCCGACTTGAGAACCGACGGCGGAGCCGGAAGCTCAAGCTTCTCGATGGCCAGACTCCACCACCAGTGGCCGTGTTCGTTCACGGGCTCCTTGAAGCCACGCGCCTCCATCCAGTTGTCCGACACGAACTTGGTCATGTAGTTGCGAATGCCGTCGGGCAGGATGACCACGCACCGCTGTCCCTTCTTCAGCTTGCGGGCGTGCTGGAGGGCAGCGTGCATCGCTCCACCGCTGGAACCGCCGCACAGCAGGCCCTCCTCCGCATTGAGGCGCCTGCTCATGGGGAAGCAGTCCGGATCGCCGATCTTCGTCCACACATCCACCACGTCCTCATCGAAGACGGTGGGCGGGAAGTCGTAGCCAATGCCCTCCACCTCGTAGAACTGCACATCGGTCTTGTTGAGCTCCTTGGGCCGGGCCAGGATCGAACCAAAGGGATCCACGCCCACAATCTGGCAGTTGGGAGCCTGCTCCTTGATCTTCCTGCCAATACCACTAATCGTGCCCGCTGTGCCCGCCGACACCACAATCATATCCACTTGGTTGTCCAGCTGCCAGAGGATTTCAGCGGCAGTGCCATCGTAGTGGGCCAGCGGATTGCCAGCATTCCGATACTGATCCAAGACAATGGAGTTGGGTGTCTCACGCTGCAGTTGTTGGGCCACGTAGATCAGTCCCTCCGGCGAATCGTAGGCAGCCTCCGTGGGCGTGCGTATGATCTTGGCTCCCAGCGTTCGCAGGGCCGACACCTTCTCGTTGGACATCTTCTCCGGCATCACGATGATGCACTTATAGCCCTTGACGGCACAGGCCATGGCCAGTCCGATTCCTGTATTTCCCGACGTGGGCTCGATGATGGTGAATCCTGGCTTTAGCAGACCCTGCTCCTCAGCATCCTGCACCATGCGATAGCCGATGCGGTCCTTCACCGATCCTCCAGGATTCAGGAACTCGCACTTGGCATCTGTCAGGGGTTATAATAAAAGTATAGTAAGTATTTAATATTATAAAAAAATAGAATAACACAAAATCTTTGGTAATATCAAATATAACATAATTTAGCAATCTGAACATATTTATATTCTGATATTTATCCTCCTTTTCACTTACACATCTCGCACTCGATTCCCTCGCTGGCGGGAATGTGGTTCAATTTGACCAGTGGAGTGCATCCGATCACCTCGAGGATGTTCGGGGTGATCTGCTGGCGGTGTGCGATGCCCCGCTGCGTGTGCGGCGACTTTTCGGTGGTTCCCAGATGCCATTTGCACTTGGACGGGGTTCCGGGATCGATGAAGTCCGCGGGCCTCTCGTACGGCTTTGGCTGTGGCATTTCTGTAAATGTTGAAAACAATTAAGGCTTAAATTTATCTAAGTAAATTAACATAAAAAGAAACAGTTACGAAAACTGACGATCAAGATTGGCTACCACTTGAAAAACTTATTTAAATCTTTTCCAGATGTTTCTTAATATTATAATAAAAAATTTTTGTGTAGGATCGCCAGATGGTGCCTTTAGACCTGCGATGATCCCAGACCTTATCAGCACAGAATTCGGTGGGCATACGTAGGGAAATATGAAATAAACCTGAATCGAATTAGATTTCTTGTTGTCTCATTGCGACTGAGATTGTGAAATTGCGTGAGATTATTATTTAATCGAAAGCGAAAAGGTCGGGCCTTAAAAACGATGACGTGACAAAAGTTGATAGGAGGAAGAAAATTAAGAAAACAGGAAGGAACGCTTATCAATTAGTTTTATGCCAAAATTAAAATTGTGAAATAATTTTTCCTGTTATGTTAAAAAACCCAATATTTTAATGAATTATAAAAATTACTTCGTACTTCTGTTGATCTTAATATTTTCTCGTTCATTGATCTTTTTTATGTTTATCTATTGGGTTTCCTCTTCAGTTTTAAGCCCCTTTGAGTGTATTGTTAAATAACAGGGACCTTAGTTCAAGTAGGGTCGTATTTTCTGTTCTTTTATCTACTTTTTTAGATGTACAGAGCTTTCAGGTGGCACTGATTGATTGGAGTCGACACGCCACTCGAAGTCTATCAGCTGCTAAGTCAACTCAAATAAGGGACGGATATTCATAAATTCAATGAAAAGATACCAAAGTGGCCACGTTTTGTGGGTATCTCTTAAATATAGGGCTTTTATACGTTAGGTCGGTATCGATTGTTCTTTACCCCTATAGAGATAATTATTTATATGGATTAGTTGTTAAATCTATGTACATTTGTCAAAAAATTAGGAACTAGGACTGGGAATTAATCCCAATTTAATTTTAGGTAGGTTACTTTAAAATTTTTTCGAACGTTCTTCTTATTTATAAACTTTTATTGTGGTAGTATTTATTAATGAACATTTTAATTCTCCGAAATTAGTTCAATTGTATAAAGTTAAAATTAGATACCAATGAAAAAAGAAATGATTCCATTAAAACATTATTTTTTCGGGATTTATAACTAAGAAATAATGAAAAACTTTTAAAGTAATTTTAAATTTAAGTGTAATAAAACAACCAAGTAAAATACCTACCTAATAAATATCTATCTCTTTATACATTTTAAACAAAAGAGGAATAAGATTTGCCAACATTATTTTTAGTAACGAATCCATAAAGGAAATACTTAAAATTGAACGCTCAACATTAACTAGGAGGTGTATTTTTTATGGCGGCTAGTGTAATTTATTTTTGGCTGTGTAAACTCTCTTATACTCTTCTTCCCCTCCCCCTCCCCCTCGCCCCACCAAAAGGAGTAAAGGAGAGAGAACTCAACTGGACTTTTTATTGCTCTTTCTTGTTTATCTCCTCCTCCTCCTCCCCCAACACATGTTCACGCACACATGTACATCCCTCCATATGTATTTCTATTTGTTTCACAAGCACGCGGCTTCAAAATAGAAAAACACAAAAACAACACAAGGCAAAAACAAAAAGAACACAAAAAAAAATAGACAAGCACATGTTTCTCTCTTTTCCTAACATTTTGCCGGGTGTTTTTTGAACTTTTTTGAAGTGCGTAGAAAAGAAGTGTGATAGCTAAATGGAAACTTTAACCTGCAACTTGCAACTGCAGCGCACAAGGACAAAAGGATGAATGAACTTTGCCCTCTTTTAGTGTTATAACTTACTAGTACTGAGTGAGGATGTTGTGATTGAAGGGAAACCAAGTTGCCGGCGAACGGAAACCGAGAACTGCGAAAAGCGACCGACACGATGCTGCCAACGAAAGCAATTGAACGCTTACAACTTGGGGCTAACGGTGGACTGCGGCAGCGGGAGCGGCAGAGCCAGAGGCAGCGCACAGTGGAGCCAATCGGCCCCCACTCTTATATTTGAGTACGCAAAATAATATATTGGTTTTTATATTTCATTTGCAACGTAATACGTAAAGTTCGTAATACAACAAAATATTCTAAATTCTAAAAGTACTGCTGTGTAATTTATAAATATGTTCCTACATGTATAAATCATATTAAAACTTACAATTATGATTATTCATAACCAATGACACTTTGAAAGATTTATTTTCCCACTGTAAAAGGGAGGGAGCCAGAGATAACCGGTTTTTGTAGTATAAAGAACAAACGGAAAATCTGTAAACCAAACAATATAAAACGTTTATTGCACTAAAATAAATAAACCAGAAAATAAAATTAATGTGACAAATATTATTTAGCAAAAGCTTTCGGTTTAAGCTTACTACAAGCAGTGCAAAGATTTTAAAACTGTCGGTTGTTTGCTGCAACCAAACCAAATTTATAAAATTTTATGCACAAACATTAAACACTCGAATAATACACAAATATGTAAACAATAAAACTACTTTTGAAAAAAATATATTTTTAAGTAAGCGACAAGTCCACTCAAAACTGTACTGCAAAAAGCAGTTGCTCCCAGCTACAAAGCAGTGCACTCTTTTTGTTTAAACAATGCTCTCAAACTTCAATACATCTCAAACTGTCAGCCTGTTAGGGAATCTAAAACCGTTCATTAAATAAAATAATCTATTTAGTAATAAATTCAACTTTAATAAGTTATCTAGCGATCACCTAGGAACTTAACGAATTTTAAAAATTAATAACATATCCATATTACACACATAATGTGATCGTATTTTACCCAAAAAAATAGCAATTTTTAAGATCCAGTCCAGATATTTGTGCAAAGGGCACTTTTCAAACCAAATTGCTTGATTCTATAGTAAACTTTTGAAGGAAGCAGCTTATTGTTAACTTCATAAGTTTATAAAAACATAAATAAATAAAAACACAGTCGCAAACTGTGATCCAACAGCAGGTGTACTTTTTGTATTCAAAACATGATTTAAAAAAAAATATAATGAAGAACTAGACCTATTTGGTTAGAAGGCAGCCGACACGACGACCTGCAGGGCCATGTAGACGGTGGCGCCCAGGGCCACGAAGAAGGCGAGGGCGCGGGAGGGCTGGGGCACCACGACCACGGCGTAGACGAGCGTGTGGACGATGCGGGCGATACCGACGGCCCGGAACAGGTTGATGGCCAGGAAGGCGGCCGGGTTGGTCAGCACGTAGAGCAGGCCGATGGCGAAGAACGGCAGGATGTTCTCCAGGTCGTTGCGATGGGCGCGACGCACGCGCTCCACATTCGGATCGTCGAACTTGACCTTCAGCTTAGGGGACATCAGGTCCTCGGGGTTGGCGAAGGTCTGAAAGGGGAGATAACAATTAGAATGTTTTTTTCAACTAAGTATTTAAAAATAAAAATAAGAGTTTTTTTATTATCTTATTTTATCCCAACAATTCTTTCATGGTTATTTTGATGTGTATCATAATTTCTAACTACCTATTTTTATATTTTTGTATGTTTATTATTTATAAAGATCGGTATTCTTAATTAATCTTATATTTTATATCATTATTTTTTATCCATGAGTAGAAAAACAATATTCATCATTCGATTTAGGATAGGCACATTAAATATGTTGCAATAGACTTAATAAAGGTACATGAAGTATCACGATGACTTTTGAGATAGCAACAAAAGCTAATCTTTCCTAACTCAGAGTCCATGTAATTCGAACCATTTCTTATCTGAATAATCCTAATCATCAATATTATCAGTTCAAACCAAAGGCATATTAAAATCAAATATTAAAATGAATTAAATAACATTAATAAAAGAAAATGTAAAAAAATAAAAAGAAAACTGGAGTTGCCAATCAATAAAGATATAAAATTTGTACGAGAAAAATGATTGACAACTACGAGGTTAAAGAATACTCTAGAAGTTAAATTTAAGATTGATTTATAGAAAACATTTTAAATAAATAAACGCTCAATTTCGTAAACATTCTCCTGGATTAACACTGTTGAATTCGGTGATATTATTTAGCTATAAAATTAACTAGTCAATTTGTTAAGCATTGATTAGTTTAAACTTTCTCTAACGAGAGAGACTTTGACCCCACTGTGCGACCCCTCCCCCTTCTCTCACTCTCCCTCTCTTCCTCTCTCACCTTTGTCTTGAACCGTTGCAAGCCAGTTAGCACGCTCATAAACAGCATTTTGAGAACCAAAACGCCGACCCAAAAGGTGAAGCTCTTGAAGACGGGATTCGTGAGGCTGAGTAGTTCCACAGGGCTGGCCATTTTAGTTGGTGTTTAAGTTAATTTAGTTTAAGTTAAAATCCACTGCTTCGCACGCCGCTAAAAAGTTAAATGAGCGCCGATTGCGTGCGCTTTTTTTCTTTATACGCCCGAATGACCGAATGAGAGAGAAAATTTGCCGGCAAACAAAAGCTCACACATTCGCCATCTCTTTCTGGCTAACTGACAAATGTGCCGAGTCACTCTGAGACAGCGAATGCGCGATCGAGAGAGCAGAGAGAGAGAGTTTCAAGCACAGCAGCGGTTAAAGTTATAGGACTTTACAAAAATAGTAGTCTTTAAAAAATACTTTTACTTTGCTTGCAGGAAAATAAAAAACGTCTGAATACCCCTCAGAAACATATATATTTTTTGTACGGTTTACTTTATTTAGGTTACATTTATGAATGTACTTGTGTATGAATTAACTCTGTTTATTTGCTAAAGGACAGATATGTGTCTGCATTAACATAAAGAGACCTCTTTGCCTGACCGCAATTGTAAATGTAGAAAAAACATGCATTTTAAAGCACTTCAATGTAGATATCACATGTAGATGCGTGTAGTTGGGGCTAAGTGATAACTTAAGGTGGAGTCCAAAAGTCGGAAATAATACTCACTGCCGTAATGAAGCGCATCAGACCCGTATAAATGCCCGTGGCGAAGATCTTGAGCACCAATATAGCCGACCACCCCAGGTAGCATCGGAACACCTGGTTTTCCAGCGAAAGAAGCTCGGGATTAAGCATTTTGAGAGCTTCAGGTGCACTTGCTAACTGAAATCGGCTGTAATCGGTTTTAGACGAGTAGCCGGCGACACCCAGTATTCTTCAAAATTGGGTATATAGAATTTATTGATTTCCAAATGGTACTACCAGTGTTTGTGGGTTTAATTCTGATGATTTCCAAGTCATATTAAATTATTCAGGTTAAAAAATGGTTATAATTCTTAAGTAATAAAAGTATGTAAAATGATATTCCTTTTATTTTCGGGTGAAGAATTTTTTACAAATTGAGTTGCAACATTAAAATCTGTGATTTTCAAACCCATCATCAAAAATTAAATAAAAATATTAAAATAATGATATAAAATATTAGTTTTTTTTTTCTTTACCAATTTCAGAAATTGAAATGAGGGTATGTTTTTCGATCATCATTTATAGTACCTGCTTATAACTCGTTTTGTGGTCGATGCTGTCAAGTGCCAGAGATTAACATTAAATAGAACTACAAAAGCAAACGAATTGCCGGTAATTACCGTCAAATTGCAAAAACAAAAAGCTACGCGAGGCTCAATTATCTTTCGTTCTAGATACTAAAACAAAATCACAATCATTGCAATTGCAAAATTGAAAAATAAAGTGCAAATTTTCTTGAATATTGACAAAATAAATAGTGGATTGGTTAGTCAAATCACGCGATAAGCGAGGCTAAATATATACTAATATGTGCAAGTATGTAGATAAGAATTCCACAAGTACATGTTTGTTGAATCATATCAGAAGGTGTTTTTACACTGATAAGACACTATCATTAAATCCATTAAATCAATGGGATAATAATTAATAAATAAACAAAAGAACACAAAGTCATTGCTGTGTTCTCAAAACAGAATTTTATGTAAACATTTAAATAGGTTGTCACAAAAAAAAGCTTTTACTTAACCTTACCTTACTTAGTATTTGAAAATAATATAAAATTCTTATCACCAACTGGTTAAACCACTTGTGATCATACATACATACCTTTGTACCTTGATTACAAATTGATACTTACATTAATTGATGCAATAAATTTGAAAATGTAGCTGACAATTATTTTTTAGAGACGTATTAAGCTCTAGAAATATAGTAAAGCTATACTTAAATGTTACACTTTCTCAAGTGGATTACATTATTATTTTAGGTGATTTTAAAACGCTACATATTTATCTATAAAAAACCTGTAGAATTCATTTTAAGATCGGATTGCATACTTTTAGACGTATTTCAAGGAGATTTCGAAAGAAACCTCAAGAGAACCCATAGATTTTTTTGTTAAACTCATAAAACTAATGGTCTCACAATCATCATAATTTGAGGAAGTGATTGCCCCAAAACGATCTGTTTTCCATTATCCACTTTGTTGCCATCTGGAAATTAGCGACTTAGCCCCATTCTCAGCTGGCCCCATTCGGCGAAATCGCTCCGATCTTGGGCCTAACCTTCTGCCAGCGAATTTGGGGTAATGGTAATGCGAACACAATGATTCCATAGGGCGGGGACGGGGACGGTGACCCACCCCACCCGAGCATATATGTACTATGGATATGTACATACGATTATCATTATGCTCCACTCAATCAGGTTGCTAGGGATGGTCGAGTGCAGTTTACAGCGGAACCCAGACGGTGTCCACTTCACAGACGAACCAGAGACGAGGCCCGAGAGATGGGAACAAAAATGAAAAGCCTATTTCCTAAGTGTAATTAATTAATTTCGGTGGCTGCTGCGCCCAACTGCAGCATTTGCATGGCATCCGAAATCCGAAGTCCGACATCCCACATCCAGCCGCATCCATTCGAATCAGTTTATCTGGCGCTGTCGTCGCGAGCACGTTCCAAAAACTAGTTTAACGGAATAATTCGAAAATTTTGTTGACCTACGGAAATACATTTTCAAACTGGACCACATTTTTGAGGACTGTCAGCGGCAGCAGTTTCACAAAATGTCTCACGGCGAGCGGAAGGGTCGCCTCAATGTGGTCAAGTTTCTGGAATTGGTAAAGCCAATTTTTTTTTCAAGTGATCCTTTTTGTGAAATTTTTTTGACACGTTTTAAAACAATTATTTTATTGTTTCGAAAATAAATACAAGTTCCCAACCACAGAATTTATAAGGAATCAAAAGCCAAAATTCTGAATTGAAGACATCAAGTTTACTGAACGACAATAACATTTTTTTCATCCAAAAAACGGCTTGGGAATTATAACTTTCTTAAGACAAATTCGGTCTAATTGTACGTTGAACCATATAAACCCATATAAAAGCTGTTGTAAGGACATAAATTAAAGAACATTTTAGGTTTTATTTAAGTGATCAATAATTATGAATTCTCTCTCAATCTCTGTCACTAAATAGGGTTTTTCCGTAGCGTGTCTAGTGCTCCATTTCTACAGCTTCAATGATCGCGATATAATGACATCATTTTTGGCCACTGGCACCTTTACGGGCTATATCATCGTGGTCATCGGGGTTTTTGCTGGTGAGTTCTAAATATGTCTTAAAATTTATGCTAAAACAAATGCTATGTAAAGTGTATTTATTTTTACAAAAATAAATTAAGTACTGAATCACAGAGATTGGTGATCCTTTTGTGTTTCTGTAAGTTAGAGTTGTATTTAGATTTGTAGAATATTTTTAATGATTTTTAAAGACCCACTTCAAAATTTTTTTAAAAAACCCTCATAACATGAATATATATATCCCTCAATTCCAGGTGTCCTGATGCGGGCGCCCATCCACAAGCGCATCGATATATTCTTCAGTGTTCTCGGCTGCACTTTGTTCGTGGCCAGCGGCGTGTTCATTATCGAGGCCTGGGAGTTCTCCTTCCGGACCCGAACTCGGGACCTCGCGCTGATCAAGGCCTCGCTGTCGATTGTCAATGGCGTGCTGTTTGGATTCGATGCCGTCTTCACATTTCGCGACAAGTGAACCCACTTTCAAAGCCATCATCCTCTGAGCTTATTTTCTATGCATTTAATAGTTGTAAGGATACATATTCTTTTCCGGCTCTAAATTGGAATGCAAATGCCACCAATCAATCATACAAACAAACAAACTGTTAACGTTAACCTTTATATTTAAGTGTTCTTTTTTTTTTTTGTCTCAATAAAAAGTAATTCTCCATCACTCAGTAGTCATACAAGAAAGCTAGAGTCGATACTTTCGACTATTTAATATTCCCGGTACTCAGATAGTGGTCTAAATGGTGAGGAAGTTCGATCTAAAGTTATTCCAGTAAGTACAGTACAAAATCAAATTAAAACTCAAACGGATCAATGATTAATGGGTGAAAGTAGTGGCCAAAAATAAAGGGAAAATGTAGGCTAAACTCTTAGCAGACCACATACCACATTTAATAGCCCTAGCTAAATTGGATCCCGAGATCCAGGTGTTACAGGGGGCCCTCCCTGCAAGTCGAGAGTACCGGGCACGAGGGGACACAAAGTGAAGGTGAGCTGGTCGCCCATTTTTACAGTGTACATCGTAACAGTAGTTAGCATTTAATTTCTTGGTTTTTTATTGTGTGTGTTTCTTTTTTGTTTTGTATAGTTGTTTTTTTTTTTGTTTGCTTTTTTCATTTGTTGATAAACGTGAGAACATGCTGTCCGCTGTTTTATTGAGTTCCACTGGCAGCCAGTTGTTGTCGCTCTGATTTCGTTAGGCGCTGCGCATCTTTGGATGTCGGGTGTGTGTTTTTGAGTGTTGTGGTGGTGCGGAAAGATGTCCAGCGGGTTGGAGCCGAGTGTGTGCTCCTAGGCAGAGTTGTGGATGTTGAGCCGGAAGATGTCGTGGGCCACGAAGAAGGTGCCTGCATTGGCCTTCAGCATGAACACCTGCGAATAGGCGTGCGGGGGATCGTCGTCGCACTGCAATATAATCAAATCAAACACATATTAATATACACAGATATTTAAACAACATTATTATTATTTAAATTCATTAACAAGCGTGCGATAAACCAATTTTGAGATTTTTCGGGTTAGAAATGGAAAGGATAACACACAAGTTCAAGCCGGGGTCAGAAGAGGGTAAGTGGTGGTGTACAACTGGCAGCCGATTGATGGGTCGTGTGCAGGTGCTCCCCGTGTTCCCTGTACAGTGGTCGCTCGCTAATTTCACGACACTTGTGAAGAAGGAGCTGCCCCAACAACAACATTTTCATGTCATAACATTGTATAAAAAACATGGATTAAAAACTAAATTAACAATTTAATGGAAAGTATTTAACTGATCATGTGAACCAATAAAAACCAAGAATGTTCACTGTAACGATAGGCACACAAAACTACACATTAATTGTACATATTTTAGAAGAAAGGATTGGTGAACTCTTAGGAAAATGAAGTACATTTTTGAAATATAATATATGAATTTAAAAAAAATATAAACTAGTTACACATTGAAAGAAGTTAACAAATAATATTTGTTTTCTTGGTAAGACACATAAACACTTGTAAAAACATCGATATGTACATATTTTTTTTATTTTTATTTAGGGAGAAAATGCAATAAGGCACTTTGAATAAAAAAGAATGACAAAATGTGTGATTTCACAGCGACCACTGCAATTGTTAATTTCGTTATTTTATATCTGAATTTAATTTATTGCCAATTTTGGTTAAACTTTTCAATTAAAAAATAAATAGTTAAGGGTAGCACTGAAGTTTAATGAGTGCTTAAAAATTTAAGCAAAGCATTTGTAAAAAAATTGTAGTGAGATTTATTTAGAAAGGAGGTAGAATGTTTGTAGATTTATTATTTTAGCAGTGATAATTTATTCTTGGACGTACAGAAAAGTGCTTAGAGTTTGTTAATTTGCATTTTGAGTTAAAATTAAAAAGTTAAAAATTCCCCACAGATCAGCTGCAAACTGTTAACAACCAATCCAATTGAAAATTAACGAAAACCATGCTCGAAATCGAAATTCAAACGAAAGGCGTAACATTTTGTTTTGGTTAATTGTCGTTGGGCATTCACGTACTGTGAGGACAATTGGAAGAAGTGGACGACGACGACGCACAGTGGGCTAGATACCCCTTTTAGCGGAATTTAATTAATAACTCGTGTAAATGAAGAGATATTTTAATGAAAATTTAAACTTAAGTTTCTTAAACCATTGACCACGTATTCTGATTCGGTCAGTAGTTTCAAAGACTTCTTTGACTTGTGCCTTGGGGCATAGATAATCAAAATCTTTTTTGGGTCGACCAATATTTGATTTTGAATTGTACAAAATGAGCGGCGTATCAAGCCATTCTCGATTTTTATTCTCAAAAACCTTCTTATTATACTGGCATGCCTTCCATTTTCCTTTAAGCTTAATCATAAAATTGCTTATTTTTTTATTAATTTGATCTAATTCAAAATCAGGTATGTTTTTATTTTCCAAAATGGACCCAAAAACATATTCCTTTACAATAGCAAATTTTTTTGAGGCGTCTTTTTCGCTTAGCCACAAGGAAAATAGAATTTTCTTAGGGACTGAGATTTTACCTAAAAAGTGTAATAGACTTTAGAGTCGGACGAAGTTGGTTATCATTTTGGACATTTTCACACCACAAGAAGTCACACTTTACATAAATACTAAGCTTAGCTCGAATACTAGCGAATCTCGTTAGTTATTGTCCAATAATGCCAGTAAAATATTCAACAAAAAGCTTACTAAAGCAGTTTACAAAAAACTAATTTTTTAGCTACACATGGAAGGACGGGTCACAAACAAAATTTTTTAAATTACTACATACCTTATTTTAAAGGAAACAATTTTTTTTTTTGTTAAAATTCGTCAGCGTCTGCCTTTTTTTGACTCTCAAACATGAATGACAAATTTCATCAATTTTTTTTTAGTTACTACTGAAACATATGTTCACTTTGACAGCTCACAGCTGATCAGGGCTGCATTTACCAGCCAAGTTTTAAACTTTTTTGGCTAATTAGGGTATTACCTTTAATATGGTAGCATAATAAGCCAACATTTTAAAGACTTAAAATTGACTTTTGTTCCACTAGATGAGGCTTCTAGCCCACTGTGCGACGACAAGACGAGGCCAAGGACATTTCTTTTGTGGGCGGAGTGGGCTGGGCTGGGCGGCAGAAGGTCGACAAACAGCAGAACTATCTTATCTCTTATCGCTTAGATATAGTTTTCTTTCTCTTTTTTTTCTCGGCTCGCTGGCTGATCATTTGGCTGCTTTTCTCGCTCTCGATTTAGATTTACATTAAGATTTAGATTTAGATATCGATTTAGATTTACGTGGCCGGTCACTGGAGTCTGTTGACTGGGCGTGGCAGATCGGGGGGCGGTGCTACACGTCGTGCAGCGATAGCCGAAAAATATCGTGCTGCACAAAGAAGCTGCCGCCCACCGGCTTCAGCACGAAGGTCTGAATGTAGGCATGGGGCTGATCCTCATCGGTCTGCATCGATTGTGTACATTTGTATAATAACCAGAGTTGAGATATACGATATACGATATAGGATATAGGATATAGGTGGTGAACATATGTACCATATTTGATTGATGCAGCTGCGGTCGGTTAATAGCACTGTCCAATGTCCAATATCGAGCACATATTTTTCATTATTTACTAACTAACCTAATACGAACAATGATGATGAAAATTAAAATTATGATTGACAAACTTACTTGTTACTTATCAAATATATGAATATATTTTATTGGTACCTATTTTTTGTCTCATTAATTTAATTAGATTAATTTTTAGTTGTCTCCACTTTTTCTTTTTCTTAAAAAACAAAACAGGTGTTTAATTTAATTAACCCATACTTATTGCACCTAAATGTATGTTTAAAGAAATTCTTGGAATAAAATGTGGCACACTAAAACAGCAAATAATACAAGTGACTATCAGTGCAATTTTTGAAAATAGTTTTGTTTTGAAAGCTAAATTTCAGTTATTTTTTAGCATCGGGGGAATTGTCAAATAAAAAGCCTGATTTGCAGGTTTGATAGACAGTGCTATTATCCTAACCGCCGCTGTACAACAGCCAGTCATTACATTTTTCTTTAGACGGCAAGTTGTGGGTAATTTCTTGGATGGTAGGTGTTTATGCATTTTCTTGGCTATGGGGAGCGATCTGCTTACCTGTAGTCTTCCCAGGACATTGATCAGCACTCCGCCGTCGAAGGTGGGCTGCGAATCCACGGTGGTTATCACACGGGTTATCTTCTGAAAACTCAGGCTCTGCAAAGACATATTTATAGAGGTTGATATGCTTTATATATGGTTTAATAACTATGTTTAGTTGGGACGTACCTGAACTTTCTCGAGGATCTTCGGTGCGCCCTGTATTTGGTGTCCTTCGAAGGTCATGAAGGAGTCTGTCGCCTGGAATTGTAAAATAAGATTTATTTAATGGCTAAATTTAAGTACAAAAGAGGTTAAATTAATGGCGTTATGAATGTTGATTCATTTGTTTCTCCATGTATAAGAAAAGTACGCAATTTAAATAAATAAGAACCCTAAATAAACCCTAACTACAATAACTTTAAATAAATAAAGGGAACAATAAAATTGAAATTACAAGCTTTTATCAACCTAAAGAACAAGAAATTTTAAGACTTTACCTATTTTTAGTGGATACTTTAATAACTTGTTGATTGTTTTAGTTTTGGATGATGATTAAACAATGTATTTTTATAATATACGTTTCTATGAGTCATTCAGAAAATGTAGATATGCTTAAATGTAATTTTTATAACTTTTTTTGAGTGTGTCTATTTTTTGCATTTCATCACAATGGGTAACTGCTATTGTCTTGACCGCTGCTGTGTGTATGTTGGCCATATATTTTGTATGTGTATTTATTTATGCGTGCATGGGCGGTATGTGTCACTACCCGAAACTTCGAGAATCGAACGCTGCGCTCCCCGTTCTCCCTATTCTCCAGATATCCCTCACATATCTCCAGCTGCCCTGCATTTTTCCCCTCGATTTGCGCGCTCTTTTTGCTTTAGCGCCCGTTTTTCTAGGAGGCGGAACTTTTCAAGGGCGCGTTGCGCGTCACCTGCGCCCCCGCGTGCAAGCGAGATAGCAACAGATGGATGGAGAGGCAGAGGCAGAGGAGCCAAGAAGAAGAGAAAGGGGGGAAAAAAGGAAAGCCACAAATAACAACAACAACACCATCACTCACGCTGTAGAAGTTGACCACGTTCGCCCGGTTCGCCGGGTCATCGAATATCGCATAGTATTGCTGGACGAATCCCTTGCCAATGTCCTCGTACTGCGGATTCAGCGACATCTCGGCGGCGGCGGCTGCGTCTGCGCTTGCTAGCGGTGTCCAATCGGGGGGTGGTGTCGAAGGGGGAAACGAAACGGAATCCGATCGCTGCTGCGAATAATTTAAACACAAAAAAACCCAACCAAATTCGACGAGCACGATGAACAGTGTGGCTGTAGAATAGAATTTAAGAATACCGGAAAAATGGCCCAAAAATACCGCAAATAGTGCGGTTTTGCGGTTGAGAACTTCGGTTTTGCAAGTGGCGCCATCTGGAGAAACAATTTTATAAGCGGAGATACCCTCCTGACATGGTTGCCACCCGTTTCGTTCAGCGGGTAAAAGTAAAGTAAATTCTTTTGGCTTTGCATGTTTTTTGCATACATTTCAATCAAAATATCCAACTACAAAATCTGTTAAACAAAAACTTAAGCAATAATATAAAAAAACATATATTTTGTACTTTAATTTGTTCAATTGACCAATAATTCTGAAGTTTTGTATATATATCTTGTATATATCTTAAAATAGTTACTTAAAAATTTGTCTGTCTTCATGTGATTAAAATTATATGCCTACTTATACAAAGGGGCCCTTCCTGCAACCGATTTCCTTTCGACATGAAACATTTTTAGGCCTTAATATTAACACTTTGCATAAACAATGACCGCCTGCAGAATTTGCAGACGCAAGCGTTCTCACACTCTCGTTTGCAAAGCGACTCACCCACATGAATAATAATATAATCAATAACATCCTGCCATTTTTCTTCCAAGAATATCGACAAACGAGATTATGGCAAAACTCTCTGAAAAAGTCTTGATTATCTGTTATTTAGCTTAAAAAATATATATATCAATTAATTATACAAATTATATTGATTGATATTGATATCAAAAATATTGCCCATCACACAAAATGTTATTTTTACATTCAACACCTTGTTATTTATAACAATAAACATTTATATTACGAATTTTTGCGCAATATTTTTGAGTCAAAAAAATTGTTTTTAAAATATTGCAATGTAAAAAAAAAATGTTCACGATTTTAGCGGTTAAAGATTTTGAAAAGTCAAATCATTTTATACTTGAAGCGTGTGTAATGTTTTAAAAAATAATAATAATTATATTAATATTATATAATATAATATAAATAATAATATTAATGTAATTTATTAATAATAATATTAATGTTAAATAGCTGCCCTGTCACGCTATCAAATGCAGTGACACAAACCGTGACCGGCGCAGCAACAGGTGATGCTGGCTGGTGCTCTGGTCACACTGGCCAGCACACCCAACTGGTTGCAGCCGAAAAATTAAAATAAAAGCGCACATTTCCCATTAAGGGCGTTGCATTCTGGTGCCCTTCGATACGGAGCGATGTTCACCGCCGCCGCCGCTGCCGCCGAACTGGCCCGGCTGTGCAGGATCTGCCTGCGCCAGCTGCGTGATCCCCAGAACCAGAGCCTGAATCCCCGCCTGATGTTCCTGCTGAAAAAGTTCCTGGACATCGATGTGCTGCAGCAGCCGCAGGGATTCCCCACGGAGATCTGCAACCTGTGCCACAATGCGGTGGCCTACTTCGAGGAGCTGTGCCTGGTGGCCAAGGAGACGAGCGAGAAGCTGAGGGAATGGGAGCCAGCGGACATGGTGGATATATGGTTGCGTATTGGGCTGGTAAACCAGGATTAATACTTTCTTAGGGCGCTTCCGCAGGTGAAGGAGGAGCCGCTGGACGAAGAGCGAGAGGAGTTGCTGAAGGAGGAGCCAGAGGAGATGGTGGAACAGCTGGAACAGCAGGAAACCCAGCAAGAGGTCATGGATGAGGATGAGCAGGGGGGTCAGGAGGAGCAGCCGGACCAAGATCAGGACCAAGACCAAGACCAGGACCAGGACAGCCAGGACCAGCCGTCGCCGAACAAGAGACGCGCTGGCTTGGCCTGCGACCAGTGCGGCAAGCAGGTGTACAAGCTGCCCTACCTGGAGGCCCACATCCGCAGCGTCCACCAGGGCTACTCGAAGCCCTTCCTCTGCCGCAGCTGCGACAAGTGCTTCACCCGCTACGAGCAGCTGCGCTCCCACATGCGCAACGCCCATCCGCAGCTGCAGCAGCTCCAGGAGCTGCGCGAGCTCATCTGCGAGCTGTGCAACCGACAGTACAGCACCAAGAATGCCCTCGGTGAGCACCTGAAGCGCCATGCCCAGCACAAGGAGCACGTGTGCGAGCACTGCGGTGTGGCCAAGGTGACCCGGACGGAGCTGCTCACCCACCTGCGCACCCACAATCCCACCTGGGAGCGCTTCAAGTGCGAGCAGTGTCCGCAGCTGTTTCGCCACAAGAGCGCCATCAGCCGGCATGTGCGAGTGGTCCACGAGGGTCAGCGGCGCTTCCAGTGTGCGCACTGCGAGAAGAAGTTCGGAACGCATGCCTCGCAGGTGCGGCACGAGCGCTTGCATGCCGGCGAGGGCGACGGCGATGGAGAGGGTGAGGGCGAGGGCGAGTCAGCGGGCGATCCTAAGCTGTGGCCCTTCGCCTGCATGCATTGCCAGAAGACGTGCGTCACGCGTCAGAATCTTGAGCTTCACTTGCGGCGGCACAGCGGCCGGAAATCGCAAAGACAGAGGGAACGGGAGGAGGAGGAGGAGCAGGATGAGGAGCAGCTGCGCAAGAAGCATAAAGAGGAAACAAAAATGGCCAACAAACAGGAAAAGCCAAAGGAGAGAGGACAAGAATGGGACCAGGATCACGAGTGGACCCACAAACTAGAGCAGGACACCGCTCCTGAGGAGCAGATACATGACTATGAGCTGACCAAATCGGAAGGCTCATGATTACCCATAATCATCCATTTTATTCCACATTATTAGAATTACATTGCGTGGTCCAACTAATTCCCAGCAAACCTAAATATTCCATGGTGCACTTAAAATTATAGGAAATTGTTAATTAAACGTTTGTTAAACATTTTTAACATGCATATGCTATTACAATGTATTAAATAGTTTTTTTTTTTCTGTATTAAACCAGTTTACTGAAATTATTTGTATTTGTGGGTTTTACAAAAATGTTTAGCCAATATTTTTAGCTTTTACCAAATTTAACAGCATATATAATCATTTTTTATTTTTAGTTAAAACCATCATTTTCTTTTTCCACTATATAAAGTTTTAAATTTGTATTTAAAAGAATAAATTTCTTAGATATAAAGGAAAACAAATTAAATATTTATTTCAGCTATTTTCAAAAAGTATTAAAGTATTTTTTATTTTGTAAAGCTAAATGCTAAGAAAAAATTAAACAGTTTTAACAATACAAATTTTAAATTAATCTTAAAAAAAATAATGTTACTGTTTAGTATTTCCAAAAGCTTCAATAAGTCGGTATTTTTTGGCGGACTGTATACGGTCACACGCGGGAATTGTACATAAACAAGGCCGCAAATTCGATCGTAAACCCATTTCCCCCACAAACTCCGGACCAGCAAACAAACCCAAACGGACGTAGAGATGTCGGCCATTACGGGACGTGCCCTGCACTACGTGTTCAAGATCGGCGATCGGGCCAAGAACGCCTTTTTCTTCCGTCAAATCCTGGGAATGACGGTGAGTGAGGGCGTTGTGACGGGGTGGGGAGGGGAGGGGATATGGAGAAACCGCATAAATCGGCAGACTTCCTTATCGCGGATGTTATGTCTGGCGGGGATTTTTATCTATACAACGTGTCAACGACGCGCGGCCACTAATTAAAAAGCCCAGATGCCCGATAATGACATATATTGTACATATAATGACGGTGTTACTTTTTCCCTCTGAAACTATAACCCATTGTTTTTGTTTTTTAACACCCGTCTATTGCCATCTCGCTCGGTTACACGGCAACAGGTGCTGCGGCATGAGGAGTTCAAGGAGGGCTGCGACGCTGCCTGCAACGGGTGAGTGCAAGGGAGATGGCTATATGTGTGTAGTTGGTAGACAGGACTATAACGGTGACCATTAACCCTTCGACAGGCCCTACGACAACCGATGGAGCAAGACGATGGTCGGTTATGGCCCCGAAAGTTCTCATTTCGTCATCGAACTCACCTACAACTATGGAGTTAGCAGCTACGAGATGGGTGAGCTATATTACGTAAATTCACCACTTTAACCCTTAGATGTGTTGATTGAATTAAGGGACACTTAACCCTTAGAGGCCTTTAAAAGGGTTAATTATCTCAATTAAATGAGTTGGTAGACTTTAATAAGGAAGTATACTTTGTTTAGACCTTCATAAAGATAAATCTTCTTCATTTTAAGATAAATGCAGCTTGTAAACTACATAATGTAGCTTAAAACCTACTTTAGGTTACATATTAAGTTTGTAAAAACATGGTATAACTAAAGAACTAAATTTTTAAAAAGAAATCATAACATTTTTTGTTAAAACCCATTATTTTTGAATTTTTTTTTTATGTTTTGGAACTTAGCTGATATGCAAAGCACTTTTCCTCGTATTCAATTATCTAGAAACCTTTTTTAACATCTTGTAAAATTCAACAGACTTATCTTAACGTGCAAATGGGTTGTTTTTTCTTTGACAAGTTTGTAATTAAGTACTTCCCTATTAATAGCTATTTGATAAGTGACTGGGCGTTATTTTTTAGCAGATAATAAGTAAATAATCTATGGCTTTATGAACAAGCAAATAGTTATCTTTTGTAAATCTAAAATCTATCAGTACTCAAACCTTTTTGTTAATCATATATTTATTTGATAAAGGTTATGCACTGAATGTCTTTTAATTAATTAATACCATTTGAATATATGTAAAAAGTACTCAACAAGTTGATGACAAGGGTTAATTGGACATGAAAAATCTGATTTTAGATTATCTTCAAATTAGTTTCGGTTGAATTATAACTAATAACCTCTGTTATTTCTCTCCCCTTCTGCCCCAACTAGGCAACGACTTTGGCGGCGTGACCATACATTCCAAGGATATTCTTTCCCGGGCCTCTGAGCATTCCTATCCAGTGACGAAGGTGGCTGGAAAGCCCGGCAGTCTGCTCATCTCCCCCGATGGCTATAAGTTCTATGTGATCGATCAGCAGTCCGCTGGCTCCGACCCTGTTCAATCGGTTGAGCTTAATGTTAGCAATCTGCAGAGCTCCAGAAAGTACTGGAACGACTTGCTCAAGATGCAACTTCTTGAGGAGAGCGAAGGAAGTCTGCGTTTGAGCTACGGCGGCAAGCAGGCTTCCCTGCAGGTCACCCAGATCGCGGAGCCACTGAACCGAGCAAAGGCATATGGACGCATCGCCTTTGCTATTCCAGCGGCCCAGCAGCCGCCCCTCCATGAGGCGGTGAAAGCAGCCGGCGGGGCCATCCTTACACCCCTGATCACTCTGGACACTCCCGGAAAGGCCACCGTTTCGGTGGTCATCCTCGGTGATCCCGATGGCCATGAGATCTGCTTCGTGGACGAGGAGGGATTCGGACAGCTGTCGCAGGTGGAGCAAGATGGCAGCGAGCGGCTGGACAAGAACATCGCCAAGGATCCCTTCCAGCACTGATATGTTTGTAAATATCACTATTTGGATCTTGTATTGCTGTTATGGTTATTGGTTGAATTTTCGAGAGATTTTATTATTATAAAGTGCCGATTAAAGGGCCCTAAAGTACTTACATTTTGTTTACATAAACTGTCGATAAACTGATGAGTGTGATTTTTAATTGTATGTAACTTTGTTTTAATTTTAGTGATATTGTTTTCTGAGTGCATCGGGACATGGATTTTAATTTCACTTGTCATATTATATATTAACTTGCAATCTTTTCCATTTCAAATATTTTTGTATTCCCAGCTTCTGTTATAATTTATAAAGATTAATAATTTTAACGCACCGAAGCGTTATCTTTTTCGTACAATCTTTGATATAGTTTTTTTAATTTGAGTTTATAATTTTTTTCTCCACGCTCATGACTTTTCCTTCATTTTCATTTCTGTTTTAGGGGGAAACAAATTCGTTTCGGTTCTATTTTTGTACCTTTCTTTTTTATAGGATTTTCCTGTATTTATTTTTTATTTAATTTTTACTTGACCGACGAGGAGACGCAAGCGAACGATGAAGGACGCAAGTGCAACAGCACCGGTTGGGGTTTTGGAGGCGAGTCTGAGGCCGTGGGAGACCTTTGACTGGCCGGCGGAGCAGCAGCGAGGGATCCATCGCAGCTGGGCACAGTACTTTGCCAGAAGGCGGAAGAATACCTTCGCCGAGACATATTTTAACAAGTGCATCGAGGAGCATGCGGGAGTCGATCACAAGGCCTTGTATCTGCGTAGCAAGTTCAAGAGATCGATTGGCTTCACGGAGGGCGCCTTGGAGGATAGTATAAAAGCTACGCAGATGAAGGATGTGTGGAAGGCGAATGTATCCATGGAACTGGCCGATTCCCTGTACGATCTGAACCGCTTTGAGGACAACAAACGCCGGCTGCACAACAACATACGGCGGCATGCGGGCACCTCACTCCGAGCCTTCGAGGACCGCCTTCGGGTGGTTGAGGAAAATCTCAAGGACTGCACTGGCTACAGTCTGGTTAACTTCTTCCTGGAGAACAAGGCCCAGTTTCCGGCACTCTATGAGCATCAACGGGAGGAGCTGCGGAAGGCGGATAAACGACCGCTGTGGAAAATCCTCAAGGAGCGAGACGAGTGCGATGTCCAGAGCATCGTTGAACGCACGGCGGAGACGCTCTCGCCCCTGGATATCGAACGCAGACGTCGCAAGACCAAGATCTATTATCAAAACTATCTGGGTCGCAACTGGACCGACTTTATGTTCCTGAAAACGCTTCGACGCAATCCCAATTGTCTGCTGGACCATAACTTTGGCTCCGCACACATCAGAAGCGAGTACCTGCAGTGTTCGTTCAAGCGGGTGAAGACCTTCACCCGCATGCTACAAGCCCGGAGCCCCATGTACAATGAGTACTACCAGCGAAGTCCCCGAATGGAGGACAAGATGAGGGAGTCGAATCTGCTAAGGATTCAGTACCAGACCAGGCGCAATATGTTCAGTATCCTGCAAACGATACAGGTGCTGAGGAACAAGAAAGATATCAAGGTGAGTTATGGATAGAAAGATAGGTTAAATAATATTATATTATTATAATATATTCTTTACCCATTTATCAATCAGCGACTGCGCAAATTCGTGGAGGACGTGATGGGTAACTACGTGGTGACCAAGACTAGCCGCTTGATGCCCTGGAAGGTGGAGTTCGTGAACGAGGTCTACAACAACGTGGCCCTCAGTTTGTGCGAGGGTTACCGCCTGCCGCCCACCCGGGTGACGCCCTACGACAAGGGCGCCATGTGCCACCTGCTCAACGTCCGGGTGAGCAAGCCGCTGGAGCAAAAGGAGTTCATCTTTGGGGACAAATCCACCTATTCCTATAAGAACTACGACCATCAAAGCAACGACCGACTGGCCGATCAGTGAGTTTTTATATTTTATTTTTTTATGGATATAAAATATAAGTGAAGCTCAACAATAGAAAAATATAATTGCAATTAAGAGACTTTACCACAAGAAACTAGAATACACGTTTTGTTTTTATTATTACTTTTATTATCAGGCCTATTTTTTTAAAGATATTTAATTTTTTGATTATTCAAACAAAACTCCAAGAAAGTGGTGCAATTAGTTAAGCTTTCATTTAATATAAAAACGAAATATGTACTTATATGTATCATAACTTATTAAACGCTTGTTTATTTATTAACAGAAATTTCATCGAGTATTTGGAGAAACGTCTATCCTTTTCCCATCTGCCCATCGAGAGGAGTTACTTGCTCCACGAACTGGCCGACCGACACGTGCAGCAGAACCACTTTGTCCAGAGTCTGTCCTACGCCCAGAAGGCCATCGAGGAGGCCAAGCGGTGCAACAGTCGAATTTGGGAATTTCTCGGCACCATGTGCATGGCCAAATCGCATGCAGTGCTTCAAAAATACGAGCGACAAACGGAGGTCCTCAACTCCGCCTACGATCTGGCCAGCGAACTAAAGTCGCCCCAACTCTGCACCTTCATCGAACTGTGTCGCATGCTGAACAAGGACTACATCACTCTGCGGAAAATGTCCCAGTTGGTGACCAGCAAGAAGTTACGCAGCAGAATCTCCAATAGGTCCAGTTTTTTCGGTTCCCCGCAACCATCGCCCAAAAAGAAGGATCAGGATTCTCTGGTGTCTGCCGAGTCCGACGGATTGAATGTTCGGCAATAGAAACAATCTGAGTGCCATTCCTTCAATCCGTCGGCTTTCGTCAGGCAACTTAGCAGCCTGTGAAGTAAAGTAAAATTTTCAAAACCACAAGGGGATTTAATCTCATTCACATAAATGTAGAAATGCCACTAAATCATAGAAACATATTATAAAATATGAGTCAAAACTACAAAAAGTATTAGAAAATTACACAAAGTCGTAAAAATATATAAAAAACACAAAATTGTAAAAAATATACCTATAATAATATTTTAGACAAACACAAAGTAACAAAATTGTATAAATACTTACTTTGAATAAATAAATTGCCAATATAAGAATAAAATCGTAATAATGGCGTTGATATTGTATATACATCACAGTGATCTTTGTAAACAACACTTATTGAAGCAGGGCCGCGATTTGCGGGTACCTTTTAAGTTTTATTTTGAAACTTAAGTACAAAAAAAAAGCGTGAAGGTGTTTTTCTTATTTTTTTTTTTTTATTTAAAGTGAAGAGATGAGTTGGTGAAAATCATCAGTCGTCTTCCTCGCAGATATCGTCAATGTCCTCCTGTTCGCCCTGGACAGCATCATCTTCTCCAGCTTTCTCTCCGTCCTCGTCAATGTCTTCCCGTTCGCCCAGCAGCGCATCATCTTCTCCAGCCTTCTCTTTCTCCGCATCAATGTCCTGTTCGTCGTCCTTTGGAATGTCTTTTGGTTCTTTGATAAAAAAGGAAACGAGTATGAGGCCGAGCCCCAAGACCAACATGCTGATCCCCACGATGTCCAGACGCGGCACTTTTTTGTACACAACAAGGTCTGTGGAGATTCCATCACTCGGGATAAGTTCATCAGCCTTTTTCAGGACGTTCAGTAGATCAGATGGCTGTCTCTTTATTAACTCGGCGGAATCCAACGGGGCGGCTGACATCACCTCTTCCTGGAGTTCCCTTGTATCGGTCTTATATGGATTGGCTTTTATTTTGAAGTCACCTTCCAGATGGTTTGTTTCGATCTGTGACGAACCCTCAATAGGCAAGATATTTTTTGAAGAAGAACAAAATGACTTGAGCCACACAAAAAAGTTAACTATATTTTCGAAAAGCCACATTCTCAACAGTCTCAACAAAAAGCCGTCGCATTCTTTTTACTTGTCATTTATAACAATCGATAGACGACGTTAAAAAAAATTGTCGTCATGTAAAGTCGTCAAAAATTTAGCAATCCTGTCAAAGCAATTTTGATAACATATACGGGATGTTCTTTTTTAATTTGCATCAGTTTGCTGGTCTGGAGTTTGCGGAGTTTTATCCGTTTTGTTTTTTAGGTTTAAAGAAGAAAAAAATATTGTTGCGGGGGATAAAAAGAAGCATTTTTTATCCTTGTTTATTTTTTGTTGTTTATTTTTTTAAGTGTTACTCTTTTTAAAATTAATAAGGGGACTCCCCAAGCTGGTAAATTCGTTAAATATTAAAAAAGCAACGCAAACATTCAGCAGTCAAGGGAACTACTTTAACGTTTTCTTTTGCATTTTTTGTTAGGTGAGTTAAAAATTTATATAAATGTGCCAAAAAAATTCCTTTAAATGTTTATAATTATAATATTTTAATAAAAATCATTTTAGAATATGGAAGGTACTAAAAAGAATTAATATATTTAATGTAATCAAACTTTTAGTTTATCAAAAAAACACAAAAATGTATGTGTTTAATGTAACAGCTCAAATAAAGACTTGCAAATGGATTTAATGTGAAATCAAAAATACTAAATCGACTTTCTAAACAATCTCGAAAAAAGGTGATTTTCTAATTACTTTCCAAATACACTTTGGGGCGGAGAGATATCTGTAACTGCGACTGCGACTAAAAGCGAAATTACCGCAACAAATTGTGGCAGGGCAGCGCCGTAAAAAGCCATAAAAGCAATTACCATTAATCACACACACGGACGGACAGCGGAGCCGTGGAGCAAACGGAGGAGGAGGAGCAGGAGCAGGAGGAGCTGGAGCTCCAAGGAACATTCTTCGCCACCGATCGATCTTGGTGCTCTGCTGCTGCTCCTCGAGATGCAATGCAAAACGAGAAACTGAAACCGCTCGCTGAAATGAAAGCAAAAAAAACTTTTATCGCAGCCAGAGCAGAGTATACCCATAGAATCCCCTCGCCGATCCCGATCCCGATTCCAGGTCTCGTTTACTCTCAATTTCTTATTTATGAGAGTGCTCCCAACGATGGCAGAGCTGATTCTTGGCATCCAAAGCCCAAAGATCTTCGATTACACTGGGTATATTCGACCATTTTTTTGTGTGTTCTGAGGAGCGGTGGCAACAGGTGCAAGATTGTGTGTAAACAATTGTGACTGTTTATATTTACCACATTTTCACAGATAAGGTAGATTTAATATTGGTAAATATTACGTGATAATTTTATTTTAAATTCAATTATAGGGTTTTAACTTAAATAACTGTCTTTGGTTTGAAAATCATTTAAATAAATGGAGTGATTAAGGATGGTTATGATTTTTTATTTTTTATTATAAAATTCAATGAAAATAAATTAATAAACTGATAATAATTTTTTTTAATAAGAAGATAAAGGAATTATAAAAAATAAAAATTTCAATGTGCTTTTTTTTGATAATATAGGGTATAAAGAATATTTTTAAAGGCAGGGTATCTACTGGTTGCCACTTTTCTTAGTTTCTGTCTTTTTTTTTTTTTAGCTTTTTTTTGCTCCTCTTCTTTTGTCAACTGGAGCAAAAGGGGGTGGGGCAGGGGGCAGAGGGTCCAAAGGAGCAGCGAACAAATTTGTTGCAATTGCCGTTTCGCTCAGTCGTTGGGCAACTTTTCAATGGCCAGGGCTTTGACAAATGATCGCTGATAAGGAAGCGAACCGGGGGAGAATACGAATACGAATACGAATATAGGAGGAGTATAGGAGTACGAGCACGAGAATCGAAACAAATTGAGAGGCTCTGGGCAGGATTTAGTGGTCTGGAGGAGGGTTCGGGGTCTTGGCCATAAGTGGGTCGCGTTGTCAGCCTAATATCCTAGAGATTTCTTCCCCTTTTTTCCTTTTTTGTTCACTCACTGCAGGTGCAGTCGCCAACAATTAGGGTTGTTTCATTTATTTCAAGGTTTTTTAGTGTTTTTGTTATAAAATGCCCTTCAACCGAAATTTAATTACTCATTGTAATTCTATTTTAGTAAAAAAAACATGAAGGTAATTCCAGTTTAATTTCTATTAAATTAATTAAAAATTTAATGGATTTTAAAGAAGAACACAAATGCTATAAAAACAAAAAAACCTTTTCTAAGTATAGCAAGAAAGCATTATATTTATTTTTATTTATTTATTTTATATTATAATCTTTAAAAAGTCCCGTTTCTCTAGTAAGTAAAATATAAGTTTTACTTTTAAACCTGTTTTGTCAACTCGCCTGTATTGTGATTATCACTCTTAAAAGGTTCATATGCTAAAAAAAAAGAAAAATGAAAATGCAGATGGTTTACTAACCTGAAAATATAAAGAATATATATTACGAGTATAATACATGTGTAGTATGTAAGTCGAAGACCACATAGGCTTAAAAGGAGGGTACAAGAGCGGGGCAAGGGGAGTCCATGCGACTGGCGCCAGTGGCCTCGATTATCTGACCACCGCCATCAGGGTCAACTCATTTCGGCAGTCCTTTTGTTCGCCCCAAAGTCCCGAAAAACCGAAAACCGAAAATCCAAAACCTGGACGTTTTTTGTGAAACTTGAGAACACTTCACGGGGTAAAAAAAAAAGGGTAAGAGAGGCCCAAAGAGCTAACAAAGCGAGTCTGGGCCGTGTCAGAAGTTCACACAAAACTTGTGAAGTTCCTCCGATCCGTGGAGTGAAGTTGAGTTGAGTTGAGTTGAGTGGCTATATATATGTATATAGGGATATGCGATTTTTGTTTTTTGGAATGCAAGGCGGCGCCGGAAGCTGTTCAGACGGCTTCGACCAATTAACCAGCCACCCGTCCATCACCAGCCATTTGTCAATCCATCCAGTAGTCCAATCCAATCCATCCAATCCATCCCGGCAGCTGCATTCGGTAGCTGGACTTACCCACAAATGCGCTGGACTTTCCCCGAAATCACTGTGCTCCCAGTTTGGAAATGGTCACTTGTTCTTAGAAGCACAGTTTTGTGGATGCTCTTTTTTTTATAAATAATAAAAACACAACCTTAACATAACTATAATCATTTATTTATTTTTGGGTTAATATAAAACATAAGAAACAATTTTTGCTTTAAGTTTTAAATTTCTTTTAAATAGAGTTAATATTTATTAAACACATATTTATTAAATAAAGTTAACATTTATTAAATACAAAGCAATAGATTTATTGTTACGTACTTATTAGTTATATTCAACATTTATTTCTTTATTAAGTTTAAATATTTTTTCTATTTATTGTTTTTGTAGCACAAAACAGATGTATTTAATTAAAATGACTTTCTGTGTTTAATATTTTATAAAAACATAATTCGTACTTATTTAACAGATATTTCTAAGACTAGCTGAACCCCAAAACAAAGGGTATTTAGATCTAGATAGACCGATTTTACTGCCCTAATTTGAGACTCAATCAGTGGCATGCAAGCCGCATTACATAAAAACATTGAAAGGCTTTTAGGACCTTTCAATGGAACCCCGAAAAACTCCAACCACACGCAGCCACTAATGACCACCACGCATTGATTTCGTTCTGGGCTTTTCCATCTATTCCAATTGCCCAGTTCAGTCTACGTGGTGGCTTTGAGTCGGATGACAGTGCTCCGATTCTGAACTTTGATTCACACAAAAGCCGCGGAGGCAAGCGATGTTCCTGAAACGGAAATGCCGCAAGAGAAACGCCATCCGGAGTCCAGCAGGAGGCAGCGCAGCCTCCAGACCCTGGTCATCTTCCGGCGCAGCCTCATCTACCAGACCAAGGAGTTCTTCCAGAACTCGACGCTCCACGGAGTGCGCTACATCGCGGAGACAGGGCGGCCCATCGGTGAGAAGTTCATGTGGTTCTGCTTCACCTCGATCGGAGCGGTCACCGCGCTGGTCATCATCATGAGTCTCTGGGAGAAGTTCCAGACCAATCCGACCATCACGGGCCTGGACACGGACTTCCACAACCAGAATGTGGTCTTTCCCACCACCGTCGTTTGTCCGGAGGCGGCCTTCGACCACGACAAGTCATACGCGGCGGTCTACAAGACACTGGCGTAAGTACAGTACAGTACAGTACAGTACAGTGCGTTTCATAACCTTCAAGGCAGGGACACATAAATTGCAAGAAACTGTCTACAAAACATAAGTACGTTAAGCCTTTTTTCATATGTTTATTTGTAGTCCATTTAGAGAATGTTATCTTTAACGTAAACGCGAATTCTTTAGTCTCCCAAGATCTCTAGAAACTTGATCATCAGCACTATTTTTTGTAGTATTTATATACTATTGTTGAACTACATATACTATATTTCCTCAAACACAGAGGACATAAATTACCCATATAATTTAACCCTATTAGGAATTACGACGAGGCCCAGGCGCAGATGTACACTCCGTTTCTGCGGCTACTGACATCCTTGAACTTCGAGAGCATCCGCGACGCCAAGGTCCTGTCCCAGTCGATACCCAGGAGCCAGCTGGAGGAGAACACCATCCGGCAGTGGGCCTTCGAGGGGCATATCAGCTGCGAGAGCACCTTCGTCTCCTGCAAGTACCGGGACGAGGACATACCCTGCTGCGACCACTTCGAGCCCATTTATACGGAGCACGGCTTCTGCTACGCCTTCAACAGCCGGTTTAAGTCCACGCCCACCGAGGAGTAAGTTCTGTTCTGGGTGATCTGATCTATATTATCTATATCATCTATATTATTATGACTTCAGCGTGGAGACCGGGGCACCTCATGATCTCTATGAAACCGACAAGAAGTGGGCGCTATTTTTTGTGCCCAACAGCACTTCAAAGGTGAGTTTTTCTTGTACTTTATAGCTAAAATATTTATAGTATTCTAAATTCTAAAATATGAATAGTAAGGGCATTTTTTTCAATCAGTATATTGAAAAAACCTAAGCTAAATTCTTTTTTAACTTTAACGTAACCGCGAATTCTTCAGACTTTCATGGTCTTGTCATTTGGGGGGTATACCTATTAAAAATATCATTAAATAAAAATCCAAATAACCGTAGAGTTTAATATAAAAATGCCTCGAACAGATATTCATCTTCTCCAACGAGGAATACTTCGGTTCGGACTTCAATGCGCAGATCGATTGGTCCGAGAGCCAGCTGGTGGAGGTGAGGATCTCCAAGAAGAACACCTACACCACGGACGATGCCCGCCAGCTGTCCATTGGCCAGAGGAAGTGCATCTTTAGCGACGAGGTGCCGCTCGACTATTTCCCGAAGGCGTACACCTTCTCCTCCTGCATGAAGCAGTGCCGCATGAAAAAGGCCATCAAACTCTGCAAGTGCAATCCGCCCTTCTACAAGCCCATAGGTGGGTGTTATATACATCTTATATTTATCCAAACTTTATATTGACCATAACTGCTAATCCTTGCAGGAAATGTGCCCATGTGCACGGTCAAGGATTTCGATTGCCTCGACGAGTTCAAGGCCAACATCACCAACATCAAGGACTGCCTGCAGTGCGAGCTCAGCTGCATCAAAACAGTCTTCAACATCGATAAGCTCATTAAAATGTAAGTTTAGCCAATTAAATTCTGGAAAATACCAGCGTATTTAATAGATGGACATTTTTTTTAATATATCCAGTTTTTAGCCATAAAATATATTTTTTTAATGGATTTATTTAACTTACCCAACGACAAAAAAAATATAATTTTCAATGTAATAGCTTTTCAACCTTTTTTCTATATTTAATCGTCACATCCAATTAGTTAAGTTTTCATTTTAAAAATGACGCAACTTTTAAATTTTTATTTTAAAAGCTTAAACTAAAAATTTTAAACACTTTTAACGAGCTCACTCTTAAAAATTTATGAATTAAAGTGATTATTTTATATTTTTCAGAGTGGATCGACCAGAAGCCACAGGTGTGCTGGTGGAGTTTCTCACCTGGCCGATTATTCGCTACAAGCGTGAGGTCCTTTTCGGCTGGGTGGACCTGCTGGTGTCCTTTGGCGGAATAGCCAGTCTTTTTCTCGGATTTTCACTGCTGTCCGGGGTGGAGATAATCTATTACTTTACACTGCGCGCCTGCTGCATGGTCTATAAAAATCGGGTGAGTTTACCACGGATTTCATTTTCGATTTGAATAAATAATTTAGTGTGAAACAATAGCAAGAGCTTTACGAAATCGAAGAGCGTATCCGGCGGGAGCCACCGCCCATGATAGATTTAAAACTCAGTTTGAGATCACATTCGAAGCCCAGGGTGACCTCAGCGGTTCTGGAGGTGAAACCAGCATTGGACACCCAAAATGGGGGATCACAGGGTCATCAGAGGAAAAGTGAAAAGGTAAGTCCATCAAAATAGAGTGTGTTACATAATATTAATCGCATGTTTTTTTCTAGGATTTTTCCATGCACACAAGGAACTATTATAAAACTCCTAAGATTTTGCCCGATCATGGATACACCAGCAATACGAAAAATCCCTGGACGACCTACGACCACTCGCAATACATGCCTTAAAAATGTTTTTATAATAAATAATATGAACACAAAAATTATGAAGAAAATGAAGTCATAATTTCATCGTTATTAAAAAACAAAAATTTTTTTTAAAATAAATATAACAAAGAAAAATCCAATTAAAACAGCTGTTAGCTAAGTGAAAAAATACAATACAAAATACAAATTTTAAACAATGGCTTTTGTTCGTTAACATAAATAAACAAAATATAAACAATAAATAGTAAAAGGGACTAAACAAAAAATTACATAAATTACGAAGACTAAAACAACTACTTATATGCAAACCGAAAAATAAAATTACTGTTTGAAAAGTAATGAATGTAAGCACTTGTATTTTTTAGTTTATACCTATATATTTTTTTCCCTCAATATATATATATTTTACCACCCACATGTATGTGCACCAAAGCAATAAAGAAATATCCGCTAGCGCAATGGTTTTTTGACTGCCGCAGAAATGTTTCGATGGATTTTGCTCCCAATTAAACTTCAGTCTTTTGCTGCATACTTAGCGGCGGGTTCACTGCACCGTGGTGGCGACGAAGCATCTAACCGCCGACCAGCAGAGCTCCCATCTCCAGATCCCCAGCTCCATCCGTGGATGGTAGTCCCCGCAACCGAACCAACTGCGAACCCCAAACCAACTACCAAATCCCCGGCATTCAGCCGCAGTTCTGCAAAGGCGAAAAGCATTTTTCAGTTAACATCGTTGCCGGCTCATTGTTAATTCCCCGTAGTGTTGCCCACTATTGAATACCGAAAGTAGTTGGAGAAGTTGCCTCAAATAGCTGAAAACCAGTCAAAATATTTAAATATATTTAATATTTTTAATAATATTTTAACACATTTTTTTACTTTACTCTTTTTTAATTAAATATATTATTACAGTGGAACTTCCATAACGTTTAATATTAATAATATATTATTTGTATTTGGTTTTTAAATAAAGTATTTTGAAAATTTAAAAAACAAAAGTTTCCCCTAATTTTAAGTCAGATAAAAATATATGACTATTTATTATTATTGTTATTTATTTCATGGATATTTTAGATTGGAGATCATGGAATTAATTTTAAAATTAACTATATAAATAAATAAAGTAAATATGCAAAAATGATTGGTTAATTAGGTAAAGTAGCTAAATTACCAGCACTGCTGTGCATCCATGCGATGGAAAGAGAGAGTGAGGGAGTGTGGGAGTGAGAGAGGGCACCATAAACTCCGACAACGGCCAACAGGTGGAGCATGGGTGGTGGTCGTAGTTGTAATTGCAGTTGTAAGCCGCGTAGTACGCAGCAATGTCTGGTTTTCCGCTTTTCCAAGGGAGTGGGTGTGTGTGTGTGTGTGTTTTGCCAGCCTCGCTTTCAATTTACACGTTTCAAACCCAACCTCCCCTCCACCTCCCCCACCACACTATTTGCATATTTCTGTGAATGAAACCGCCGCATAGTTTGTATTTTTTTGTACCACTGGCGAAAGGATTAAGATGCAACGATCGCTTTATGACCCCGCCGTCAAGGATTAAAATACCAGCTCGCACTTTAAAGGGAAAAGGGAATAATAAACCAAAATAAATCAAAATAATAAACAAATATAATATAAATAAAAAAGAAGACAGCACAGCACAAGCGAGCCAAAGAAAGCAAAAAACAATTAGTGCCTGTTAACCGTTTGCGGGCTTGTTGACAATGCACACACGCCCACACATATGTATGTACATACATGGGTGCACAGAAAAAAAAAAACGTAAAATCTAAAAACAGTTGTAGTTTTTCATCCTAGATTTTGAATTTAATTTTTAAACAATAACAAGACAATATATCTAGAGAGTTGAATTTTGTTTAAATTGCTTTAAGGCCACTTCCACAGTTTGAAATGATTGTTTTATTATAATTATATTTTGTTTTTATGCATATATGTATGCAGCTATTTAAAAGAAGTGATAATTTTAAATAATTAAAATGTGTTTTATACCGGCACATACCTAAAATTGCTTTATAAATGTTGTAAATGCAATGATGTTTAAAATAATATAATGTTATCAACACACAACTCAAAAAAAACTAATTTCTATAATTTTCTCTCAGTGCAGACGCATGCATAAATAAATTTAGCAAAGTTAATTGAAATAAGCGCGCTGTTTGCATACTCTAAAAAAATAAAATTCACATCTTTTGCCCTCTTTTTCTTCCTTCTCTTTCCGAAAATGATTTAAAGGGGGAAAAGCAAACAAACAAACACAAACTCTCTTTCGCATTCCGTTTGAGAGCTCTTGTGTGCCTGATTTTCGATTTGCATTTCTAAAATGGCCCATAAAAGTGCTAAAACTAATGAAACCGCTTTAATTCAGTTGATGGCCATTGTCGTGTTGTAAAAAACTAGTTAAGCAATTAAGAAGGCGCTGTGAGAAAACTGAGTTTAGATTTTTTTCAATTTCACCAACGATTTACTTAAGGTTTTGTGTTTAAGAACCTTTAAAGACGTTTAATAAAATAGGTAACATTAGAGACCTAAAGAAATGTTAGGTTATAAGGAAAAATATATAATCAGATCATATAATCAAAATCATATTTTTAAAAGTCATTAAAAAGATACAAACTAGCCTTTTTTTATAAATCAAATTATTTAAATATTTCTAAGATTCAAAATAGAGCTAAAAGAAATTTAAAATTAATTAAAAAAAAAGAGAAATAAATTTAGGACGAATACTTAATAATTTAAATTGTAGTTAAGATATTTTTTATCATTTATGAATGTATAAAATACAGCAGCTTATAGAAAATTAAATAAAAGTTTAAACAAACAGCCAAGTTAATTAAATCCAAATACACTGTTAAAAAGGACAATGGAAGTGGCTGAAATGTGGTTTGTAAATACGCTTATTCACTGGCACCGGAACCGGAAGTTCTGTACTAGCTAAAAAAAAATGCAAAAAAATAAGCAAACACCCCACGAAACATGGCGGCAAACAAATGAGGGGGAGGAGGCGGTGGTGGGCGTGGTTCCTTTTGACAGGCAGCTTCATTAAGATTGCCAGGATAATGCTGAAATTAAGACACAAAATAAGATGAGAAGAACGAGCAAACTTTTGCAACCGCCAAAGTTTTTTCAGTTTGCCAATATTTAAGGCGTTTGTAAGGACCACAAAACATTCTACGAATTTATTGCTGCAATGCACACAAATGTCACCCATGAAGTTTATGGTTTTCGGGGGGAGATGCAGGCACTAATTTATTAGCAACCGGAAAAGACAGGTGTCAACCGAATTGTTTTTGGAATGAAATATAAATATAAGAGTACCTCTGGACAATTTAATAAAATTGAATTTATACATTTTTGTAAAGTTTTTTAAAAGTCTTCAAGTGAGTCTAAAAAATAATTTAAACCTTTTATCAAAAATAAAATAAAAGCAGTACCTATACATCATTAGTTTAAATTCAATACTTATTAAAAAAGAGCAACCAATTTGTAGCTTAATTTTTATATACCAAATAGTTTCAATTTTCTCAAAAACTAAGATCGTATTTATTTAATAAATAAATAAAATGTAATAAATTATTAATGTTTCAGAAATAAATAAAAGTTTCTTTTTTATGACTCCTTATTTTTTTTGGTGTAATTAAAAAGGTTAAAATATTTTAAGACATCGCCACCCCCTGTGAAAAATGCATCTTATTAATTGGGGGGAATAAATTAGACACGAAAATAGCCACGCTGACCACCAAGGACAAATCGAAGGTGACAAGTCAAGGCTGCGCCGGTGGATATAAAAATGGATGCAGGCGGCGGAAGCTGCATCACATCCACACCGGATTCACATCCGGAAGCAAGGCCATGACGTCCCACTCTGCACTCCCGCTGCTCCTGCTGCTGCTGTGCCCGCTCCTGGCACCCACCGAGGCACATCTCCACACCATCCAGGCCTGCGGATCCTCCCTGGACGAGCTGGTGAACTTTATGTGTCCGTATGGATTCAATGGACGCTTCGATCGAAAGCGGAGTTCCTGTGAGTGTTTCTTGTGGGTTTCCCTCTTTAAGTTTCTGAACTTCTCTTGGTGTCCTCTTCCAATTTGCAGTGGATCTATTCGATTATGTGGACAGGATGATGATGGGAGATCAGGATAACGGTATCACCTCGATGACGGGCGTGCAACGGAATCGCCGGGGAATTGCGGACGACTGCTGCCTGAGACCGTGCAACATGACCACAATGCGTAGATACTGCAGGTCTGAGTGAACTTGGCCCAATCCAATCGCATTCCAATCCCGATCCCCATCCAACCTATAATGATACGCATACGATATTTTATGTTTTGTTAAATATATTCTAAATATACAAATTCTTTTTATTACTGCAATTAAAAAAATCCGCTTTGATAATTTTTATGACAACGGTAAATATTTTAAAAATATTTTTTTTCAGTAAATATTTTAATGTTGTTTTTTTTTTTTTTAATTTCAGTGATTGTCAAATTTTTGTTAAGTCTTCTTAAGTCTAATGTAATTCAACTGAAACAAACTGTGGTTATTTTTAGTTGATTTTGTTCAGTTTTTAACTTTTTTATTTTCAGTCCAATAATTACGTTTTTTTAGCTACTCAGTATCTGTAATTTATCAGGCTTAGCCCTATAAAATTTATTTATAAGAGGGTTTTAGGCTTAACTTGAAATATAATTTAAAGTAACTATTTGGCTTTAAAAATGTTGAGTTGTTTTTAGATTTGTTAAACTTTAAACCATTATTTTTCATGTCTGGTGACGATGACAGTCTCTGGCAAGAGCTTCTGTTTCCGTTGGGGCTTTGATTGCATTCGACTTTTGGCTGCAGTTCAGCCACTCCCCCTCTCCACCTCCCCCTTTTCCACCCACCCACTTTTCGACAACAACAATATTGTCTTTACGGCTGAAACCAAAAAGCTGGAAAGTTTTAGCCCGACGTACAACGTAAACATAAAGTAAATGCAGTGCCAAAAACAAAAGTCAAGTCCACTCGAGTGTCCAACTGTGTGGAGTATCTGTGTGTGTGTGTGTGTGTGGAGTATCTGTGTGTGTGTGTAAGGAGTATCTGTGTGTTGGCTTGTTGATGCGTGTGCATGTGATCTGCTGGCCACGATTAGAAAATGATTTACACCTCTGGCTGAAAGGCTAAGAGGAGGAGGAGGAGGGGGATTACGACGTCTGCAGACTTTTGTAGCTGCTAAACTGGTAAACTGGTTAAAGCAAGAAGAATCTTCTGCTGCTGCTGCTCTTGCTCCTGCTGCTCTTCTTCTTCATCCTCCTGTGCAATTACACATTTTATTATTATTAACGTTAATGTCGCCCCTGGGACGGCACTAACGCCCGGCTCCACATAAAAGGCGCTTATTAATAAGAAATTGCAATAAACTACAAGACACAACGTTGTTCATACACTTAAAGAACTTCGAGCATACTTTAAACTACACTAGTTGACATACAAATGGGGCCTTCTATTTAATTAGGTTTGAGTGCTTTAGCTTTAAAAAATTCAAAATGAAGTGAAATTATATTTTTAGGGTTATCATTTTAATTTTCACAAATATGTATGCTTTAAATTATTATTGGTAAATAATAATAAACTTTTTTTTTTGGTTTTTAAATTTTGTATACAATTTTAAACGCATTGAAAAACAAATATTAATTGCTGTTAAACTTAGATGTATAATATTAATTTATTTATTTTCCTTTTTAATGAATGAATGAATGAAAAAGTTTTTTAAAAAATTTTGAGATTTTTAAAAATTAGATAAGGAAATAAGATCCATTTTTAAATTATGAATCGGAAACTAAAGTATCTTCTTTTAATAATCAAAGTATGCAATTTTGCGATTATTTGTTGTCATTATAATTGAATATTTTATGTTGTTTATAATTGCGTAATTTTTAATTTTTAATTAATTTTTAATACTCGCATTTCTTTTTAGTGGCTGGCGCTTAGACAAGCAACAGCTGGTGCGAGAGTGAGATGGCAGATAGGGGGGGAAGGCAGAGAAAGGGAGTAAGAGAGAGAGAGTGAGAGAAAGAGAGATCCGAGCCGGCGAATGCGCGGCAAAAACAAAAGTCAACGGGAGAAGCTCTGAGGAAGCAAAACAGCTGGCAAAGAAAGTCGCTCTTCTCTTGCTCTCTCCCCCTAACCCACCCCTCTCTCCTCACCTCTCTCCCACAGCCTTGTTAAGAGTGAATCAAGCACATATTTTATTAAGTTGGAATTGGAAACCAGTAATAAAGTAGGAAGCTCGCTGCCAGCTGCAGTTCATACACACACACACACACATGGGGAGTGCGCTCTCTCAGTCAAGTCACCCTCTCCCTCTCCCTCCCTCTTGTTGCGCAGCAATGGGGGGTTGCTGTTGTTGCACTGGCGGCTGCACGCGCGAAAATGCAAAAATTCCAGGAATGGACTCATAATTCAGCGGGTAGGAGTGTTCACTATTCAAATATTTGTATATATTTGTTGGGAATTGTTTTGAAATGAGCAAAAGCCTTCTTAAAGTGTAAAGTGCACAATTAAATATTAAAACGCTTACTGTCTATCTATCTATCTATTACAAAAGTTAAAGTACTTTTACAGTTTGCAAAAAACATTGTTTCAAAAAGTATTGCCTACTTAAAAGGGTGTTTTTTTTGTAACTATCAACAAATGATTTCGTTGGGAAGCTTGTTTTAATTTATTTATTCATATATTATTATTATTAATTTATTTATTTGTTAATTCAATAAAAAAAGTATTGTAAAGAATAAGATTTTATTTTTTAAATTTATTGTTCGATTAATCAATTATTTGTTTTAATAATGAAAATTCGCTCCTCTTCAGCCGATCCGCACTTGTTTTTCTTCTCCTCCCCCTGCCTTGCTTCTCCACTAATTTCTCTCTCTCTCTCTCTCCATATTTTTTCTCCTGATTCGTAGGCCCAAAACGTGAGCCTAACAAAATGCCGGTTTAACTTTTACGTTGTATACGGCGTATACGTAATGCACTCCCTCTGTTTCCTCTTCTCCTCTTGCTATTCGTCTGATTGGAACTCCAACTCAAACTCCAACTACAACTACAACTCCACTGCATCTGCTTATTGTTGTTGTTGTTGCTGCTGCTGCAGCTTTTGCTGCCTTTTTGTTGTTTTTGTTTCAGCTGGCAGTTCTTGTTCCTTTCCTTTTGCACACCATTCGTACACACACAGGCGCACACCAGGGGGCAAAATGTTAGTAGCTTAGTTAGTGTACAATCAATTTGGATTTTGATTTAGTTTAGAAAATACCTTCACTAATATCAATCAACTACATTTATTATGTACAAAAATGCTGAACAAAAGAAAAATAAAACCTTTTTTTAACCATAATAAAAAAAACTCACTGATTGGAGTTCAAAATAAAAGTAAAGATAAAAACACTATTGTTATGGCCGCTCCTGTGCCAAGTGAACTGCATTTGCGGCGCCGTTGGCGTCGTCGTCGTCGTCGTGGGGACGTCGCTGCGTCCGTGGGATTCGGCCGCAGTTGGATTTTGGTGCTGCTCGCGCGAGGACGTCTCTTCTCCTTTCCTTTCTCCGCTCTTCGAAGAGAGAGCGCGAATCCCTGCTAAGAGCGCGTCGCGTCTTCGGTTTAAGCCGCGATCAGAAACAACAAAGCAAGAACTACAAAAAAAAAGTAAAGTGAAATATAATATTTTACATTATTGGTGTGCGTGTGTTGAGGGTTCCCCAAATTTTAATTTTTTTTTGCGATTTTTGTTTATGTGCCAAACTAGTTTCGAGCCAATTGAATATATTTCGCAGTTGTCAACCGATCGTTGCTAAAAATGTAAGTGCAAGTTGTCAAGTTACAAAGGTTACGAAGGGCCGCAGGACATTTGCGGTCGGTCACGTGGCAGCTGCGGCCACCTGCAAAAAACAGCAAAACGGAAAAACCGCCAAAATTGGCACCTTTCTGAAAAAGTCTTCAAGTGAAAATTTCAAAAGCAGCTGATTGATAAATAAAGGTGATATATAGTTTATGCCTAATCAAAGATGAGAATCTATTCAAATAATATTTTAAATTTTCTGGGTGTTATTAATATTGTTTATGTGATGTTTTAAAAATACGTTTCAGCAGATTTAAAATTTTTAAGTTATATTTTTTGACAGACTTTTTTCACTACAATTTAAAATGATTTCTTTTACATTGCAAAAAGATGTCTTAAAATTTAATTTTATTTAAGCTTCAAGCGTTTTATAAAACTCCTGTTCTAAATTGCTAAAAAAATTAAATCTATCTTGTTGTATTAATTATTAATTATAAAACATTTTGAAAAACTAAATATAAAGTGCATTAAAAATTAAATTTTTTAAGTAGCCATTCATTAAAATTTTAAAAGGGAACGGAGTAGTGCCTTTTTTTATTCTTTTTCTCTTATCTCGTCCTTTGAAGAATTTTAATAAAAGAAATAAATATAAATAAATGTCAGAGATATGAATGCATTTGCCTGTGTGTGTTTTTGAGTGTTTGAGTGGGAGTTCCTTGTTCAAGAGCATCCTTTACCCCTTTTCGCCACACTCACAATTTTTTTCGTATTACCAACAATAACTTGACTCTTTTGTCTCACATGCAATTGGCTCAAAATGTTGTCGCGTCGCCGTTAGCCAAGTCCTTTGTTTAATTCTTGGCTTTTTGTTTGGATTAGGAACTTGAATTTTTTGTGCTTTTTTATAAAAAATAGTAAAGGTAAAAAAATATTGTTGAGCTTAGATAAATAACTAAAAAATTATATTGAATATTTAATCGTATAAGCATACTCTAAAAACACTTTTTGAAGTGTTTTTTCAGATAGATTTTGTATACAAAATTAAATGAATTGCTTAAAGAAAAAATTTAAATGATTTTTATAAACGTAGATTTATTATATTTTATAGTTTCATATAACCAACTCTTTAAATAACCAAAAATATTTGTTATATATTAAAAAAGTAATTAAAACGTGTTATAAATTAAAAAATTATCAACCTTAATATTCTATATGTTACAAGCTACAATATAATTTAAGATATGTAAAAATAAGTAACAAATGCTTTAAAGAAATACACTTTTTAATAATTTTTTCATAAGTTGTGATGATAGAATTTCTTTGTTTCTTACAAAGTGCTTGATGAGTGATTGGCAAGCTGTTGCCTAGCAATTTTCTTTTCAAGTCATGAAGTTGCTTCTGAAATTTGCAACAGCTTGAAACTTTCTACCTCACCTTTGAATTGGCCAGAATCTCTGAAGGAATCTAATTAGCTGGGAAACGATTTGGTGAGTGAGAAGTGACAGGTCCTCTGATTTCCTGGCTCCCTGATTGCTCCTACAAAGCGATCGATCATCAAAGGACACGACCGCCACGCACAAAGGCTGCTGCAAGTAAAAAGAAAACACACACAACACACAAAAAGTCAGGCCGGAAAAAAGGCGGCTAAAACCCAAATGCTAAACTGTCGAAGCGTTTTGGCAGTCGCAGCAGGGGGTGACAAAAATCGGGGCTCTTGGAACCTCAGAAGTTTGTGTACAAAAACAGTGGCAAAAAAGCCCAAACAGAAGAAGCCTGTTGAGTTTACACTTGGGTTTCGGTTTTCAATAACAAACAAAAAGGTAAAAGCAGCCAACAAACAAACAAAAAAGTTACTTAAGTGGCAGCTATATGATGTTGATAGGATTTACTGTGTTATAAATGTTTTATTAAATGTTTTACAATTTTTAATATACAAATAATAAACTCTGAGATTTTTTAAGTGGAATTAAAAGCAATTAAAGAAATTATAATATATCCTTAAACAATAAAGGATAGTTAATAAACTATTGGCCAGTCAAAAAATAAACCCTTTGAGGCAACCGAAAAATGCAAGTAATTCGAGAGGATTTCTGTTTACTTCGCTTATTAACTAAAATAAATCCGTCCAGCAGAAAAGGTGCAGAAGGACAGGGGCCGTTGGCCAAGTGCTACTGGCCAACTAGCTGACCATTTCCCTGTTTTGCTTCTTTTTTCCTTTTTTTTTTTTTGTTGCCTGGCTGCTGCTTTATGTTTGCCTTTTATTTTGGCCACAAGTTCTAGTTAGTACGAGGCGGACGAAGGCGAGTTCTTAGAGCCAAAAGAACCGGTCTTGGAAAGTCGTCTAAATGTTTCTCTTGGCTTTTGTGCACTGCAAAATAGTTATTGCGAAACAGAGAGAAATATTTAGACAGATTAATAAATAATTGGGTAGATAAATGTTTACATTAAAAAAAACAAAACAAAATCTGAAAGCCTATATATGCAATTTTGTTTAATAGACAAATTTAACGTTTTAAATAATGTAAAGAGTGTTTATTCTTATGTGCAACCTTAAAAAAATGCATTAAATGGGAAAATTAAAAACTTTTTTAATGAATAAATAGTTAATAGAATTTTTTAAATTGTGAAATTTGTTATACATTTTTTCGGTGCACCTTTTTATCCCCGTCCAAGTCGAAGTCCGAGACTTTTCGATGTCGATGCTGAAGTCCCACTAAAATGTCTGGCTGTGTGTGTGCGCGCGCTAGTGGCTTCTTCCAGAGAGTATTCATTCCCAGAGGAATGTGTTAAAGTGTCTAAAGCTGTTTGCCTTACCCCCCGAAAATCCCCCGTCCACCCAAACCGTCAAATAGAAAATTCTGAGCTCGAGGAGCAGCATAAAATACGAAGCCGATACGAAGCATCAGAATGGCAACGTCGATTTATAAGATAGTTTAAGGGAGAGGAAAAACAATATCAAATATCAATTTAATGTTTGCGGGCCTAATTGAATTTTTGTTCAGTTTTATTACAAGCATTTACACGATTTATTTTAAACTTTTTTTTTTAATATTTTGAAGTTTTTTAAAGGTATTTATAGTCAATCGCTGGAAATAATAAAAGCCAAAATATAATTGTTACATATTTGTTAGCTTTAATTTACTTCTTTATATTTTTGTTATGTGTTTAAACATTTGAATATTTTCAAAAGATATGAACCTTAAATTAATTGTTAGACTATTAATTAAGATTTTTAAATAAACGCTAACAATAGTAATTAAAATTCAATTAAATGGGGTACCTGTACTTTTTATACGAGGAATATTTTTGTGTACATATTTTTAAATCAGTTTTTTTAAGTCTTAAATTTTTCACTTTTAAACCCCTTGGCGCTAATTACACGATTTGACACGAAAATTGCTTTCAGCTTAAAAAAAAGAGATAAAACCAAAATTAGAAAAATGAAAATAAATTGAGTTTTAAGCTGCTGCCTCACCAGTTGGCCCTCCTTCGGTCTTAGCTTGTTTGATGATGACACAGTATTTGCCCAAGTTAATGGGAAAATGAGAAATGTGTTAGCCATGGCAAGTACAGTGGGGCTCGTAAATGTAAGGCCAGGTAAGATAGTTTCTTGAAGGTTTAAGGACTTTGAATATAAATTGAGCTTTCAAAATAGTTGTTGTTGTATATTTTTTAAGATGTGTATTTTAAGTAGCAGACTAATTTTGTTTTAAATTGATGGGGTAAAAAAAAAGTGTAATCAAAGTGAAAATTACATTTCTTTCGCCTTTAAAAAAATGATCTAACAATTATAATTAAATAAAAGGTGAGCATATTTTTTTGTGGCTGACTTACATTTATGGCTTGCACCTTGATGGCCCTATGAAAGTGTTCTAATGGAGTTTTTAAATAAGTAATCACTTGCTGTGTTGTTGGCAGGCAAGGAGCTTTCCGTCAAAGGCAAAGGCAAAGGCGACCGGTTAACGGTTAAAGGCGAATGCAAACACAAGTCCAGACGCTGCCACGCCCCCTTAACCCTAACCCTTTGACCGACTCCCCCCGGAAAATGGTGGTTCAACATGGGAAAAAGGAATCTCGGACCCTAATTGATTGTTAACTCGTGTGTGGTTCGTAATTTTCGTAGTTCTTTTTTTTTTGTTGCATTTCATTTTGTTCCCCAGCAAATTGAGTCGCACCCACCCCCCTTAACAACCGCCCACCCTCCCCCCTGCAATTATGGCTTAAAAAGTGTTGGTGGCATTTCGGGTCCAACAACTGCAACTGCAAATGCAAAAAAAAAAAAAACATAAAGGCCATAAGTAAACCAATTAGTCGCCCGGCAGTCGTAAGCTTAGTTTGCAGTGCAACTGTCGCCATCGCTGTCACTGCCAGGCGTACTCTAACCCCCGTGACCCCTCCAGCCCCCGGGGCCACCCCCTCCGTCCATGGTGTCCAACCTCAACTGTTGGCCAGAGTTGGCCAAGTTAGCTGGGTTTTCTCCATGCTTTTTTTAATGTCAGCAAATCGGAGTAGTTTTTTTTTTTTAAATTAGGAATTAAAATTAATTATTTTTTAGAACAAAACCATATTTTTGTATTCTTTTTATTTTAATAAATATTAAAATTATAGTTTGGATTTGTTAAGTATGTTTCCATAGTAATTTCAATAGATTTTCTATGATTTTGAAAATGGGAATTCATTTTATGGAGAATAAAAGTTTTATTATAAAACTATTTAAAATATTTGTACACATATATTTAAATATTTTGATCAACTTGTTCTTGATCCTTGACAACTAGTTAATTTGAAATTTAAATTTTAATAATAAAAAATGACACAAATTTTGGAAAAATCTACATAGCGTGGAAAAAGGCGGCCACACGTCGTATGAGTGATAATTTCAATTAAAAATGTTTTAAATTTGTTCAGCACTTAAAATTGCCTTTTTTATTAAATTCAGTTAAAGTAATTACAATTTCTAAGCTAAGTAGCTAATTTTGGAATGCGATAGTTTTGGCAGCACTGAAACTTGAATTTGCAGCACCAGCAGGTCGAACTCAAACTGCGGCTTTCGTATTGTGTAGTGTTATAAGCGCATTTGACTTTTTGCACAACGCAAAGTTGGTTGACGACTAGTGGTGAGGGGGGTTGGTTAAGGGGTTAGCATACCCCCGAAAAGGGGGGAGGGGGCAGGCAGCGGGTTTTGGTTTGTTAGACTGTAGTTGGTGACTTACAAATGGATACTAGAGCAACTTCAAATTATTTGTGCACAAGTTTGGAAAATTTAGAACATTTTAATTTCTATATTTAATATTAAATTTTCTTTTAAAATAGCTAATTTTTTTTCAGGAAAAAAACTTCTTCGCAAAACAGTAATTCAAAATATGCATTTTTTTTTAAATTTTTAGTTTTTTTAAGTAATTAATAACACAAAAAAATACTTTTTGATTTAATGTCATTTTGATTTTAAGGACTTTTTTGGTGTCGAAAAACACTTTAATATTTATAGAGCCTGTCTGCTTTTGCAACTGCAATGGTCTCACCCACTCCACCCTCTTTTCTCACCCTTTTCCGCCCACTTTTCCTCCCACTTTTCCTCCCACGCTTTTCCAGAGCGCTCAATGAAGCTTGAAACGCGCTTCTAAGTAATGGCAATCCGCTTTGGCTTTCAATTTGCTCGTCTCCACGCTCTCTCCCTCTCTATCATCGCACTGTCTCCCTTTCTCCTATTTTGCATATCTTGTACATATGCCCTTTGGCTTTTTTTTTTTCATACCAACAGCCAACAGATAAAGCAAAAGAACCAACTCCACATCGGAGGTGGTCGCGTGAGGATGTTTATTTTAGTTTTTGATATTTTTTTAATTTTTTCACAGAAAAAATTTAAAATTTGATACATTAGTTTTTAAAATTTAAAAAAAAAAAAATTTATGTGATACAATTTAAGCAACATACAAAAAAATGGCTTATGTTTGCATATTTAAAAAATGCTTGATTTCCAACAAAACAAAAACATTGTTTAAGAGTTAAAGGTAACTTTTTCCAACTACTTATAAAATTGTCTTATTAATAGTTATATATTTTTGAAAACTATGGTTTATTTTTTAGAACCCTTACACATTATCAGTCGTATTTTATTATTTTTATTTATAAAAAAACACGATTAGTTGCATGCAAAGTGCCCATATCTAGTTAAAAGTTTGAGGGGGAGGCGCAACAAAAGCCTGTAAACGTTACTAATGTTGCACTGATGGAGGAGTGGAGTGGGAGTGGCTAGAAGAAACACTCAAAAAAAATCTGTGTCTAGAACACTTGTTCCTAAATTCACTTGTTTAAAATGTTGTTGCTTGTTGCTTAAAAACAACAACAAATAATTATGATGCATATAACGTTTTGGTGTTCAATTTAATTTAATAAAATTCAAGTGTTTTTAAATGAAAATTTTTTTGTATTTGAATTAATAAATTCACAAAATTGTTAAATCAAAACACAAAACACATCAAACATTTTTTTTAAATAGTCTTACTTAATGGTATTTATTTCGACTCCTGTTTTCAACTAACAGTTTCAATTAAGGAAAATTTTTTTAACCAACTAGAATTTGTAAAATGTAACATACTTTTTTGTCCATGTATCTTAATGGCTTGCAGTGGATGGTGAAGATGGTGAAGTTGTACATATTATTGCGTTTTGTAAGTAAAGTGATTTCAACGTCGTTATTTTCTGCCGCTTTTTATTTCATCTTAAGCTGTGTGCTCTTCCTTCTCTTGGTCGTTTGAAAAACTTTGCTCTCTGGCTTTTTGTTTTTTATGGCTGATTCTTTTGGCAGCTCAAATTTCGACCAAGAAACTTTCCCAGCAGGGGCGTCCGGGAGGGGGTAAAAAATGGCCATGATAAGTCAGGATGATGGAGGAGGGAGTAAGAGGCTGGGATGTCCATGGCCTAAGTGGCATTTAAGTGTTTCGCGGTGCATTCTTATGTATGCTCCTCCCCTCCCCCAGATGAGTCGATCGACATAATGGGGCAAAAAAGAAGATTTTGAGGGAAAAAATAGGATTTATATTAAAGAACAACTTTCAATACTTTTCACATTAAAATAATCTATTTTTTTTGTTATTTTAAGGTTTTTACAGCGATAGTTCAAGCTGCGATTAAAAATTGCTGAAAGAACAAAAAAGGAGCCCAACATTTAAAAGCAACAAATTGGAAAATTGTGATGACGTATTAAAAATAAAGTTATTATTCAAAAGTTAGAACAAAAGTCTGCAACAACCTAAAAACTTGTTAACAATATAAAAAGAAAATGTAAAATTGCGACGCTAACTTGTCCATAAAATAAAGAAAATGTTAACACCGAAATTTTACAAAGTTTACAACCATAATGAAAAATTGAAGTTGATAACAATAAAATCAAAATTTAAAATAATAAATATATTAACACATAATCAGTAAATACTTAAATAAATAAAATAAAAACAAAACTAATAAGCTACTACAAAACAATGTTTTAAAGTGTTTTAATAACTTTAAAGTGTCGAAATTAAAACGCGTTGAGAATAAAGTCAATGAAATACATCAAATAAAATAAATCTCAGCACAATTACAGATAATAAATGCACAACAAAACTACAAACAAAAAGAGAAACTTAAATTACACACAAAATAATTTAATAAAAAATGTAAAAAAAAAAATGGCAAATAATCAAAATGCCACAGATGTGGACAACAAAAGCCACAATTAAATAGTAAAAAGCTATGCAACCGGAATACCGCAAAATTTAAGTGCCACTGAAAAATGTCTTTTGACCATTTCAATGTGATGCCAATTAAGCCAAATTCGCATTTAAGGCTCATTTTGAAAGCTGCACAAATTCTGTGTGAGAAACCAAATTAAAAAAAAAAAAGACACCACTGGGTATTCAATGAGATCGACAGCAACATGAGTAAAACGACATCAAAAACTGGCAACTGTCAGTAAAGCGAGTAGCCTGCAAATGCACCCGCAGTGAAGACTAAAAAAAAAAATCAAACAAAATAAATAAATAAAACAGATTAAAGCAAAAACAACAGCACTCCCTAGAGATTAAATTGCAGTTCGATTTGCAGTCCAAGCCGGCGGCTTAATTACGCAATTAAATTATATATTCCGAGTGCCATTTGCAGCCAGGAAAGTTCAAAGACCCCAAAAGGAATCTAATGCAAAACGACGGGGGACAATTTATTAATTTCTGGTGAGTTTTATCTATCGAGTTTATGGCCCTTCGGGGCGTTACAGTGGGCACACACCTAAGTAGTAGAAAAAATTAACCATAAAAAAAAAATGTTTAATTGAATTTAAAAAAGGGTTAATAAATGTCCTAAGGACTTTCTGATAATAAAATCTTAAGTGCTTCCCAGACTTGTTTAATATTTATTTATGCTTTCTGAATTTCTAAATTTTGTTTTTAATTTTCCACTGCAATCAATGATAATTCTCTAAAAAATACATGATGTAAAAATTAACCAGCAAATAAACAATTTTTAATTGAATTTAAAAAAAATGATTATTAAATTTTTCTAAGGTTTTTCTCATAATAAAATCTTAAGTGCTTCTCAGGCTTCTTAAATATTTATTTATGCTTCCTGAATTTCAAAACTGTCTGTTTTTAATTTTTCTATTACAATCAATGGAAATTCTCTAAAAAATAGGGGCAAATAAATGGCTACATCACGTGGAAATCACGTGGCTAAGTCGCAAGGGGTCACAAGTTGACATTTCTGGGAACAAAATGGTGGGGAAAAATTCCAGAGGAGAGGGATCCACTGAGCCATGTTTTTTTTACTTTTCTTTACGCAACTTTGGCTTCAAACAAAAGTAGTTTGTTGCACTTCTTTTGTGGCGCCTTTTCCCCAGGTTTTGGTTAGCTAACAGCCCCTTAATCCTGCTGCTAAGTGGGGTGAGGGGAGGGGGGAGAGTGAAGAGGGGGGGTAATGTGTGTTGGTAATAAAAGTTTCATTGACTTTTGCACTAGAGTTGACTTCAATGGCTTTTTATTGCCGCTCTCTTTTCAGAGGACTTTGCTGGCTTCCAGTCCTGTTCTAAACAACTTTCCCTCTTTCCCTCGGTTAGCTACAGTAAAGACTCGCTAACTGGAACTTAATCTAAAGAAGAGTTGAAGTATAAATGTGAGCCTTAATTGTGTCTTTTTTTTTGGAGTGCTCTTGGTGTTGAAAAGCAATTTTAAATAAACTTGTAGTGTTTTTGTTATAAATATCATATTTATTTATATATGAACATAAATCCATTGTATTAAAAAAAGGGTTTTTATTTTTAAATTGTTACTATTAAAGAATTTTATTTTTGGAATCATTTTTTAAGCTTGAAAGACTGAAAAAACATACATATATTTTGTTTTATTAAGAAAAATGTCTATTGGGTTTAATGTGAAATATACAGCTTTTAATATTTACCTAATTTTTTTAAACGAAGCTTAGTGAAAATATTTTATTATATCTGAAGACCCTTGAGATTTTCCTTCATAAACTTGGTTAAATAAACTTTTCCCAGTTCCGTGGACAACAAAAACAATGTAAGCTCTTTAACGATCTCCACATCTTATCCTCATTTTCCCAGCTGGAGAGTGGCCAACAAAATTTAATCAACAATATCCGCCATTAAAATGGAAACAACAAATTAGCCCGGCTTTTTCATTTTTCATTTCCACTTTTCATCGGCAATAAATGAGAATATCAAGTGCTTACGTCTGTGCTGCCTTTTTTTTATTGGCGTTGGGGAATTGTGAGCTTGAGGATTTAATGAAATTATCAGCATTATGTAATGACGTCACTCGTCAGTGTGTAATAATGACTTAATTTCGAGTGTAAAATGCACGAGATAATGACGATAATTATGTCTGTGCCTGTGTTAATTAAATGCAATTTTCCAGGCCAAGTTTGCTGATTGTTGGTGATCGAAATTAATCTGGAAGGATTTATATCCCTCAACAAAAGATTACACTAAAGATTACTGGCTTATGTACTTTAAGTCAATTCAAGAAAAAATCCCCTGAGAATCCCCCCAAAAAAAAAACAGGCTAACTTCCCACCTAACGGACGGAGGAGAAATTAAACTTTATAATGATGTAGACTTGGTATAAATTACCATTGAGCCACTCCCCAAAACCGAACACCAAATACCCAATACCCAATATACAACATACAATATCCAAGTGGAGGTGCGATTTCCTGCACCGCTTCCCCCGGCGACCTGGCAACCCTAATGCAGTGAAAATAAACAGCAGAGTTGCCTCATCAGCCCGTTACGGGCATGAAGAATCGCCACGAATCATGAATTTCTAATTGAAGCAGCGAAAAAAAAACATACATATATAAAAAAAAGCGGAGACAACGGAAAAAAATGCGAAACTCCAAACACATGAGGATATGCGAACTGAGAGAGATCTTACACTGCCGGAAATTAGGGATTTTAAATAAAAAATAACAAAAAACAGACATGAAATATGAAATTAATCTTTCAAAATATTTCAAATCATTAAGCTCAAGTAATAAATAACTTAAAATTAAAGCATTTAAAAACGGAAACATTTTTTGAATTGTTAAAAAATATAAATTAAATAAAAATATTCAATTTTATCTTATAACTTTCAACAAAATAATTTATAATAAGTCTAATTACCTTTGGGGATTTTTTGGTTATAACCCAAAAGAGAAAACTAAAGAATCCATTTGTTAGTGTTTTTTTTTTAAGTGCAAGGACTGGAATCCAAAGGAGATTAGGTGGGGGCCTGGGGAGGATGGGGATGGGTGCAGGAATGCGTGCAACGGGCGCAACGAATGACATTTTGTTGCCGAGGAGGCAACATTGAAAACGAGACGTCACTTCGGCTCACGGGCCAAAGTCCCAGACACGGATGCAACTTTGGACAGGGACAAAGACAGGAACAGAGACAGAGACAGGAACAGAGACAGGGACAGAGACAGGGACAGGTATGTGCGGGAGAGGGAGACAGAGACAGAGACCGACAACGCCTTGGCACTTGACGTATGCCAAAAGCATTTAAGCTCCACGCATGCGCAGCCTTCGAAGGCATTTTTTATCCGCTACTTTTCGCAGGCCTCCTTCTTTTAGGGTATTTTGAAGAAGTACCGTTTAGCTTAAGCCTTCGATACACTGCCTACATGGAGGGTATGATCACTAATGAAAAGGGTTTAATAATTACAGAGTTATAGAATATTTGTATCTAAGATATATTTCAGTTTGAACCAGTTAAGACTTTAAACAGTTTTTGTAGTCTACTGTCTCCTTACTCAATACGAAGTGTTTATTACATAAAATTAATGCTGGCGATGATAAAATAAAATTATTAAATTAAATAAAGTTTAAAATAGATCTCAATAAATAAGTGTCAAACATCAGCAACACCTCTTTGAAAATATTTTACCGGTTTAAAAAACTGCATAAAAAGATATACATTTTTCAAAGATTTTCCTTTAAAAATGCAAAATAAAATGTAATAAAAAAATAAGTTTAACTTTTCGTCTTTCCGTTATTCACCTCGAATTTACCTATATTGATTTGAGAGTAATTAAGACACATTTTGATCTAAAAGTTATAGTAACTGGAAGAGCATTGAGTATTCGAACTTAATTTTAGTTATTTTTTCATTTTATTCCGGCTTTCGTTGTGGGCTACCAACCGTTTTATTTATGCGCATTTTATACGCATCATTTTGTGCGAATGAAGAACAAGCTTAAAAAAAGGAGAAGGAGTTTGAAAAGGAGTTTGCTGTGGCTGTAAATGGCATTGCAATTTGGCCCACGTACAAACAAACAATTACATAACATATATGTATGTGCACATTGTACAATAAACTGTAGCTTATTTAATTTTTTATGCTATGGTTTTGTTACTTTAGATTTTTTTTAAATAATCAAGACTTAAGAATCGATGTTTTCAGTGTACTCAAATATCTGAAAAAACAACCCAGTGGACACTCGGACTCTGTTGTCTAAGCCGCGTCTGCATTTGAACTTGTGAACTTTTCTGTCTGTCATTCACAGGGCTTTGTTGCTGCCAATAAGGGTGGGGATGGGGGGGATTTACTGGGGATGCTGAGGAGGGAACGGAAGGAACCAAGGCCTAGTATTCGTATTGTCTGGCACCAGATTCAGCCAGCAGCCTCCGACGGATTCTCAGTCCTCAGCTTGAATGACTGGCCGAATGTCAGCGACCGGGCTCTCAGATTTATCCACAAAATCCTCTTACACTTTGCAAAAAAAACCATACTTTATTTATATTTATTAAATATAAGAATAAACATTTTTAAACAAAGTATTTTAATATTGTGTAGCTTTTCGCAAACCTTTTTTTGATTAATCTCAACGTTTCTTTCGCTACTTTGATGTGCGCTATATATTTTTTTTATATACCGTCGTACCAACTTTTTTTAAGTGTGTTTTAGGTATACAAAGAACAGGTATACAAGAACCTTTATATATTTTGACCTAATGCTAACCTCAATAATTAATTTATAAATGGGTTTTAAAACAAAAAAAACCAACATAGTTTGTTCTTCAAAAAAATTGTACTCATCTTAAGATAAATTTGACCTGTATCTTTTCTATATTCAGATATACTTAAGAACCAATTATATGTTTTACTATAATAAAATTAAACCTATAAAATAAATTTTCTAAAAATTGGTGTATTGAAAAGCTCACTGTTGCATCGTTTATCCTTGAATTTTTTTTTTATTTGGGTGAGCGCGCTCGTTTGCATTCTGCTTAATTTCAGTCAGTTGAGACGCGACTCCTTTTCTGCATACGTTCCATTTCGTCTCGACTCGTTGGGTCCTCGACAACTGACATCTGGCATATGCAACGTGAACGTGCCCCCTCTCTCTATAGATGCTCCAACTCCAGCTCCAACTCATCCTCCACCTCCCATTCCGATCCCAGTACAAAGTCCTGTCCTGTAACGACTGTCCTGTGTCCATGTCCTCGGTGGCCAGTCCTTTTCTGTCTATCTGTGCGCCTTCTGTGTTTGCTTGTTTGCGGCTGCTGTTTGCATGACTTCCATTTGGCAAACATTTTAATTTTAATGAATTTATGTAATCGCTTCGTTTTGCTCTTGTTTTTGTTTCGTTACGTTTCGTTGTCGTCTCCTTTCATTTGTTTAAATCATTTTTGTGCTGCGCTGTGCTGTGCTGTGCCTGCCAGCCGGTCCTTTGTTTGTTTGGCATCAAACACCCCTTTCCCACACTCACACTCACACTCACACAATCGGCGTGTTTGTCAACACTTTTTCATACACTCTGGCAATTTGGTTTGTTGACTTTGCCCGCTGAAAAAACCATAAAGAATTGAAAAAAACTGACACACAGACAGAAGCTTTGGCCATCACCGTTTGTGTTTGTCCGCTGTCAGAGTGTTGCAAAAAATGTAGTACACTTTTGAAGCTTCTAAAGAGAATTTAAACAGTGGTTGAATATTTGGGGGCAAAACCAGTTACAGTTACGAACATATATTCTATTAAAAAATGATTATGAACAAGGAAAAAATGTATTTCGTAGATTGACTCAAATTTTGGTTAGCCTCCGCCTTGTTTTTACCTAAAAGTTACTTTTAAAAATATTTGTAATCTCAGGAATATGTTTTATGAAAACTGTTTGCCTTAAACGTTATATTTAGTTTGTTTAAAAAAAGCGTAACCAAAAAATATTTAATCTACATAATATACCCAACTTATATGTTACTTTAATAAAAAACCATTAATACCTTAACGCTATACGTTAAATAATATTATGAATTAAATTTTAAAGAATCAATTAAAGATGTTTTAATTATTGATTTATTGTTTTATACCTTACCTTAAGTAAGTGGAATTATGTAATTAAATTTAAATTAATCATAGACTTTTCAAGGCAGTAATTTCTATGATGTTGTGTTCCTTCTGGTGTTACTTTTTAAGGAAATAAAAAGGAATAAAAAACCAAAGAAAGAACCCACTAAAAAATACTTCTAAAAGGGTATTCCCCATTCGTGTTTTTTAATGCTGACCAAAAAATGCACTTAAATATCATTTTCGCACTCATGGAGGAGGCAGCAGCGTCTCTCCCGCGGCACTCGGATGGATCCTTTGACAGTGGAGATGAGGAACTTTTATGAAAATTGTTTTCCCCGCTGGCCAGGGAATAAGAAGGCCGAGAATCTGCTGAATGGCTGAAAATGACTTCCAGCTTCCATCTCTGAGCTTCCATCTTCCAGCTGCCTGATGATGCTGCCTGCTGGTCCCATCAGGCGAAATTGATTTCAATTTGCTGCCGGTACATAATTGTATTAATTACGGGGGCCCAAAACTAACCGCACAATCAAATGAGAACGACGGGGGCAGCCAAGAAGGTAGCGAAGGTAGCGAAGGTATGGGCTTGGGTCAGGTGTCTGGCGCTTGCTGGGGCTCCACTTAAACCGCAAATTGAAATGAATTTTGCGGTTATTCGCAGTCAAACGGGGAAAACAACGGGCAGGGGAGATCCATTAAAAATAAAGGGAGAGAAAAAGAGAGATGGCAAAGCAAACAATACGTTATAAATCAATTAATTATGCACAATTAAACAAATATTAAAATCGCATACAAAACCACTGGCAGCTGCAAACAAACGAATGTGTGAAAAGTTGAGCTTTAACAAAATTAACCATCCCCAAAACCTCATCGAATATCGTTTTTTTATATTTTATTTGCATGTATAAAAATATTTGTGTGATTTTAAAAGGATTAATGGAGATATTTAAATATATTTATAATTATTTAGTTATAATTTTTTATAATATATTTAGTTTTCCATTAGCTGTCTAAACTTTGGTAAAAAGTGTAACAACTAAAAACTTGTGCAGAGGTTCTGTTTAAGTATGTAAAATACAAATGTTTTTTAAAAGTGGACCATCATTAAAACAAATAGTTTTTAAAAACATTTTTTGTATATAATTTATTGAATGTTTTTATGCTTATTTTTTTTTGATAAACAAAGAGTGTTGTTAACACGAAAATAATTACAAATTTCGTTAAGTCCAATTAAATTTTGAATGTTTTCGTGCAATTAAAAAGGCAGTTAAATTAAATAGGTAGCCAATTTTTTTGCAGTGCCTTCGTATTTGTTTACTTCTGCAATTCCGCTCAACAACTCTCGATGGACCAATGTGTCTAGACGTCGATCGAGTGCAAAACTAAAGTTGGCCAAAGTTTGGCTTTAGTTTTTGGGGTGGGTGAGAGAGTGAGTGAGGTGGAGGCACTCGAGGATTAATCACGCTCCGGTTGAAAGGGTCCTCGACCCAATTGCTCAATAAATTCAGGATATCCAAAATAATTTGGATGTGTTTTTTATTTCGGGGGCTCACTGTGATCCTCATTTATAGTAGAGGCACCGTGAATCCATTGCGAGATGTGTCTGCTCCTCCATGCAGATGAGCCACGCCCCCATTTGGGCAACAAAGTGCTTCTCCCACTTTGGATGCGAGAATCCGCTGTTGGGTGGTCGTAAATTATTATGATTATTGGCAGAGGAGTTAATGTGCAAGAACAACGGCGGCAGCGGGTTAAAAGCGGGTTAAAAGCGGGCTAAAAGCGGGCTAAAAGCGGGATCAGGCCAATCGCCAATCGGCAACTTGTTAGGTGAGCGCGAACTTCGAGTGCAACTTCGGTTATCGGCACTTAAAAAATTTTAGTTCTTTCTATGGGATTATCGGTTTTGGGATTTATTACGATGCTCTCAAAATTTGTATACAAATTCAAAGAACTTGGGCCTAGTTAAAAGGTTTTTTTAATTTTTAAATTTTTTTTAGCCATTAATGTTACTAATTATTTACTTAACTATTATAATTACTATATTTAATGGTTTTAAAATATAAAGTGACGATTTAAACTAAAGCAGTTTTTGCAGAATCATTACAATTTTTAAAACAATTTTTTTTTAAAGAAAATATATAAAAAAAATAATTTCATACCATTGAACAGTGTTTTATTTACCCTAACAAAATATTATTACAGATTTTTTACCAAATAAATAAAACATTCAAAGTAGTTTTTGTATTATAATTTAAATAATTTAAGAAATTTGGTTTTTGTTTTTTTTGTTTGCTATTGTCATTAAGTTAATTTCTCCCTCTTTTATAAAATAATTTTTGTTTTCAGTGCTCATCTGCACTCGCAGAGTATCCGCAAATAATGCCACAAAACGTGCAGCACGATCGTGAACTTGCAACTGGCAGGGGCGGGGATGCCAGGGGATTCCAGTTGATTCCAGGGGGAAATATCTTTGGCAATTCGCGTAAAATTATAAATGAGTCTCTGGGTAGGCGTTTCCCGATATCGGGAAATGAAGCAGCCAGCAGTTGCAGCAGGCGTTGGAGGAGCATTCATTAGAAGATGGCAGCTTGAAGGGGGAAAACCATATAGGAACCCCCCTCCTCCTTCTCCTTCTCCTTCTCCTTCTCCAAGGAGTCCAAAAGGTGCAACTTGCACCAGCCAAGGGAATGGCAAATATTAATTCGTGACGAGAAACGTTCTTTTATTTTTTACGATTTGAATTGCCAACCCCGACTTCATTAGCGCCTGCAAAAGAGTCCGAAAAAAGCCATGAAAAAAATTACAAAAAACATTTTTAACACCTCAACATAAAGCTGGACGTGATGGGGCTATTGGATTACACCCAAAAAAAAAAAACAAAAAAAACGAAAGAGGGAGAAAAACGGGATGCGGATTCAGTCGGTTCACTGATAATGATCATCAATGCCATATTTAACACCATTTAGGCAGCAGCAGCAGGATGGGGGACACGGGGATACCCTGCAGGGTCTGGAGGGGATTGAGGATTGGGGATTTGGGACTGAAGACTGGGGTTGTGGACCCTCTTCTCTGGATGGCAGCTGTTGGCTGAAGCTGAACAATGAAATGTAATGGCAATACGTGCATTTATTTATAACGGTGTTGCGGAATGGAAAATAGGGATAAAAAGATAGCTACACAAAAGATAAATATATTTAGGAGTGACTTTTAAATTATATTTGATTTAATTGGTCCCAATTTTTAATTAACGATTTATAACTTCATTTTGCAATATTCTCTGCCTCTTATTTTTTATTCTATGCTTTGCATTATTAGTTGATTCATTTAAAAAAAATATATTGAATTTTAAATAATTTATTCTAAAATGTTACTTTTTATTTTATAAATATATTTAAGTTTATACAAAGGTTTAAAATATCAAGTCAGTTTAAAAAGGTTTCAATTATTAACTAACATAAATGAAATTACAAAAAAAAAAAGTGGTATTTACAAGTTTTAAGTTAAAAGTTTATATTTAAAGTTAGAAAAACGTATTTCAAAGGTTTTTGAAAATAATCACAGCGTTTTTTTTAATGGTAAGAGTACTACACTTTTTTTCTGAGTGCAAAGAAAGCTGTAGTTTTGAAGCGTGAAGCCAGAAGATTCGCTGCATCTTCCTCGCTCTGTCTCTGTCGCTCTCTCTCTCTCTACCTCTTGCCTTCTCGCTCACTTGTTAGCATTTGTGGGCGTCTCGGCTTTCAGTCTTCCCCCTCCCGCCCCCTTTGAAGATTCTCCCCCCGAAGAGGACGAAACTCTTTCCTAAATTTATTTCGTACTAAACGGGGGGAAGAAAACACAAAATAAAAGGAAAACGGCAAAGAGGAAACGTGATGAACGCATTTTGGGTGGAGGCAAAACTGCCTTTTCTTAACTCTTTTTTCCTTACCATGGGCCAAAGAGGAAATACTTTATGGGCATTGATAATTTGAGCCATAATGTGCAGCGAAATTGACTTGCTTTAGTGCCAGCTAATTTATGTGTGCCACAGGCAAAAAACAACAAAAAAGGGACGCGCAGGGGCGTTCGTTACTACGCAAATAAATAGCGATTTTGTGTGAATTGTAATGTGGGAAAATTTAGTTGCTCCGCTAAAATTGATTTTCTCTATGGTTTCTTTCTCAAGATGAAGTACCTAACCTTAACAACTCTAAAACCTTTATTTATTGACTAAATATTTGTAGGATCACAGTGCGCACTCTGTGATATCGAACCCACAAAACTGAGTGTATATTATAACAATTTTTTTTTATTTTTCAGACCATAAACTTATATTATTACTATAGTAATTATTTTTATCTGTAATAAAAAAAAACATAAGAGTGGGAAAATAATTATTGTCCTGTAAAATATGAAATGCGTTAGGGGTTCCATTTAAATTGTAAACATTAACATCTCAACTTATCAGATTATTTCCTTTTTCTAAAATAAACCTACATTATTATATGGAAAAAATCGCAGAAAAATCATAACTAAACAATTAAAAACTTAAAAGTTTTCGACTTATTCAAACAAAACATTTCAGTTACTTGTAACAAATTACTTTTTTTTTTAAGTCTTTTAACTTTATATATATTTTTTTTTGTGAACCTTTCTACTATCTAAATAACTAATCAACGAACTAAGCTAACTAAGACGAGATGATGGCAGCTTCTGGGCAACTCGAGAATCAAGAATTAGGAATCCCAGGAGTGGGGGCCAAGGAGTGCTCCTTCTTGCACGGGTGTCATTTTGTCATATGCCAAACAATTTTGCAATTGTCATGCCCATCTAACACGGCGTATGCGCAATTACTATAATTTACCCGCCGCCTTAAACGTTTTTAATGAACGTCTGGCAGCAGGAGGGGTTAATGCACTGCAAAAATATAATAATATTAATAAGTTTAAATTAATAAATACATATTAATTATAAATAAAAACAATGAAAGTATTTTAAAAGGTGTGCAAATGCTTAATAAATCTTCATATATATTTTTTTACGGTATGTGTCATTTCTTTTTTTTTAATATTGTTCTTGTACTCTGATTTTTAATATATAATTTATATGTTGTTTATGATAGTATTTGAAATATTAAATTTAACGTTTTATCATAAAATTAAATTTTTTTGTACTTGTCATTATTTTCTGTGTGCGGAGTTGGCCAAGAGCTGTCCAAGATTGAAGTGCAGCGGAGTGAATCCAAGTGGAGCAGCAGTAGCTGTGGCACATTAATTGTTAATGCCGCTGCGATGACTTCAGTTGCAACTGTGACTTCCACTGCGAGTTCCACAGTGATTTCCACCGCGTTTTCCATCGCGATTTCCACTGCGATTTCCACTTCTTCTAACGGCGGCCACCGCAAATGGCTGCAAACGATGACGCGGCGCAAATTGAATGCCAAATGTTGAGTGCGGTAATTGTCGAGTCACTGCCTCATCTGGGGATCCCCCTTACTCCCCTGTGTTTATATCCCCACCGAATTCCCCCAACAGGGGCTTTCCTTTACTGCTTTTGATTCCTCCTTCCTACCCACTACATAAAATCATTACGCAAACTGTCAAAGTACTCCAATATATTTATGAGTAACTTTACTTTTATGATCTCTTTTATTAATGGATGTACAAGTTTTTTAATCACACTTTTAGAAAACTTTTATTGAAGTATCTAAAAAATAAAGCACCTTTTGCCTCTTTTAGAAATGCAATCATTTTTTTTATTAACTTTTCTAACTCAATTTTCGATTAAAAAACATTTTAAAAGTCAGTAGTTATTTTTTAAGAATATATTCGTTTACATTTTCTTGAAAAAAAATTAAAAAAAAATAAAGTAACAAAAATCATATTAAATATAAAAAATACTCCCACAAAAAATAATCAATTTAAATGTGATTGTACCCAAAAATCGAAAAATACGCTCACCCAACAGGAATGCGAATTATTTCACCGATCAATTAATAATCCTGCCTCACATTTAAGTGTATCACTTTCACCGGAGAACCAACCCAGATCCAGATCTTGGATCCATATCCACGTCCACATCCCAGTCTTAAGCTTAAAAGGCATAAACATGTTTCCATGGCTTAAAACAATGGCTGGCATTAAAGGAACGCAGCCACCTTGTCCTCCTCCTTCTGCTTTTCCTACTCCTCCTCCTCCTCCATCTCCTCCTCCTACTCCATCGATGTTTGCTGTTTGGCCATAAACACTTCATCGACACTTCGCCCAGCGTCCACATCCATCCACATCCACATCCATATCCATATCCTTGGCTTCAGTTCTACAGCCTCATCCAATTCCACGTCCAAGTGTGTGATACATCAAACATGAGCTGCACAATGTGGCTGCCTTGAGTTGCCAGTGGAGAGCCAGTTATGCACTGCAGAAAAAACTCATAGAGTTGTAATAAAAGCTTTAAAAAATAATGATAATAAATTTAACGAAATTCTGGGAAAATAAGTATGATGGAATATTATTTTTGGATGGTCACAACATTTTCTTTTTTAAATTTTAAAAGGAATTTTCTTTTATATATATAAATAGTTCAAAATATTCAAGAAAAATTTTATTCTCATTTTGTTTTCAAATTTGCAAAATTTTAGAAATTAAAGATAAAGTTTTCTATTTGCATATAATTATTGTTAATGTAAACAAAAAGTATTTTTCAAAAAAATAAATTCAAAATGAGGAATATATTTTGTTCTACGTATATAAACTTCCTAATCTAAAACCAATAGAAAAAATTAAATAAATAAGTTAATAAGATATTAAATAAATAAAAAAATTAAATAAAATAAATACAAATCTGTTAAATGAATAAAGTTTAAATTTTCCTCTGAGTGCATTGGCTGCAACTAAAGTCCTCCTGGCTGCTACACTTTCCTTTCGGCCGCGTCGCCAAGTTGCGGAAGCGAACATTTAATTGACTTGGCGTGTTAAGCGCTGCATACCAGCACATAACAGCAATCAACCGACAAACAACTGGTGGGACACTTGGCCACTTGGCCACTTAGTGAGGGATTCCGACCGCCCGATCCGCTTCCCATCCGCTCCTCCTCGGATGCACCTCATCCTCCAAGCTGCTCCAAGCTGCTCCAAGCTGCCGCTGCGGCATCCGAACAATGCCAAGTAGCCGCAAAGTTTATTGGGCGCATCTGATTGAGCGCATCATCCTCGGTCTCATCAAGCTCTAGGATGACGCACTGAACGAAGTCAGGGGCACTTTTTGTGAGAGTCTATAGTCACAGGTCATTGGAATATCAGAGAAAGCCATTACTTGCTATATTTAATTATGAAAAGTGCACATTTAATGCAACTTTTTGGCTGCCTTATTATCAGATGTGTAATTAACGTTTTATTCATAATAATATACAAATATTTTTCATTAAAATCTAATGTTTTTTTAAGTAACTTAAACTCACAAACCAAAGGTTTTATATAATTAATATTTTGTTTAAATATTATCAATATTGTTTGGATGTAAAGCCCTATTTTATTATTGGTTTTTTATACAAATATTTATTTTAAAATATGTAGGTATTTTATATTTGACAAAATCTTTTCATTTGGCAAACAAATAAACAAACAAACGCCCTTCAAAACAAACTATTTATAAAATCTTTTAAAATAAATCTTTAAAATAATTAAATCCTTTAAAAAATATAGAATAAAATTATTAAAGAAGTTTCTTTTCGAACTGGTTTTCCACAAGTTACTTATAATGCTATCAAATATTTTTTAAAGATCATAAAGGTATTTTTTTGCCAGTGTGGGCTGCCGAGATGGATCCCAACTGTAGGACAGCCTTTGCTGCCCATTAGCGCTGTCACTTTTGCACGCATATCATTTACGAAGGAAAAAAGAGTAGGAAAAACAATGCCAAAAGTCCAGCTGAAAAAAAAGGGGAAACTCTGGGGGCGGAGTAACCACAATAACCAGGCGGTCATAAGCCGATTACCATCAACTGTGCAACGGACATGGGACAGTGGACATGGGACATCGGACATCGGACAGTGGACGGTGGACACTCGAGGTCAGCCGCATCACATGGCGATGTCCATGTCCAGTTGACTGCATTGGATGCGATGCGATGCGGTTTCGGTTGCATTTCAGCGGGAAATTTACGCGTTGTAAACTTAAGCGGCAAAATCAATTAGCGGACAATGTCCGAGATGAGTTTCGTTTTGGGGATCCACGGATCGTGTGTGATCCGATACTGGGACACTGGGATACTGGGATGCAACTGCCCCCGGGGCAGGACATCATTTAGGAGGTGTCAAGTGAGCCACAAGTCAGGTTGGACTGCCTGCCAGGCCATGAAACTACACGTAATTACAGGGTAGGGTGATATGATCATATGTGCAATTTCTCAGAATAAAGTTACGTTTTTTTTCAACGAAGTTTAAAATAAAAGCCCCTTGTCAAATGATTTGTTTTTATTTTTATTCATTATCAATAAAACTTTGGTTAAAAAATCATAACTTCTTTGACTTACAAAATTTATTTAAATAAATTTATAAAATGTTTAAAATATTTATTAATTAAATATATATTTCTTATTAAATTTATTAAATTTATTTATTATTAAACAATTTAAACATTTTATTAATTAATAAAACTCTTTGCACGATAAGCTTTCTATAATAAAATACAAACTCAAACTTCGCTTCACGAAAAACCCCTCTTATTTTGCTCACAAACTGACTGTGAGAATGTGAAAGACTGAGAAACTCCTAATCTTTGAGTCTTGAAACTAAAAAAGTCGTTTTAATGACGCTTCCCTCGATCGCGTGTTAGATTGACAATCGTTTGACAGGTGTTAGATAAACCCATCTAACCCTGCTATCCAACCATCCAACTCTACAAGCAACAATTAGCTGACAAGTCTCTGGGATCTTCGGGAAAAAGGAAAAATAAGACGGAAAGTTTGCGATTGTGTGGGACTTAAATTCCACTTGGCAGAGTCTAAAGGAGGTGTGAAGAAAGTCTTCACAATTGGGAAGAAAAAGAAATACAAAAATAAATATCTAATGAAAAAAAAAAATTATTTGCTAGGAACTACCTTAAAGTCTTTTTTTTATTTTCTGATTTTAAAAAAAGCTAGACTTTTATTTAGCCTTTAAATGCCATTGACTTTATTGGTTATATTTTGTAAAACTACTTTTCCCTAATGATATTTAAAAATAAGAATCCTTTTTCGAAACTTTTATGAAATAACAATACTTAAAAGTACTTAACGCATTTTATAAAGCTATTTTAAGATTATCTTTTTATTTAGATGAAATTACAAATTCATTTGTTAACATTTTTTAATCGTAATCAAATTATTTCATGAGTAACTTATTCAAGAATTAATTAACTTATAAAAAAACAGTCATTAAAAGTATTTTAAATAATAAAGGATGCGTACAAAAATTCCGACTGTCATTGATCTGTGAATTGTGCACTTCCTGTGGAAAGGTGCTGAGTCGGTTTGGAATCCCGGATCCCGAATCCCGATTCCCGGATCCTGGTGCCCATCAATTGGTGAGGTGTCAGGTGTCCTGTCAGCTTCCCCCTCGTTGCTCTGAAAAAGTGCGTGCTCTGTCGGCTGTTAATTAAATTTTAACGCAACGCACTCGTCGGGTTGGTTCACCCCCAGCAAAATGAAAAAAAATACAACAAAATACTATGTACAAAAATCCCCTTTTCCTGTCATTGACTTTATGTCGTGTGAGCCTTGTCAGCGCCACTAACTTTTCGAGTGGAGTGTGTTCCCATGGATTCGGGAGGGATTCGCGATTCGGGAGGGATCCTACCCAGCTACCCAGCACTTGGCATCAAAGTATCTGCCAGGGAGTCGCGACCTGCCGCAGGCTACCAACAAAATACAAAATACACAAAAAAAAAAACGTGGATGCAGGGACCAAGGATTTAGTTGCTCCTGGTTGGAGGCGAAGAAATGAAAACTTCGATGCTTGAAGGTTTAACGAACTCGCGGGGCATCTCCCCTGTCATTCGGATGCGAGGACCACAAACGTCAACGTTTCTCTCTTTGACGTTTGCAAAAACAGAAAAAAATAAAGGAAAATAAAAAATCCCACCCGCTGCAAGTGTAATTTTTACTTTCACCCCAGCGTTGTTGGCTTTTCCGCACAAAAAAAAAATAGGGTTTGGGTTTGGGGTTTTTGGGGGGTCCCATGTGAGACCCCGTTCATTCAGCACTTGTCCTCATCAAGGGGGAGTGGAAGTGGGATACTGACGATGAAGATGAAGATGACGAGGATGATGACATTCATTCATGCCCAAGAGCTACTCTTAATGGAACACACAAACACGACCATTGCAATATACTATGGATGAGCACAATAAAACTGAAGGGAATATAAGAATGTGAAAGAAAAGGTTTTGGGTTATAGAAGTTAATTGATAATATAATAATTTCTTATATTAATTTATTCAAAACAGAATGGAATATTACTTTCATAAGAGAGCAAAATATTTTGTTAAGTACAAAGTAAAACATCAGTCAAACAAATAAATAATGTAAAACAGAAAGTAACTTGTAAAAAAAAAAAAACTATAAAACTTGGAAGATAAAATAAAAATTTAATAAATAAAATAGTTTGAAAATTTTACGGCTAAGACCCTAATTGAAAATAATAACAAAATTAAAATAAGGTTAAATAGGGAAATGTGGTATTTATTATAAAAATAGAAAGATAGTATTTCTATTTAACTATGTTTTAAGTGATAAGTTTTTTAACCGGAATTTTAACCGGAATTTTAAATTATTTTCCGAACACTTTTCGGTGGCTGTGAGTAACATTTTCACAACACATGTTGCACAGAAATAAATAATACTTGGAAACAAATTAAGACTCATTTTTTGCGTGTAATTTTCCAAGTTTAATTACATCTAGAAGAGATTCCCTGGAGGCAAAGAAAGTTCCTCCGAAATAGATGCTATGAATAATTCACATCCGTTGACCACAGGCACCTTCCTCTACAAGATCTTGAATCTTGAGCCTAGGAATCTTGGGGTCAGTGACCTTCGCCACCCCACATGGGCCCAAGAAATTATGCACAAAGTAAAGGCGCTTGAGTGCACAAAATAAAGTAAAGATGATGATGATGAAGATGACGCTGGCGACGTTGGGAGTTGCAGATGCAAACACGGACTCGGATTCACATTCACATTCAGATGACGAGGCGAAGGTGACCCATTGTTTTGTAATGGAAACAATGGACGAATACCCTGCTCCCTGGTGAAAATCCCCCCATGTAATTATGTGGAGCATGTGTAGTTTGCTTTTTACAAAATTACGAAGCACCAGGAGAAATCCTTCCTGGAAGAAAAGTGGAAATGTTCTTGGGGGGCTGCTTGGATTTTTCCTTAATTGGTTGTCAAGTTTAAATACGCTTGAGAAGCATGGGGAACGTGAGATCTTTGATCCTAGATCTCTAGGGAAAAAAATAAACAAATTTAAATTAATATATTTTATTATAAAAATACTGAATAATATTATAATAAATTTAAATGAATAATCAATAAAAACGTAATATCTTTGCAATGTTTGTTGATCTTCAATCTTTGTTTAAATAATTTATTTTATCATTTTAATAGTTTACATTTTTTAATCTAAAAATGATTAACCAACTCTTTCTAATTATTACAAAATAAGGTAGCTAAGCTTAATTTTTCTTATAATATCGCTACCATAATTTGGTTAGTTAAATGTTAAATTCTGATTTTCCAAAGACCAGCTTTCCTTTTGCTTCAAGTTCTCCTGCAACCAACTCAAAAGTTCAGCTTAAAGCTAACTTTAAACTCCAAACAAAATCGAAGTCAACTTCAATGGAAAAGTGAGGACTTGGTGCTTGTGGGAAAAAGTGAAAGCGAAGCAATTGACAAAATGTTCAAATGAAAACGACACTTTAGCATGCCCAGAATCCACAGGGAAAATCGGGCCTGGGGTAAGCAGGCTAATGCCACAGATAAACCAGAAAGCCGGAAAACCAGGCCTAAAAAAAAAAAAAGAGTCACCGGAGGAGCAGGAAAAGTTGCACATGCCAATGAAGCCAATGAAGCTTATCGGGCACTAAGAAATGAATAAAGTGGGGACTCTCAAGGGGGGACTCTCCCCCCTTCACAGGGGCGTAGAAGGGGGGCAGAGAGATAGCGCACATCGGGGCTGCCATTATCTATCCCTATCCCCACAACATCTAAAAGCGGACAACACAGCACGGGATCATCATCATCATTATGTTCAGTGATGGAAGGCATAAAATTTCACTTTAATATTAAAAAACATTGCTTTGAAAATTCGTTTTTTAGCTTTAAAATTTTAAATTTTAATAATTTATTTGTCACTATAAATATGATATATAAAAAAACATTGCTTGGTACTTATTTAGAATTTATTGTTTACAACAAAGAAATGGATTCAATACATGCATGATCAATAAATTCATATTTATAAATGATAAACACACTTCTGATAAATTTGAAAACAAGTCTACATATGTAGTGTAGTATTATTTATATCCCTTAGTAATTCCGATAATGTTAGGTCTTACTTATTTTCCCATCACTGACCATCATCATCATCATCGTTATTATTATTAATTCAACTCAACTCCCTTCGGATGCTTTCATTTTACTTTCTTGCACACACACGGTGAAAAATGCGGAAAATGGAGGGAAATCATGTTGAAGGACATAAAGATGCAACTTAGGGGAAACTAGCTACTAGCTCCCCCCTTTTCCTTTTCCGCTGCACAAAAAAAAACTCCTATATTCCCTGTGTGTTCTCTACTCCCTTTAACAATTTTTTCCTTTTCTTTTTCCTTTTTTTTTTTTGTGCGGGGTTTTATTTCACTCGCACTTGTTGACAATGCAGCACGCAATGCGGGAGAAATTCAAGGGGGATTTCGACATGGGCAAAAAGGGGGTTTCTCAGGCAAAAAAAAAAACAAAAAAAAAAAGGGGGCTGCAATGCAAGTCAATGCACCCAGCCAAACAATCAACGAAAGCGAGTGACAACACAGCGCAGGAAAACCACCCAAAGGCAGCATTTTGCGGAAAGGACAGGAAGGGGGTTCATCCCCTTTAATTGGTCAACTTAAAAGCGGAATATCAATTTAATATCGGACAGCAGGCAGTTTCAAAGGAAAAATGTTGAATGGATTTAATATCTGAATTTTTTTTTATCCTTGGAAGTGAATAATTTAAGCTGATTACTAAATAAGGGGAAGTTTTACAGAACTGCAAATAAATAAGATTTAAATATAAATTCTCTATGGAAACTGTTAAAATATTAATGAAGCTATAAAGGGACTTATTAAAAATATTTTTAATTTTAAAATATATTGAGCTAGAATATTTTTTATTTTAACAAAAGAACCATACAAATATTAAAGCACAAAACTTTGTAATTTTTTTCTCAAACTTTTCGGTGACAAAAACTTTAAGGTTTCAAAGTAAATATTGCGAAATTTTAAATTATATTTCTAAATTCCAAAAGGGTAATATAAAAAGGTGCATTTCGGAGAAATCAAAATGGGAAGCTCTATAAGTAATCCCGGGAATCTTTAAGACCAAAGAGTCTCCCCTTGAATTCTGCACAGCTGCAAGCCGCCAAGTTGCACAAACGGCGGATGGTGAAACAATTTCGAAATATGTTTTCTAATTACTTGTTCGCACTCGGGCATCAACATGCCATAAATGAAAAGGGAATCCGCCAAAGGAGGAGGAGGAGGAGGACTCTGGGGGGCAGCAGGAGGCAGGAGGAGTCTGAGTGAATTGGCGACACATAAATTGCAAATATGATAGAAGAACATGCAACACTTTTTGCAGAGGGCCCATCCATGCAGCCTGGGGTTGCAGTTGCATTGGCAGTTGTTGCCGCTGCCACTGCTGCTGCCTCAGCATATAATTATTGCAATGCGTTTCTGTTGTTGCCTTGCCCCTTGTGGCAGAGAACACGCGCCACGCAGCCACTCGAAGGGTGGAAAGGGGGAGTTGCACACTCGCAAAAAAATTAATTTTATTTGATATTTGTTCTTTGAAAACTAAGCATTCAAAAAGGAGAAATATATATTTATTTTTTTAGAAATACTTGTTAATATTTGAACAATGTTTTAAAACTTAACATAAAATCTAAAAATATTTATAGTTTTGTTTCTGTATAAAAATTAAATCTTAGCTTTAAAGGTTCTTAAAAAAATGTATTTAAAATTAAATGTAAATATAAATAAAACGGAACTATAATTCTACCTATCTGTTGGTGATAATATTCCTCTTCAGGTAGCATCGTACTGTGTTAATAAATTTTAAAAAATAATATAATATATATTAATACTTATGAGGAATTTTTTTTGAGTGCTGGCCTTCGGCTCCTTCATTAAACATTAAACATTAAAGTACTGCTGCAACTCCTTCTCCTTTTTTGTGTTTGGGATAACGCGTATGCGTGTGTTTCTAATTAAGTGCTGCATTGGGTGTTGGGTGTTGGGTGGTGACCCCGAATCCCGACCCCCGAACCCCGAACCCACCCAATCGATCAGCGAAAGTCACTTGAGCAGCAATATTGGCAGAGGAACTTGGGACTTCCTTCGATTTCCTCAACACATCTCCAGATGCAGATGCAGAGGAAGAAGATGCTTGATGGCCTTTGTTCGCCTTCCGTCGCTCGCCTCACTGCCACTCGCTTCACTTTCCCCGGAAAAGCATGGAAAATGTGCTCGAGGGTCGATGGAAAATTATGAAAAAACAAGGGTAAAGTAAACAGTGGGAAGCCAAGCAGAAAACTAGACATTCAAGATACCCAAAACTAAGCTATAAATGAAGAAAACATTGGAATACAATAACATGTTTTGACTCTAGGAATTAATGATCATTTTATATTAATTGTTTTACGTTTTTAATGGTTAAATATGATTGAGATATTGTTACTAAATAACAACAAATTCTTGATATTTATAAACAATGTATTCAGTTTAAGTTATTCTTTTTGTATAAGCCACAAAATATTACTACTAAATATTAATAATATATTAATAATAATAATATTAAATATTAATACTAAATAATTAAATTTTTAAACGATCTGTGAACGTTAAAGTGGGGAAAAAAGTTGTAGAACTTAAAAGTGGCTTTAGAAATATTTTAATAATATTATATTATATTTAACAGTTCTAATAACCATCCTAACCTCCAGTTAATGGGTGCAGGATAAAATTGTGAAACAGTTGAGAGACCAGGAGGAGACAAGGAACAAAAGCAAGCAAACTAACGAGAGAGCATACAGCGCATAAAAAAATAACATAGCCACGCATATAGGAGGACATACTTACATATGAATCCTTGTAAGTGGGTTGAAGCGATGGTAAACACAAAGTTTACCCTGGTAGCCAGGAGCTTTAAGGCTCCCCCATTGGGTATGTAGATGTGTAGGAGAATCTCAGAGGTGCTCAGAGGGATGGAGCTCAAGAGGTTCCACGGGGAATCCTTGCCCTGCGTTTCGAGTGGCTTACTCTCCCTGGCAACAACAGCTCCTTCCTAGTCCCTTGTGGACCCCTTCTGGACCCCTTCTGGACCCCTTCCCTTCATTGTTGTTGTATCTGACTGTTGACAATGGCATGCGTTGGGGTTTTTTGATGTTTTCCCCCATGAAGTTGGAAGTTGGAAGCCCTTAATCCCCTTAATACCCTGCGACTTCTGCGGCCACGCAGAGCTTTAAAATTCAAGAAAACAAAAAAAAAAGAGTGAAAGAGATGGGAATATGCTGGAAGAAAGAGACAGCCTGAGGCTGAGCTGCCCCTCGCTGGGCTCAATTCAATTTGTTGAGTAGCTAAATTTAGACGCTAATTTGGGGACCTGCTGTGCCAACGAGATCGTGTCCAGTTTTCTCAGACTTGTCCCAGTGTCTCAGGTTTCAGGGAGAAAAGGAGAGAAAAAAAACAGAGAAAGAGAGAAAGAGAGAGAGAGAGAGTGAGAGGGAAGCTAAAAACAAGAACCAGAATGGACCTTTACTCAAATTACCAATTGAATTTCTGTCTGCCAGCTCAAAGAATCCTTGGTGGCATTATCATCGTCAACTTTATTATGTACGAGTATGTTTCCCCCTTCACATTATCGGAGCTCCTGCTCCTCCTTCGTTCTGTTCTGTCCTTTATTTCGATCATAATCTTGGCCAACCACTGGCATTATCATTTCTCAGGTGGAAAATCGCTTGGCTTCGTAGTAAAATAGCTGAAATTATGGGGAATGCCAATAGGTGCATTCCTTGCACTTGAATTAGTTCCTTCAAATAGAAAACAATTTTAAATATTTATTCCAGTAATTATATGTATTTATTAAAAAAAAAAAAACCTTTAAAATATATTGTTAATAAGGTGACTGAATAACTTTCGTGGTATCTACATATGTTTGTTTTGTTTTTTTATTGATAATTTACATTTAAATCGAAGTATATAAATTTTGATTTAGTATTCAAGTTTATTAAAAAAACATACTTTTTTGTTTTTAAAAATATTAAAAAACGCTTTGAATTAGTACGACTTTTTCTGTTGCTAAAGTTACTTGTTAAATGAATGAGTAACTACATTAAACCACTATTACAGGAACTCTGTTGTTGTAATGTTTTTAATCACACCTTAAATTATTTAATATTGATAATAAACAAAAATCAGTACCCAATCATCTGTATTTTTTTTTGGAAACCTTCATTCCCTGATTGATTTGATTTCATAAACAAAGCTCACGACTGAGAAGGCTTTGATTTAACCTCCTCTTGGCCCAACTTAGCCCATTTATTTGTGGCATACTCACCTGTGACAGCTGCGGATCCATCATCGGGGTCTCCACTCCTCTCAACTCGACTCCACATCACCTGACTCCTGACTCCCGACTCCCCACTCCAATTCCAACTCATTTGTGGCCAGGCTCATTTCTCGTTTAGCCTGGTTTTTCAATTACCGCTCGGCTGGGCCTTTGAAGCGGGCCCACAAAAAACGTCTGGAACCCTTTGGCCATCGGGGAGGCAGAGACTTTGCTGAATTAGCGGCAATTAATCACGGCGACATGTGGATTGTGATTGTGATTGTGAATGTGGCACGGAATGGCCTGGCTCCCTCTGAACTCAAATCTAGAAACGCGCATGCCAAATTCCCCACTTAATGCACTTTTGCCCAGCGGTCAAAGTTCCAGGAACTTATTTCTCTCTGCCGGGAACAGCTGCTGCTATTGGAATTCCTAATTAACTGGATATTACACCCATTTGTTGGTCACCTAAATTAGTTCCTTTCATATTTTGTCAGGAGTCAAAAATATATTTCCTTTTTTAAATATAATATTTTATCTAGAGAAGGGAATGTAAAGTGCATTTTAAATTACATTTAAATAAATATATTTGTTTTGTTTCTTATTTTTGTTGCACAACGTTTTCTAAATTAAAGGGTTAACAGTATAAAATGTATTATGCTATAATTTTTATGCAACAAAACTAGCTTTTTACTTAACTATAGTTACTTAATTTTACATAGCCCTTCTCAGACAATTAACATTCGCATTTAATATTTTAAAATTGTTTAGAAGTTTACAAATATTTATTATAGAAAACAGTTAAATACTATAATTTAATGTACATATTCCTGAAGAACTCGCGTTTTGACTGATTGACTTTCTTCAATAATATTAAAGGCTAAAGTTGATTGCCTTTTAAAATAGTTAATCAATAATCTTAGCTAAGCTTTTTTTAAGGAATTTGTCTTTTTATTGAATTAAATATTCTTAAATTAACAAAAATTATGTCTTTAAAAAAGATAAACAATGGTTTCTTGGCTTTTACATTTTCCTAATCAACTTTCCTTTTCCCTTCCATTGCAGATCCAAGCGGAGATTTGGCGGAGCAGCCACACCATGTGCCATGGAGAGCCTGGGTTTGGGCAGCAGACGCAACAACGGTGGCAATTCCAACGCCCCCACCGTCTCCTCGACGGGTCAGGGGGGCGTCGTCGGGGGCGGGGGCGTGGCCGGAAAGGTTTTGGTCCACACAAAGCTGACAAAGCATCAGCAGCAGCAGCAGCATCAACTGCAGCAGCATCAGCAGCAGCAGCACTCCAACCAAAACTACTACACGCAGCAGCAGACGCAGCTGCAGCGACTGAAGCAGCAGCAGCAGAAGCTGCAACAGCAGCAGCAGCAGCAGCAGCAGCTGGAGGCGGTGCACGGGGGCGTGGCTAAGCACTGCCTGCAGTTCCCACCGCCACCCGATTATCCACCACCTGTAGTCGTCCAGGTGACAGGCGGTCACCCGTGTTCACCCAGCGGAACTCCCGGCCGGAGACAGCAGCTGCCCAGGTATCCCGACCCGGATCCGGATGCCATCGAGATCTGCAATGAGGCCACCCAGCAGCAGCAGGAGGCCGCATCGCCGTACCACCTCAAGCAGCTGGCTGCCAGGCACAGTAAAAGTCTGGGCAGGAATCACCACCACCAGCAGCACCAGCAGCAGCAGCAGAATCATCATCATCACCTGCATCACCATGATTACTCCTATGCGTACTACGAACCCGGCGCGGCCATGAGGCACTCCAATGTGCCCGGAAAGGGATCGGGAGTGGGCTCCTCCTCCGGCTCCTCGGGGGGATCGGTAGCTGTGGTGGCCGGCAGCTCCCCCACCTCCTCCGCCTGCTCCCCCTCCACGCTCACAGAGCCACCGCCGCCCAACTCCATTCGAGCGCTGCTCTCCAAGGGCAAGAAGAACAAGCAGCTGGTGAGTCCGGCCACCTTGCAGTCCTACCAGACCCGCTACCACAAACTGGCCACCAAGGCCAGCGAGAACTTCTACGAGGAGATCAATGCAGCCGCCCTGCAGACCACCAGCGGTCATGGTCATGGTCATCTGAGGAGCACAGTGGGCTCCCATTCGGCGGGATCGCTCAACCAGACGCTGGTGGAGGAGGAGCTGCGCCGGGTGCAGAACCGACACCACAAGATACTGGGCGAGCTGAATCTCAGTGTGGAGGCCATGCTGATGCCGGAGAGTCCGCCCAGGTCGATGGAACAGCCGTCCGTGCTGACGGGAGGGGACATGACGAGCAGCAGCAGACCACCAGTGCCCAGTGTGAGTGTTACGGCGGCCAGTGGACAGCCCATGCCCACGATTCTGGCCCGACTGACCTCCGCCTCGGCGGACAACATCTGTGATAGCGGCGAGGGTGGAAAGGGAGTGGGTCCAGTAGGACTGAAGAGGGTGCCGCCAGTGGAGCAGCTGCTGTCCACCACCACTAGCACCACCTGTGATCTAGACAGCGGCTTCAGTGGCAGCAGTGGAGCCAGCTACATTGGCAGCCTGCGGCTCAGCAAGACGCAGCACATCAAGTGCGCCCGCCAAACACCCACCATGGCCACCCAGAGCTGTCGTTCCTTCCAGCGGGCGGCCACTGTCTACGACGAGGCTGGGATGGCTGGCCACCAAAGTGGAAGTGGTGCGGGAAGCAGCACCGGCAGTAGCTTCCTCACACGCGCCTCCTGCGGCCGCAGGATCCTCAGTTGCGCCAGGATACGGGCGGCCGAGGATCCGGGGCCCAACCATCGACTGGCCACCGCCCAGGGAATCCCAGCTGTCCAGGCGGTCCCAGCCACGGAGTCCAAGGCGCGCAGCTTCTGGAGTCGCAAGGGGTGGCGCAAGCTGCCCGGTTTCTCCACCTCCACGTCCAGCATCAACGACACGGGGCTGACAGGTGAGTTGTTTAAGATTTTTAAATTGTTTTGCTGGTGTTAGTTAGTTAGTAAAAATGTATGAAAATCCTCCCTAAATGCAAGATATTTTTATTTCTTTTTTATACATTTTTAAATATTTAAAGTCATTATTTATTAAATAATTTATTTATCTAAGAAAAATTCCGAAAATAATATCGACATAAAACCTACATGTCAAAAATTAAAAAGCGCCCTCTAGTGGGAAATGTTCAAATCACGACCACTAGATGGCGGCACAGTGGCCCAACAGCGGTCGCTTGTCTCTTTAAGTTACCAGCTATGTCCAACAGTTGGCGCTGCTCAGCATAGTACATTCTGCCCACAGATGGAGCCACCTAGTAAACCGAACACAATTTCCACTACAGTCAAACTTCCATAACTCGAACTTCCAAAAATAACAACTTTGAATTTACCAAAAATAAAATAAAATACAAATCTTCGTAACTTGAATTTTATTCAGTGGCAGATGGGGCTGCGAGTTATCGAAGTTCGACTGTATTTCCACATTTTTCTTATCGCACAGTTGCTCCCCTGGACGGAAAGCAACGCCCCCGCTGCAGCCCCTTGGGCCATCGAACTTTTTTTTTTATTTTATTTTTATCAGCGGCTTTGCATGCAGAGCAAGCATCATCATATCACCGAGCAGAGCAGAGCAGAGCAGCCAGCGAACCCCAACCCCATTCAATTGGATGCATGAGTCTGGTGTGCGGCTGCGGCACATGCTCCACTGGCTACAGAGCTACTACAAGCTTGTAGCTCCATTCTCCAGTAGTAGTCAACGGTCTACGGTCTCGTTTGTATTTGTTCCACCTTTTTTCGGCTTTTTGCCCAGTTCGGTTGCGCTGCGCTTCGGGTTCGGTTTGCGATGGATTCATGGATGCGGTTTCAGTAGAATCGATCTTGTCGTGGATGCCGCATGCTTTATTTTTTGTTCGTGTGTGTTTACCAAAAACGCGGGCTCTGTGTGTTTACTATACTTTATGTACACCGTACATATATATTTTCACCTGTTTGGTGTTTTATGTCTCCGAAATTAATGATCAAAAATAAGCGCATTGACAGCTATAAATAATTTAAAAAAAACCTGGGTAGAAGTGATGTAACTGTGAGATAGGCCAGGAATTAAATGAAATATTCGGAATGGCCTTTCAACTGATCAAATCCGCCCTGGATACGCCGCCCCAGCAGCAGCAGCAACAATTGCTGCGACGCCACAGTAATTTAGGATTGCCGCATCAACATGCAGCAGGAGTTGTTCTACTAAAATGTGCGTAAAATCTACTAAATAAAATCAATAAACTGCAAAAAGAATATGTTTAAAGAGCAAAGATTTACCCCTACAAAAATATTTTAGAATTTAAAAATATTAAAAAAAAATATAAAGAAATTAAATAACCAGTTAGGCCCAAAATATTTGATTACTAAGTACTAAGAGAGGCACTGAGAAAGCGAAGCCGAAACAAATTTACAATTTTTATACCAGCTACCAGCTGTTGGCCAGATGAATCACATTTACCTCCCATATTCCTCCAAATACTTGAGCTATTTCTGTGGGCTACGTGACTCACTAATAGTATGATTTGTAGTTGTTCTTGACAAGAACAAAAAACAAAAAAGCGACTGCCAAAAATAAACGCATCGAGATTTATTTATATTTAAGATTAAATCGAAGTGGAAAAGGGCAAAGCTGATTGAACAATCGGACCCCAAAATAAATACCCGATTCATTTAGTTTAACCAAGTAATGAGACAAGATCAAAGTTCGGGGATGATGAGATTGATAACAAAAGTTTAAAAATTTATTAACAGCAGGAATATTTATTTCAATGCACAATAGTTTGATTTTTTCCAGTGGAAAATTTTCAGCATACATTTTTCAAAGAAAAGTAGCATTGAAAATTTGAAAAACACTTAAAACATTTCGCCGCAACATAATATCCCCAGAGACAATATCAACAGATTCTGCAAAAAAGTAACAGAATAGAAGCAACATGTGCAACAGCCATCAAAAAAACAATAATACCAAATGCCAATTTCAGCAGAAACGCAACATTAAGATAAACAAAAAACTTAATGGCCATAAATGCAACAAGGAAGAAATTCTTCTGGTGAAAATAATATTTTGAAAAATATTAGAGGCGATTTTACCAGAATAAAATACAAAATACAATAGAAATACATTTAATTTTAAATATTCACAACTTTTTCTTTAAGTTCTTAGGTAATTTTATGAAAAAGTTTAGAGTTTATAATTTATTTATAAATGTATTTATTTAACATTTTTGTAAAGGGACATGGAGCATACATACATACACTCACCAACTTAATGAAAGTCAAACAATTGCATTTATTTTTTATAGTTTTAAGCCCTTTGCTATTATTTTGAACACAGCTGTATGTGCACACTAAGGGACAAAGCAGGTCAATGCCCAGTCGCATATAAAGTACTACAATATATATTTATATAGTATTAAATACGTACCTCCAGAGCAACAGACTAACTTGAAATTAACGGCGGGTTGAAGGGTGTTCACTCGGCAATTAATAAACATATTTCAAAGTATTTGCACAGATGCATGGCAGAGGCAAAAAGGCAATAAATATGTGTAGTAGTTCTCCCCCTTCAAACTTTTTCCTAGATTCCATTCAATTATTCACCATAAAAGTATGAAAGTGCGAATAAAACGGAGAATTATTATTGCACTTTTGTTGTCGCTTATTTCCCGTTATTATCCGCGATTGTTGTTGACTTTTGTTTGCCTTCTTTTTTTTTGTTGGTGTTTTTTAGTATTTTTTAGTGTTGTTGGTGTATGTGCGGCATTAGCAGCGCGTGTTTGAGTGCCGCTTTAACTAAGCACTCGTACTCGTTAATCAATGTCGCCAGAGAGTCTCGTTTCTTGATTTCTTGGGTTATTCGGTTATTGTTGCCGATATTTTATATTATTTAACAGTGGATATCGCTGCTCTGCGGTGGAATTATGTGGTATTATTGGGGGAGGATGTCAAGTTTGTTGGGATTTTGTGGGGTTAAGTTAAGTACTTAAAAGCGAAAGAAATTAAGCAATAAGTGATATGTTGTTTTAACAATTTATTAAAATGTTTTCAAATGATATTTGGTATTTGTTTGAATGCTTAGTTTTTGGCCTATTTTATTAAAAAATAATATTAACAAGGTTTAACAACATAAATTCTAAAGAAATAATTTAATTAGTTACCGAAAAAATTTATATTTATAAAAAATAACAAAAAATCGACAGACATAATGTATTCCATATATTTATTAAAATATAAAACATTTAAATAGAATAAAAATTAATGAATACTACTATTACATAAAATGCACAAAATACAAAAGAATAAATAATTAGAATTAAAAATATGTGTGATTAATAATTAGTTTAAAATTTTCAACAAAAAATTAATAAAATAAAAATCGGCCAAAAAAACATCACTATACTTGTTCCAAAGTTTGAGGATGAGCCATCGGTCGTTTGAGCTACTTAGCTGTCCTCCCACCCACTCCACTGCCCCTCCCCTCCCCCGCCCCCTCTAAACGAGTTAGGAGTTTGTCATGTACGACACGAAATTCGTGTAGCCTTTTGGTGGATTTTTAGTGAAAGTGTTTAGACTTTGCCTGCTGCATCTAAGCACCACAAACAGAAAAACAGAAAAGCAGAAAAAAAAAACAACCAACCAACGACAAACAGAAAACCCCAAAACCAAAAAAAGTGTGCTCATTATTTCATTTTGAAAACAGTATTTACTTGGCATACTTTTTGCCCATACCCATACCCAAAACCAACGGCATCGAACACACCTCGGATGGCAGTTGCAGGGTGTACAACGTGGCGTATGCGCAACGTTAATTAAAATTCAAACCCCCCCGAAAAAAAACTATGGTCGCTTTTTTTTGTAAGCGGTTGTTAGCCAAAATTTGCATAATAACAACCACAACAAGAAAACAATGTAACCGACAATCGGCAATCTCAACTTATCTGAAATTATAACAAACAACGCAGACAATGCTCATACGTACTGTTGTACTTGCTGGGGGGAAAAAAAACCAAACACCAAACACCAAAAACGGAAAACAAACGAAAATGCTGACGGAAAAAAAAAACCCAACAAAAAAGTGTCATCAGTTAATTTACATTTTGAGATAACAGAAATTGATTGAGAAACACACTTATGATTGATTGCATATTTTTGTTCGGGTTGCAAGTAAGGTTTTTAAATTGATTATTTCGTGTGTCCTTTTTATCGCATTTTTATTTTTTCAAGTGCACTCAACAAAACATTGCTTTCGTTTGTGGGTTCTGCTTGAAAAGTTGGTCAGTAGTGCGGTTTCCTATGAATATTTGGTTAGTTTTGCAAAATGGGTAAGAAAATGAGTTGAATAATTTAATTAAATTCTGAAGAAATTAGCATACAAACTTTGTTATTTATAACTAATTGAAAATAATGTTTTATTTGTTATTTTAATTTTAAATGTATCAATTTATAAATCAACATTCAAAGTTAATAATTTAAAGGCAACATTATGTACAAAATGGATTTTCTATTTATTTTTCATTTAGTTAAGCTAAGATAAAATAAAGGACTTAAGTTAAAGTCATTTTTTTGTAGAAACCATACGATTAGTTGCTAAACTGCTGAAAAATAGTTGACCAAATTAAAATCAACTGTATAAAAATTTAATTTAAATTAAAATCATCTAAATAAAAATTAAATTTAAGTTAAAATCAGCTGCATAGAAATTAAAGTTTAATTAAAATCTACTGCATAAAAATTAAATTTAAGTTAAAATCTACAGCATAAAATTTCGTCGCAGTACCAGTAAAAAAAATCACTTCTTAAATACATTTCGTTAAATTTGTAATTGTCCACTTGTAAATATTTAAAGTGCACTTTAGTTTACACATCTCGTATTAGTATTGTAATTTTCTCAGCCTTTCTCATCCAGATTAAAAATCCAGATTTAATTATCTGCAGCCATAAATTTCGCGAGAGATTCTTTGGCGCTGCAAGGAAAGTGGCCGCTGGTTTTGGTTTTTTGTGGCCTTTTGCGGCTGTTTTAAATACAGTATTTTTGTAGGCCATGGCCAAGATGATTAATGGCCGAATATATATTGGACATTATTTAGCTGCTTCTTCTGCCCGCGTGCTGTCAATGTGTCGGCACTCTGGACCCCGTTAACTCCGTGTTGACTTGGCTTAGTTCGGCTTCGGCTCCGGCACACGCGGCCAATTATCGCTGTCAATGCCAATTGAAAGCCATAAATTTTTAACTTGGCTCTTGCTTTTTTCCCCATTGCCCCTTCCCCATTCCCCATTATCGCTCCACTCTTCTTATTGGACAATTGTCAAATGGGCGCCACGAGATCTACAATTTCCAATTGGTTTGTGGTGTTGACACCATTAAGCCAGGTTGCAACTTGTGGCTGCCACGAGATTTACGTCCGCTGGGTTGTGTACAGTCAAGCCTGGGGTGGGGTTTTTTTTATATGAATTAAGTTCTTAGTTTTTTCTATTTGAAACTAAAAATTTAACTTTATTTTTAGCCCCTCTATACTATCACTTTTATAAAGCGTTTTCTAAATATTTTCTGAGTAAATCAGATATACATAAGCCAATTAGTTTTTGTTTTATTAATTTATACATTTTTGATTTTTGTTTATGAGTGGTAATTTCTAAGAACACACGTTTTACTTTAACAAGAATTTCCCTTAACTTTGCCAAACAGACTTTGCTACTAAAACAGCATTTTATTTATTAGTTAACCTAAGAAATTTGGCAGAATTTTATCCATATGATTTTTAATCGAAAAATATAGAAAGATTTATGATTTAAATTTTAAGTATACATATAATTTCTATATATTTCAGTGGAGGTTAGCCCTCTGAAATTGTAACTACTTTTTTGTATTTTATAAACATTTAAACATTTATTAGTATGTGCCACCCCTTTGGAGCATCATCATCTTTTTTAGTGTCTCGTGTGACTCTTTTAGCGGCATTGTGCAAGCCAATTAAAGTGGCCAAATAGTTGGCCAATTGTCTTAACCCCTGTGTCTCTCCCTGCAGTCACCTCATTTAGTTGCTCCACTTTACGTGATGCAAAAAAAAGCTGAAAAATTAAATTAAGTTCGGGCACAAAGAAGAGACTCTTCTGTCGTCGCCGCAGCGGTTGCATGCCGCTGATCACTTGCCTGAGATTAGTGTGGCAAGTATGCGTCAGTGGTACTCCCCCTTAGTACTCCCCCTTGGGGCTCCCCCCCCCCTCCACTTACCAATTGGCTTTCGGCCAGTCTTTTTAGCCGCATTGCGCATACGCACCGTTGACCCAGCCGCATTACTTTCGCCTCAGCGAATCAAAATTGGAATTGAAATTGGAATGAGAATTAGAATCCGAATCCGAGTGGCAAACTGGGCCAAGCAAGTGCCGATCAATGATCCGATCCCCTCCTTTTTTTATTATTTTTTTTTGCCCCACTCTGTCGCTTAATTAAGTTTTTGTGTTCGACTGTCAGCAACTGGATTGACTTGAAATAGTTGAAAATAAACAACGAAAAAATGTGTGTGCAAAAAAAAATTACAAAAAAAAAATAATGTGGCAGTGCGCGACGAATGTGTCTAACCAAAAAGCGTATGGCCAGCATTTTGTGGCACAAAACGTTTTTGGCACGCATCTGTTGTTGTTGTCGCTCGGTTTCTTAACGTGGCCAAATCCAAATGCTGATGACAGTGGGCCGCGGCTGCCGTTGTTGGTCAACAACATGATTTATGTTAAAGCCGTGAGCCTGGGCGTGGCCTGGAGCTGAAGCCTGAAGCTGGAGCTTTTGAGCCGGAAGCAGACGAGCGCCGGACAGATGGACAGTTGGACAGCTGGACAGATGCGGCCAACGATGACAGACATGCTCCAGACGAGAGATCCCGCAGCAATAACACACAGCAAACAAATTGTTATCGTTTATTTTATATCGAATTTTTATCGATTATTTACCTCAATTGGGTTTTTACATTGAGAACAAAGTATAAAGCGTTTTAAAAAGAAATAGTGCAGGCAAAAACGTTTAATGAAGATTTAATAAAATTTAAATTCAATATTAATTTAATTTATAAATTGTTATCGACCACTTTGTATCGAGATTCTTTCGGTTTCTACATCGAAAACAAAGTATAACACGTTTTTGTAAGAAATATTACAGACAAAAATAGTGCACCTTATGACAATTGGATCAAAATCTGCAGCACTTGACATTGTTTCTTTGATACATTTGAATTCCATTGATAAATTGTTCAATAATATTTTAAATCGAATTTTGGTCGATTTATAACCTCAATTAGGTTTCCACAAAAAGAAACAAACTATAAGACGTTTTAAGAAAAAATATTTATTTTAATTTTAAAATTATATATTTATCATCCCAAGACTTTTTCACAGTGCCCTAAAATCAGCAGCAGCTGTAGGAAAATAAGAAGAAAGTCGCAGACAGGCGAACATTTCCTGCTTATTAGAACTGAGCTGCTGCGTTCAGGTTCTCACTTCTGACTTTGGCTTACTTTGTTGCAGCAGAGCGAATTTAGTCTGAGTCTAAAGGTAATTACTTTGGTCAGGGCTCAGGCTCAGAATAAGGGACTCAACCAGCAGAAAGAAAATAATATCAAGCTTAGATAAGACATAAAACCATTTTCTGTAATGTAATTGCATATAATTGAATTTTATTTTATTTCCAAGGAAATATTAAAGCAATTTAATTAAGTAAACTGAAAAATTATTTAATATCTAACGATATCAGATCAACTTGGCAACCAATTACAATTAATACATCCAATCTGATTAATCGATAAACGCCCCGATCTAATCTCCTTGCCAAGAACATTTTCCCGAGACTCTCGACTGTGACTCTGAATTCTCCACCGGATGGAATCGGCCCACAAAATAAATATATTGAGGAAACCAAAAGCGAAACCACAGCCCAATTTCATTTATATCGAGAGTGTGTGGTACATGTACATATACTCGTACATACATATTGCATAATTGATTGCGGATCGTTGTGGGGGGACGAGAATGGAATGTCCATGTAATTGCATGCCAGGTGTCATAAAGCTCTTTGCAATTTGTGCTGCTGGCCCGCCCAATCCACTGACTCAAACAACAACAAAAACTACATACAGTGAGGCCTCCATAAAGTGAGCCAACTGTCCCACATCAACATCGATTTATGAGTATTTAGTTGTGTAAAAACAATGCTTTAAATCTATATTACTTGGGTTTTTCTTTGGAATTTCAGAGCTATTTTAAGTAAGTGGTCTTCGCATTTGGTTTGGAATTTATTCAGTTGGCTTTTAAAATTGTTGTTTAAGGCTTAGTTTACATTGGTTTGTTACTTATAGATGAAAAGTGCAGCTCATTAAATTTATTTTTACCAAAAGATAAGTAAGTTATTTGATATCCCAACTTTACATGTTAAACTAGGTAAATGTCCTAGTTACAAATATTACAACATGTTCTTAAGTACAAAAATTTCAACACACAAAGTTCTTTTTAATTTATACAATATATAAAAAAGGTTTTTTTCATAGAACATATTAATAATAATTTAAGTAACACAAATGGGTTTTGAAGTCAGTCAAAATACAAAACTCATTTATAATTTCCAAGTACAATATAGACACGTACCTACATATATTGCAAATATTTAAGTGTAAGTGCAATTGTAGAACCTTAATTTAAAATTGGATTTATTCTACCACTAAAACATATACTTTTAATTTTTTTATTAATTTAAAAATAAAATTTTTATTCACCCCAACTTAGGGAATTTGATTTAAAGAATAAAAACTGTACTACAATAGGCACAAGTTCCTTTTTTTTTGTGTTGCGTTGGCAAGTTGCACTTTCGGTTTTTTGGTCTCAGTTTCGGTGTCGCTGCCCACGCACTTGGGTGCTCCCTGCTCCCTCCTCCTTCACTTCATCTTACTTCACTTCACTTCCCAAAAACCCATTGACCCCCCCCCTCACTTTTCCTTTTTCCCCACTTTTCCGCCCGCATTCTCAGACTCAGACGACAAAAATAACAACGGAGCAAACTGGGTGATTATTTAATACAGTTTAGTTGTTCAGTTGGTCAGTGCGATGTTGTTGTTGTTGTTTGTATGTATGTATTATTGTCGCCCAGGCAAATTCGCTTTTAATGAGAAACCAAAAAAAAAAAAAAAACCAAAAAAGCAGCAGCCGCCGACGCTTGCAATTTGCCTGCAGTTTGCAGTTCGCTTGGTGTTGTTGTTGTTGTTGCCATTAAAACATAAATTTCCATGAATTAACAACAGGAACAGCAGTTCGCAGTCGGTTCCACTTTAGTTCCTTTTTTTTTTTGTGACCGCTGCCTTTAAAAAAATAGGTGGGTGCCATTTTTTAACCAGAGGTTCTGAGAACCATTTAAATTGAGTACCAAAAAGCCAGTATAACATCTTCATGGTAAAGTTGTCAGGTGGATAATTAAATATTTAAAAACATTTAGTTTCATTCAGCTAATTAGTGTTTCAATTTAATTGTAGGTTAAATATTTAATTAGCTAATAATAAAATAAATACATTTAATTTTAAATAGATACATTTCTTTAAAACAAAAATTAATTTCGTAATTTTTAATTTGTTTTCAAACGCTATTTTACCTTATTTTATTTGATTAATAATATATGGTTAAAGGTAACTGCATTTTAACCATTTTACCCAGGGATTTAAGTACCAAAAAGCCAATGTTACATCTTCATGATTAAGTTTGTAGGGTGTCCCCTTTTTTGGTGGATAAATAATTATTTAAAAGCATTTCGTTTCGTTAAGCCTACTAAGGTAAATTCTAAACGGTTAACTAATTATTTAAATTATAATATTAATATATAAATATTTTAATGCGACGTAGAATATTTCTTAAATTAAAAAGGGTCCTCAATAACACCATTTAGACTTGGCTTCAACCTTCCCTGCTTATTTTTCTTATTTGTTTTGTTTGTGCGTCATGGTAAAAAATAAAAACGAACAGAAGGCAAGTAGAGCAAAATGCAGAAAGCTCAAACAACAAAGGAACTCAAACAAACAAATGCGAACAGAAAATAAAAAAGGATCTGCAAAAAAAAACAAGAAACCCAAATGAAGAATAGCTGAGGTACAACGAAGCCTTTTGGCTTCACTGAATATCAGAAACAAATAGTAAAATCAAAATGCGAAATGTATATTTAGAATAGAAAGGAAAACTTAAACTTGAATTGCATGAAATGGACTTATGGACAATATTTATTGTAGCAAATAATATGCAAATTATGCAACGAAAATGTGGAAAATATATTTATTTTCAAGGGAGGTGAAAAGTTCAATTTAAATTGCAAAAACTTTTTTTGTAAGAAATTATAAAGCTTCAAGAAATTAGTGCAAAAATAAAGAGGAAAGGCTGTGTAAAAGAAATTTAAGTATTTAATTTAAGTTAAGGGTTCAACAAATAAAAATATGAAAAATATATTTTATCAATAAAAAAGTTTAGGAACAAATATAAAATCTAAAATAAAATAATAAAATAAATATGTTGTATTAAATTATTTTTAAATATATACATCTTTCATTATTAAGGAAAATATTTAAGGGAGCGTAAAATATATAAATAATTAAAAAAACATATTTTTCGAGCTGTCCAAAAATCGAATAGAGTATGCTAAACACATGCTCCATTTGTCACCCTTTTCTCTTTTTTTTTTTTTTTTGATAATGAATCTATGTGATTTTTTTCTAATCACACGTGTCTGGCACTGCGTGCTTTTTTGCTCATTTGCCTGTTTACTTAACCGCGAGTTTGATGTCCTTTGACCTGCAGAATTCACGAGCCATTTGCACCTTGCACTTGTTGTTTACAGAATGTGGCACTCAAAACTCATCAATTTTGTTTTGTTTAATTCTGTTTTCATTTGCTTCACTAAATCGATTTGCAAGCCAATCGATGACTGGCAGATGGATTCCAGCTGCCCGTAAGAGATATTTGCAGATTTATGCCTTTAAAATGGAACGTGGTTTTTTAATTCAAACGAACGAACGAACGAACCCCTTTTAATCACTCAAGTTTTGCTTCCCTCTTCAGAGGACTTTTTTCCTGTTTTTGAAACGCGTCAAAAGCACGCCTGTAACACGATCTTTTCTGCAAACTTCTGAAATGAGAGGAGGTGGATCGGTGTCGTGTCAGCGGTTTTTTTTTTTATTTTTTTGTGACCACTTGTGTCAGTGATTCAGGGCCACAATTAGTTCCAAATTCAGACAGCTGCTACTGTGCAGAGTTAAAAGGATTTTGAGGCTATGACATGACTCTTAAAATGTGATCTTCTTTGAAAATGAATTTTATTAAATTTAAATTATTATTTATGCTACATTTAAGATGTATAACTTATTTTTTAAGCCTTAAAAAGTGTGATAAAGTTGTGTATTTAATAATTTAGCCACCAATTTTAGTGAACCTGTGAAACTTCTTACTTTTTAAAAATAAATTACACTTAAAGTTCATCATCCAAAGTAAAATGCAGATGTACCTTTTGAATTTTAAATCCTTTTTATCTGTCAAGTCGCTCAGAGTTTTCACTCCAGCAAGCTAATTTCTTCTTAATTTTTTTTCTGACCATGTTTGGTGTCAAAAATTTGTCAAACACTCAGGCATACGAAATCGCGGCATAAATCAGAGAGATGGCCAGGCCAAAACGGGAAAATTCAATCCCAAACTGCGACTTAAAGTCCAGCTTCAGGTGATGGGGAGACTTAAGAACTCAAAGGGTAAAAAATCGAAAGGCTTAATCAGATGGCATGAAATGCGATTTGCCCAAGGAGAACTCTGCCTTTGTCCTGCCCGAATTCTGAATTGTTTTGTTTGCTCGATGGCCAAATATAGAACGTAATTAAGAGCAGGAAATTTCACTTTTGCGTTTCCATTGAAAATGTGCTCATAGAGTTTCCCGACTGCTTCAGCAGCTCAAAGTGCAAGCAACACGAATGAATGATATATGTATGTATGCACCAGCTCACATATACATATGTATGTGTGACTATGAATTTTCCAGTGAGAGAGTTGAAATATATATCGGAAAACCATGGGGGGGGAAACAATAAACTTAAAGGAATTGGGCTGCCGAAAACTAAATGCCCTGCCATGAAAATCAAGTTTATAAAATTTAAAAATAAATCCAAAAAATATATATTTTTGTAAACTTAATCATTGCATTAAATTAGGTTTATAAAATGAAAAAAACATTTCAAAATCATGGTTAAAAATAATACAAAGTTCTCCCATTAACTTTAAGTTCATATTAAATAATATTAATAGCATTGACATAATAAAGAGTTATAAAGAGTATTAAAAAGAGTTATAAATTGACCTTCTATTATATCTTACCAAGTTATAAATATTTCATATTTTATTTCAATATAGAATATTAAATTAAACAATATACATATGTAGTTTAAACTGCAGTGATGAAAAACAATTTAAAAAGTTCATATTTTTAAAGTAACCAATAAAAACATATTCTGGAATTATTTGTTTAATAAAAGAATATTCACTTGGTAAAGGTAGTTAAATAAATTTTTAAATTTAAGCTTGAGTTGCTGGAATTTTTAAAAATATTTTTTGTTCCTTTGTTAAAATTATAGATGCATTAAAAAATTGTCAAAGGCAACAGCAATATCAATCGTAAAAGTGTATGCAACTGAATAAATTTTGATTTAAATTTTTGATGTGACCCCCTCCTCCTCCATCCCTCCGAGGACATTCCCCTCGCCCTCCTCCTCATCCACTCACGAAATCGCTTCACAATAATTGAGAGCACGCGCACCGGATTACACGAAATTATTTTATTGCAGGACCCGCACGAGGGTTGCATTTGCATGGGACACTTCTCAGGGTAAGGATGTGCGGATGTGAGGATCCAGGATCCGCAGGGGTGGAAAAGTCAAAAAGGGTAAATCTCGCAACGATATATACTGCGGTTTTGGCTTTTTTGATTTCCAACCCAACAGATTTCCCCGCTGGCGAACACACCCCGAAATATGTGCCAAATATTGGTATCACTACTGTAAACATCGATATCCCACCATCGATGGCCCATAAATAATAATTCATTTAACGATGTCGGACCCGGTGGACTTGTGTTTACCAGGAAATTGTTATTGTTATTGTTTGGGAACCCATAAAGTGGAAATACGCGAAAATCCAGCCTGCACAGGGCTTTCTTTAGGTGGGGAATTAGTGCCTCGACTTTTGAGTATCATGAATCACCATCTGGCTAAAAGAACATTTTAATTTTCAATTAAATTATAGAGAATAAGAAAATAAGCAAATACTCTTGAATGTGTGCTTCCATACATTATTTTTATTTGTTTACATTGAACTAGTGAAAACAAATATATTTAGAAATATTTAATTCATGAATTCTTAACATGTTTTACTGGAAACAAATATGTTAAATTTATTTTTTAAATATATTCCACCTTTAGACTAGTAGGAGAAAAATATGTTGTTAATTTCCATTTGTTAAACTTGAACTAGCAACCAGTTAAGTGGTTTATCATTGAGGCCTCTAAAGCTTATTAAATCCTGTCTGTATTTATTTACATTTTCTCACCGTATTTTTTTCTGACACTATCTGAGAGCTGATCACACTCAAGTTTCAAGCGTTTTCCTGCTTAAGGTTTTTATTGATGCTGCGAGTTGATTTTCAATCGAAAGATCAAATTAATTGTCTCCTTTTACCTGTGCTGTTACCTGTGTGGCAGCCACACACGTTGGCTTCAGGGTGGCCACCCAGGTGTTAGGCCCCAGCCCCCGCCCCCTTTTTTCAACCGCCCGCACCTTAACACTCGACGACGGGTGTAACCTTAACCAAGACAACAAACTTAACCTAGGCCAAGTTCCGTTAAAACAACAATGCACACGCTCAACATAAATAAAAGAAATGAAAAACAAAAACCGAAACTGAAACTGAAACAGAGTTGTCATTGTACAATGTGAGCGCTGATTTTCTAAATAATCCAAATAATTTATTGAATCTATTACGAGCAGCTGTCCGTATTTCACAGGGGATTTCCTCCACCCATCGTAATTTTTCTTTACCATAATTCAAAATCGGCTTATTTTGGCTTTAACCAATTAACGTATGTCCAAAAAAAAGGAATCCCAAATCTCCCCTTTGTAATTCCTGTTGCCTTTTCGTTTTTTACTCATATATTTAATATACTTCTTTTAATACGAGGTTCTTAAATATTAAATAGAGCTCAAAGTTACAAGATATAAGAAATTTTTGTTTAAAACATTTTCTTATTTATTTTACACCATTTGTTATTAACTTAAATTCGTTTAAATAATCTTCTAAAATTCATTAATATCTTCCTCCATTGTATGCAAATTTTCCCAAGGTGGTGTGTGCATACTTTTTGCAATCACTGTAACCGATCGATGGTCTTCACATTCACACTGTTCGATGACCGTCAGGACCAATTAGTTAACATGAACAATTTTACGCCTCGTTAGGAGATGATAAAAGAAAGAGGGAAAGATGAAGATGAAGAGGGATCTGGAGAGACGGATCCAACTTGGTCAATGGATCGCACTTGGTCGATGAGCTCGGCTTGCGTGCTACAAAGACATTTCAAATTTTTGGTTTTGGCCCCTCGCTTTGATCTCCAATTAATCGAACATTTTAAGCGAAATTTTCACCATTAGAATACATTTTTGTTTATCGATACAAAGTGATTCCAGATTTACCAGACCCCAAAGAATTTGTTTGGATTATATATATCTATGTACATATATTTTGTTCACATGATCTGCTGCTTATAAATTTTGTGCATTTTCCTCGACCTTCTCTTTTACCTTTTATTTTTGCCTTGGGCAAAGAAAATGTTTTTGTTTTGGCCAGCTTTTTTTTGTAGTTGTAGTTGTGTTGCCAATTTGGCGATTTGAATGCCAGATACTCTCGGACATGAACGATGCATACTCATAATTTTTTACTAGTTTTTCCCATTTTACCCAGAGTGAGATTTATCTAAGTTTTCGATACCGCGGGCCATGAAAACCAACCGAAGTCGACTTGATAAGTTGTCGTCGCTCTTTTGTTGCTTTTGCTGTTGTTGCTGTTGTTTGGCTTGTTGATAGGTAATTTACATAATTACCGCAAGGCGTGTCGCTCGACAATTGTATGTGGCACCTACCGCCCCGTTTTCTACTCACTCCCCACTCCCCTCCTCCTTTTCGGGGAGAACAGAAATCAGAAATCATCCAGACCGCAGCCCCAACAGAGTGAAGCTGATAAGCCGGAGCCACCAGCCAGCCAACCTGCTGTGACACCGCCGAGCAAACAAAGCGGCGCAAAAACAGGGTGGGGAGAAGGTCAGATGGGTTACCGACTGGCCAACACCCTGCACAAGCTATCACAACTTCAGTTTTTCTAAAAAAAAAGCTGTTTAAATGGTATATATCGTATGTGTATAGAGTTATTTAGTATCATAGAGCCATGCAAGTCAAAAAGCTGCTATTTATGATCACCTGGTCACACTATTTATGCACCGAACGTGCAGTGTGACCTTGCAATTATTTGGTAAGGCTATAAGTTTGTTATAATATCTTGTCAATTTGGAACAGTTATTTTAAATTTTATATTGATATAAAAAAAATATTAAAAAGATATTCAAACTTTCCCTCTGTACAAAATATATCTTTAAATATTCTGTAGAGCATTTTACAATAACAATCCAAATATTTAGAGTTTTCCAAGCTAGTTTCCATAAAAAAACCAATACTCCCAGCTCTATCCATCGACTCAATGGGCAACCGACCGGGGCATAACTATGCGGAACTGAACAGGCAGCAATGCAAAAGGGCGCGCAGGGGCCTGTCAAAGGGGGCACATTGAACTTTAGCTGAAAACGAGCGGCAGGAAAAATCAAAGCGCGCCAAAGACGAGAAAAGAAGAAATCTGCGGACCGTCTGCGGGTCGGTCACTGCCATCCCATCCCCCATCCCCATATACTTGCAACCTCCACTCCATCCTCATCCTCAGATCGTCAACCTCCATCCTCCGTCTTCACTGCCAAATGCCAAATGCTGTTTCCAACTCGGTCCCACTTGGTGCGTGCATTATTATGCATGTGGATATAGATATAGAGACATTCCATACACACAAAGAAATATGTATAACAATTCGAGTTGCATATTTTATTGAAAATGACTAATATTGATCATCTGGTCACACGTATTTCATACAAAACTTAAACAATGTGACCTTGCAATCTTAAAATAGGCAAAAATTAGGTCATTTTGCAAAATATTCTCCTTTATGTAATTTCCCTTTGAAAACTATAATATTTTCTTTCTGTGTACAAAAATATGTGTGGGGAAAGGGTATAGGATCGAGATGTTGTTGATGTCGCCTGTTTTGCCATAATTATTATTTTTATTCTCGATGCGACTCTGGATGGCTAATCCCTCGCCCAGCCGCTGTCAACACTTAAATGTGCTGCATTCTTCTGCTCATCCTATTTTTTCTTGGTATGTTCTTTAATTTGGGTAGCTTAGTATTTTAATTTATGGAAACAAAGGCGAATTAAAGAGTACTTTTATAAAGCAATTGAAAAAGTTAAAGGCAGTTTAATGATTTAAATTTGTTTTTCTTGGCGCCGTAGTGTAGTTTATAGCCTCACGCGATCTAATGAGGTGCTATAAAACTGTTTGCTCTTCAGTTTAATGTCATGAATATTAACTTATGATTGAGAAATTGAGTTTGGCTGCGGAATAACCCATTTTTAATCGTTTAGTGCACCATTGTGTCCCCCCATTAACTTCCATGTGTCACTCCTCGATAGCCCCTATTTATCCCTGATTCATCCACCGCTTTCAGCAAATAAGACTCCCAATTGGCATGAATTGAATGCTGTGTTATCAGTGCCACAAACTGAATCCTGCGTCATTTGTCCGATGATTTTGGTTTCCGAGGAGCGGAGAAAAGGAGGAAAAGCGGATGAAATCGGCTTGAAACGTGTCTCGGCAACGTGTGTGTGCTCTTCGTGTCCATGTGGCGCGGATGAGGCGATCCACTGAGAAAAAAATTCTAGTAAAATATAACTGAGCAAAACATATATTTTTAGATTTTTCCGTAACTTAAGTTGTTAATTTTTTAACTTCAGAAAACCCTTTTATTTTAATAGCTCTTTTATATAGAAAACAAAAAATATTGAACGAAAATACTTTTTTTTATGGTTTATATTAGTTTTGTTGGTGAAACAAAATTTTAGAATTTGAAGCAACTTAAGAAAATTGTACTTAATTCGAAATTCCGTTAAATTTTTGTCAAGTTCTTTCGATTTCTCGCTGTTTTCAGTTGTTCTTCATTTATTGCGTAAAAGAGCAATTTGTCGGTTGCTTATTCTACGATTATTATTCTATTGAGATTGTAGCCAGTGGCCGGTAGCCGCAATATTTGTTTAGATTTTTGCATTGTCCCCGGACGGAATACCGCCCACTGTCCCGCCCACTGCCCCGCCCACTTTGGAGGCGACCGCCCACTGGGAGCGTGCTCGAAATGAAACACGAGCTTTTAATTGAATTGACTTCTCGTTGGCCAGCAAAAGAGGTTCAAGTTCGGGATTCCGTTGGGAGGAAATAAAAGAAGGTGGTGGCCTTGTCAGTGGGTGGGTGGGTTTTCTGTGTGGAATCAAGGAAACGAAGGAGACAGACAGACGGCCAGAGATTTTCCGGCTCAATGGGAAACTTACACGTGAAATACCGGTAGCGATGTCTTGTCTTGTCTTTGGCGCTTCACGTGCCACGTGGAAAATTTCCCATCTCATTTCCCTGGCTTTTCCACCGCTCGTTAGTTTAAGCCACTTGCCATTTAAATTGTCAGGCCTCAACAGGTTAACACACACACAGACACACAGACATACCCAGGAGGAAAACGATTCCAAAGTCGCTTGCATAAGGCAGCTTAAGCTCTAAAGTTGGAAAATATATGCATTGAGGGGAAAAACTATTCTAAAGAAAAATGTGCTTTGTTCTGTTATAAATACAGACACACACACACACTGGCCTTCGTCCTTTTCAGGGAAAACTTCTGACATTTTCTTTAGTTGGGTCAGGGTTATTTTATCTTATCTTATTTACACACAAATGAATAAGTATTAAAGTCGTGTGTTTAAGGTTAATAAAAATACATACTTAAATAACAATAAAACACGTTTGTTGTATTATAGACAGAGCTCACTTGTTTTCTAAGTTTTTATAAATGTTCTAACTGTTGAAAATAATATAAAATCAATAGAAAATCCCAGTTCCCATTTTCCTTGACTAAATTCCATTCCCATCATTTTTTGTTTTATTTTATTTACCCATCTACTTGGTGTTTCAGAAATATTGCAACATCTTTCGGGCGGCCAGACGGCGCCTGTCCCACTTACCTACTATATAAGTACATATAACTTATACCTACTCCAAAAACTCCACTCCACTCCCGATTTTCCTTTTCCAAAAGCTGGATGAAGATAAAGATTTCGCAAGCACTTTTAATGGGATTTGTGATATTGATCAGATGCTCTGTTTTGGTGGCAGTCTGACCCATTTTTGGAAATGGAGCACACCTTGCGGGCATCGGGAATGGGGAATCGGGAATGGGGATTCCCCGGAGAGCAAAAGGGGGAGAATCGACATTACATAATCCAGGGAGATGCAATTAAACTCCGATACTTTTCCCTCTCTTTGATTTTTGTTATCTTAATGAGCAAAGCTACTTAAGCTTAATGTGGAAAATATTTGGGTTACTCCACCTCCATTGTCTAGATGGGTTTCCATTCCACATATCCACATATATGTCCATATACTATTTCCCTGTTTTTTTTCGCTTGTGCATCTCAAGTGGCCCATTAGAATATGAATGGAGAAGTGGGGGCCTCATTGTGCTCATTATTATGTATTATGATTATGTATGGATTTCATTTGTGGTCATTGTCTGGGATTCTCTGGGTTCCCCTGGATTCTCTAGGTTCTCCGATTCTCCACCTGAATGATTCCTGGGAAAGGTGTGAAAAGAGAGTCGTGCGGAGGACAATGGAGCAGCAAATGGAGGAGGAGCAGGAGGAGGAGGAGGAGAAGGAGTGGGAGTCTGGGTCTGGTCACTAATGAAGGTACTGTGTGCCCTGGGGGAATTAACACCTACAAGAGGATTCAAGCTGAGAGATGAATGGGTGGAGCACTTAATAAATAGCCAAAGTTGCAGGTGGGAGATACTAAATTATTATTCCTATTGAAAATATTTGCAATTAACTTGCTTTTTTATTCAGTGATATAATATTTAATAATAATGTTGACTAGGAGTTATATAGTTTTGTGAGCTATTTACAGTGATTATTTGTTAGTGAATCTCGCAAAAAACAAACCTCAAAAAGCTCCATTTCTGCTCTCGACTTTCATCAACATTTTATTAATCATTATGGAAGCAATATTAAAACGCGGCCACATTTGAAGTCCATCGAGGGCGCCAGTTAGCGCTGGAAATTGTCTATGGATCTTAATTGAATTAGATCTAGATTCCGGATCCATCGCTGCATCTCCATGTCCAATGGAATTCGAATTGCATTTTCCCCCACGCTCTCTGTGATATTTGTGTGTTTTCCTTCTTTCCGTTCTGATCTTCGCGCTTCTGGCAATTTGTGAGTTTTTCTGTTGGGAAAACAAACAGTCAGTCGAACAAATTTTCATTAAGCGATGGCCAAGCAAGGAAAGCAATTCCGTTTCTCGAAAACTTATCAATGGGTAACGCGTTCCAAGTATTTTACACAGTAAAAAATTCTTTATTATATTCAAGTTAACTTGATAAATTTATTACTGTTAAAATTCTGTCATATATTTAAAGGTGGAAAAAATTTTCAAAAATTGTAAAGTGTTAAAAAAATTGTTATATTATTTAATTGATTTTCTCTCAGTGCATTATTTTTAGCTTGTGCACTGCGAACTCATTTTGGTCGAGTGGATGCGAGACTTTTCCATCGATTCCCATTTAATTGCATTCGATTTCCTGTTGATGCCATCAGCGGATCATCTTTATTTTCCATCGATCCAGTTGAGAATAGTGTATATAGGGCCTTGAAAAATAAACATTTTTTTAATTAAAATTAAAGGGTATTATTTATTCTGTAACTACAAGGTTTAATAAATATTTTGTTGGTTATTAGATCACCTTTGGAACCCTCAAAACTAAGATTGTTTAGTAATAATTAATATCGAACCCTATGCTTTTCCTTTTCTAAGTTTATCATCAATTAACGAATATTTTCACTTTCGGTCACGACTTGGAAAGCTTCTGCCGATCGATGGATCTATCCCAATACATATTTATAACACTTTCATTTGGGATTGTAAAAACAGAGAGAGAGAGAGAGACAATTTCTAGGAAAACCCCGTTAAAAATGCATAAAATCAAATCGAAGAGTAATAATAATAACAATCATTATAATAGGGCCCGTTTTTAACGTTTTCCTTTTGAGGAGGAAAGAACACAATTTTGTAGAGTGGAGTGGGCTTTAAGATAAGAACATCGTTCTGTGTGGCGTCGTGAAGTGGTGACCCAAAGTGATCCAGAGTGATCTGAAGTGGAGTGGTGACCCCAACGACTTCATTATGCAAATGCAAGCCCGGCACTTCAATCACATTTCAAATCACCCAAAGTGGTGGCCATAATTATGACAGGGACAAGCCTCCCGTTCTCTTCTTTTAATAGAATAGAAATTTAATAGAAAGAATATGTTGATTCCGTAGACTTTAAGGTTCTTTATTACTTGGAATTTAAAAGAAAAATACATTTTCCTCGAGACTATTTTTTAAACCTGAAAAATACATTTTTTTTAGGTAAAACATCCGAATTAGTAGAAAAAATAAAATGCTAAAACGCTTTTTCAATATACCCTGTTATAAATAAAAGAAAATTATATTAGTCAGTTAAGAACCTAAATTTTTCATGGCTTTTTAATTATCGAAACGCAACTTGACATTTTCCAGCTTTTTCTCTATTTCCCCAAGATTAATTAAAAATATTTTATGTCTAGTCTAGAAGCCTTTTTAATGGTCCACTTGATGGCTGTGTTGAAAGTGGACTAGGGAGAGTGGAGTGGGGATCTTTGGATCTGTGGATCACTCCGATTACAAACCCGCATAAACCTTTGACCGAGGGCGAAAAATACCGCTTACAGAAGAACCCTTTCATGTTCAACCTCTGAGTGTGTGTGGTCATTCCTGAAGTAACATAAAGGTATCCTCATCTGTCTTTGTCCTTTGTCATGTTGAACGGCTGAAAAAAAAAACTGAAAATAAAATAAAATCAAAAGAATATTCTGCATTAATGCAGACTTTGTTTTTTGCAAAAATTTAATGCATATTTATGTTGGATGCAGCAGCAGATCTTAGAAGGTACCTCTGAAATGGGTTGACAAGTGGGGATGCCTTTTTTCTGGGGTTTTGTTTGACCATTTGATGGCCAATTGACAGCTGATGCGGCAGGGATCATTAATCACTTCCAAATGGAATCCACTTTGATGTTGCTTCTTTTTTGGTTCAAATCACAACTTATCATAGTTATAGAAAATAAATAAAAAGGTCAGCAAAAACGACTGATGAAATGGGAACACATATCGAGGTTGTTGGCCAATATAATAAATAAAATGAAATAAATACGTGTTTGGAAATATTTATTATAACAAAAGTTACATTTTGGCTATTTAAAGGTACTTTATACTACCTAAAAGGTTTATTAACTAGCAAAAAAATGTGACATATATGTATTTATTTTCACCGTATTAAATAAACTACTTTTTAAACGGTTAAAGTTTGTTTAATATTTGTTATTATTTTTATTTATTTTCTGATAGACTTTGAAATATTGTGTTGTATAGATTAAATTTAAAATAAATTCTGTAAATTTTCAAATTCTATTTTATTTATTCTATTCTACTTGTTCAATTTTTTTTTCATTTAATGATTTCTGCAATTCCTTTTAAGCTCCTTTTTTCATTGCAATTTCTATTGAAATTTTTCACTGGTTTTCTTTGTAGTTCTTTTCCCAGTTTTTAGTTGTTTTGTTGTTGCTTACACCGGAGATTTAAATCACGTAAAGTCAGGATATCCAGGTCCATAGCACGTGCTAATGCCCTCTCTTTCTATTATCCGCGATTTATAGCCCTCTCTCTTTCTGAATGCCTGAATGCGGAATTATGACGCATTTCGAGTGTTATCTATGGGTTTGGGCTCTGTCGTTCTGTTGATTTATTTGCGGTTAGCCGGAAAAAGGGGTATAATTCCCGCTCTATAGTGTAATATCCCCTCCGATCCCAGGACCTTTCGTTGTTTTTCCTTCTTTCACGCATTTTCACACGGCTTTTTCCCTCCCCTCTGCAATTGAGAAATGACTTGTTAATTTTCTAATTACGAAATCATTTTCCTTCGTCGTCGTTGGTAACATCGTCGTCGTCTCCTACCTGATATATTACTACCTTCTACCTTTTGGCGGTGCGGCTTTTGAAGAGGTGGTACAGTGGTGGAGTGGCAAGGGGGGCAGGAGACGGGGAAACCAGGACCGTCGAAAAACCTGTTTGATTTGTCTTAATTTCTTCCACCAGCCGAAAATTTCATTGCGCCTGTGGCGTTATCTTATATGTATTTGAGTGCACTGAAAACTATTTCTTACTTGTTCTACATATTTTTAAAAACATTTGGTTATTTTTCATTATTTTTGCAACACTTAATTATTTATAAATTGATTAAATAGACGGCTGACATTTCTTTTCCATGACCAGAAAATTGTTTAAAAATTGGTGCAAGTTTTTTACAAAATTTTTTTGAAGATTTTGAATCTAAACATTTTTCTTTTAGGAATCTCAATTTATAGTAATCATAAGAAACTAATTTAGAAACATAAATAATAAGTAATTAAAGTAATTTTGTATTTCTAGAAATATTTAAAAATATTAATTTTATATATTACTTATAAATCCGATTAAGCTAAGAAAACTGACATGTGAGTGTGATATGAAAGGGTATGCAAATTCTTTCCCCATTTCTCCCTGTGCATCTGTGTAAGAGCGCCCCTCCTGGGCCACGCCTCTGCCTCGTCGTGGGTTCGCTATCAGCGCCGGTTCATCAGCATGTGAGCCTGTCTAAGCCTCTTTACCCTCGTTTCCCTCCATCCCGCCCTCCTTCGCCTTCCCTTTCATCTGTCTGCTACCCTTTAAAAGGAGTGCAAAGGGTACTACCTTTTATTTAAATTAAAATTAAGCTGTAGGTACTTAAGATAAAATATATAATGATAAATATTAAATCACTTTTGTTAAGGATCTACTTACCAAAAATAAAATTAAAAAACATTTATTCTTTTTAGGAAATTCTGTTATATATTTATTGTTAACTTGTTTCCTTTCTCTTTACATTTAAAAACCTAAGCCCTTGGGTTTTCTAATTTTTGCAGGGTATACAATTACCTAAAGGCGCATATTCTCTTATGTTTTTCATTTATTTATATGCGTATGGTACTAAAAACAAAAAACAAAAAAAAAAAGAAGAAATACCACGCAACAACAAAGGGCACAACAAAACATATAAAACACAACGATAGATGTTCTTTACCTGTTCCAGAGTTGTCGTTCTTGTGGCTGTGTTTTTTATCATAATCATTTGTGAACTGAAGCTGTCTCACTGTCGGTCGCCGTTTTTGTATTTTGTACCCAGTAGTAGTAAATGTTGTAGGGTATATTATTTTTTTAATATTCCAACACTTATATTAAAATTCTAGGACTTCTTTGTTTGTCAAAACATAAATCTAAATTGTTTTTTTCTGTAAAACAGAGTCAATAAAAATGTTTTCAACTTAAATATCTCTTCAATATTTGTGAACAACATTTTCTATCATGTATTTTGTTAATAGAAACAATAGCGGGTATATTATGGTCGAAAATCCTTTCGAAATTTTGTTGTTCCTTTATTTTGGCTCTTTGCTGTCCGATGCGTATCTGTATCTCAGAGATACTCGCACACGCACACGCACATCAGGATTCGTTTCTGTATCTGTATCTGTATCTGTGTGTGGTGCTGGCTGCATGAATGATTTCTGCTTGGCAACTTCAAGTGCGACTGCTGCTGCTGCTGCTTCTGTCTGCTGGTAATCATAATTATCTTTAATTTTTAACGGCCAGCGGGGTATGGAAACTATAGGAAAATAAGAGAAAAAAAAACTAAATTACATGAATGAACAAACGTGTGTGAGTTATCTCCACGATTTCTGTCCCTGTCTGTCCACCTGTCGCTATCTCTGTCAGGTGAATCCGGAGAAGCACTTGCTAAATACATATTTACCTGGATTTACCTGGATCTCTGGGGCATCTCGACAATGCAGGTGCATTCATTACAGAGGGCTGAAAGCTCTAATCATGTTATCACTGCGCACACAACAAACATACGCCCCGTGGTCCCCGTTGTTAGCAACTGGAAGACAAAGAAGAACATAGTCATTGTCATTATATAGTAACTAGACCAATAAGTCATGGGATACTATAGAATTATACCTAACTATTCAATATAAACAAGAAGCTTCCATTTTGCATGAAACAACTATCATTTTTCTTAACTTACTTCTTTTAGTCTTTAATAATATATCGAACATAAAGAGATAATAAAACCAAAATTAAACAAGAGGAAAGCTAAATAATTGTTACCGAATTTATTTATAATCCCAACTTTTTATTAAACTCAAACTGATTTCCAAATTTTCAATTCTAAATCCATGTTCTTAAATTCAGTAATGATGTCCCAATAAACTAACAAGTTTTGTAAGTTCCTGAGTTTTGAATGTCATTAGGTCCTCCTCAAAACCAGAATTCCTTTATAAGAACATCGAATGCCATAAATCGAACACATCACAGGGAACATGTTCCAAAATTTTAGGAACAGGCGCTCAGCATCCACAATGCAACGGTATTTAGACCGTTAGCTAGCCAAAATGTTTGGCAAACATGCGCAGAGCATAGAAACGGATGTGAAAATGGGGGCTTCCTCATTACAGTACACCGAAAAAATATATATAAAACATTTAAGAAACAATTTAATTTGTTCAATAGCTTAGCAGTTATAAAAACACATGTTAAATAATGTTGTTTAGGACCTTTTGTAAAGGAAACAGTTTTCTTTAAGCCCTTTTCAATTTAACTTTTTTTTAATTAGTTTAAAAATTACAGAAATTTAATTATATTTTTTATTTAACCAAAAATATTTTAACACTTCCTAAATAAGAGAAATATTTTATGGATAATTGTTCATTTTCATTTCTGCCAGTGTAACTGTTTATTTGAGCACGTGTGGGTGATGGCACACATAATCTGAGACGCGACTGTACGCAACTGTTGCATGTCGCCAGTGTTGTTGCTTTTCTTGCACTTTGCACTTGATTTTTCGTTCAGTTCCTCTTCAGTTCGTCGCCTTTTTGCTATTATTTTTTATTCTTAGTTCTTACTATATATTATGTTGTAGTTGCTTTGTTTGTTTATTTGTTTTTATTTTTATTTGTGTGCTGGCCGCAATTGAGAATTTCTGTGGAAAATAAGAACAGGAACAATGGGCGGGAAAGGGATGGCGAGAACTTCAAGTGCAGCGACAGTTTAGCAAAGAAAACAAAGCCAAAATAGAAGGCGGGGGAGTGGCAGGGCGAAGAGGGGGGAGAAGAGAAGAGCAAAGAGACGACGGCGACAAAACAACAACAGATGCAGCAATTTCCGGTGCTATTGTTCTCAATCAGCTAACGCCATCTCCTCTCCCGCTCCCTCTGACCCTCTCCCCCGGCTTTATCTGAGCCCCTCTTTTGGTTTTCTATCGCCTTCTCTTTCTGTGGTTGGTGGTTTTTATTCTTTTTTTTTGCGCAGACGCGACTGTTTTGCTTTTGCGTCTTCTTCTTCTACATGCGGGTGCGTCATTCAAAATAGCGGGGGAGAGAGACAGAAACAGTGGGGGAAGGGAGTGCACATCGCTCATCTTCTTTCTGCCTCCCTCTCCCACAAATGCAGCGGTTGCGTTTGCGCCGTTAAAAAACAAATTTTTTGAAAGAAGGTAAATTGAGCGAATATCCATATCCTGCGGTTTTCGGTTTATTTTAAGTTTAAATGTCACAATTCCTATTTTCTTTTCTTGAGTTATAGAATTCAAACATCATTAGTTTTAATTTGTAAGACAACTAGGGGTTTTTTTTTTAATTTTGTATTAAAAACTATCATAGCAGTCTATTAGTTTTAAAATATGAGCTCTTTAAGGAAATACTTTTTGAATTATAAAATTTCTTACCACCCATCCCTTTTCATCCTCATCAAGAACAATTTCATTCATAAGATCCAGCATCCACAGTGGCGTCCGTTTAGTAGGAACTTGGTACAAAACATTCAGGAAAAATCTATTACCTTTTTGTCCCTTAATAAATCTTTTTTTTTTTGTTTACCTTAGTGCAACCGTTGTAAATAACGTATCAGATGTTAAGTGCGCAAAATATTCTACACTCGAATTCGGTGCCAATTGCAGGCATTACCAATTTACTAGCGCGCACTGTATGACGGTGAGAGGGAGAGAGAGAGAGAGAGCGAGAGTGTTTGGCGCAGTGTTGACCGTTCAGCTAAGTTATAGCCAGGTGTGAAGACGGAAACAATGACTTATGTTTCTGGCTATTTTATTTACAATTTTTTAATATCTAATGATATTAAAGTCATGAAAAATAAAAATCAAGTCATAATGAAAGTGAACTCACGTAACATATTACCTTCAATATAACGTTTCATAAAACGAATACATAAACAAGAAACAAAGTAAAATTAAGTAAAAAATTATTTCAAAATTTGACTTAAAGATAATTTTGTTTCGCCTTAATAAATTATTTATATTTTTATTTGAATCATAGTCCAGATTCTAGAGTACAAGCCATTCAAATTGACATTGGTAAATTGGTTTATATTATATATATATTATATATTATTATAATACCGGCTTTTATGCCACACACCCAAAGTTCTTGTCAAAGACAAGGAGCAAAGCTAATAGCCTACAGCGCCGTTTTATCAGGACTATTTTTTCTGACATTACCAGTGCTCGATTTTTGTTTATTGTTAAACTAATAGCATTAGCTTAGCTACATTCCCGCTACTCTCCCAGAATCCTAGCTACTTGTTGCCTCTTCCAGCGGCATCACTGGCGCGAGAGAGCTCTCGAATGGGAGAGTACCGTGCGGCGAGAGACCGTTGTTTTCTGTTTTGTGCTCTCAAACCTCTGCCATCGTAAGCAAAAATGAGAGCCGGCAGAGAAGCAGAGCGGAGCCATGGTACAACAATGCAAGGTGGTCTCGTCAGCTCTGCCGAGGACGTTAAATATGTTTACCTCTCTATCTCTCTAAACCAATAGAAAGAGATAGCTAGATAGAGACTGGCACAAATAACGTCCTCAAAAGGGGGCAGCTCTTGCGACGAGATCACCTTGTATAGTTTCACCATGAGCGGAGCGAAGTGTATGAGATGCGTTTGGCTGCTTTCGACCTAAGCGACAATTTTTTTTTCGACGTCGGCGAATTCGGTTGAGCCGCGGATGAATTTCGGAAAAATTGCGGGATTGTTTTGAATAACTATCAGCATAAAACATCAATATTCAGATATCAGATATTAATATTTTTCGGAAAACTATCACGATAAAGTTATTAATATTTTTCGAAAAAATATTGATACATTTTTTTTTTAACGGTTGTTCGCGTTGTGTTTGAATATTTTTCAAAAAACCGTTGAGATAAAGATAATGCAATCGCATTCGTGTAAAAACCGCTGAGAATCTGCTGATTCAATCACAGAAACGAAACCTATTTGTTTAGCGAGACGCGAGTGCTCAAGAATTCATATTATTTTTTGTGGCAAGCAACAAGTGCGAACCAAGAAACAGCAGCTTACAGCTCGAAACGTGCTGCAAGTTAATATATTGTTTAAATGCGGATTTTTTGTGTCGCAACAACAACAACCACAGCTGTCGGAGAAATAGCAAAACAGAAGTGCAGTGACTTGAAAATGCAGCGATCGCCTCTAGAATAGAAAGAAAAGAGGAGAAAATACAACAGTACCATTGAAAAGAAAAGAAAGGAGAACAAAAGAAACGAATAAAACAAGCAAAGCAAAGAGAACAGAACGAACCAAGAACACCACTCATCATCATCGTAGGCTCAAAAAGGTAAAAACAAATCTTAAAACAGTGAGAGAGAGAGAAAAGTGCATGGGGAGATAGAGATTACGATTACGATTTGAGATTAAAGATCGAACTGTGACTGATTTGAGTGTAAGCCAGTGTTGCACTCTGTGTGCATGTGTGTGTGCGCAATTAAACTTGGTTTATTTCATTGCTTCTTCGTTTTCTTATTGATAATTGCTCCAGTCCTTCCTCTCCTCTCCCTCTCGTTCCTCCCTCTCTTCTTTAATTTACGATCGGCGGAGAGAAGAGCTTCCTGCACTTAACCCTCTCTTTTCCTTTCCCCTTCTTCTTGGAGACCCTTATTTATTGTTGTAATTTTTCTTGGCCCTCGAAAAACGAAAAAACGCCCAAAATCCAAGTTGCATATTTAAAAATTCAACACGCAGTTGCATTTAAATTTTTTCCTGGTACTATTCTTTGCTTGCAAGAAAGAACGAAGAGCGTGAAGTAGTAGGTAGAGACCGAAACGAAAACAAACGAAAGCGATAAAGAAATCAAACTGGGGCTGCAATTGCCCCCCACTGAATCAAAAACCCTTTTCCCCAATAAGAAGAAAGGCAAGCAAAAAAGATAGCCCAAGGCTAAGCCCAAAAAAAAGGGGCAGGAAAGTAAGGTACACTTGGGGAAACACAGGCCAAATACCCTATTTGATTTACTGATCTCATTGACATAATGTTGTTGTCACTTGTACTTGTAATAAGGATATTTTTGTATATATACATAATTACGTACTCGCTATTATTTCTTAAAAATAGAAGTTTCGTTTACTCTTGTCAAAAAATCCTATACGATATGGTATATAAATATTTATTGTTCTTTAAGAAAATACCAAACATAATAAAAACATTATAAAAAACATAATACAAAAAATATAATATATCAATCACAGAAATAATAGACTCAAATTCTTTAAACTAAAACTGCACCCATAAAAAATTTAATATTTTCAAGGTACAAACCTTAAATTAATATGAGTTGTTTGGACATTCATTCGGACAGGGTCGACATTTAGTTTATGCCTTACTTCTTATATTTTCCCCAAAGATCATACTGCCAACAGCTGCAAGGGTATATTAAATGCAGCACAAAAACTCACAAAATAAAAGCAATGGGCAGAAAATGCAGCCGCAACCCGATGACCATAACGTATCAAGTGCATTTCGTGCCGCTTTCAATTTTGGCCTCTGGCTAAAACAACAGAAACAACGAACAGAAACTTATATGCAAAAACGCATCCCAAGACCTGCAATTGATCTGCTGCACACTCCTTACCCTCCCAATATTCCCCCACATACATTTATTGAGAAGTACAGTGGTCACTTGCAAATTACAAACGTTTTCCTATTCACCAAAGAAATTTCGGATATTTTGCTAGGAATATTGTAATAGCTAAAATTAGTTTTAAAGTTGAAACTGAAGGGTTACATTTGAGATATAAAGGATCAATACATTATATTTAACAGAAACTTGAATAAAGTAAAGTTATACCTAAATTTAGTTTGGTTTTTTAAACTAAGCTACTATTTATTACAGTATTTTTTTGGTGTGCCTTTACGATCTGTGTTCACTGTACTTGGTAGCGCAGCTTTTCGTCTCAACTTTTTTGGCTTGGGGCTACAAAAAATAACAAAAAAAAACCCGAGCCAAAATCTGAGTCTAAGAATTGCAATTGGATTCGTTTGTTGTCGCGCTTCTTTGAAGGTTAAGGTTTTGCAAAGTCAAAGAGCTCAAAAAGATTGAGGCCTTCGATCGGGGACTCTTTTTTTTTTTACGTTTTCTGTTTAACCCTCCGCGGATTCTTGAGGTTCATATTTTTCATTTGCCTCGTGGCTGAAATTTGCTGCTCGCCAGGCTTTAATCAAATTAAATGGCAGGAAACGTGCAGTTAAACGCCCGCTGCTCCGGCGATTCCTTAACCCACTGAGTGCGCCCTCCTCCTCCTCTTTTTTGTTGCTTTTTTTACCCCTCTCAGCGGGGCAACCGATTTGGATTCCTCCGATTCGTATTCAGATTCAGATTCAGATTCAGATTCCAAGGAATGCTCAATATGTCGCACGTTTGCCACACATGTTTGGCATTTGTTGTCGAACCGAAGCTACAAACATATAGTACGTAAACAGGAAGAAACCGGGAAGGGAGTGTGTGTATACACATATATCTTGTGTGTGTTTACGTAGCGCAGTGAGGTAAAAGGAACTCACAGAGTTACACAGGAATTGAGGAAAAGACATCGCTGACATTTGACAGGGCTCGCCAACAAATTGAGTTATTTAAAAAAAGAAGCAAACACCCAACACGACAACGAAGATACTCACTGTTCAAATGTTTTTCGAAAATGTTTTAAAATATTACCCATACTGTTGCACTCTTTATTGACTGAAGCAAACATTATTACATTATTTAGCAGCTTTGTAGATTAAGAAATTATTATTATGTACAGCTCTCAGAAGAAGCTAGACAAAAATCATGTATTGAATATAGTTTTAAATAATAGTATTTAAATTCAGTTTGATCATAGCACTACAAACCTTACATATACCCATTGATTCCACAATTATCAGATAAAGAAATCACCTTAAAAAACCGAACCATCTCAGTACCTGAGAAATATAAAATTGAGCGACAAACAGAAATAGAAACCCGAAACCAAAACAAAACAAAGTTGCACTGGGCGAAAAAAAAAGAACAACAACAAGATGAGTTGCGTCATCTGTGTTTTTGTCACCCAAAAGTTAGAAGTAATTGAAGACCATGAAAAAACCAACCCAGGTTGTTGGTGCAATCCTAACCCAATGATCTACAACCGAGAAACCAGAGAAAGTGATTTTTCGGTTTTCTAGCCCAAACCAAACACCAAAAAAAGTTGGTCACAGTGGGCTGGAAAAGTGAGTGTGTGTGTGTGTGTGTGTGTGTGTGGAAAACGCAGAAAATACATTAAACGAAAACCCAGCAGAAAGATGATTATTTTTTAATGTTTTCAACTAAGCGCAGGAAAACGAAAGTTGTTTTTATTTTGTTCGTGATGTGTTTTTCTCGTTTTCGAAAAATTGAGGCGCAACAAATGGAATTGAAACGCATGTCGGTCGGCCCAGTTCCAGTTCCAATTTCCATTTCCAATTTCATCCTTCACCCCGCCCACTTTTCCGCCTCCGCCCCCTTTCGATCCCTTTAACATTGATTAATTTGTTTTTCACGCCGTCGTCGTCGTCTTTTATTTCTACTGCATCTTTTTTCTTTCTTCATTGTCTCCGCATTTTGACAATTTTCAATTTTCCCCGGCATTCGACAGAATGTGGAAACATGTGTAGTAGCCTCCTCCCCAATCCCCCCCATCCCACCAGATTGCATCTTTTTTGGTCTTTCGGTTCGGTTTTGTTTGCTTTAACCCGATTTTTAGGTTTCGATTTCATTTGCGTGTGGAAATGCATTAACAACCCAACAAAAAAAAAGAAAACAAACTGGAAAAAATTAGAGTTGTCGTTGTTGTTTTTGGAAATTTCTTTGACTTAATTTGTGTGTGGCATTAAGTTAATTAAAATCTTTATTTCCACCGAAAGTTTTCGGTTTAATCTCTGATTTTCGTTGGGCCCAATGCGAGTTTAATGTAATTTCTATTAATAACACATAATATTTATTTAAGTAGGCCCCATAAATAATCAATTTTAAAAAACGAGAACAACAAACTGTATTTAATTGAAAAGATAATTTGTTTAAAATGTTTTTAAGAAATAAACCAAGACATTAAATGATACTTCCTTTCTCACTCCTTTTAAGTCTCCTGCTTCTCGATGTCCCTTCCGCTGGAAAACTTTTCTTTTAGCGTTATTAATCCGCTTTGGGAACTTTGTACTATGACACAAAGGGACCCAGACTCGCACACTCCCATTCAAATGTAGTAAATATGGGTTGATGTAATGGGGGGTTTAGTTTCCGTAGGCTTATCTGGCACGCGCGACTGCCCCAACAAGTGCAATTCGAGTGGCAGAGCGGTCATAGTTTTCCTATTCACTTTGCGACTTGTCGGAAAAATGGGAAAAATAAAAACGAATGCCAATCATCGTTTCAGAATTTAATTATTTTCAATAACGATAATGCTGCCTGATTTTAAGGGTAAGGAAAAGTAATTAAAAAAGGCATCGAAGAGGTGGAAATGGGAGCAGGGAATTAATTAGTTGGATTGCTCTCAAATTGCAAGGGATTTTAAATTATTTTATTTGCTTTTTAATATATGATAAGTATAAGGTTAAACAGTTAATTTCATTTCAGTTTGAAGTTATTTGTTTATTTAAAATCTAAAAGTTTTAACAACTGCATACTGCAAATTTATAGTAAATTTATGTCATAAATATTTTACACCATCTCTGAAAGTTCTAAAAACAAAACAAAAAATTAAAAAAGGCTAGTTAAACTGTTTTTTAAATTACTGAAAATTGTGTGTATGAATTTAAGCCAAGTTCCCTGGAATTAATCATTTGATCGCTTGTTGTTTTTTGCTGCCAGAGGTGAACTACATAGTTCACTTAATTTTGCACCCATGTGCGTGTTTGTTTGCGAGTGTGCGTGCAGCTGGCCAGCGGTGGGGTGTTTGTTTAGTTGAAAGGTCAACGCTGCTTAGCTTGCAGCGGCAAATGCACTTTCACCCAGCCATCCCCCCGCCCTCCAACCCACCACCACCACCAGCACCCCCCTAGCCATCACACCAAAACCACACCACCCCCCACCCACTGGGTGTGCGTGTGTGTGTGTGTTAAGTGTTTTGATGAGCGTGTAATGGCCTCATGCTGCTGTCAGTTTAATTGATGGGAAATGCTACCAGGTCTAGGTCTATGGCCTTATCCCTAAGCTCAACACTGAAAATAAGATATTTATCATATATTTAATATTAAAATCTGCCTTTTATTATGAATTTAAATAGTTAATTAAGAAACGTACATTTATTTAGAAACATTTCTATAGATTTTTCTGATAAAATTGTTAATATACCAACTCCTAATTTTTTTCCCTGCATGTCCAGTTAAATTTTATATTTTCTGTTGTGTGAATGCGGGTGGAGACAGGAGGCGGAGGTGGAGGAGAAGAGAATGGAGATGGAAAGATCGAGGGAGTCGCGTCCCCAACATTATTTTCACAACTAATTTAGTTTCATTTGATTTTATTATTGTCTTTGCTCCCTTTCGCTTTGTTTTCCCCCTGCCACTCCCACATTTCCACCACTTGAGCTCATTAACTTGCCATTTATATGTATTATATACACATCTTAACAGCACACCCCCGATATTTGAGCAAAAGCTGCGGGTCTTAAATAAATAAACCGAGCATTTAAAAAAGGGGAAATATTATCTAAGCTTTTTTTACGGTTCATTCTTCGTTGCTTCTGATCGATTTTTAATGTTGTAATTGTTTGACAATTATTTAACTGTTTTTTATCGAAAGCTCTTCTCTCCGGTTGAACAGAAACAGAAATAAATAAATAAACCCAAGATGAACGATAAAACTCAAATTAAATCCAAGTCGGCAAATAAACTGGAGAAGAGAGCGAAAAAAGTTCTCAGGAAAACTTGAATTTAATGTCATTTGGCCGATAAATCTTCGGCTCAGATCGACAAAAATTGGCCAACAAATTGTAATTTACGATGGTAGAAGTGCCGCACAAAAGATGACGCTGATGATGATGGAGATGGGATGGAAGATGTGGGGAAGCTCAATATTCCCACGTTCAATTGTTCAATTGTGGGGGGTCGCAGGGGCCAGGGGTCAGGATTGTGTTTGTATTTTAGCTGACTCTGCATTAGAATCCGGCTTATATGTGTGTATATGGCGCCGAAGGAAGCCTGTTGAGCCTGAGCCATTGGGTCCAGATCGTAAATCAAGCCAACACATGGGTGTAGTTTTTTTTCTCCGAGGGGGAGTAGAGGGAGTGGGTCGCAATGGTGACAAAGCCCAGTCGAGGGACAATTGTAATAGAATTCCCATGTGGATAATCTAATGGGAGACTCAAAATATAATAGAAACTTTCATAGGAATCCCAATAAATCCATAAATACGCTAGTAATTTATGAGTAGGTGTGACCACACAGACATAAAGTACTTTAAGAAAATGTCAGTGTAACCATGCAGATTTATAATATTTTTTCAAAAAGGATAAACGAACCCAAAAGAGCTCAAAAAACGAAATATTAATTGAATTTATAATTGAAATGGAGCGCAACCAAAGTAAATACAAACAAAATAATTTGTATTTATTTAAAAATGCATCAATTAACAAGGAAAAACCACTGCAGTTTTAATTCTTGTTTAGCTGCAAAATTGCATAATTGATTGAGTGATTTAATATTTGATCGATTAAAGTTTACGCGCTAATTAAGACATAATACCATGTAGTTGGACACCCCCATTAGACCACATTACCATTACTTTACCACATTAACTGCGTTAATAGAACAGGAGTAATAATTCAAGCGAAATTTTCGCCCACATTTGCGTTGTTTTGATTATCTGAATGGGCGGAAATGTGGGTGGCATTTATAATGTAAGTTGAGTGGGAGGGACGGACGGTAGTTGAACTCTTGACCAGCTGTTGCCACCTCAAATGTTAATTTACCTACTTTTTGCTGAATTTTTGCATGTTTTGCGCATAAGAAAAAAAAGCATAAAACAAAAAATAAGAGTACGGTCGTCGGCGGCACTTTTTGTGGCTGCTGTTTATTAATTGCTTTCAACTATAGTATTTTTTATTGCCTTGTAAATCTTGGCTGCCACCGCTGATGCGTGTGCTGGGCGAGCTTAACTATTTAAATAACAGTTAGTGGTTAGATAGGTATTTTTAATCTATTTCCCTTCCTTTTAAATCACACTGTCTCACAGGCTCCAAGCCCTCAGATCAGCTCAAGTTGCTGTCGCATTTCCACGAGATTTTTATCTCAATTTTATGACAGTTTCTTTCGCACTCACTACGTGATTTTGCATTTCGTGAGGTTGACAAAAGAGGGAGTTTGGGTGGTTTTAGGGGGCGGAGGGGCAGCCACGTACGACATTTTGTCAGCTGGATTTTTTTCCTTTTTCTGTATATGAACTTCTATATACAAGGGTTTTGTTTTTGGCCAAAAGTCAGTTGGTCGATGGGTTAATGGTGGCTAGCAATAAAAACAATACGAAAATATCTGTCAACACACGAGTTAAGTGCATTACTATACAAGCGAAGAAATAAATTTCAGGACACAGTTGCGGTGATGAAAAAATTGCCTATGAAGCGTTTAAATTTAGTAAATAAATAAAATAATAATAAATAAAATAAAAATGTATTATGATAAATCAAAGAAGGTTAATGCTATTTTCTAGAGCTTAAACTATTCAATACAATCTTATTTGTGTGTTATATTTTTATCTTACACAAAAGAGTAGAAAACATTGTTTTGGCTATATCATAAATCTGTCCAATTAAAAATCTGTTGAGACAGTGATACTAATTTTCCGAACCTGACTGTTTACTTATTATTATTTGTCGTTGACACTTTTTGCTACAGTTCACACACTCTGGCCCACACTCCCCCTTCCTTTCTTTTTCTGAAGTCGTTTTTCATTTAATTTTGTTTTTATTCTTTTTGCTATTTTGCTTGGGGCCATTTTCCTCATCAGCTGGGGGGCCTGTGAACTTTTGTTTTTCAACGGGTATTTTATTTTACTTTATTTTTGTTGTCGCCGGCTTGTTTGGCTCCTTTGGGGTATCATCAATCATGCGATAGCGCAGGCGCAGGCGCAAATGCCAAGCGAAAACCGGGCTCAAAAGTGAAGGAAAACAGAGCCCCAAAAATAGTGTTTGACAAATGCCTGCGAAATGTTAAACAAATGTTAACATTAACCTTTTCCCATCGGTCGCACGTAATTAACAGCCTCGCTGACTGCCTTTTGACAGTCATTCACCCACAAGCAAAGTCCACGATTTGCATCTTAAATTAATCAGCTGTCGTTAGCTTGGAGCTGTGGTAAATATCAATATTTTAGATGTTGGTTTTTGCTGGGAAATAATTACATATAATTTTAAAACGATTTTGTGAAGCTTGAATAAATTTATGGAATTTGTAGCCTTGTTTTGCATATGAGATTGTTTCAAAAATGTAGTTAGTGTGACCATTTTACGGCTTTGGGTTAAAATTAGGTAATTTTAATACTTTATTTTGATGAAAAATAAACTACAAAATATTTGTCGTTAAAAGTAACGAATTTCAAGTAAAAGCTTTTCACTTGGAAAATATTTTGAAAATTATTTGAATTTTGCGTTGTTTTGGCGAGGCTTTCATTCATAATTTGCAACAATTCAATTATCGTCAGAGGCCGAAAAAATAATAGTAATTTGGGTCAGGGCAATCGATGAACTGATGGCTGATCTAAATATATATCGGGTAATTCGCATATATGCGAATATACATCTCTCTCTCTCTCATCATCCCATCTGAGCCCTGATGAATGCAATTTTTGCCCATGTAACCAATTAGCCGAGTGAGTGTGTGGTTACCAAGAAGCACTACTACCGTTACCCTGTTCTGGTAACCTGTTACCACTTGTGGGTGATGTGGGAGAGTGGGAGGTGGGTGGCTGGGTGCTGGGAAAGCCATTAATTACGCCACACAACAACAGCCATGAAGCTCCATGCTAATGACGGCCGATTCTGATGAGGCCGATGGAGTGAGTGGAGAGGAGTGGGCTAATAGGTTGGCCTGGCAACACCCAAAACGAAACCATTTGGCTTCTGGGAAATGTGTGTCAAAGCTGGAATTTTTCCCGAGGATGAGGCTCTCTTGGGTGGTGGTGGTGCCCAACAAGTGACGAGTGCGTCTTTTGTGACATGGAACCGGAATTCCTGTCATTCTGTGGCTCAAATTATGACCAGCCATTTGAAAACCGGAAGCCTCCGCAGTGGCTTCCTAAAATATTTCATAACTTCCCACTATCGAGTAATTGTAAATGCCAGAGGTGATAAGGTTAGCCAGTTTGGTTTTAAATTATAAATAAACAATAAAATACTTAATTGAAAACATATCATAATCTTTACTTAGTGTGCATTTGTTTATGTTCGTACTATTTAACAAGTTCAAGTTTAAAAACCTAATAAAATCTTCTTTGATTCAAAGGAATAAAATGCTTTTCCCTAAAGCATTTCTTGAGGAGTGTAATGTACCATTAAAACATGATGCAAAAGAAAATTTTGTTGTAAAAAAAATCAACTCCACTCTACTGTAAGTTGTTATCATTTAAATTGAGGAGTACATGAAAATTTAAAGTCATCCAATCGAAGTTTTACAGTCAACGACTTAATTCTTCTCGGCTTTCCTCTACTTACTGTCATCCTTTCCATTAATCTTCCCATTCTCACACATCTTATTCTCCTCCATTGCCTTTGTCTTCCATCCAGATTCCAGATGAGAAGAGGAAGTGGAAGATAGGATGAGGATGGGGATGAGGTTTGGGTTTGGGTTTGGCGGGATGAAGTGCCTTAGATTTACTCTTAATTGGCTGCCAAATGAGCTGGACAGTAATCGACTCGAGTGCCACGCCCACTTGTTTCCCCAATAATTTCCCAGGCAATTTCTTTCGATTTCCTCCACGTTTTTTTTTTTGTTTTTCCTTTTTTTTTTTTTGACTAGCTCAACAGAAAAGTTTTTGGGGGGAATTTGGTGTAAATCAATTTACGTTGCCCTCCAGTCGTTTGTGTCCATATTATTCTTGATATTCTATTCCCCCATGTGGGCCCATGTCACTTTGGTGTGATTTCCAAAAAAGCAAACTTTTCAATCAATATTTAATACCAAATCCCTTTATTTTTATTGATTTATATGATTTTCGGTGGCCTTGCAGATAATAACAAGCGCCAACAAATTGTTTCCTATCGTTTCTAAGTTGTGTAAATGCCCTTGAACTTTGTTTGGGTGTTTTTCCTTTGTCGATGATTGAATTGAATTGAATTCGTTTGGGGTTTTATTTATGTATTTTTGTGTTTTTTTTGTGAGTGCTTTTGGGGGTTTGGAGATTTGTTTGCTGACCTTTGCCCCTCCCATAACTGCATAAATCTTTGCTGTAATAGGAAAATAATTAAGTCTGCTAATTGAAATTTTTTAAAACGCTCATCAAACAAAAAAAAAAAAAAAAAAAAGCCCGAGGTAGGTAGTTGTTTATTTTTCGGGGCGTTGTTCGGGAGATTTGCATAATTTCTGTTTTGTTGGCTAAACCAGAAACATTTGCCTAATGCTTCGGTGCGACCTTCTTAAATGCCTTTTAATCGGTGGGCTTTGAACTAAGCCCCCAAACTAAACGCACCCAAAACTCAAACTCACACCCTAAATCAAAACAAAACCACCTTTAACCTTAGCCCTTCTTTGCATTTATTTAGCGATTTAGAATTATTGGTCTTGTGTGTATTTTTTTAAATGTTTTATTGTAAGTTAGTTTAGTTCGTTTTTTTTCTCAAAATGCGGAAATATGAAAATGTCTTAGGGGAGTTAAAATGTATTATAATTCCGTTTAGGAAGTCCTAAAGATATAACGATATGCTTCATATGATTGTTAAATTTTATAATTTATTAGAACTTTCATTAATTACGATATATTTATAGACTTTATTTTATTACACATAAAACCGAAAAAACCTAAGGAAATAAACAAGGTAAGAGTTATGAATATTATGAAAGTGCTCAGATATCCAAAACCCAAAATAGCCCAAAACCTTAAAACACTACAAATTGTAACTTGCTATAGTAAGTCCAACCATAAATTATGGATGCCACCCTCGATTTGGATTTAGATTTAGGCTATCAGCAGACGAATAGGGGTTAGTTCAAGTGATGAAGAGTACATAATTGGGGAAACGGAGAGAACTGAGAGGGAGAAAAGTATGGAAGAGAGTAGAGCGCACCCTACCGATATCCCTACGATATCATTTATCATACTAATGCCTGGAAATTGAAACGAGCTGAAAAGTGGGACGGAGATAGAGTTCAATACAGGGAAAGAGAGAGAGAGGAGGGGACAGATGGCGGAGAGTGGGTTAGGATGAGGGAAGGGTAGGAGGAAGGGGGAGGAGATAACATAGAGAGCCAAGAGCTTGACACGCATCAACGGCAATAAAAACAACAATGAGAACCATTCCAATGCGAATGTGCATGCAAAGCGAAAGAGAGGGTGAGCAAAAAGTGGGTGGGGGATTGCCACACACACACACATGCACACCCTTGCACCCAAGGGTAAAATAATAGTGATAGGAAATTAAAATCATTTTATTTAAATTTGAATTTATTACTTCAATTTATTTACCAAAATTGGTAAACCTTTTTTTCATATTAAGTTTCACATGATGATCATTGCATTATCTATCTCTTCAAACAAAAGTTCCTTTTAAAATATTTATAGTTAAATTGTAAGGTTAATTTTTTAAACAGTAACTTTGCATTAATTCTTTCTAAGAAAAACTTATATTTTTTAAGAAATGATAACCTAAATTGACCCCATAATTAAATAATATTTACTATAAACCTATTTTTTTAATTTTTTAATCGAAGGCCTTAAATAATTAACCCGCAGGAAAATATATATAAATATCTGTACCATCTATATTTTTAAGCTCGATCATTATGGGTGTTATTTATTTATTTGATTGCGAACAAAAAACCTGTCGCACGCGCTCTGCTGATATTTAATCTAAAATCTCCGTTGACAATGTTTTTCGCTTGAAGGGAGGGCGAAAAGGGGGTGGTGTTTATAGCCATGAATGAAAAGCAGCTGCAGATTGTTAATACCACAACCAACCGATTCTAATTGGAACTAGTTGCGCAGAATTTTCGCTAATGCGTCAAAGGCGAAAAGAAAAACATTTATTTTCCCTATGGGACTTCCACTATTTTTTCCACTTTCCACTTTTGCGCTTGACTTTGTAAATTGTCTTGTAATGATGGGCGATAAGGGGCAATACTTGTTGTACTTATAAATACAAATACAAAGCCACCCACAGTTGTTCATTATCAATGCCAGCGACAACATAAACAACTCAAGAAGGGAACAGATGGAGAGGAGAGAGTAGAAGAGAAGAAAGTGCAGCAGCAGCAGCAGCAGCAGCAGCGGAGAAAGCAATTGAAAAGTCACGGACAAAGTGCTCTAACTTCCTTTCAGCATCTTCAATTTATTATTTATTATTTATTCCACGGAGCTGTGCGCAGCTGTCACAGCTGTCGATTGGGAATTATTCTAAAAATATGGCTAAAGCCTTTGACTAAACAAGTTGGATCTCTTAATAGGGTGCACTTTAGTTTTAAATATTAACTAGGTATAATTCAGAAAAATTAAAAAGTAATTTTGAAGATGAAAACTAAGGGCATTTGTACAACATCTGAAGCCTGTTTTATACTTTAACTTGACACTTACTCTTGACTGTATTTATTTTTAATTTATATTTTCCCATAAAGATGTACTTAGCTTTTAAGATAAGTGTTAATAATCAAAAATGTTGTTGATAATTACTTGTGTCATGTAAATTTAATCGGAAAAGCATGGTAAAAGAATAGATATATTTATTTTGGAAGTTTTTTATTAATTTATTTAATTGACAATGAAGGAAATCTTTTAAAGAAAATAACAATATTATATGAAACGATGAATATAAAAAGATTTAAAACAGCTTAACTTAAGCTTAAACTATTTTTAAAGTTTAAGGCAAAAGTAAAGATTTATTTATATGTTTTTATATTACCAGCATTTTCTTATTAGCTCATTTAAAATTTATAGTTATTTGTGATCCCATTTTCTCAGTGTGTTTTTCTTTCTGAATTCCCATCTCGACTATGTGGCTGCTGTTTGGACTCTGTTCGTTTGCCATTAATTACTTGCAGCTCGCACTTTAATTGACAATTGCACGCGCTGATAGAATAGCCGCCTCTCTATCACTTCAACGATGATGCCAATTGACGCACTCGTTCGCAGTCAGTCACTCAGTCACTCAGTTGGTCAATCAGTCAGTTAGTCAGTCAGTCAATCAGTCAGTCAGTCAGTTAGTCACTTACTGATTCCCCGACAGTCGGTTATTGAGGCGGTCCCATTAATTGGCTCTCAACGCCTTTGTGCTGCTCGCCTTTTGTTTTTCCACTTGGGTGGCACTTTTTACAGCCATTGTAAAAAATAAAACAACAAGAAAAACAAGGCTACAAAAAAATTGTGAAATGCAAAATGACAATTAAGTGATTTTTTTTTGTTTTTTTTACTTCTGTTTTTGCACTTGACAACCAATCCAGACTGCTCGTTTTGTGTTTCGTTGTTCTTAGCCGGGAATTAATTAACAAATTGATAAGTTACTCACTTGACTGCATCCATCGCCTTAAGTTAATGTCAAAGTCCCACTTCTGCAGCTCATCTCTTACTAAGTTTCCAGGGAATTGACTTTCAAGTTAAACTTCTGTCGGATTAATTAACCCACAAAGTATTTATTGGTGGGGAGAATGGATCATTTTAGGACAGAGATGCCCAGCCCATTGCTCTTCAAGTTCATTTTGTTTAACTACAAAAACAAAATGAGCTTGAAGAGCAATGGGCTGGGCATCCCTGTTTTAGGAATTTAAGCGAAACAAAATAGGTTTTTATCAGTTAGTAAATGTTTCTTTCTCTTTTTTAAACTCTGGTCTCTGGTGACTTCTGTGACTTGAAAACAGGTTCCTGCTATGCCATTTACGTTGCATCATCTCAATGGATGATGACAAATTCTATTCACGTATTCCGCACATCCATTTTCCCACCGATTTTTCCCCACATCTCTCCACATCCAACTATTTATCCATCCATCTGTCTGTTGCTTTTCTTCTGTATCTCTGTATCTTTGTATCTTTTTTTTTTTTTTTAGAGGGGACAACCTTTCGGTGTTTGCATTATGATTATTTTTATCATGCGCGCATTGTCGGCGTCACAACTCTTTGGGATTTGCCATTTGGTCCCGACTTTTTTGCTTCAATCCTTCTGGGATTGTCATCTTAATCATCAGCACTCAGCACCGGGGAAAAATGTCATCTCTGACTTTTCTCATCCTCAAAGACGACCTGCATTCCATTCTTTTATCGCTGCGGCCCTTAACTTCAGAATAGTCCATCAAAAAGTGGGCGAGAAGTTGACAACTATTTTCACTATTTGTCCGCGTCACATAAACCAAAATCGAAGCCGCAAAGTCGGGGGAGTTATACGACTTGTAAAGGTCGTACTACTCGTACCTAAAATACACACTGTGTGTCACAAAACCATAAGATTGGGTGTTGATAGGTTGACAAAGGCATTAAAGCGATATCTTGTTTGGTTTTAACAGGTGTTTTATGCGATATTATTGATTGGAAAACTTGGATTGAGTCCTTTTCTACTTTGTACTTTAAAGAAGTAATTAAAATAATATTTTTATCTTTTACTTGCAAAGCTACTTTTAAAGGGGATTAGTCAAGTTTATTCTTTCGTTTATGTTTAATATAAATGAGAAGTAAACATACAAAAATGTATGATTTATATTTAATAATATTTTATTTTTGATATCTATTATTACGATTATTCCATTGAAAATTATGAATATTTATTGGGTTTTTCATAAATTATCGTATCGAAATAATCGTTTTTAAATTATCGATTTGTATAACCTTTATCGATTAATGTATGTGCAGTTTTTAGCACCATCACCCGAACATCAATCGATTTACTGTTTTGGGAAGTACTTTAACTGCCTGCGTGCCGCATGACAGGCGGCCTTATGACAGTGAAACGCACTGTCCGACACCGTGCATATTGTATTTGCTTATTGATTTGTAATTTAGTCAGTCGGCCTCATTTCTTCGATGCCTTTTTTTTCCCCCCATTTCGGCGCTTTTCCCATTTAACCACACTCGCCTGGTTTTACTATTTTCCCCATTTGCATTTCTATTTTTACTTTTATTTGCCCTTTTCACTTTCATTTGGGTCTAAGTTATTAACTTTTGGTTCCACCTAAGTGTGCCTTTCGTTGTCTTGAAGCAGCTTTTCACTTTTTTGTTGCTGTGAATTTGTGTGTTTTGTGTGTTTTCCTTGTATTTAGCATTTTTCTTTATTTTTCCCTCCTTGCCACGCCCACACGCAACTTGTTGCGCTTTTACTTTTACCCCAAAACCTTGATTGCATAGCCTGCATTTTGAGTTTCATTTGTCTTGCGAATATTTTGTGCTAATTGCTCTCTCTTCTCTTTTTTTATTTTCAGGTGAGTAATTCGTAATTCAATGGGCAATCTTGATACCCCGATCTTTGGGTAAGTGGGCTAACGGTTTTCAAGGGAAAGATTCAAAAGAAGCACATCCATTAATCTCTTTTTGACCAAGCAAACTTCCTTCTTGGTTCCCCCAAAAAATATGTGACTCATGGTAGAACATTCAATTCGGGATTTTCCCTCTCGTTTCCCCCGAGTTCCTTTCATCTTTGTCTAACTGCAGTCGTCCCTGCATGACTCACACACACACGTACATACAGTTGGGGAAAAATAGGTAGTGCTGGGGAAAAGAAATATTATAAATAATACTAAATTGATAATTTCACAGCACTTTTAATACATTTTTCAAATTATAAAAAGTTCAAGCATCACTTTTATGGATGCAGAAAAATTTCTGATTATAATAAAGAAATGGATAAAGCATTTCAAAGTAATTCAGAATATTTATGATAACAAAAATAATTATGAACTTAATAACCAAAAGTATTAAAATAAAAAGAATTTGTTATACATCAAATGAAAGTGCAGATTATTTAAAAACTAAGAAGAATATTAGATAAATTTTGTACTTGTAAAAGATTTTTGTCCACATAAATAAATTCATTGACAGGAATATATTTTATTTTAGAATAATTTAGTTAAATAGGTTTTAAATATTTAAGATATCCAGTGCCAAAGAAATAGTCTTGGATATCTTTGAAATTTTTGAGAAGTTATTCACTAATATTTTACCCTCAGGTATGCGGTGCGATTCTCTGTTTGTTTTGTATTTTTCTGACTTTCTGCTGCTTTTGGCCATTTATTGCCGGTCTGAAAAGAACTTGGCAAAGACCAAAACAAATTTATATCTCTCGGATACAGATACATATCCACTGGCTTGGCTGACTCATCTGCTAGAGATGCAGCCTGACATCAGCAGAGCGATGCGATGAGTGTTCGAGGGACAGGGACACAGGGACTCACTGACCTCTGCTCCCATTTCTGCATTTTTTTTTTAATTAAAAACCATTTTCGGTTTCTTAAGGGTAACCTTGCGACCTGCGACCCCGCCTCGGGGTCACCCACAACCAAAAATATATATCAGCAGGCAAATCGGATGGATACCACACACAAAAATGGACAAAAGCATTGAAAAGTTCACAAATTGCCTTTCACTTTTATCAGTCATGGTTACAATTTACAATTACAATAGGAGGAAATGCAGTTACAGATTTGTTCATTCGTTCGTTCGGGCTATAATGGTTATAGCCAACCGATCCGCTCTTGGGTTGGGTTATCCCATCCCGGGCAGCTCAGCTCAGCTCAGTTCACCGACCCTTGACCATCCAATCCAATCCAAAAACGATTTGGGTTGAAGGTGCCCCAGCAAGCGCCCTCCCACTCGGTGTCTTCATCTGTCTTGTGTCTTCTGTCCTCTGTCCCCTTCCCCGCTGATCTTATCAACAGCCGAGTGGTTCGATGCCCCACAATCCGAAATCTACAATCCCAAATCTACGGTTCGCAATCCGAATCTCAAGAAGAAACACACACGAAACGTGTTCATAATTTGTCAAATATAAAAACAAAAACAATGTGAAGATGCCTATGAGATGACACAGAGCGACAGTGGAACGAGGGCTATTTGCAAGGGGAAACTTTTAAGTATTTATCGAAAATTGTATATAAATGTTTAGTAACTAAATATATATAAAATACCTACACCCACAAATATAAGAGTTAATATATTTTATAATAGGAATTTGTTTAAGTTAAAAAACAAAACCATAACTCTGAAATATTTAGGTATGAAATTTTAAAACATCTTTAAAGGTTTCTTTCTTAAATTTTTATATGTAATTGTTTCCCTTAAATTGTAAGCAGCTAATTAATTTATATAAAGATATAGCTTTCTGACAGTGACGAAAGAGCTGTATTTATGGGAATATTTTCTTAAATTCTCAAATTGCACAGTGGGTCAAAAGTAACTTTTAAGGAAGATTTAAATTTATGTTATACATTTTTGATTAAATAATTTCTGTTTTAATGCTAACTTGATATTTATTTGTAGAAAGTTTTATTTATTGAAGATAAAAGATAATTTGATAAAATTTTAAAATATTTTTTTAACTCTTTTAAAATATTTCATTAAACATTAATGTTGGTGACTTTAAATTGAATGTAATATACACGTCTGAAATATATTTTTGCACCACTGTGGTGCGGTGGTGCGTCAGCGGCATTTTCGTTGCCGTCAGCTGTCGACGGTTTCTTGAACTCGGGCGGATGTCATCTTGCGCCTCGTTCTCTGCTCGTCAAACTTAATTGGGCATTCGGTATTGCCACCCACCGCCCATCCACCCATCCACCCACTCACCCACCCATTCACCCTCTTCCCCTGTTGATTTCCCGCACGGTAAATGCAAATTAAATATCATTTAATGCTAAAGAGAAGTCAAAAATGTACGAAAAACGTTGCCTTGAACCTTCAAAAAGTTTGTTGGCAGCTCTATTGCCGTCTCCCTCTGCCCGCATATCACCCGTCTCTTTCGGATCCGGAAGTTTAGCCAAAATGTTGATGTTGATGTTATTTCATAGCTTTTTAAATGGTGCAAAATTGTGATGATTGTACACATACACAAATATATGCAAACGAATCCATAAATGTTATTGTTTTTTTTTTGCATTTGCATTCGCATTGTTTATGGGTTTTTCTTTTTCTTTCGGAATAAGAACGAAATATTTTTGTGTAATTAATTGGCGCTGGCGCTTTTCATTCGTCAAGTGACTCAAAATGCTTTCGTTTATTAACGTTTTGTAAGCAGATTCTCAGCACGGATGACAGTGCGTTTCGGGAGTGTATTTGTTTGGATTTAGGTAGATTATTATTGTACGGAAATTGTGAACAAAGTACATTGATTGGTTTAAAGGTTGAGGCTGTTCTACGTGAACTGGGAAATTTATTTTAAATTGTATACATTTTGTTTAAAAATAACAGGTTTTTTAATCAATTTATTTTAATAAATAAGTTATAAATGTACATTGCTTACAACTCAAAATGTAACTCACTGTTTTTTTCAATATCTCATTATTTTAAATACATTTTTATGGTGATAAATGCTTGCCATGCGAAACAATGAGTTATAATTTCTGCGTTTTGCATCTATGATTTCACGCCCAAGTATCCGTATCTGTATCGCAGCTCTATATGGCCAAGAAGCCAGCTGTATGTTAATCTGTTTGCTTTGTTTTGTTTTGTCGCATTTGCCATTTCATAAAGTTTCATAAATTATTGCACAATTAACCTTGAACGCGAAGCGTTTTCAGCTTCAGCGGGGGGGATACTACACACCACAATATGATGTGATGTGGATGTGATGTGTTTCCCTTCTTAAGTTTTTCCTCCGCCGATCCGCGATCTGCGATCTTGAGAACTCTGCGTTGGCCGTCGGTCCGTCGGTTCTTGATGCCCCCAGCCCAGACATCGGCAGATAACCCATTTGACACTCGACTTTATGACAGTTTGCGACTCATTTAAAGCGTATTAAGTTCTTGCTTTTTTCGCTTTTGCTTTTCACTGATGTGTTTTTTCCTTTCGTTTCGTTCGCTTTTTGTACCTCATTTGTACACTCATTATTATTATTTGTGTTTTGTTCTTGGGAACTGAGCGAAGGACTAATGTCCATTTCCCCCGATTCTCCCCACATCATCATCTAATGGGTGTACTCGTGACCCCCACTAATTCCAACTGAAGGTTTTCTCGCTTTTTGCCACCAGGTTATATATTTACTTTACTTGTGTAGATATAGATTTCTAGAGTGCAATGAATCGTTTGCTTTGATTTTATAAAATATATAGAAAAGAGATGGCTTTACGGAAGTTCAAGTTTCATGTTCGTCTGGAACATTCTTATCAACTCAAAAGCGTACATATATAATGGTGTTCTTTCGAGATTTCTTAAATTGCTAAGCAACCAAATTTAAGACTCAGCATTTTAAATATTTAACTTAAACTACAAAATATAAAGACTTGTTTGGATGACTTAAAACATTTTTATATATTAATTAATCATTTTAAATAAATCATTAGAAAACCTCTTTTGGTTTTTTTTTTTTGTATTAAGCTAAGTCCATTTAAAGAACATTTTAATAAACAAACATTGTATAAAATTAAAGATTTCAGTACAAGTGAATAACTTTAGTTTATGAAATGTGTTGACCTCATTGAAAATAATTGTTGTGCAATTGTTAACGTATCTCAATTATATATGGCCAGCCAATTACTCCATTTTCGATATATTTTCCTGCTTTGGCAACTGCCGCCTTTTATTTTATTTCCATACATTTTTAAAGGCCCGATCTTAATGAGACCCACTAACTTATTGCTCTCTACGCATTGGGAAACTTTTCTTTCTTTTTTCGAGCTTTGTTTTATATGTATTTTTCGTTTCCCACTCTATGATGATTGATCGACTTTCTTGGGCTGACCCAAAAACGAAAAGTTGCAAACAAATTTCCAATTTGCAATTAGTTAGCTTAGCTAATTAGTTGTGGAAAATTAAGCTAAAGGTATTTGGGCGGAAGCACTATGAAAAGTGTATAAAAACTAAAAACAATTTTTATTAGGAAATTGTGTATTATTTTGTTGGGTTTTTTCGATGTGTAATCGAGAATCGAGAATGTTTGACCCCAAAGCGAATTAAATCTGCATATAATTGGCCTCGCAGGTTGGAAAGAGATGGATAATAGGCGGGTGAAAGAGAGGGGCTGATGTGGTGACCACGCTTGGTTAGTTTTCCATTCCAGAAGATCCTTTGAAGCGGAGTTCCGCTATTGATGATGATGGATGTGGAAAGGGACGGCAATCGTGGCCAGAAAGAGAGGGCAGGCCTTCACCTCCACACCCTTTCAAACACTCCCTTTCCACAATAAAAAACAACAAATAAAAGCTGCACCCATCACTACTTGAACCTGCCCCAAAAAACCAGGTGAATGAAGTGCATTCGAAAATAACACAATACCACAGATAATACAAATGCAGAAAAAAAATCTATTGAGCTGCAAAAACTCAAACAAAGTCATAATAAAACAGGTCGCTAAAATAACATTTAAACATCTAAGTGAAAGACGTAATGTAACCCAAAAAAACAAAATACTGGTCGACAAAATCCCACCCAAGAAAAATACAAATTTAGGACACAACCCAAAAAATTTGCACACAAATACAGGCCAACAAAATTCCATTAAAAATATTAATGTTGGACAAAACAAAAGAAATGTTGCAAAGCCGAGCAATTCAGCACAAAATAATACAACATGTAATACAAGAATAATTAAGAAACAAAAATAAACAACAATTAAAGACCCAACCCCAAACTGTGAAATGAATTTGGAATTTTTGAGATAAATTCGCAATCAACTTGAATGGGGAGTCACTCCAACAGGTGCAACAAAAATTAAGTGAATATTGTGATGTGACTGGTTTCGATTTCGATTTCGACTTGAACTTGAATGGATGGCTGGAGACCCCCCTTCAATTATCGGTGTATAAACAAACCTCAACTGTTAACCCATTGAGTAGGTGGACGAAGAAGCAGCACAAGTAGCTACATCATCATCATAATAATCAAAAGTTGAACTGCCGAAGGGCAAACTTGCTATAAAAGTCACGTCCTTGACTCAAATCTGTGCGAACAGCTCTCTCGCAGCGACAAAGAAATATACAAAATACAAAAAAAAACCCATCCAAAAATAATATATAAAAGTTAAACAACTGCAAATAATGTGAACAAAATTTACATTAAGGCAAAGTTCAAGTGGCTGTAAGCCACTCAACATACACATTCTGGACAGTTGAGAGCATTTTTGGGGCTAACTAAAAGTCCGGAAAAAATGTGTGTTCAAGTTCCACCACTCATTTATCCACTGCAACATTGTTGAAATATTTCGAAAATTTCGTACACAATTCAAAAGTTTGTTGGCTTTTTTTGGTTTTATTTTTCATGTAGGTAAAATTAGTTTTTCCATCTGCAACTTTGAGGATTTGCAGTTTTGTAGGGCTCATTTAAAAGTTTCAAAAATAATATGTACATTAAAAAGTTTGTGTAGAATTTTTGGAATTATTTTTTACTTGTAATTTACTACCTGTTACTACTAAATAATATTATAGCAGTGAAATATAAAAATTCCGATAACAAAGACATAAAGTTTTAGTATAAAATATAATATTAATTTCTTATTAAGTCTTTATAGGCAGTGTAAAATTAAGCTGTGTTCATTTGTTTCAAAAATAATCTTTTATATATTTTAAAAATATACTTTTTACCCTGGAAAAAAGGGTTTACGAAAAGATAAGCCGAAAATACATTCGTAACGAGAACATCAAAGGGCAAAAACAAATTTGAAAGTGCTCCAAAAAAAAGGGGGAGTACCCTTTCTCACTTCCCTTATCTCTTTCTCCATTCTCCATTCTCCATTCAATGCGCTTATCATCTCCATCGGCTTGCTTGTCTCCACTTTTTGTCACTCATTTGTCTCTTATTTTGTTTATTTTCGGTTATATTTTTTCTGCATGCCTTTGCGATTTTACATATTTCATTTTTCCTTTCTCACACTTTCGTTTTGTTTCGCCCGTTCGCTTTACCGTTAGCCCAAGGGGGACTGACCATGTGACTCACTATATACACTATATACTACATGTGCACTATATATACAAACACATATATTCATTGACGAAATCGCGAAATCCGCGGATTGAGCGACGAATTTCTGGAGAATCCGAATGAGTTCCCTCGAAATATTTGCAGACACTATCTACATACAACTACTCCCCCTTTTTTCTGGAGTCCCCATCATCCCCCCCACTATTTTCGCAGAATTTTGTTTTTATTTATTTTGCTGATTCTGATAATTGTGGAAGGGGGTTAAGAGGGGCAGAGGGGTGGGGGTCAGGCATTGACCTTTGGCTTTATTCGTTTTAATACGGATATATCTTTTCCTAAATCTGTCAAAATTCTTGGCTTAAAGTAAACAAATTATAAACTAGAGTACACAGATAACATAATCTTGTTCTGATTGATAAATTAAAATTAGCATTCAAGTTTGAACACACATTACATATATATGAAAAATATTATTTAAATATATAAAAAATTTAAAAGTATTTGTAAATTTTAGTTGATTTTGTTTTTTAATGAAGTACAACTGAAAGGGTTTAAATAAGCAATAGATAATTAAATTTTAAGTATAACAAAGCCGCATTAATTTTTATAAATAAATAACCGTTAGTTAGTTAACAGTTGAGTTTTATAACCACATTTTTTTTTATGCACAACAGGTCGCTTCCGTTTTTAATGCAGGTTTTTTTTTCGAACTAAGTCCAGCTTTTTCCTCATTTCCTTTGGTTTTTCCCCCCGCCCTCCTGTGTTTTCTTTTTGTGGCCGATGGATTTGAGTGATTGACAAACTGTCTTCAATCCGCTTGACTCGCTTTGACTTCCACCGCCTCCTTGAGCGCTTGAAGCTTGGGCTAATCAAGTTGCTTTTGACGCGGCCACGCCCCCACTCGCCACCCGAAACCACCCACCGCCCCTTTTTGGTGTGCCGCGAGTGTAACATCAACTAAATTAATGTAAATTGAATGACACGCAATGGGGCCGCAAAAGCACCCGAGAGAAAGAAAGAGAAGGAGAAAGAGGAGCTGCCTCATCCTTTCCCTTTCATCCTGGTAAAAAGAAAATATGCCATATGGCAAGGGGGATTTATATGTATGTACAAAATATATATTTGTATATATATTTATTCCTATAGGTAAGCGGTTGAAGCAAATTAATTTATTTTGCCGCCACAGCTCTCGCTTACTCATTACTTGCCCTCTCTTTTCCCCTCAAATCGGAACCCACTTCCTGTCGCAGCTATCTATCTCTTTCTGCTCTTTCAGAGAGTGCGTCTTTATCGTGTGTGCACTGTAAATGAAATATATACAGGTACACCCCTATAAATAGTGTAAAATACGAAACTATTATCATACAAATTCTATATTGTTGAGTATTAAAAATTTCGTAATAAAAATATCTTCTAGTTATAACCATTTAGTACTTAACCATTTTGTATTGAATTTTTTTTTTATTTTAAGCCTTCATAATCTCTAGAAATTTATAAATAAACACACAGTCAAACAAAGAATTTAGACACTTAATTAAGACAATTTTGTTACTTTGAAATCGTGTAAAAAAATGTAACAATCTTTTTATGTACCTATAAAAAAAGAACTACTATACAAATAACAAATTTATCAAATGTAGTATTTAACACGTCTACAAAAATTTTGCAAAAGGTTTTTTCAATATTATTAATATTTCTGGAACAATTTTTATGGTGACATTATTTTTGTAAATTTGTTGCTGGGAGTGTTTCCTGTATTTTGCCTTTAAAAGGTGATTTCGTGCGTGCTCGCATGCTTGGGCTCCCTTTAGGCTCCCATTCCCGCCCCCAAAATCGCCCTTAGACCCCCCTCCCCCCTACCGACACCCATCGCGTTCTGACTTTGGAATATGCTAATGAGCGTTTAATTCGCTGTCGCTGCCTCTGCCGCAGTAAGCGTCGCTGCCAGCAGGAAAACGCTTAAAATTCACTTTCAACTTGAGGCGTCGTCCGCTGCCGTCGTCGCTGCCTGCGACCTTTAGTAGCTACTAAATTAGAATTTAATTTGAATATTGTCTTTGGCTTCGTTGGGTCCGCCCTCGCCATTGAAATTGCCGCATAATTGTTATTAATGCTGTATCTGTATCTCAATATCCCCCCGTGTCTCTATTTGTAGCAGGGGATGTGTACGTACCACGTACTTCAAAGAAACACGTTTTCAGCAGTGTTGGTAATACATTTCGAGTGCTCGGGATATTAATAACCAACATAAAGAGCCATAATCTTTGTATTTATGGTTTATTATTTTCTTTTTATATAATTAAGCTTATAAAATGTATAAAAAACATAACTGATATTATTTCTTTAAGGTATGATTTTTTTATTAATTTAAAAGTTGGATTTCTTGACTAGTTTTCTAATTAAATGTATTTCTTGAAAATAAAATGAAATTAAATAAAACAAATTAAACATATGTACATGAAATATGTTTAAAAAGCTTTTTAAACAGATTTTATTGTAAAGCAGTTTTTTATTTACTTAATTTTGAATATTTTAAACGAGCCTCTTTACTGTAATTTAAAGCACTGTGAATAAATCAGTTTCTATTCTTTGTGATAATACATAAATTTTACTAGCATACTTTTTATTTATTTATTTATTTTTTTATATTTTTAATAAAATCAGCCTGCAAAATACACATCAATTACTAAGTATTTTAAGTAACACGTGACCATTTGGCTGCCTTTGCTCAATTGCGCTGAAACTATAATACATTTCCTGTAACGTTTTCCACAATTAAGCCGAGATCAATCAATATCGAATACCGAATTCAATTGCAACTCGTTTATGGTTTTTTTTTCTGTTTTTCTGCCCATTCAAAGTCAAGTTAGTTGCGCTTTTTTATGCTTTGCAATTTGTTTTTTATCTGTGTTCGATCTTGTGTCGTGTTTATGACAAACTTCCAATGTCAATGTCGGGGGCGTCGTTTTAAATACTTTTTATTATTTCTTATTTCTTTTTTTTTATCCGTTCTTGAGTCGCACTTTTTGTCGTGGGAGTCGCGCTCGAACGAACGACTTGCATTTTTTATCCCACTTTTTTTGTCCATTTCAATATTATTGCTTTGTTTTTAATTAATTCTTTACAACATCCGAGTGGTAAAAAAGTTGAAGCCCAAACGAAACTGACAAAACGCACGAAAATCCCCTACGAAATGCAATTTGTCAACGCTGCATAGTTAAATAATATTAAAAAAAAAAAAGACTAAAGAGAGACGACGGCAAAGTCGTTAATTTTTTGGTTAGTGCTTTTTATATTTATTTATGGGAAGCAAGTGGCTGTGAACGAACAGCACAGGGCATAAGTTTAGGGCAGTATTTATAAATATTATGAATAAATAATATATAATTGCTAAAAGTAAATTTGAAGAAATTTCGTATAATATCCATCAAAATTTTATCTTAAAAACTTGAACTGCAGTTGCGAAACGCACTGTGTATGCAAAGTGTCTACCAAATTGTTTAAACATCTGGACATGACATATGTTGCGCCTTACAACAATGCCATTCAATTCAATTTGCATGTCGCCCACGTTTTTCCTCTGTTTTTTTTTTTTTTGGTTTTTTTTTTTTCAGATATGGGAAAAGCGAAAGATATTTCTGTGTAAGCGCCTTAGGCAAACCGACTTCGATGACGACTTCAAATTAATCTTATTAACCGAAAAAAGCGAATCGCCGAACAAAAGATGAAAAATTTCGCTTTCGTTTTGTGTGTTTTTTTTATTTTTTAAATTTATTTATTTGTATTTTGTATTTTTGTGATGTCGTTTTCGCGTTTTTCCCCATTGACTTGTCGTACGCATCTTTCGTGGGCGTCGAGTAAAAACTGAAAAACTGAAGTGAAGTGGAAAATGCTGGGGCGGCGGATTCGGATACGGATTCACCATAATTGGCAGCAGCAGATTGTCGAGGGGGAAGGATAATTGAGTGTCTCACCTTTGACTAGACCTTGCATTTTAAATAGCGATTTACCTGTTTTGTCTGGCAACTAATTAAAAATCTTCCTTCTGTTTGTGTCATTGCAGGTGAGTCGGAGGCCACGATGGGAAATTACCTTTTACCATTAACTTGATGGCTAATAAATGGAATTAGCCGCTGGTAAACACTACTACAGGTTGAGTGCGAATTTTTGGGAAAATAATTTAAGCATTTTGTATGGAAACTAATTTATTATGCAAACTGACAGAATGGAGGTTAAATTTTTTGGTATTACTTAAATTTTGACTTAATTTCCCTCTTAGTAAATATCATGGAATTATTAAATAGTTATTTGTAATTGAAAGGCATAACTATTTTATTTTGAACCCATCTCTGTGAGTCATTTCAGTCATCCAATTAGAAATATTTCATCTATTAAGAGCCTAACATAAGCCATAACTGATTAATTTGTTGAGCATCTAATTAATTTTATTGTCGTCTCTGTCACGCATTTGCTCTTTTGCCTCACCATTTGACGACTTTCCCTCTTATTTTTTTGTGGCGCCACTCGGCTAATCCGAGCGAGTTGAGCAAACACCAGAGTTATCTTAATTAAGCCAAACTGCAACGTCTGTAAACAGTTGTCTCTGGCCCCTTTTCCCATTTCCCATTTCCCTTTTCCCCTTTCCTTAACTACGTTTCTCTTTTTCCCTAATATTCCCGACGTCTGTCACTTGTTGCAGCCTATTCCAAAAAAAGAAGTGGGAAACTACTGACTAACAGGAACCCATTAAGCAAGTTCTATGTCTTAAGATTTTATTTATAACAATTAAAATGGTTTTTAATTTTGTATATACATTTCCCTTTTCCTCTTTATATATTTTTTATTTTAATATATTTTTTATTTATCCTAACAGAAGCTTAGATAATTACCTGTAACTGTTTGTATTACAACGCCCACATTACGCACTCTATATTTTTTACTCATAATAATCGAAACTCATTGCATTTTTGAGCCAACATAAGTTGTCGTTTTGGTACGTTTAAAATGTTTGATGTTTCCCCCGAACCTCGTAACCCCCCCTTGGAAAATTCCCCATCTGTGACACACATTAAAGACCTTCTTCTTTCTACACGCATTTGCATGGACTTGGATAAGTTTTAGTTAACTACCGAAAGTCATGTGTGTTGGTTTTCAGGGGGGGAGAAAAGGGGGTTCGGGTTCGCTTTGGCTTTGGGTTTGGGTTCGGTTTTACAGAATAGAACACACCCAAAAAAAAAATAACAAACATACGCGTTTTTTTTTCCTTTACAACATTGAGCCAACATTGTCATGGTCTATTTGGCTTTTGGGTTTTGTTTTGCTTTTTTTTTTTCGTCGTACAACCTGGTATTCCAAACACTGAAAATAAATACTGGGCAGTTTTAGATTCGTTATTTAAACGTTTATTCGTGTTTCAAAAACTGTTTGCCTGGAAAGGTTTTAAAAAAAGGGTGCACATTTTTATGTTCCTACTAAAATAATCAATATTAATTAATATAAATTTAGAAAAAACAACCACATGAAAAGATATAATTTAAATAGCTTTTCATACTTTTGAATAATTTTTTTACTTCATTGTCTAATTTTGTTTAATATTTTATTAGGCTTTTGTTTTCGCTCAGTATTTAATTGAGCTCGTGACTTGAGTTTCAGTCGCCATGGAAACTGCTCACCTTCTCCCGAAGAACTTTGGGTATTCCTCCGACCCCAACTCTATCCAAACATTGTTCCATGTGTGCCATTCTCATTAATTTCAGATGTTTCATTCGCTCAACGTTTGTCATTTCCTTGGAGTTCCAAGTTCCAAGAACATTCCTCTACTATTTTTTTTTCGTTGTTTCGTTTTGTTTGTGGGTGCGTTTGGCGCAATGTTTTAATTGTTAGACGCGAGCCACGCACTTGGGGGAGGTGAGGGGTGGAAAAGCGGTGGAAACTGAAGGGAAATTCAATTACGAGCCACGCCTGAAAAGCGGGAAAGAGAGACGAAGACCCAACTTAAGCCGGGTCTTACGGGGTCCCCCAAAAAAAAAAGAAACCAGGCTCGACTTTCCTCGGCTAATTTGCAGAAGACAATCGAGTCAGCCGCCCGACAGTAATTTTCCCGTCTAAAATTACCTTTTTTTTCTCTTCTCCATGTTCATGCAACCCACAACCCTCCACGAAAAGCTTAAAGGATTTTCCTTCCTTTTTTGCCTAGACTTTTTCTATGTTTGTAATAATTTTGTGTTATTTAATGGCGCTTTTGGGGGAAGGAGATGCTGTAACAATTTTCTAAAATTACAAGCCGAGTTCTCGGAGTCCGCGGAGGAGCACACACACACAATTCTATATTAGGCATAATTTAAAATTATGTTACATTTTACAGCCGCAGGGAAAAGTCGGTCCTCCCCTATCCTTTTCCCCCCTGTTACCCCTTTTTGTTTATTCGGTTGTTGTTGTTGTTGTTGCTGGTTTTGAGGTCTTCTTGTAAGTCAAACCAGTGGAAATTTAGTAGAGTTAAATCGCTGAGAAATTGACTTATAATGAGACTAATTAGCCCAAAGGGTTCGCCATGGTTGCTATTGGTTTTTTGTAAATAGTTTTATAACCATTTGTAAGCTAAATAAAAAACTAATGAAGTAGTAAAAAATTAAATTAGAATCTGAGCCTGTTTATTTGTTTTTTTATAACAGAAAACACTTTATTAAGTTTAACTAAAAAATTATATTAAATTCCTTTCGCAAATGTTAAATGGAACTTTAAAAATGTTCATATTTATTAGATATTTACCAGTTGTTTCCCCATTTCTTTAACATTTCTTGACTCTTTAAAATGTGTGTACTTTTTGGTGAGGGACACATGTAAATGTCCAAGACTGGCTTATCCTGTCGCAATCCCTCACACAGATTGACCCCATTGTACTTTTAACCCACACAGCCGTGACCTTGGTCCTTGGGTCCTGTTTTTTCGGGGTCCCGATCCCAAACTCAAATATTTATCCCATTTACATGGCCAAGCAGTTGGGGCAGCAGCAGCACCAGCACCTCAGACCAAGCCAACGAGACCAACACTGACACTGACAGACACTGGCTATATCATCCTCATCCTGGCTAGAAAACCAAACCCCAAAACCGAAATGCTGAGGCGGCTCAATCTAATTAGTTGTTTCTCTGTGTGTTGCTATTTTTGGACCTCACAAATTAAGTTTGCCTTGTCTTAAAGCAGTTGAAAGTTTAATTTGGGCTCTTGGCTAATTTAATAATTAAATATTGAGGAGATTTTGTGTTAAATAATTTAAAATATGGAGAAACTTTAAAGCATGTTCCCAAAAGGCCATAAATAAATGCAAAGTAGCAACTAGAAATTTGTTATTCTATTTATTATACTCACTGCTACAGTTACACTAACTGCCCTTGTTAATGGAAATGAGTTCACCTTTTCCCATTTTCCCCTTTTCCCCCGTGTGTAAATATTATGGTAATTTGCATATTATTATTATTTGTGTGTGCCTCCTGGAGTGAAATAGTTTTGGTGTATATAGTCTAGGAATTGACACGATTTCTCGACTCACACACACACCCATTTTCCTAGCCTACGCGCTCATTAATTGTAAATTATGTCATGATCTTTAACCGACTTTTTCGGGTGACTTTATGTAAGCGAATGATTCCCAATCCCAATCCCAAAGAGGAGGATCTCTGATGTGGAAAATGTCGCATTTGCATATCTCATGGATGGAGCCAGTTGGCTAATGAAGCCATTCCATTCCCCCGCTTTTTACCACTGTTACCGTTGACCTGGCCCACAGTCCAGGCCAAAAGGCAAGCTGAAACAGTTTGTCTGCTCATTTAGCGCATCGATTCAACAAGTTTGGCTGCAAGAAGTCGGAAAATTATGCTAATTATCCCAGGGGCTGTGTTAAACCCGTTGGAGTTGTGAACTCTCCGGCAAAGCGTTTACCAATTCAATTAGGCCCACTGATTGTGGAGAATGTGGCTTACACTGTGGAAAGATGCAACTTAAAAGCTTAAATATGAGTTTAAATAATATTTTAAATATATTTTTTTATTGAATGAATTTGAATTTGATTTTAAATTTAAATTAAATATTAATTTAAATTTATTGAGTTAAAATGTAAGTTACATTTTTTACTTCGTTTAAAATGTGCTGAAATGGAATTAAATTGAATTAAAAATGTGATTAAAATGGAAACATTCAATATTTAACATGAATTGGAATTTATTTAATTAAATAGGGAATACAATTCAATTTGTAAACATTTCCTTTTGCAGCTTATGTTAAAAAAAAAAAAAACATCTTTACTTGTGGAAAACATATTTAAAATGTTAATAATAAAATTAAATAATTATATTTCCCACATAAGTAACTATCATAAATATCTCAGTGCTTTTCGCACCTTTTCCTACTATTTGTTTGTACAAAGTCGTGCAGTCAAGTCGTTGCTATTTATTTGATATTCTCCATTTGTTTGTTGATGTTGAAAGGCGACTCTCTGATGATGATCAATGCCAATTGCATTTTTATTGTTCAATCTGCTCACGCACATGCACATGCACCTGCAGCATCGATTATTGTTGATCGATAAACGATTTGTTGCATTGTTGACTCGACATGTTTGGTGAAATGAAATGAAATGGCCAGGTAAAACCAGGTAGTAGCCTCTGGTAGTAGCCTCAGCCTGCCCCCGAGAAATGTCTCCCAAGTGGCGGCAACTTTCAAAGTCAACAACCAGATTGAAATGAGAAAAGTAAACGGTTGCTGCAACTTGTTGTTGAGTCGACTCGAACGACTGACGAATGTTAAGTAATTGCATTGAATTGTTGAATTTCTGAATGGTTGTTTGCTCAGCCAGCGCCACATAATCGTCCGACTTCAGCCAGAAACATCTGCTGATGTAGCTGATAAATATATATATACTTCTGTACAGTGCGTAAAAAATTAATAAGGCAGTAGAAAAAACACTGCATTTTTGTAAATTTATAAGTTTATTTTTGATAGTTTTATACACTTTCTATTGCTCTTGAAAAAACTGAAACAATATCAAGCATTTTAAGTTGCTTTAATAAGTGTAGTTTATTTCAAAATATGTTTTAGAATGCAATTAATGGCTCTAAGATTTTGTAAAATAAAAAACTAAACTTCGAAAATTAATTTATATATTTCATAAAGAAAATTACATTAAAAATAAATTAATATTAAAATGAACCTCATTTCGAATTTCGTATGTACAAAAATTAAATGCTTTTTATTAAAAATTCTGGTTGACTTTAAACTCTTATTTCTTACGCACCTTGACTAACTTATATCATCGAAACGCACTGTATCTCAAAGATACTGATTATCACTGTTATTGTTGCTCTTTTTCTATTAGTTTCATTTCGTTTCTTCGGCTCAGTTTATTTTTGTTTATTAGTGGCGCCACTCGGGTATTTGTTTATGTTTTTATCACACGAAACGAAATTCTTTTTACAAAATCAGCCACCCACCCACTGTTACATTTTCCTCGTCTTTTTTTTATAGTAAGGATTGCACAACATAGTATCTATTTTTTTCTGTTTTTTTCATTCAAGGTTGTGTGTTACACTTTTCATTTGTTTACATAGTAGCGATGGGACTTGGGTGTATAGTACACTTACATATATTTCTTTTATTGCATTTCACCACACGCTGGGTTTAGGTTTAGGTTCTCCCCCCGAATCTCTTGAGAGACTTTGACGTTGACAGCGGTGGCAGATGGAATGGTGGCATGGAGGTGGTTCAGTGCTCAGTTCAGGTGGTTTTCGTTTCAGGTGGCACACAGGTGTCTTCTGCACGGGCCATAAAGGTTAAGTGGCCCACTAATGTGGCAATTTCTTCATTGTTGCCTCTATTTTCTTATTTCTCTGCTTTTTTTTTTTTTTGGCAGGCAGACAGCCCCCACACGCAGCATTTTTATTATTATTATTATTTTTGTAGTGCTTGTCGAGTCTTCGATAGGCAAGCGATAGGCCAGCGAATTAAGGTCAAGTTTGTCGCCTGTGCGTGCCATCGTCATCATCATCATCGTCGTCGTCGTCGTCGTCGTCGCAGTCGTAATCGTCATCGGATCGGCGGTGCGTGTTGCAATCTTTTGATTGCCACCGCCACATGTCGCCAGAAGTGGAGGGAGACGGGGAGAATCAATCATAAAATTTCTGGTTTATTGTTGCCATTCTTACCGTCTTCCATCGTCAGCAGCTTCCACGCAAAGTCATCAAACTGTAAGAGTAAGATAGGATTAGCAAGGGGCACTAAAAACACACACACAGTTGCGACCCATAAAATCACCCATTTAAAAATTATTTCATAAAAACTGGGTTCCCAGAAAACTATTTTGAGCAAAATAATCCGAGTTGAAAACGTTGTAAAATAAACAAAATAAATTTGTGAGGAATTTTCTTAAAATATTTTAATATTTAAAAATATTTCAGAAAATATGTTTACCTATATTTAAAATAAAAATGCGAGTGTTTTGGTTTATTATTTTAAGTTTTTCTAAAACACACATCTTATACATATAATTAACTTGATATAATTTTTGTTTTTATATGTACATATTTGAATTTTTTCAAAGAATAAGTAAATAAATTTTGTTAACTTATTGATACAAAGGGCCTTATGTATTTAAAGGTTGAAAGGTTTCAAAGCTTTCAAAGTTCAAAGAATTTTTTTTAAATATTCTTAGAACTTGGTTCTATTTCAAAGAGCCCAATATACCTTGCCCTGTGGGAATTAGAACCCCATCACTGGGTATCATCTGTGCACATTAACGACAAAGTTCGGCAAATGTGTCGCAGTCGCTCAAAAGCCATTAATGAATATTAGCAATACTTTGTATTCGTTTACATTTTGTTTTTTTTTTACTCGACTTTTTTTTTGTGTTGGTCTTACTCGGCATCTTTTAATAGATCGCAAACGAGTTTGCTCCACTCCACTCCACTCCACTCGATTCCATTTGCCGCCCGCTTAACCTGTTGCCAAATTGAGAATTGAGAAAAATAAATAACAAACAAATGGGAAAAATGAAACAATATTTATGGCATTAGTTCTTACCCAGTTTTCGGCTTTCGGTTTTCGGTTTTCGGCCCCCTTTGACTTCAGATTGGGGTTTGTTTTGTCATTCTCCCCCCCGTCGAAAATTTGTGACAACGATTTGGCTAATTAAGAGAAACGAGCTGTGGACGCTGATCATCGATCGAAATAAAATTAAAGGAAGTTGATATCATGTATGTCTATTTAAAGAAAAATTTCTTTAGGTTTTAATTATAATAAAAAGGGTACAGAATTTATGATAAATTAATGATAATTCATTAAATTACATACTTAAAGGCCAACGCACTTAAAAGCAAGGAAATGGAAATGGAAATCAAAATCAAAACACAGAAATGGATATGGAAATGGAAATGAATCGAGCTAAACTCAATGCTAAACCCTGACTTGCAGATGCAAAACATGTAACTCAATACCCAAGATGTTGGGTGGTTGTTGTGGGTGCCACTTTCCAATGATGGAATTATGCATCAAAAGATGTGATGTGGATGTGAATGTGGATTTAGAGGGAGAGGAAATCAAACAAGCGGACAAAACAGAGTAAACAAAGAGGAGTAAAGGGCATTGGCTGGCAGGCCAAGTAAAACTACAAAAAGTACAAGAAATTAGATGGGTTGCAGAGACGACAGCGCAGACTGCGTGTCTCGAATCGGATGGGATCGGATCGGATTGGCTGGGATTGAGATTGGTTCGGAACCACCCAAGCACCCAAGTAACCACCGCATCGGAAAAGCGCTGAAAAGTGCGGGGAAAATGCTGTGCTGGCTGGGAATGGAAATGGAAATGCATTTCGATGATGCCTTTTACGATCCGTTTGTTGCCCCTCTGCCCCTTTTGCTCCTCTGCCCTCTGTCATTGTTATATAATAACAGGGAAGTCACCTCACCGCCGCCCTCACGCACTGCAAAAGTACAGAAAATAATTTGTTGATAAATATGGGGAAGAGAAAAAATTAAAAACCAAACCAAAGCAGATCAAAGACACAACTTCCGATGGGTTTCGATTTACACACATGGAAGTTCATGTTGTAAATGGAGCGATTCAGCCAGAAAATGTTTGTGGGAAAAGAAAATTGCCAAGAACAAGCTAAGAAATCTTACAAAACTAATGTACTCTTAAGTTTTATTTACCCAATAATTTTGAATATCTAATAACACATTTCATTGTGAAGTAAACTAAATCTTTAAAAGTATTATTATTTTTGAAAATATTCTCTTTTTTAAACAAATTTAATACCATAAAGAATCAAGTAAATTAACCGTAAAGCCAAGTTTTTTTTTATCATAATGGAATTCATGTCACGTTGATAATGTTTACTGTAAATGGAAATGGGCTTTTACCTTTTATGCATTTTTCCGAAGATTTTCATAAAGAATTTTGCTCTTGGTTTGCTTTTGCTTCTGTGAAAGTGTGCCTTAGAAGTGAGTCACAGATTAATGTGCATTTTGGTCGCCCTTTTTCCTTTTGGCTTTTAACAGGTGGCCAAGAGGGCTGAGATGATGAGGCTAAGTGGCAAGTGGCAAGAAGAGGGGGCAGGGGCTGGGGCAGGGGCAGACACCTGTGAGATACGGTGACTTTCACTTTGAACTGCGGCGCATTCTTGGCCACTGGCCATCCGCAAATTGACAACAGCCACACATCCACAGGCACGGCTAATAAAGCACTCGACTTTCAGCTGCCACTTGCAGCAGCACTGAGATAAATTTTAGTAATATCTTTTTAAATTTATTTAAATTTTAATTTATAAATTAAATACAAAGTGCTGGCTATTTTAACCCATCATTTCTGTAAAGTAAAGAGCGATGTGGAAAACTTTCATTGACACGATATCAATATAAATAAATTGTATTATTAAATTTAACAATTTAAATCACCTAAAAATTATACTTATTAATTAACAAATACTTATTAAATGTCAACATGAAAACCCAAATGGACCAATTTAAGTAATAAGTAAATAAAAAATTGTCCAACTTGCCACTGTAATTTCTCACTGTGCACACTGCATTCTTCGCATCGTTTATGATCAATTATTATTGTGGCTTATTATTTTATTAAAGCCATATTGGCTTTTTTAGCCTTTGTTTTTGCTTTTGCTTTTGGTCATCATCTCTCTGTCAGCTGCCACATAAATTATGTTGTTGTCCATAATTATAGCATAAAAAAAATCAGTTGTTTTTGGAGTTTTTCTTGTTGCTGTTTATTTAAAAATAAAAATGTCCACGAAATTGCAGTGACGACAGCTGACAACGAACGGGAAAATTTATGCAAATTGCAATTGCCAATTGGGAACGACACCAAAAGCTCAGAAACTCATCTGCCACTGCATTTACGCCACTTTGTCGGTAAAATAAAATTATACAAAAACATTCATAAAAAATAAAATAAAAGAAAACAAAAGAGCGCCGCCAAAAGCCAACAATAAAAACAAAACCAGAAAGGAAAACTCGTTCAGCTGATAAGAGAGCCAATGAAAGTGAAACCATGTCACAGATTGAACAGTTGTTGTCGCGTTGCTGTTCGCTGTTTGCTGTGTGTAAATATCATAAATAAATAAACTAAAAAAAATAAAAAAAAATAGAGACCAAATGCAGCTCCGATATGAAATGAAAGAAAACGAAACCAACAGCGAGAAATAACAGTCATAAAAGCCATAAAAACAACACCCAGCGGAGTGGAAGTGGAAATGGAAATCAAAACCCGAGGAAAACTTTACTTTAATTTCGCAATTGTTGCACACTTCCTCCTTCCCGCAAATTAAACAAAACGATTGTCGCTCTTTATCTTTTATCAACTGCGCTTTGAATGCAAACAGTTTACAAAACGTTTTGCAGATAACACATCTAAGACATAGTAGTTCCACCCGCGGCGAGGTGTTGATGATAATGGAATATCATCTTGATAAGGGTGTCATTAAGAGTCGGCGATGAGTTTACCATTATTTATGGCTCTTCAACTCATTTTGCTTTAATAAAATTTTTTTAATTTTAATAGGTTTTTAATGGGGATGGTTTTAAATTCAGTTAGCTTCTAATAAATATGTGGATAACAATAACAAATTAACCAGATTTAAATAAAGTCACTTACTTTAAAATAAAGAACAAAATAATCTCAAAACTCTGTAAAATATGTAACTGAATTTACTAGTAATTCTTAAAATATTTGAATTTATGATATAAGAAATATATATATTTTTTTATATATGGTTACACTGCTCCTCCTGCATGGAATGTGTGTGACCAGCTAGCAAAAATTCTCAAAATTAAAACTGCTTATAGATGTTTTATAGATACCTACTTAATTTTCAGTTTACAAACTAAGAATCCATTTAGAATAAAAATAAATTTTTAAAGTGTGGTCACCACTTTTTTAGACTCTTAAAAAAATGTAAAATCCCAGAGTCATCCCATTAGGACCCCAAAATCAGCGAAAAGCTGTCATAGAAAATTATGGCAAAAAAAAAAGTGTAGACAAGCGCCAAATCAATGGAAGTGTCAACAACTATTGTTAATTTAATTATTCAATAAAAAGAGGGCGCTTTTGTGTGCGCTAGGTCACCTTTTTTGACTTTTTTTGTGACAGCCATTGTCGAACTGAATAACTAAGCGGAGCAATTTATATTAATGCCTTTCATAGCGACGTAAAAAAAAAAATGTTTGCTAAAAGTTTCAATTTTTGTTGGCTTTCAACGCATCTGGTGTGCATCCTTTACCCCTATTTTTTAATTCATTGGGACAGCAGCAGCCATCGATATGTAGTCCTTGCCTGGAAATTTAATTTCCGAGGGAAAAAAGCCTTTCAAATTCCACCCTGTGCAAATCCGAAGTTTTATCCCCCGTTTTGCAGTAACCCCCATCGCCAGCAATGTAATTAAGTTGAAGCTCTAAGGGCAATCGCTTGTGCTGATGCTCCACTAGTTCTTGTTACTTTTATATATATATATATATTTTTTGTATTTTATTTTGTGTCTGGGGTGTGGGCCACTTGAAGTCGCCAGCATTGTTTTCAGCTCAGCGCCCGCTAAAAATAGTCAAAGGCATGTGCCCTCCATCTGCATCTGCATTTGCGGTTGCCTCGACCAACAAAAAAAAGACCAGCAGCTCAGCCAAAGGCATCGCCATCTCTGGCAGCGAAAAACAACCCAGGGGAAATTGTCAATCAGAAAGGAAAGCACTTGTTAGATACCCTGCACAAGCAGAGAGGTGAAAATTTGGAGATTTATTTATTAACAAACTGTTAGCTTAAAATTATAGAGTTGAGATTTATGAATAATGTCATGGGGTCTTTAAAAAATAAATTCTTTAAGAGAAATCTATTTTAAAACCCTACATTTTATATAGTATACAGCCCAATAAACCCCTCAATGGTCTAACCAAACTAATGGGTATGCAAAAAAATAAAAAGACATCGCACAATGACTTGACGAGTTTCCTTTTTCAAAGCGGCCTGCAAGGAAATGCCTTAAAATAGGCAACAAAAGGTGGAGCGAGAGGCAAATACAGAGAGTGAGAGAGAGAGAGAGAGAGAGAGAGTTTTCTTTTGGTTTTTTTCCATACATTTTCCCCGCATGGACACATGGACACATGGACACATGGACACTGGTATCCATAGGCATCCCAGGGCGTCATCGTCAAGTGCACAGAGCCCTGCGTCAAGTTGCCAAAGCAATTGAGTTGACTTGACTCGAGTTGACTTCGGGAAAGCAGAGGAGGGGCTCTGGCTGGAAATACCCACAGTTGTCCACAATCCACATAGCCCATACCTACATATGTAGTAAAAACCCATCAGAAGACCCACAGACCCACTACCACTTGATGCAGTCCATGGGTACTGGAGGAACAAAATTACATGGATCTGGAGTCTTTCGCAGGCTACTACCTTACATACACATACACACGGGTATATCCAATCAGAGCAGCAACTAAATAATTCATGTGGGACAATGAATATCTGTACTGTACCGCCGCCGCCTTACTGACTGACTTTACTGACTGCCATTTCCACCTGTCTAACCTCTATCGTCTACCGTCTAACGTCTAACGGCACTCGCATGTGCATAAATGTGGAGAAGGAGAACTGAACTGAACTGATTTAGTAAAGGGAAACTAGATCGCAACTTGGTCGTTGGAATCGCTGGTTTGTGGCCCATTGTCAGTGACAAGGCAAAGGCAGCAGTGAAGGGAATGGAAAATATAGAAACTTTTGACTGACATTAGCAAGGTCATTTAAGGGGGCAATTTGCAATCGAATTTTTATAACCAAACTGCTGTTAATATTAATGAAGATATGGTGGACAAGTCCTAAGCGATTGCCTCGGGCGCGTCAAGTCCAAGTCCCAGCCCGGAATCGAATCGAATGTCATGGCATTCTGTCTTGATTTTTTAACCAGTGCGGAAATGGCGAAAAAACCAGGTGCGCTCTCTATTTTTTTTAACAGAATAAAAGTGTATTTTGTACAACTCAACGATATTTTTTTAACATATTTTTTGTATACATTTTTTTTAAAATTTAAAGTGCTTAAAAAATATGAAAATAATTGAGAGTTGCGTTAGTTATCATTCTATAAGAAAAATAAGTTAAATTTTCTTAATTTTTTGTGCTTTACCATTTAAAGGGTTTTACACTTTAAGCAAGTGAAAAATAATTCACAACTTTTCCGCACTCAAGATTTTTGTTTTGCCTCATCTGGTCATCAGTTCACTTTTTTGCAGCTTTTCATCGGTTTTCCACAGAAAATCTTGCCCAACCTCACACCACCCACCGCCTGCTTGGCCCATTTTCTTTATTTTTGCCCCAACTTCTCACATTAACACCTTTTGGAAAATCTTCGGCAAGTTTTCAGCTTTTCTCTGTATTTTTTTTATTTTGTGTGAGAACTTAAAAAATGCTTTGCTGGTGATTTTCACACCAAATAGAATTCGATTTCAATTGGCAATGCGAGATGTGAGTGGTGAGATTTACTTGAGTGACTCAAATTCTTTGGCCAACAAACAACAACAACCAAAAAAAAAAGCAGCCAACAATTTTCCACCGCTCGCTGGAGTCCGATTGAGTCAACAACATTTGGCCAAAGCCACAATTGCCCCCGACTACTTGGCATTTTAACCCAATTTTCCAGCAATTTTAATTGCCAACGTACAGACAGTTGCCCAGTTAACAGTTTTCAATTTTATTAATGAAGTCGTAAAGTTGCAAAAGTTTATCACTCGGCTGCGATTTTGTGCAGCTGCTCGACAGGCGCCCCGATAAAGCCAAATCTCCCTCCTTTTTGGCCAGGTTTTCTGCCCATTTTTTCCCCGATCTTTTTGCCTTTTCCATTTTTGTTGTCTGCCTTCCTAATTTTGATGTCATTAATTTTGACCATCTCCATCTCCATTTCCATTTCCATTCCGCGTTTGCAGTTTCTTTTGGCCCGGTTTTGTTTATTTTTTATTTTGGCTCAAACACGCAATCCTCTGACACGGGCGGTGGCAAAAGGGGGGAAAAGAAAGTGCGGGGGGGACGATAGATCGATCGGTTTGGGTTTCTCCTCATCAACATGGTTTTTGGCCAAGAACCGAGCGTGATTAAAGCAGGCAGAGATCTTTAATCCGTCCCCAAAAAATAAAACACGGAAAATTATTGTACCACCCTCTAAAAAAATAGGAGTAACTTTATTTTGAAAATTTGAAACTCAAGAGGAAACTTACTTTTAAATGGTATCTGAGTGAGTACTTGAAGTCTTAGTTAAAACATTAGTTAAATAAACAATAATTTATTTAAATTTAAAAGAGATTTAATCTTCAATAGTTTCTTCACAATTTTGATTCCTATTCCTATTATAAAAACTTTCAAATATAGAATCTAAAAATATTCTTAGGATGATGTTTACCAATTTGTGGAAATATTTTTGCCCAGTGTATTCAGAGAATTTTCCGGTTTCACCCAGCAAAGCACTTCATTATCACCTGCTTCCGCTCATGAATATGCAGGATTAGCTCATTATCATCCATCCGATGTTTAGATTGGAGGCTGCCTTCCGTTAGAAGTGGCCTCTGCGTGTGTGATTTACATTATAATAATTAGTTTATGACAAAGGCACGCGCTACTTTGGCTTTCCCACCCGTGATTTTCTACATTTCACTCAGCTTGTTCTCGTTTTCGTCTTCGTCCTGGGCATCAAAATTGCAAATAGAAAGCAATTTCCACACTTGTTATGGCCACGTGACGGGGGGCAAAGCGAAGGGGTTTCTCCATATTATCTATGTGCGAGATTCCACAGCCTTGTCTCCTACGATTTTGGTTTTTATTCTTTGACGGTTGCGCGCGTGTAATGAGCTTCCGCAAGCTTCCACTTTTACTTTTACACAGAGAAAATAAATGTGTAACTACAAAATCATTCTGATTTATTGCTTCTTTTTATCAGCTGGTCACTCTTTTCAAGAGCCGCAGTGTGGCCTTCCTTCTTTATGTGTCAGAAAATGGTTTATTAAGTTAAAATACCATCTGCATGGGTGTAAATTGAACAATTGTTGTGAAATCTATTTATTTGAATGACTTTTCTGACCAAAATGTAACTGGTCAGCTAGTTTCATAACCTTTATTGAGTACACATTTTTCTTTGTGTAACCCTCTCTTACCCTTTCCATTCTTTAAACTCCTTTGGCTACAAGCTTTTCCCTACAACAGCTGGCTTAGAAAACTTGCTAACTTTGCTGAATTTTTGCCTCTGAATTTTCTGCCTCAAGTGCAAAGTAGAAAGAGCTGGAAATTAGAGGGAGGGCAGAGGCGGGGATAAGGCTGCCCGCTGCTCAATTTCAGACACACACACACGAAATTACTTTGCAACTCGTGGCAGAGAGTCGCACGAAGCCTTGTGGCCTCATTAGAACCCCTCCGGAGAAATGGAGAACAAGAGAAATGGAGAATCGGAGAAGAGGTGGAGGAAAGGGCGTAGCAGCAGGTGACTAGTTTCCAGCTACTTAACCATTCTGGCCTGCATTCTGCGCTGGACTGAAATATTTATGAACCATCTCGGGGCAGAGCGAAGGGAAGGCAGGCACATCAAATGCAGCGCAAAGTGATATTCGAGTTTTTAGCTGCAGCAGTTATACCCTTGACGCACGAAGCCTTCCCATTTTGGCCAGAACTCTGCCAGGTCACAAAGTTTGCCCTGTTTCCCATAGTAATTAATTCAGACTATATGTTGGACTAGATCTGAATTTAATTGTTGGCTCAAATAATTCTATGGCATAATCTTTACAATTAAAACCAGTGCAGCACAGTCACAATTGGCCTTCACGTGGGTTTTTTTGAATGCATTTGAAGAGGGTAATCTGAAACTGGTCTGTTTGTTGCTTAGTTTGAGCAGTTGGTCACACTCACTTCTTTTAAAAAGCGCAGTGTGACCATGTAAGCTACGCCCCAAAACGTTTAAACTTTGGCCTACAAAGAGCCAAGGGTTTTTAATTACAATTCAAGTGGAAAAGCATAGAAATACATACTAATAAGTTAACAAGGGCAAATAAATTGGTTCATGTAAACTTTCACTTGCTAAAATTTAGACAAAATCAATTAGTTTTGGCAGTAGTTATGTTTTGTTTTAGCAAGGGTATTCCGGGACTGAGACTTTGACCCGTCGAGGCCTCCAAAGTGGCTGCACAGTCTTTGTGGCTTGTCATTTCAATTAGCAATGGACTCGGGTGGGTCGGTCTTTCTGTCTTTCTGTCTGACTTTGTTTCTATTACTGTTACTGTTTGGGGTCTGTTTCTGTTGCTGTTGCTGTGTCTCGTTGTTGGTTGTGATTCCCTGTGGGCGTGAAATGAGTTGGCAAAACAATAAAGAACAAACAGATATGGATGTGTGTGTGTAATTTGTATAATTTAAGTGAGCATTAGCATTTGCAGAGATTTCTTTGTTGCGAGCATTCTGCATTGGCATTAATGAGTGGCTCATTAATCACTCGCGGCAATTGGAACCAAATGGCAAATGGAATGAATAAGTGAGCGAATGAATAGCTCGGTGACTGACTGACTGACTGACTGAGTGACTGACTGATGGATGGACCACAGGCAATAGTTGTGCCAAAGTGAGGTAAACAAAACAAAACAAAACAAAGCAAAAAAACACAAACGAAACTAGCCGAAAATCGCGATTTTCGGGAGACTCCCCCGCAGGCTCACATGGCGTATGATTAATTTTTCACAATCATTTTCCATTATGCAAAAAAGCAGCGGAGGTGGCTTAGATGCAACCAAAGGGGGTATATTTTTTGTATTTTTATTTTCATTTGCGATTTGCGTGTTCCGTTGCAGGAGTTTTGGTTTCCGTTAACTGTTGCACATTGCCGGGATGATAATTAATGAGCCGACGGTGCGTATACGTGATGTCGCAACAGCCCAAACAAAATCGAATCCCAAAAAGCCAAGTAAATAAATTACATAAACAGCAACTATGGGTATTTTTGGGTGCGTGCACGTGGTGGGTGGTGAAAAATAAGGACGGTAAAATTGTGGGAATTTAGGAAATCACTTTGTGGAAATGTGTGTCACTGTCCCATTTACTTTGTTTCTGCCCGGGATATGCTAAAATTGATTTATTTGCATATTTTATATTGTAATCACTATAGTGAATCAACAATGAATAATTTGAAAACATTTACTTAGAGGTAGTTTTTTTCGTTTAGATTTAAACTTTATGTATACAGGTTTTTTTAGGAAAAAGGAAAATTATTTTCTTTTTCATTATCGCATAGTAGTACTATTTTTTTAATACCATATTTTTGGAAATTGTTTTGGATTGTTTATTTTTCTTTTAATTAAAATTTAACTTTACATTCTTCAACATATATTCTTTAATTTAAAATGTTTTTTTTTTTTATCCTGACAATGTTTGTTTATATTATTTTTCCCTGTGCACTTTTACATAAATTCATACTTCCCACTTCTGCCCCATCACCTCCTTTCCTCTTTCAAAGTTATTTAAGATTAATTAATAAACTCTCCCTCGGCCGCATTTGCGTGCTTACAGATTATGTTAAACCAAGTGTACGCAAAGTTACAAAAAAAAAAAGGAAAATATGTTTGCCAACAATCAACTTAAACGCTGCCTTGCCGCCACGCCTCTCCCGCCCTCGATTTTCCACTGCTCTTTTCAATATGTGAAAAGCGAGTTTCCGCCCCTCCTCAAAAGTTACACAAACTCAATTTTGTAAAAGCAAAATTTGTCTCCCTTTTTTTTTTTTTTTTTTTTTTTGGGCCGTATATATAATGTAATTTTGAAGATGTTTTCACATTTTGCGCAAAATATTTACACAATTTTCTCTGCCTTTTTTGGTTTTTCCTTATCCACACATTTGATAGGGGATTAATGGGAGAGGGGAGTGCGTATTGGGGGGTAGTGGGAGGTAACGCGGTGGACTGAGCTGAATTTGCAATTATCACAGCTAACTGAACCCGACTTGTCACCACATCCCCCATCCACATCCCCAGTCCGGCGCCGTCCACTGGATGATTAATGGTCGTGAACATGACATCGAGTTTGTCTCGAATCTCGAATCTGTTTTGTTTCTGCGACCGTTTCTCTGTGTTTCTCTGTGTTTCTCCATCTGAATCTCAATCGGAATCGGAATCGCCATCCTAATGTTTGCTTAAAGCTTGTCTTCCATGTGCACTGTGCACAAACTCAAAGTGTATTCAGAACAAAACGTCTTTATATCAATGAAATCTTTATTTTTGTATCTTTTAAAATATTTTTGAAAAAAGATACAATATCATAAAAATAAAAACAGGAAAATTAAGTGGCACAGGCTGGTAGTTTTAATTAAAGCCAACTAAGACTGAAATATAAAAAAAAATTTAAATAGTAAATACAAATAAAATTTGTAAAATACCTAAAAATCATACTATAAAAACAGTAGAAAGTTGCCTATAAATATTTAATCTTTTTTTTTTAAGTACCCATTTGTATAAGCATTTAAAAAACAACTATCATGCATCAAAAGAAATTGTTTTTCTGGCACTCACATTTAAAACATGGTAAATTCATTTTGATAGATATTTTAAAGATTAAAAAATTAAAAAGATTTAAATATAATGAGCTGCTAGTTATGACCACAACTTAAAGGCGTGGCTGAGTTTCTCGCAGTGCATTCTTTGGGCCTGACAGTTGTCTCTCTAATGCTGTGCTGGTGGTTCTTTCAGCCCAGAGTGGTGTAGGTCTGCTGGTGGTGGAGTGGCTGAGTGGTGGAGTACGTGGAGCAGTGTGGGAGTTGCTGCTGGCTTTCTGGCCATGGCCACTTGGCAAGTAACCCACACGACGACATCAGAATGAGTCTTGGCCAGAACTGGCGGCTTTGTGGCTTTGATGTGCCCATGCCCCCCATGCCCCCATACCCCCATACGCGTCCCCAATTCCAGTCCAAGTCACAATCCCAGTCCCACGCCGCAAAAAATTGGCGGTAATCGCGGCCAGAGACATGACGGCCATGGCCAAATCCTGTTTGGCTGCTGTTTCGGCCGACTTCATCTGCATGTGGCCCACAATTGTTGGCAATTAACTACTCACTCTGGCCGCCGCCACATAATTGGCAATGCTTTGGAGGAGTGAATGTGACGTCACCCATAAAACGTCCAAATTTGAATGTCACCCATTTTAGGGGACAGAGAACAGGATTTTTGAAAGCAACTCAGAAAATTAAATTAACATTTTAACTGACGTCTGCGTTTGATTAAATAATTCGGAAAGAAATATTTATATTAAAAACATGGTTCGCATTGCTCTTAGTTTAAGCTAAGAAATCAATTTCATTTTCGAGAATTTATTTATACCAAAAACTATTCAAATTTGAATTTAAAAACAAACATTTTATATAAATTAATACGAGCGTATAATGATTAAATTCTAGTTTTATTTATTGGGAATATTCTGTTTTCCACATCTTAAAAAAATAGTTATAATTTCCTCTTCTATTTTATCACTATTTTCAGATGAACACAAACTGAACTCTGGCTCATGGGAGGATACCTTGAACGAGCCGCTCCACCACCAGCACCAGCATCACCATTTGCACCCCAGTCAGACGCAGACGGTCAGGAGCCACCACCAGCACCAGCAGAGCTCCTTTGTGGGATCACCACCGCCCTCCAGCGCTAGCATCACCACCGCCCAGCTGCACAGTGCGTTCAGTCGCCGGATCGCAGAGCAAAGGGAGCAAAGGGAGCGGGATCAGCGGGAGCAGCAGGCGCAGGCCCACAGCCACGCGGACGGCTGCACCGCAGCCACAATTGCCGGCGGAAGCTTCAGCGCCAACGGTGGCCAGGCTGCCGTTGGTGTTGGCGTTGGAGTTGGCAGCAGCAGCAGCTGCGGCAGCGGCAGCGACCGGGACACCAAATCCCCCTGCAGGGAGCGGGAGAGGGAGAGGGAGCGGGATAGGGAGCGAGCGAGCAAGGAGGCGGCGCAGGAGGAGGCGGAGGAGGAGGTTCTCACCGAGGAGGAGCAGACCAGCAGCAGCGTGAGTTCGCTAAGCGCCGGCAACCAACGCAATTCGCAATTGCGTTCCACCTTCAACAAGGCCAAGCAGCATTTGTCGTTTGACAAATGGCGCACGGCCGCCACCGGAAGCGCCACAGGTTCCGCATCCGCAACCGGTTCAGGTTCATCGTCATCCCCATCATCCCAACTAGCCACCGCCACTGAGAACAACATGATTATGCGCCGGGCCAGCGCCTGCACCATGCCCTCGAGTGGCGGTGCAGGAACAGGAGGAGGTGGAGGTGTGGGTGGATCCCAGAGAGAAGATGCCACCACGCCGGGAGAGTCACCAGGAGGTCGTCTCTCCCGTTGGTTCTCCATTAGGCGCGGCTCCTCGCACCAATACGACGTGGGAGGACGCGATGGTCGCCACTCCACAGCCTCCAGCTTCGATACACCCGACTCTGGTTCGGGAAATGCCACGGGCACTGCAAAAGGTGGCTCAATGGCAGGAGGAGGAGGGCTAGGAGCAGGAGTGGGAGGAGGACCTGGCCAGGGAGCAGCGCTGGACGCTGCCTCGCCACAAAAGCTGGCCAATTTGGGTGCCAGCAAAATGATGCCAGGAGTGCCAGAGGTGGGTCCAAAAACAATTAACTAAACACCTGAAATTTAAGAAAATAGTAACCATAATATATTATTTAATTAATTTTAAATTTTTCAAGACAAAGTTATACGAATTTATGGTTATAAATTTAATGTTAACCATCTCATATTTATCTATTAATACCCTCTTGCAGTCGGAGGATGATGAGGCCACCGCCAATCGCTTCGACATGGACCTGATGATGACGCCGGGCAGTCGGGCCAACGGAACCGCTCGTACCGCCCACAACCGGCTGATTGTCCCCATGTTGCCACCCGCCCCCGCCGGATTGTCCCAGCAGCAGCTGAAGAGGCGCCACATCGTGGCAGCCATCGTGCACAGTGAGAACTCGTATGTGGCCACCCTGCAGCGACTAGTCAATGTGAGTGCGAGTGCGCAGAGAATACTTGCTAAATAGACTTGTTTTTAGGATTTGGATAACATAGATCACTGCATGCCCAACCAATCACCCCGTAAATAGCTAATAAAATAAAGTAGTATTATTTATTTAATTCTTTTGATATTTAAAACATTTTCAGTCTTAGGTTTTTACAAAAGAATCTGATTAGGTTTTCTAAATTTCGATTGCTTTATTTGTTAAATAATAATATATATTAATATACCTGCGATGGGTAAACTTATTAGAAATTTTAAAATATTAACTACTAAAGTCGCACATTAATCGTTATTAATAATAATATAAATATATTCCTTTAAAATGTTTTCGAACTTCCCTTTGTTTACAGTCGTAAATATCATTAATTAAGTTACAAGTAACAAGTAAGTTACAAGTAACTACAAACAAGTAAAGTGAACCATTACAATTTAAATATTTAATCAATCATTGTACCCTTAAATTAAATCTTTCTTCTAAGTTTAAACTATTTAAATAATTTAAATTTATTGTAGATTACGTAAACCCATTGCATGAACTAGCAGTTGGTTAACCATAGTTACCCCATTAACCCACCGACTAATCTTAATCTCATGTCAAATCATTTGATCTCTTTACATGCCATCCTCTTCCCATAAATGCCATAACTGCCGATTTCACCGTCATAAAACAACCAACTAACCAACTGATCACACTCACTTACTAACACACACCCCAATTGAACCCAAAATCATATTTCACCAACAAGTAGTTACAAAATTAGAAAAAACCAGACAAGTAATTACTCGTTAAACAAAACCCAGATTAAAATCTAAGCCAAAACTGTGAGAAACCAATAGATAATCCGGCGCAAAGAGCTTGGTAAACCCATAAAAATTAGGGTGTTACGCCTAGCCTGAAATTGTATTAATTTAATAAGAATACAAAAAAAAATAATAATAATATAAATAATATTATTTATTATTAATATTAATATATATTTTATAAAACAATGGATACAAAGTGACTTCAGGCTGGTGTAACTCCTTGAAATTGAGTCGTAAAACTAAACTAATGACCACTGTATTCTCTTATCCCTCAGGATTACAAGAAACCGCTGGAGGAGTGCAGTCCGCCGGTGCTGAATCCGGTGAAGATAGCCACGCTGTTCCACTGCCTGCCGGACATCCTGCACTCGCACAAGCTCTTCCGCATCTCGCTGGCGGAGTGCGTCCGCAATTGGGACCGAGATGAGAAGATCGGCGACTGCTTCGTGAGCGCCTTTGGGAAGCCGCAGCTGCTGGAGATCTACTCCGGATTCATCAACAACTTCTCGGCGGCCATGGAGCTGGCCAAGATGGAGGAGAAGCGCAAGTCGGCGCTGGCCGACTTCTTCAAGGTCAAGCAGATCAGCGCCCACGACCGGCTGTCGTTCTTTGGGCTGATGGTGAAGCCGGTGCAGCGCTTCCCCCAGTTCATTCTCTTTCTGCAGGACCTGCTCAAGTACACGCCGCAGGGCCACCACGATCGCATGTCCCTGCAGCTGGCCCTCTCCCAGCTGGAGCTCCTCGCCGAGCTGCTCAACGAGAGCAAGCGGGAGGCGGAGCAGTACCAGGCCTTCAAGGAGATGCTCGGCCACATCTCGGGCACCTTCAACGCCCGCTCCCTCAGCCTGAGCAGCGTCAGCGTCAGCGACTCTGCCGGTGGCCACCGGCCGAGGTACTTGCTCCGCGAGGACAACGTCACCCACATGGAGTTCAACCAGGCGGGCTTCATTGTCAAGTGCAAGCAGCGGCGACTGCTCCTGCTCAACGACAAGGTCATCTGCGTGTCGGTGGCGCCCAAGCAGTCGCACGACTTTGGGGCCACCGAGAAGCTCACCTTCAAGTGGATGTTCCCGGTCAACGACGTGGAGATCGTGGACAATAGCACATCGGCCACGCTCTCGAGGATTCTCACAGCGGGTAAGAATGCCGATAGTGCTATTTATTTATAATATTTATACTAATTTAATTTATTTTTTTAATCCCAGGTCTCAACCGCGGCGGCAGCTTGAAGTCAAATGGCAGCAGTGGCGCCAACGGCAGTCCCTATGCCAACAGCACCCTGCCAGGTCATGGAAGCGGCGCCTCTGGGCTATCGGGCTTTGGGGACCCGCACAGCTCGCCGGCTGCCCAGCTGACCAACGGAGCTGACAACCTCTGCAGCGAGATGAGCACGCTGATGTACGACTACGAGGTGATCTCGCGCATCCACGACCTGGTTGGGAGTCTGAAGGGCAGCTACAAGGAGCTGAACGCGAACACCACGCGCAACGTGCTCAACCTGATCCAGGGCTCCATTCAGCGCAAAGACGAGGAGATGGCCTGGGTGGACTCCTGCTGCCTGCAGCTCGTGGGACGCCACAAGTCCGGCAAGGAGGAGACCTTCACATTCCAGACGCAGACGCCGGCGGTGAAGAAGGAGTGGATCACGGAGCTGCGTCTGGCCCAGCTGGCCCTCGATCCGAACAATTCGCCGGCCTGGGAGCGTGGTGGCTCTAACCAGCCCAGCCACCTGCCCATGCAGCATCATCCGCACGTGGCCACGGGGGATCGGGATCCCCGGCAGACCCCACCGCAAACCCAGGAGCAGCTGCAGCTGCAGGAGGCCGTCCAGCAGAAACAGTCGCGCAAGATGCCGCTCTTTGTCAAGGCGATGCCCGTCTACAAGTCACAGCATCAAACCGAGGTGGGTTTGGGATCAAATGATTCAGTAACCTTGTGGAGAAGCACTTGTTCTTTATTCCCTTTTAAAAATATAAAGCTAAGCTTAACAAGCTTAAGCTTTGCTTTAGAGTTTTTGTTTGTAAAAGAAGTTTTCTTCTTACATCTTCTATTTCTTGTTATAAAAAGAAGAACATTAATATGTAGAAAAACAAGACAGTAGATATGTTTACTTTTTAGTTTTAATATTCTCTTGTTTAAAGTTAATCCTTATTCCATTATGATATAACAAAACAAGTGCGTGTACTACCAAGAAATTTAAAATGAATCCATCTAATCGAACTCAATCGATTGCAGGTGCGCTGTGGATGTTACTACAGCATCGCCAACGACACGAAGCAGAGCGGGAATGCGCGACGCCGGCACAAGCAGCTCAACTACCTGTGGATGTGCAGCAGCGACGGCACCTCCTCGCACATCACCGTTCTGGCCCAGCACCCGCAGCAGGCGGGCAACCTGCGCGAGGCGGGGGCCTTCGATCTCTTTGAGACGCAGGTCTCGGCCCTGGAGTTTGTCAAGGGACTGGATCAGCTGAGGACGCGGGACGAGCCGGCCAGTTTGCTGGGCGATCTGGTCTGGCTGGGCACGGACAGTCGCAAGATCCTGGTCTACTCGGCCAGGAATCCGGAGCTGGAGGAGCAACTAGGCAGCTACTCAGTGCCAGGAGCAGTTCAGCGTATCCTCTACCACTTTGACGCGGTCTACGTGGCTCTGTCGGGCGCCACGGTCCTGATCTTTCGACGTGGACCCGATGGGGTGTGGCAGCTGCGCGATCCGCAGACCATACGGCTGGGAGACTCGGATTTGGCAGTGCCCAGCCTGCTGCCCATCAACATGTGCATCTACGCCTCCTGCGGCAACCGGGTGTACGTGATGAATGCATTGAACGGCGAGATCCAGCGCAGCTTCGAGGTGCAGCACGGGGCCAGCCAGCAGGTGAACCTGATGGCCCACTCGGGCATCGGCCTGTGGATCTCACTGAAGAACTCCACCATGCTCTGTCTGTACCACACGGAGACCTTCAAGCACCTGCAGGACATCAACATCGCCTCCAGTGTGCTGCGGCACGACGGGAAGAAGGAGCAGCCGCTGAACAACAGCTCCGTCTACGTGACCGCCCTGATGGCCTGCAAGGGACTGTTGTGGGTGGGCACCAACGTGGGCATAGCGGTCACCATTCCCCTGCCCCGCCTCGAGGGCGTCCCCATCATCAGCGGGGGCATCAATATGTCCTGCCACGCCCACTTTGGACCCATTACCTTCCTGCTGCCCCTCATCCCGAAGGTCTATCCGGCCTACAAGCCGGCTCCGGTGGGAGCAGCCCCTCCACCAGTGCCCAGCATGGGCGACGACCTGCAGCTGCCGGCCATCGATGCAGACCCCAAGCTGGAGCTGGACGACGGTGCGACGGTGGTGCTGCGACGCGATCTGGTCAAGGAGGAGGCTGCGGCGGCTGTGGTGAGCAATCCCGGAGCAGAATCGCCGCGCAGCTCCAAGCTGGACAAGCAGAACTCACTGGACCAGAGCTTTACGGCCAAGATACGCGCCTCGCTGGCCAACTCGCCGGCGTTCCACCGCAAGCGTTTCCGCGACGACCCGAACCGGATGTCCAAGACCCTGCCCCGCGGCCTGGGAGCCACTGCAGCCACTGGTGGCGTAGGAGTAGGAGCCACTGCAGGAGGTGCTTCTGGAGGAGCAGTCGCGGCAGCTGGAAACACTTCGCAGCACGGCGAACACGGCATCTGCGATGTGTACGGGCTGTATGGGAAGCTGATCTTCGTGAAGGAGGACTACGACGCGGAGGAGGGCAACCAGGGCAACCTGATGGACATGATGTACGAGGGCATGCGCCGCTCCGATCCCGAGCTGGCGGCCATACCCGGCAAAGTGTGCACCCTGGACAGGCGGCTGCGCATGAAGGCCTCGCGACCCAGGTCCTTGGACCTGTCCAACTGGTCCGTTGACTCCAAGTCGTCCAGCCTGTACACTTCGTCGGGCAGCGAGGAGAGCATGGGCATCCGGCACTTTGGGGGCCGCTCTGTGTCCCGCAACAGCAGCAGTGCCAGCCACAAGACCTCGGGCACGGGCAGCGACCTGGGCAACATATCCGAGAATGGACTGATGACCACGGCGGACATCCACCACCATCACCAGCAGCAGCAGCAGCAGCTGAACAGCACCCCCAAGGACAGCCAGGATGTGGGAAGACCCGGTCCTGGCCTGGACAAACCCGCCGCAGCCGTGGCCACCCTTAAGAGAAAGCAGAAGCAGAACACCAAGCAGCAGCAGCAGCAGAGTGCAGACGGTCCGCGGACGGTGATCACCCTGATGGGCGGACGCGGCTACTGGCGGCAGATGTGGTACAACGGGGCCGGAGGATCGCCCGGCCACAAGAACAGCAGCACTGGCTCCGGCCAGGCGTCCGTGCAGGCTGGTGGGAATCCCAGCTGCTCCCCGCTGACGGCCAACTCCAACGACGCCCACATTGTGGTCTGGGAGAAGAAGTTATAATCGCAGGAGCTGGTGTGCTGCTGCACCCTTCAGCAGCATCCCCACCAGCACCACCCGCCGCTCACCGAGCTGTGGCGCCGCGTGGGCGAGCAGCAGCAGCTGCAGAAGCAGCAGTTGCAGCGGCGCGGACGTGGGCGGGTCCGCTTTCGGGGATCGTTTATCCAGCGGGATCGCAGCGCCGGCAACGAGGGTGCAGAAGGATCGGGATCGGCGCGATCGGCAGCAGGGTCTGCAGCTGGAGGATCGGGGGGCATGCTGGGGGCCAGTCTAAAACGACTGACCAAGCTGAAGCGTGGCGGCAGCCTCAAGGAGTTCTAGATTCGTGTGTACATTGTTTTCGAACTTAGTTGTGTAGCTCTTAAGATAACGATAAGGCACAAAACCAGGCGGCCACATAAATTACTTGATTTTTTTTTCGTTTGCTGTAAGTGGGAATATCGAATATATTTATTAGAGGCCCTGTTAACGACCCCAACCCGAAACGGAGAAATTACCTTTTCCCTGAAACTCTGGTATTTTACTAATTAATGATCAAGAAGACAGTTTTTGTTTTACTTATTTTCATATTTCTATTATTTTAAATCATTGAAAACCTTTCAAGTTTCCAAAACCTTTAGTTTTCGCTTTAGTTTAACTTAAAACAAAATATAAGTAAATGTTTTGTCTTATTATTTCCTTGAACTATCATTTATGTTCATGTAAAACATTAAAAAACCAAATCTTTTGCTGCTACTATTTTTGTTTCAAAATTTATATTTAATTTAATTTTTCCCAAGAAATATATTTAAAACATTGCAAAGTCAATACGTTTTTTTAAGATTTCAGTTTTCACACCGTTTGAAGAGCATTATTTAACCAGCAAAACATGAACAAAAGCTAAATTCTATTAATATTTAAAATTTCCATCACAAAACTTCTAATCACTTTGGAAAAACTAAACATTTATTTGGTTAATTTTGTAATAAATTCAAAAATCGTTGTCAACAATCTGCTAGATTTTGGGAGAAGTGAAATTTGGATCAGATTTGGAACCGGAACGCGTAACAGGGGTGTATATAAAGCGAATGTTTCTGGAGAAACCTAGTGTTTAGTCAGCTTTTTCTCAAACTTTAACAGCCAACTATCTCCTTTCGTTCTCGGCCCTCGAGTAAGAAAGTGAAACTTAGCCCTAGGGAAACGTTTTTTTTTTTTTTCGTATGTAGTTCATAACTGAATATCCAAATATACAATGTTTTTTTTCGCTAGTTCAGTAAGAATAATATGTTACATAGGCTATAAGTAGGATATAAGTGGTAGAGCACACACACAAGAGAGAGCGGCAAAGCCAACAAGCCAAGGGGAAATTATGTTGTCTGTACAATAAGAAATAAAACAAAACGAGAAAGCATTGTTAAAGTATCTAGAAATCTGTTTAAAGAGCAGGACTTATGGATGGTGCACAACGTGGTTATAATAATGGTTTTTAGCCGCATATTATAACCATGGAGCGCACATTTTTTTATATTTTGTTGAACCTTTTCGAAGTGAAAACTCTGAAGCGGCTGGCAGCACTTTCCTTATGTTTGTATTATAACGAAATTAGAATTAAACGTACTCTCCCAATATGGATAAACCCAGAGAATGGGAAACAACAATTTGTAGTACTATTTTGCCTGTATTTGTGAACATTTACAACCATCAAACAAAAAATAAAAACAAATGGTTTTTTTTGTCAAGTATATATACAAGATTAATAAAGCGAACAAGGAATATCTTATATATACACAAAACATACTTATATACGATTTACATCTATAAAAATATACATGTGCGTGTGTACAACAAAAATTTTTAGTAAAAAATTACAAAAAAAAAAAAACAAGAAACAAAATGTTTAATCGAAGATATTTTTTGTAAACGATATCTTTTGGATACACATATAGAAGTCAGGCATAATGCAATTATGTAACTTTTTATATCATTGTGCATATTTACACACACTCGAACACACACACACACACACACACTTACACACATACGCGTTAACGCACTCATCTACATTTATGAGAATAATATATTTACCTATATATCTACACATATTTACGGGTTCCCCGGGGAACCCAATGTACATGTACTTGGATGGCATATTATTCAGCATCGTTTGTGAACTATCTATCCACAGCGAAACAAGTTGCTTTGTCGGTGTTATACAACAACAACAACAAAAAAAAAACAAGAGCATTGTATGTATTCAAGAACAAAGAAAATGTATTAAAAATATTTAAAAAAATATATATTTTGTTTGGTGTTCGCATTTGGAAGTGGAATGGGAATATTAGGACTTCACTGTGTACTTTTTGTAAAATTGTCAAAGTTAAAAAACGACTAGTCATTATTTTCTTGTGTGGTTGAAAATGCATCTTAAAGATAAAGTATTTGAACAAATTATGGATTACTTTTTACAAATTTGTATAGCATACCTTTGGGCTGTTTTTACTTTTTGGTGCTGTGAGATCTTTACAGTTTTAGATTAACTTAACACTTGTGAGGTAAATTTGACAGTTTGAGGAGCATTGAGAATGTTATTTTATTCTAATGTTTTGTTTTAGCAGGCTCTTTTGTTAACAAATATAACATATAATAATTAAATGGCATTTGGAATAAGAAACAGGTATTTGTTTTTTTAAATCTTAAACTTTTTTTTATCTATAAACAGAATTCAATTTAACATTTTAATTTTATATTGTAAAAGATAAAAGTGATCTAAACTAATGTAGATTTTCTAACAAATATATTTTTTCTTTCTCTCTTCAATTTAGCGAAGAGAAGGTGAACAAGGAAAATAACAAGTGGATCTTGAGAAGAGCTTAATTTACCGTTTTCCTTGCGCAAAGTCTCTATCTTGGCAACGCTCTCTTCCCTCTTAGTATTTACGAAGGTTAGCAAAAACAACACACGCCGTTGAGTCAAAATTTCATAATTAATTAAATTTCGGCTTATTTCACTAAAGAAAAGTGTTAAAAGTGCAATATTCATGGTGAAAACAAGTGTTTGAACGGAGTTGAAGTAATTTCCGTCAATTAATTGCGATTAAAAGGGTATTTGTGTCGCTTTTATGCGGGGTGCTCCTTTGGACAGAGATATGTGTACATATGTATGTATATATGTGCGTGTGCTCTACATATGTATGAGCGATCGTAAATGTATTTTGTTTGTGAAATGCAAGTGTGTTTGATTCACACAGTTTTTGTTTATTTTTCTTCTTTTTTTTGTGTGCTATTATTGTTTTTGTTTTGTTTTTTTTTTTTTTGCAGTAGTAATAATGAAATATATTTGATAAAGCCAGGTTATCTCTATAATTTATGCTTTAAACTATTTGTTTTTTTCGTGTGATGTGAAAAATGAAATGAGGAATAGATTAATTTTCAATTTAAAAAATTTAAAGATCGGAAATATAAAAAACAGTGGTAAGTGTAAATAGAATTATTAATATACAGTTGATACATACTTTCACAGTGTAAAGGGAAACATTTTTGTTTACAAATAGTTGTAAATTAAATTTAAATCATTTAATCCGGAAGTTAAGCTTTCACTTTATTTATTTTTTTATGCACAACAAAACCCTGCATTGCATTTATGCACTTTACATAACCCTGCATGACACTGCATATAGCAAGGCAAAAAAAGCGAAAGTTTGTAATGTGTTTTTAATATTGCAGCTTGGCAGAGCCAAAAGATAAATACTGCCATAGTTACGAATAAATTTTAAAGTAAAGTACCTACCTCAACTAAAAAGGATACAGCTTAGTTCTTAAAAGCTTCATTAGCTTTTACATAATTTTGTAAGACTTTAAGCCCAGTTAGTGATAAGGGTAAAAGCTTTTGGCTGAAGGGATTTTTTATGTTTTTCTTGTTTTTGAATCATTATTTTATAAGTTTATTCTGTTTTATAGTAAATTTAACAAATCTATAAAGCGTAACCAAAATAGGTTTTTTTTTATAAATATGGTTTTGACAACAAATAAAGAGGGGTTTTTACATGATTATCCTCTTTGCACAACATTTTAGCAAAAAATTCAACCTCTTTTCCTAGTTGAGCTTTAAGTTGTGGCTCAAATAATTATCCTTGCTTTGGCCAAAGCTCTTGGAATTGGGATGTGCCTAACCAGGAAGTGAAGTAGTTTAAAAACCGTTGCAAGCTCCAATTCGTATTTTGACCCACATTCAGTTGTCCATTTGTTCACCTGAGCTGTGGCATTAGTTTTGCGTAAGGGCCAAAAATAAAAAAGGGAAAAAATAGAGAAAAAGAGTCGCAGGCGTGCCAAATTGATATTATCAGTAATGAATAATAATGCCTAATAAGCGACGCAGCTCTGAAAATGACGATGCGACGACGGCCCATTACATAAACGAAAGCACATTGCACCGCAGCCCCCAGCTTATTAGCGTTAATTGTTGGTGACACTTTTATTTCCATCTTCAACTCCATCACCATCACCATGTCCATTTTCATTTCCATTTTGCTTTATTTCGCCGCTCGTCTTTTGAATCATTGAATCGTCGAACTTGGCAAGTGTCTGTGCCCCTTAACGCTTAACGAGATTGCAGTTCGGTGGTCTGAACTGAAGTCTGAAGACTGAAGTCTGGCCCAGACATTATGGCCCATTATGCAATGCGTTTGTTGGCCCTACGGGGATTCGATTCGATTGGACTCGGTGACCAAAATAGCCACAGCGATACGCTGCGATCCCAAATGTCTGGAAATCTGTAGCGATTTTTTGTTAAATAATGTCATTTAAATTTTATTATACAGGTTAAAACTCTACCATTTTGTACCGAGAAATTCTTTATTTAATAATGGTTCCACACTATTATGATACTTAAATGTTGTACATGATATTGATATTAAGCAATAACAAACATAAGAGATCTTAAAATCTTTTTTTTATTGATTACAATTAGGTACTTCTTTTTAACTGTACTATTTTTATAATAATATTAATTTTTAGAAATAAATCTCAAATAATTGGGTATTTTGTAAATCAGTAAATCAAATAGAACCCTTGAAAATTCTTTTCCAAAAAAGGTTAATATTTTACCTTTCGAACTTTGAGAAAATAATAAAAGTACCTTATAAAAACAAACCATTTACACTTTTGGCCATATTTAAATGTATTTATTTCGTTCCCATACAAAATATAAATATATTCAATGAAAAGGACAAATTTGTGAAAGGGATAAGAAAACAATGAGAGGGTGACAAACCGACAATTGAATCGATAAATCAGCCATGTTTATGGCAACATTCAGCGGCCATAATCGTAACTCCCGCCGGGGAACGGCTCATGGGACTTGGAACCACCGCTTCGGTTCCCAGTTTTTGTGTCCCCAGTGTTCAGTCCCCAGTTTCCAGTTCGGAAATCGCATAGTTGAGAGTTTGTCCCAGGCCATGACCTGCCCCAAGTGCTTTGCGTAACAACAACCAATGCCACAGCCACTGCAACTGGGAGTGTGGAGTTTTGTTGTTTTTGGCTTTCCCAGCCAGTCACGATCGTCGCAATTTTCTTGTCACTGTCACCCGAAAAAAAATACGAAAAAAAATAAAACGCTCAGCACACGCAACAAAGCAAAGCAGCAACAGCAGCAGCAACAGCAACTGCTGCAGACACAGCAGCAACATCGGTTTAAAAGTCAAATAAACAAAGCGGCGGCCACAGTAAAAACTCCAACAGCACGAACAGCAGCACTAACAGTAACAGAAACAGTAACAACAAAAACCAAAACACCAACAATAGCAGTAACTTGCGGCTGCAGCAGCAACAACAACAACAACAAATGACGATTTGCCGCTGCTGATAAGAAATAAATTGTTGCTAAATTCAAGAAGAATGTGGAATACACTAAACATCGATTTAAATTACCTGAGTGATCTCAAAGTTAAAAATAAACATAAAGAGGTAACAAAAATTAGTAACATAAAATTTTACACAAACTAAAACAAGAACGCTTATTGAAAGAAAAATATTCTTTAAAAAATAATAATAAAAACAAACGTTTTTTTTATTATGTTGACTTTGAATATTTTATGTCTTTTTATTTATTCTATTATTTATCTTAAATAAAATGCTTTATTTCCTGTTCCATACTTTGTCTTCAACTGAACTGAAATTGAAATTCAGAATACATGCTTACTTATTCATTAACATATTTTTTAATAGCTCACCTAGGGAACTTAATCAATTCTTGTATACTATTTATGCTTGCAATCAGAATAACACAATTTCTATTTTAGTTATTCAAGAACAATTGTTTTTGATTTAAAACAAGAAAGAACGCTATAGTCGGGTTTCCCGACTATAAGATTTGCGATACTCATTGCCCTTTTTAAAAACAGCTAGCTAGCCCTCTTCAATAATGTGTAGCCTACTTTCATGCGCAATCAGTTAAATCGCTTAAAAAAAAAGTTTTGCCTACTTTTGAGCGCAATAAAAATTTTCAGCGCATTTGTATACACAATTTCTTGAAAATGGTCAGATTTTAAAAGTTTTTAGATATTTGGGTAGATATTTTCAATACGAACAACATTTGTAAGGGCCACTTTTCTCTAGCACTAAAAATGTGGACACCACAGAGTTTTTTCCGGTTTGTGGGCGTAAAAAGGGGCGTGGTCAGGTTTTGAAACAAACTTGATCTGCGCTTTGCTTATAGAAGTCTGTATGCAAAATTTGGTGGTTCTAGCTCTTATAGTTCCCGAGATCTCGATGTTTGTACGGACAGACGGACAGACGGACAGACAGACATTTGATCGTTTACAGTATTTGCTTACTCTTCGAGTATCGCAAATAAAAATTAGCCTATGAAAATATAATGTAAAATAAAATTTTAAAATGAAACACTGATTCTTATTTAAACTTTTAATCTGTGCACAACTTTTAAAATAAAAAATCGTGCAAAATTTTTACATAAACAGTATTTTAATGTAATTGGTTTAAATATGAAATGTATATGGTAACATCATTAAGAAATCGTTAACAGTTAATTATATTTTTAAGTTTATGTCAAAACTATCTGTTTATTCACTAATCTCTTTTTGGGTAGTGTACAAATGGTTTGGTCGCAAAAACAGCAAACAGCCGCAACGAGCGACAACTTAACGAGGTTGCTGCTGCTGCTGTTGGTGTTGCTTATGCTGCTGCTGTTGCTGTTGCTGCCGTGCCTCCCTCCAGCAACATTTTTGTCTTGGCCGCTGCTGCAGTCGCTGCCTGTGCTGCCTCTGCTGCTGCCTCCTCTGCTGACTTCTTCAGCTGGCGGTTTCCATTTCATTTTTAAGCTAACGCTCGTCGCGTTCAGCGTTTTAATATTTAATTGTCGTCGATCGCGAGCGGTTGTCATTGCTTAGTGCTCCATTGCTCCAGAGCCACTGGGAGGTTGAGATTGTGGTATTGCCATTAGTGTTCCGTTACCGTTAAGCGCCGATCGTGGATTGTGGATCGTGGAGTGATTGTGAATTTCCCAAGAAAACATCGCAAGCAAACCTCTTTTTTTGTTCAAGTGATCTGCCATTTTTGTTCAGTGTCCAGAATCATCGCCATGATTCCCTGGATTGGCTTGGCCCTCGGCCTCACCCTGATCTTGTGTCCCATGCACATATCCTCGCGCAGCTACAGCAACGGACTGATCTTCTACGAACTGAAGTCCCACCAGCCATATTTACCGCCCACGGTCAGCGTGTCCCGGGGTCGGAACTTGGCCAGCGTCAAGTACTCGGAGAAGGGCTCCATCTGGTCCACCTTCGGGCAGCCCTGCGAGTGCAGCGGACCAGCCTGCGGATGCTGCGCCGGCCTCAAGGTCGATCAGTACCGATTCGATCAGAAAGGTAAGGAAAATCGAAACGATTTCAATCTTTAAGGAAATATCTTGGGAAAGGGATCTAACGAAAGGGAATAGTGAAATTTTAAGTCGTGTTTTTAGGTTTCTTTAATAGGAACAAAACTGTAAATAAGAAGGTATACAAAATCATTTATATCATGCATGTTTGTTAAATTTTTTTAATTAAAATCCATTAAAACACCTGTTCCCAATGTGCTTTTTTCCATAATTGACTCATTTTAAATTTCAAGATTAAATAAAAATAACAACAAAAGGTTGAACTTGAAGGGTAATTCTTTTGGCTTCGTTAATAGGAAAATCCGGTTAAATTATAAATTCCTGTTTAATCCTTTTGAAGGACTAAAGTGAGTGGTTTATTTTGAATTTTTTTTTATATATAATAAAATAAATTGTATGACTTGAATAATGTAACGTTCACTAAAATTATGTATCTGACTAATAATAAATAAAAACTCTGTGCTTTTTCACCGATGATTTTTAAAGCATTTAAATTTAGAAACTTACAAACAAAAAAATGTTACTCTTGATAAACGTGAATTATTTTATTCATAATAAACTTCTTCCTTATAAAGTAAACATTTAAATACATTATTATTAAATAAATAAGACTTTGTTTTTTTTCTTTATAAAAATATCATGTAAATAAATCTCAATAATCTGAAATTATGTAACATTAATAATGTTGATGCACATTATTTAAAGAAAAAATCCCATTTGTTTTTTAATACTTGCATACAGGCATGAATTTTTTATTGTTTTACGACAGAGGACACAAAAAATATTTTTTTTTCAGTGTGCTGTTTATCTTTAATATCTTAATATGCAGTAATGAACCCTTTTTGAATATTCGCCACCGGGTTTCGCCCGCTGGCCAAATGTTTATGCATGAATTTAGGATCGCAGCCAGAGGTCCAGGTCCGAGTCGTGGCCTCTGGCCTGCGGGTGACTTTGGTTTGATTTGGTCTGGATTCCAGGCCAATTTCATTGGCCAAGAAACCAAACCAAGAAACCAAACCGATCTCGGCCGTGAGTTGGCGGCGCATGCCGGAGACTACAATGCGAGCGAGCGGTGGTTTCCATTTCCATTTCGCTTCGTGACATGCCTGCATTTGCCAATCAAAATGCCACAAATTGTTGGCGCTTCCAGCGGTGGCTATGGCGGTGGCGGTGGCGGTGGCCACCCCCTCCTCCAATCCGACTGGGATCCGCAGACAGTTTGCCACCCGCCACTTTCATTCATTGAATGGAATCGTTTCATTGTCTGTAATTTTTTGTACTCAACGTTTTCCATTTTTCTCCATTTCAACGTGTCTTTTGCAGTCTGCGCCAACGTGAGCTTTGTGCCGCAGCTGGAGGAGGCCCAGCTGGAGGTGTACCTGAACGGCAGACCCTCCTCGAAGTACGGGATCTCGGTGCGCAATCCCGCCCCCTTCTGCATCCCCGTCATGATGGGCGTGCCCATGGCCATGTGCGTCCAGATGACCGACGTGACCATGGCGGACGGCAAGCTGAACATGTGCATGGACTTCGTGGTGCGGCTGGCCACCACGGATCTCTTCGAGATGCACTTCCAGTGCATGCGCATGGGCCTGGACGGGCTGCAGTATGTGGACAAGAACGGGAAGCCCGTGCTGCCAGCTGGAGGGCAGAGCGACGATCCGGAGGAGTACGAATACGCGGAGCTGGAGGACCAGCCGGCGGAGGAGGAGTATCCATCGCAGGATGAGGATGAAAAACAACCAGAACCAGAACCAGAAAAGAACCAGGCTTACCAGACTCCATCTGCGATCAGTGATCAGACGGAAGAGGATCAGGCAGTGGGTTATCCACCACTGATCATTGATTATTCCAAAGAAGATCAACCATTGATAAATCAACCTGTGAAGAATCAGTCGTTGATTGATCAACTAAAAGAAGATCAAATAAAGCTGGAGGATGAACTAAAGGAAGATGAAACACAGGGCTATCAACCTCTGGAGAATCAACCAACAAACGATAAACAGAAAGAGGATCAGTTGAAGGAGGAGGATGAACCCGCCACAAGTTATCAACCCGAGAAGATTCAGCCAGCTAAAGATCAACCTGAAGAGGATCCGTTGAAAGAAAAGTGGGATCAGCTCCTGAGCTATCAGCCACAGATTGAGATTGAACCTCCAAAGGATCAGCCACCGATGGGAGATTATCTTCTTGAAGAAAACAAACAAGAGGAGAAAGAGAGTGAAGATCACCACGAAACCCAGGAGGACGAAGAGGAAGAAGCAGGAGAGGAGGAGCCCCTGCCAATCGAAAGTGAAATGCTAATGGCCAGCGATCAGCCGGCAGAAGAAGCACCTCTCGAAGAGGAGACAGAAGAAAAGTCAGCAGAAGACGAGAAAGAGATGGGCACAAAGACAGGGACAGACTCTGGGCAAGATCAAGAGAAAGAGCAAGAGACACCTGACAATGACAATGACAATGGTTATGGTTATGGCGAGAGTGGCCCGAGGCCAAGTCAGGTAATTGAAACAATTACCAATTCAATAAAAGCCACTGAGGCGCCCACAACAACAACAACTGCGTCACCAACAACAACAACCAAAAAGCCAAACATTGTCGTTGTCGATGACACAAACTATGGGGAGAAGACACCAGAAGAAGAGGGTCAGAAAGAGGGGGAGGAGAAGAAGGTGGAGGCAGGAGAAAGAGAGGAGGAAGAGCCCACGACAGTGCCTGTTGAAATGGAAAAAGATAGCGACAATGAGATAAACGTTGATGATGATGATGATGAGGGAGAGAAAAAAGATCAGGTGAAGGAACCCCCAAGCCAGGTGGTAAAAGAGGAGAAAAAGAAGGAAGAGGAGATAGTGAAAGAGGGGGAGAAAGAGGAGGAGAAAGAGGAGGAGGAGACAGGTTATGGAGTAAAGGTCAAGCCAGTCGAAGAAAACGAAGGGGAAGAGTTAGCTGAAGATGACAATGAAGGAGAAGACGAAGAGGAGGACGATGCCGGGGAAGAAGACGAGGCAGAAGAAGACGGAGAAGAATACGACGAGGAAGAAGAAGATGAAGAAGGGGGAGCAGAAGAAACCGGAGAAGCAGCGAAACCCGAAGAAAGTGCTGTGAAAATCGATGAAATTGGAACTGGATATGGACTGGAAAATGCAAATGCAAATGCAATTGCGACGCCGGCAGCGAAGTCATCGTCCCGACGTCGACGTCTCCGCTCACGCCGCCCGCCCCGCCCCCTGTCACGCCCCCTGAGGAAAATCCACTAACCCCTCCTTAACTCAATTGATCGTAATTCGTAATTTGTAATTGTTAATGAATTGTTAATGCTAAACGCCTGAAGCCTGTTAATTAATACGTATTTATTGTATTTATTGAAACCAACTCAAAGCCAAACTCAAGCGAAATAAATGATAATTGTAATTATACGTCACAAACTTTAATTTAATAGCAGGCTGTCTTTTTCGAAGCTTTGTGAAGTACTAGGGAGAAGCCCAACTCAACGGTGCAATTTTTATAACAGCGTGGTCAATATTTCGGTGAAAAAACTATAATTTTAAAAGTTAAAATATCCTAGGGCCAAAAAAAAAATAATATGTAGGTGTGCAAAAAATAATAGTAGGTATTTACCCAACAGAAAAATAACCTTTAAAAATATCTAAAATACTGATTGCATTTTTTCTTTTATTTAAATAAAATTTTATAAACGTCTTCATTGTGATTTTTCCAAAATTCTATTCAATTATTTGGGCCCTGCTCCACTAGTCAAGTTTGTTTTTGTGAACCCAATTTTGTTTGTTCCCTGCCAAATTCAAGTTGGCCCAAATTAGCGTGTCCTGTTAGTGAAAATTCTCAAGTTAAAGAGGATCATGTCGTGGACGAGTGGGTTGAACTGGCGGCGGATCGACTGGGGGTCGTGCATGCAGTCGCAGATATACAGGGATTGGGGCGTCTACTACACCCGTCGTCTGTTGAATCAGCAGGCGCTGGAGTGCTTCTCGCGGGCGGTGGAGGTCTGCAAGGAGGACCCAGGAGAAAGCATTCGTCCCCATCCCCTTTCCTGCCTCATCCCCCGCCCAACTGCACCCCCTCAGGTACGCCTCTGCCAGGATACGGGGAGCAGCTTGTGCCGCGGGGACCACAAGTCGCTGCTGCTCCGTGGTCGCTGCTACCGATCGATGGCCCGCCCGGATCTCGCCCTCGTCGACGCCCAGCGCGCCCAGCGTTCCGTGGCCCTCTCCTCCAGAGTCCTGGGCGCCGCCGAGGTCATTGCGGAGAAGTGCGACGACCTCTTCGAGTTGAATGCCTTCGAGAGCGGCCTCACCACGCTGCACATTGAGGGACGACCCTTCGGAGGACTCTCCGTTCACGGGCGGTACAATCTCTTCAAGCAGCGGGTGAGTAAATAGCTCCTCCAAAACCCCTCTTACCTCTACTTGTGGATATTATACACAGACCCTGGGCGTCTTCGATGACACAGTGGGCGAGTCACTTCGTCCGTTCATCAGGGATCACGACAGCGTCTTCCAGGAGATGGGCCGCCAACGGAAACTGGCCGCCCTCGGGTTACGCTCCTCGTGGAAGGCAATGAGAGGGGAGCGTCCGGAGTGCGACGTGCAGAGCGTGCTCCTCAAGCAGTCCGTCCCTATGACTCCGCTGGAGCGGGCACGGCGGCGGATGAGTGATAGCTTGTACAACTACAACTACATGGGCCGCAGCGCCGTCGACGTCGCCCTGCTGCGTCAGCTGCGCAGCGACCGCAGCTTCCTCGATCCGCTGAGGATCCGGGCTACGCCCCTCATGCGCCAGCTGAGCACCGAGCACTACTCCATCGTCCGACGGTTCATGGTGAGTTTAAACCGAGAAGGAGTCCTCCAAGGAAACCTAATTGAAGTGTTTCCAAAAACCAGAAAATGATGCATGCCCGCAATCCGCTGTACAACCGTCAGTTTGTGAGGCAGCGGACCGTGGAGCAGGATCGGCTGCGCCGGCGGGAGGTGCACCTGTTCCAGACGCAGCACCAGACGCGCAGGGACTGCCTGCGGATGCTGCGGGAGGTGCGAAGGAGGAGAAGAGATGGGGATGTGGAGGAGCTCTCCGACTACGTGGAGCAGATCATGACCGACCACGTCGAGCTGAAGACGCAGCGCACGCTGCCCTGGAAGTGGGAGTTCCTCAACGACGTCTACAACACCCTGGCTTTGGCCCACTGCGACCGCTGCACCGTTCCCGCCAACGTCGACTTCCTGGAGCCCCAGAACCGCCCGCTTCTCTACCTTCAGCGGCCGGAGAAGGTGCCCGACATGACCATCAGCCTTGGGGGGCCCAACGTCTACGTGGAAATCGAGCGGGAGGAGGAGCGGCACAGCCGAATCAAGTGAGTACTGGTTTTTCAAGTATTTCCGTTTAAACTTTCATATTTTTTTATAGCCAGAAGCTGGAGCATCTGGAGGATCGGCTGCGTCACTCCCACTTCCCGATCGAGCGCTCCTACTTACTGTTCGAGATCGCCCGCTTGCACTTCCAGGAGTCGAAATTCGAGCGGTGCCTGCGGATAGCCCGCGGTTCCTTCTACGGTGAGTGGGCCGAGATTAACCCATGAACCCAAGTGATCCTAATCCCAATCCCAATTCCCAGAGGCTCGCAGCTGCAACAGTTTGGTCTGGCAGTTCAACAGCATTTTCCTGGTGTGCCAAGTGCACGCCGTGCTGAATCGCTTGGAGAGGCTGAAGGAGTCCCTGGCCAAGGCCCACCAGTTGGCCAGCGATCTGAGGGCCCCCAAACTGGTGGCCTATATAGCCATTTGCACCAACGTGAATAACTACGACCTGGCCCTTCGACAGATGCGACAGTCGGACATATCGAAGCGAAAACTCCGCAAACTAAAGAGCCCTTTCAGCAATATCACTTCGAGGAACTCCCTGGCATCGGTAACCGATGACAGTTGATATTATAACTAATATTAAGATTTTAGCAATAGCACTGAGCCAGTTGCTCTTTACTTGTATTTTACCTTTTTTGCCATATAAAATGGTAAATATAAAGCCAAGAGCAACCAGCTGTATGCAACTATCGTGCTTCAAAGTAGGATTTTCCATTCGATTTAAACTAGTTTGATTTTTTGAACTTAATGAAATTTTTATTTGTAAATACATACTCCTTTCTTAAAATGTTGTTTTATTTTTCGGGCTTCTTAGAATATTCTCTTTACATACAAATAAATACCTTTTAAAATCTTTTTACTAGACTTTCTGCTTTTATATTTCCAATTTTTTAAACATAACTTTAACATGAAAATTTATCTTAGATCTTAAATATATATTGTAATAGTCTTTCTTTAAAAACGTATATTAGGTTTATTACCGATCAAAGAATAGGTATTAAAAATTCTTGTTTATAGTTTGCTGCAAGTTTTGTAATTTTTTTTGAATAAGGCTTACATTTTATTTACATTGAAATGTTTATGTTGTTTTGTGGGAAGAAATATATATATATTAAATTCAAAAACCTAGTGCAACTTCTTTTTAGATTAAAGTTTTCTTAACTTGACTTAAATCTATTAACTGTGAATACATTTTGAAATTGAATTTCTTAACTAAAAATATAGGTCAAATGCGAATTCTCCCACGCTGGCACTTGGACACAAAAGTGTTGGATTTTCACAGCATTTAGCGTTTGGCCCAAAATGTTGCAATGGCTAAATTAGTAAGCGAAGCGCGGGAACAAATGGTAACAACAAATGCCCCAAAGAAAGAAAATGCAAAGCAAGGGTCGTGAAAAACAATAACCCCCATATTCGGGTAATATTATATAATAGCCAGAGAGCCACTGAAATTATTTAATTATGTTTTTTGTCTGCCTCTTGCGGCGGCGATTATACGACAATTATTACAATATTTATTTGTAATTTTTAATTGCTTTTGTTTTTCACATCATCTGCAAATGTCTTTTGTTGTTTTTTTTTTCGGTTTCGGTTAAAAACTTTGCATAAGCGGGTTTTTCAGGGGGTTCGGGGGTCTCGACTATTACTCTTCATTTGTATGCCAGCGGGAGTGTGGGTGTCCGCGTCCGCTTTTTATTTCGCTTTTTTTGCGGAAAGAAAGTTACTCGAAAAAAACAGAAAAACAAAAAAATGTGTGATGGGCAGGCAGGGGGCAGCCGCCAATTAAATGTTTGGCTTTTGCCGCTTTATCGTTGTTTCGTTTTTGGCAATAGCGCAACAAGCCATGCGAAGTGTCACCGAAATGCGACCGAAAACCATAAATAAAAATAAACACACAAAGCCAGCAAAGTCGAGCAAAAAGCGAAGCGACCAGCTGCATTTCAATTGGATTTCGGGAGGCAGTGCATCCCAAACTGTGGGCGGCTAATGGCAAAATTGGCTTCGATTAGGTATTTTTTAATTTAAATTAAAACAGAGACCAGTAACCCTTTTAAGAAATATTAAATTAAAATTTTAAGTGCTTTTAATTTCTCACTAAAATAATATTATACCTTATTAAAACACTTTGCAAACACTTTAACTAAATGTAAACAAAGAAAAAAATAAATGAAAACCATTTTCCTAATACATTCATGCAAAATATCGTAGAACTATAATTTTGTAATAATTAAAACCAAAAGAAATTTTTTTTCAATAATAAGTTTTTTTCATTTAAATTTTAATGACAATGTAAGCTTTAGTAAGCTTGATCTAAATGTAAAATTCCTGAATACTTAATACATTAATAAAATAAAAACCACTTTTAAAAAGAAATGAATTCAAGCAAGAATATGGGTAAACATATTTTCTATCTTTTTATAAGCTACGCAACATAAATTAATAAAATAAATAAATGATTAAGCTAGTGTCAAACTGTGTTGACCTACTTAGGCTTTGCCAATGGCTCACAAACCTCAGTAGAAAACTAACAGTTAATGTCAAACTGTAATAATTTATGTTCGATAAAAGTAATTTAAATAATAAAACAACATACGATTAAATTCTAAAACCTGGTAAAATAATTTTATATTTAATCTTCAGTTAGGAATATTTAATTAAAAGCGTAGCTAAAAGTGTTTGAAAAATATTACAAAGTCGGTTTTAAGCATAAACCTTCTGTAATCTTGGCCATTGGTGATCCAGTGCTACCAAATCCGGCTTGCACTCAGAAGTTTGAGCCTCACTTGTTGCTCTGTGTGCCGTGTGTCCTGTGACCTGCCACCTCTGCCACCTCGAGCCAATTAGCCAGCACTCATACGCCCTGTTGCATGCATAAACATCACTCCAAATCAACGACGACGGGGCGGGAAAATGGACGGAGAAAGAGCAACAGAAACAGCAACTTTCTGCGGCTTAGGCACACACTTGTGTACACAAAACTGCACAGCGGGAAAAATTACAAAAATATTCTTGCAAAATATATAATATTTATATTTAAGCTTAAAACTTTTCTCATCAACATTCTCATTTCGATCATGATCATGATTTATGAAGATGATTTCACAGCTTAAATTAATATAAATATTCGCACACGAGTTCAAACTCGTTAAATATAAGATTAAGCAATTCACCTTTTTCCCAAAAAGGTTTTTCTCTCAGTGCATGTTCATAAGAATCACATATGCACAGGTGTTGGGCTGGCGTGTCCAAGTGCAAATTGGGTTCACCTGGCGCTGAACTTTGACTTTGTGTCAACTGATATCACACGCTGGGAAAAGTGGTCGAGTGACGGGTTTTCCGGGGGTCAAAGGACCACAAAGACACGGCCAACGTGCCGCCAAGTGCCACCGAATACGGCCGAATATGGACACTGGGGTAATTAGCCGGACTTTTTCCAGGACGGAGCTGTAGTCAGGTGTCGGCGACTTGGCCAACTGGAGACTTGTGCATAAAGACAGGACTGAAGCTTACGCCTGCATACAGTGAAGCTTCAAAAAGTGGTAAAGGTATTTATAGGGGTTACTGTTTCAAAAAATTTACCTTTAACTACTGTATTTTATTTAAAATAAAAAAGTGAGAGTGTTCTTTTTTGTATTTCAAATTTTCCTTCATATATGTAACCTGTGGGTAAAAACGGTTTATTATTAAACTTTATCTTGTGAAGGGAAAAATTCATTTATATTATTTTTAAATAGTCTTTTATGTCTTTATTATTTGGTGGTTTTAGCCTTTGAAGTACAGCCCATTATAATATATATTTTTAAAGACGATATCTTTTTATAAAATCTGTTCTTTATCCTATGAATTCTTGTTAAAATAGTTGGAAGTGTTTTTTAACTCGACCTTTTAAATACTCACAAAAACTGGTTAATTTTTTGTTTAAAACATATTTCAATTGCAGGCCATATGTTAAACTGGAAAAAAATACTTTACGGCTTCCGAGTAATTTAAAGGTTTTTCGGAATTCAGTCCTCCCCCAAACCGAGGGCTTTGTTGGTGATAACTTGGACCTGCTCGAATATTCTGCCCTCGAATGTGCCACACGACTGTGCCCTTCTTTGGGTGGAACAGGGGGAGTCGGGTCTTCGAGTTCCGAGTTCCGAGTTCGCAGCTCGGAAGGCTTCGTGCGTGCAGCATCAGGCATCAGAATGTGCCAGTGGCAGCCACCAGTCGCCGGATGGGGCGCCTCAGTTCGCTTTTGTGTCGCCTTGTGGCAGGTCGCCTCTGCTGCTCCAGTCGGCTACTTGATATTTGATATTTGATATCCGTCGCGTCGCTCATACGCAACGTAGTACGCTGATACGGCCGAGTGGGAAAAGTGCGCCAAGTTCGGTTGGAGATTTGAAAAAGTGGAAAGTGGACGAGTCGAAGAGTGGCCTCCTGGAGGTGAGTGACTATTCCTTGTATTCATTTATTATTCATAGGCTGCGGCCAAAACACTTTGCATAGTCACATACTAGTAGGCCGAGAGCCATTAACATGAATCTTTCATTTCATTACACTCTATTTGCCCCGCCTGGTAATACGTATTGCTGCAACAGAGATTTCCACTCCGCATATGGCATTTTTATGAGGCCCTCGAGTGCCTTTGTCCCGTTTTGTCTTAGTTTTGTGGACTTTTATCATCACGCGTGGCTTAATCGTGCCAATGGCTTTGGCTTTGGCAAAGGCCATTATACCAGCACACGCTTGGTCTATTCATTACTTTGACATTTGCTTGGGATATGTGGGAATATGGGGGCTTGTGTGTTCTTTGTGACCACAAATCAAAAACTAGGATTCATTGTTCAAATAAAATGATGGCAATAAAAAAGAGGGAATTTATTACTTACAAAACATACATGGAAACATACAAAGTTGAAGCGCTTTTTGACACATTAAATGTGTGAAAAATGTCTTTCTGAAATTTATATAGATATGTTATAGCGATTATTAAAGAAATTTACAATTTATAATAAATAAAACTCACTCAAAGAAGTTAAGTAAAGAAATTAGAAAAAATTTTATTTGGTTTTAAAAATGAAAAAAAGAATTAATCGTTTAAATTAATTTTTAATATATTTATAGCATTTCCCTCTATTAAAAGCTTAGGTATCAATAAGTTTCTATATTTTAAAGTGGTTAAAAATTTGCTTTATATTTACAAATTATTACTTTAATCATTTCTGGAAAAACACAACCCTTAGTAAGCATTTAAAAGCTATGTTTTCCCATTAAATATATAAGCAGCTTTGAAAGTAAGAGTTCTGGAAAATGTGTGTTAAGGGGAAAATCGACAAAGCGAAGTGTTCACTATCTGAGAATGCCAGTTAAACCATTTTCATTGTGACTTCCTACAGTAAAGAGAAGACAATGAATGGCACCTCCCCTTCTCAGCTTTCCTTGCACTGCCACATGTCGTATGCTTAATATTTATGCCGCATCGCTGCATTTTCTCATATTTCTACTCACAATTGTTGGGCCACCGTCAGCGTTTTGGTAATCAGCCAGGTGAGCTGCATCGCAGCTGACAATGCACCTGCCACGCCCCCATGGCCATTACGCCCATCTCCTTTTGACTGATTGGCTTCAAAGCCGGATGTTGGATGTTCGATGTTGGGTAGCTGCATAATGCCGATCCAATCATCCGTGCCAGCCAGCTAAACGTGTGTGCCAGTCGAGGGTTGGGTCTTTTTTTGGGAAATTCAGAGGGGGCGGGGGCTGGGAAATTCGGAAATTCGGAAAACGTATGGAACGTCATGAAAAATGCATGACGAGTGCACCTGCCGAAACGCATGCATTATTGAAAGCTGCAACTGCAAATGGCCAACAGCCGATGGAATCCCATCCATCATCCTTAAATAATATCAGTTTCGGTAATTATAAAATCAAATCAATCCTTGTATAGCAAATTCAAAGCTGAAATCAAGTGAAAGTCACATTTATTATTCATTAGTTTAAGAACAACATTCTAAAAATAACATTTCTAAGAATAACATAAGTGATAGTAAAAAAATAGTTTAATTTTCTACATCATAGAGTCAAATTGCATTTAATTAAATGGTGTTTATCATGGAATTTGTAAATATATTTTGTCTCATGTTTCTATAAAATCAGAGAATATATTTGGGGATTTTTTACACAATTAAACAGTGTGTAAAAGAGGTGAATTTATTAATTTTCATAATAAACATATTCAAAGTAGTCCTTAAAAAGATTAGATGAAAGCCCTGTGACCTTGACTGTAATTAAAAATTAAAAACCAATTGTTGGTTTGAATTAGCAGTGTCTGAAATTAGCGGCAATCAATTGGCTGTGACTGCTGCCCCTCTTAGCCTCTAAGCCCAATGTTGACTTCACTTAACCCCTTTCCCATTTTCATTCCGCCCGTTCAAATGATTCCCCAGAGAAGCCCCTGAAGATATGCAACAGTTAACAGTCCGACGTCTAATTAAATTGGCTTAGCTTGAGCTCCGGGCTTAGGGGGCTCTTGTCTTTGGGCTCTGGGCCTGGGCTCTGGGCTTACGACTCCTCCACTTTATGGAACAACGCTGACAACCGACGCGACGCACAGTGGGGCATTAACCTCCTGATGGCCGAGGGGGCTGCACGGGGCAAGGGGCAAGGGGTTTCCAGGGGCCGAAAGCATCGTAAAACGCTGCGTATCAAATTATCGTTAGATTTATTGCCCGCCAGCGAGGCAGTTGCTCCCATTTTACATTTTTATGGGAGCAACCAAATAACAAAAAAAGTGGCAGGAAAAATATAAAGGGAGCTCTCGATTTGTGAGTTCTTCGTGCAAACACATAAACTATTTCCAACAACTGACTTAATTGTAATCAAATATTAAAGGACAAATGTGCCCTTAAAAAAAATGCCAACTGTTAGTCATTTGCAAGTTTCTGTGGGAAATCTTCAGTTGATTGAAGTTTCCGCGGGGCAAGTCATTCAGTTCCCGCTTTTCCTCAGTACTGTGTCCTTCAACCCTTTTCACTTTTCTTGCGTCTGAAATGGGCTCTTCTCAAAGGTCGACTTCATCGTATTCTTTGTGGTCTTTCCCCAGGCCAAAGAATTTTCCTCGCATACATACCCATTCCTCGGCAAATTTTTTCGCAACGTCTGTTTTGTCTTTTTTACGGGGCTTTTCCTATGATTCAAACTGCTTTCTCTGTAGCATTTACATATGTAAGTATTTAAATTATAAATAGAAAAGTCCGAAATGTTACAAAACTGATACAAATTTTTGTAATAAATTTCAATGTATATTTAAATATATTTTTTTGCTACAATGTTTTTATACAAAACATAGCCTAACATAAGTTGAAAACAGTAAACTACATGCACTTAGAAACTTGTTTTACTATTTTTAATTATATACAAAATTAAAAACAGTAGTATTCAACGGAACAAATTTACCTTTTAAATAAACAAATGTTCCCCTTTGGATGCTCTCAAATTTTGAAGACAATTTAAAAACTGGTCACGTGTTTGGCTGCAAAAAGTTTTCATTTTCGCCCAGCTTTTCACCTGAATACCTGAGAACTGAAAGGAGGTGTCTTTGTCTGCGGTGACTCCTTGAATTAGACTTAATTTTCTCCGCATTTAAATGTGTCCCATTCGTGGATTGTTTCCAAATCAGCGAAGGATGTAAGGATGCTAAAGTGCAGGAAGACAGGTGCAAGACAGTCTCCTCCATTTGTATGACTTTCACCACCAGAGACTCTGTAAATTATGCCATCATCGCCACAGCAACAGGCGGAGGGGTCCTTGTTTTTTAGGCACCCACCCAACCACCCAACCACCCACTATCTCCACCCCTTTTGCCACGCCTCCAAACATCCTTAAACTCGTCAAACTCGAACAGACAACGTCGAGTTTCATAAAACTCATTAAGTATTTTAAATATGCATGAACATAATTTGGCAGTGCAAGGACAAGCTGCTGTCCTGCTAATTGAAAGTGAGTTTCACACAGAAAATAATTTCAGGGAACTGTGCACATATTTTACTATATAAATTTACAATAACTAAAATAAAACCTTAAGCTTAAATCCTTCGGAATAATCCCCTGAAGCTAAGCGATTTCAACTTAAGACAATAGCTGTATATCATATGCTTTAACAAATTTTCAATGCTTATATTATTATGGTTTATGTTTTTAAGTGTAATGAGAATTCATTTTAATATTAAGAATCTTTTAAGGGTTTAAAATGATATTAAAAGTCAGCAATTAACACTTTAAATTTCAAAGGTTTATACCATTTGATAAGAAACACACAACACATACAAAATACCCCACTTATGACCAATTTTCAATTATTTCTCCCAGTGTTTTCATCAAGGGCTAATGCAAATTTTAGCCCAAATCCATAATTGGTCAAACCAAATTGCGAAAGGATCAGATATTAACGGAATATATAGAAAACAGGGAAAAAAAGGATTCAAGACTGCGAATTACTTCGTATTTGTTTGCTCTCGGAAAAGTTCCACCTCTCAGTTATCTTTTTCACACTTTCTTGCTGTTTTTTTTTTTTTTTGCACATTTTCCACAATTTCTGCTGCCACTTGTTGAGAGTCGTTAATTTATGATGATTGCGTACAGAAAACTTTGGACCGGCATGGCGAACTTTTCATCGTTTTCCTTTTTATGTTTTTTTTTTTATTTTTATCTAGGCCCCTGTTTTGTTTTGGGTTGTCAAGGTTTTCAGGGCGGGCAAATTTTCACAGCTTGCGATTTTGCAAATCGACACGTGTTGGGTTTTTCCCATTTTACCAATTTTCAAGCTTCCATAATCGAGCCGCCATTTATTTCACCCGCAACTTTTTCGCTTTGTAAACACTTGCAACAATAATGGGATGCCACATACGAGTATGTGGCACGTAAGAGGGGCCTTAAAGTTAGTGAGGGGTATTCTATATAATTAAAAAAAAAAATATCTAAATAAAATATGAATTTAATATCAGAAAATGTTCTATAATAAGTTTTTAAGCTTTTGTTTGTATTGTAATCATTATAAGTTAAAAGTGTTGTACATTTAGAAAGAGTATTTAAGAAAACTTGACCTTAAGTTTTTATTTTCCATTTAATAAATTTAATTTTATAGGAGTGTAGCAAATGACTTAATGTCCAAGTCCCCTAGGATCCCCCTTTTGAAACGCCCCTGCATGTAGCACATTAAGGGTGCGATTATGGGGCTTAAGTCCTGCATTCGGAGGCATCTGTGCAGAAACCTGCAGATAATGCAAAACAGAACAATGTAAACAGAGGCTCCGCCGGGGGGTGGGAGTGGGTGATGGTTTTTTCCTGCTGTCGGGAAATGGGAAAAGTGCTGCCGGGGCCGGAGCTTCGGTGACAATGAAGACGAGGTGCAGGAAGGCTGGTCTTTGCGTTTCCAGACAGCTTTGTTGGCACTTGAGACCACAGCCACAATAAAAATAACAGTTGAGTCTAAAAAGCCGCTGAAAACATCCTTCAATTTCTGGACAATCAAAAAACTAAATTCACAAGGGGAAAGAAATAACAAAGGACAGCAAACAAACCCATGAAAATAGTTAAGAGGATATTTTAGGAGATGTCCTTCAGACTAATATTAAGTCATTACAATGGTAAAGATAACAATAAATTGGATTGGAGTGAATAGTTATTATAGTAAACAAATGACGCTTTCACACAGAAATGCAAATATGCAACAGGAATTTACTATTTCAAAAGCCAGAATCTATTTTTTAATCTTAATACTGTTTTGGTTTTGTAGTGCGTTTTGCAGGGAAGTTAAAGTTATGAAAAGTAGTTTTTTATTCACATAGAACTTGCAGTGTTATTTTACTTCCCTAGATAATTTGTTTTGTTCAAATAAAACTAACAATTTTAAATTGCAAAATAACTAACAATAGCTTAATACATATTTAGTAAAATATGATGAACTTTTTTTCATTGATTTTCATTTTCCAGTTGTCAATTGTTTAGCACAATTTTTTGTGTTCATTTTATGAGACCCAACAAAAGCGAAATGACTTCTTGGAATTCCCCGATAAAGTGCAAAGTACCTATTCACGACATGTGAGAGTGCCCAAAGTGAGTCAAAGGAGCGCAATCATTGCCAGAAAGTGGGCTAAAAGTTGTGAAGGAGTCTGCAAACGGTATGAATCTCAAGGCAAACAGTATCCTTTGAGCCAGGAGATAAAGACGCAGATTACGGACGCACAAGTGTCTGAGTTCTGAGCTCTGAGTCCTGAGTCCTGAGTCAGCCAACGACATTTTGACCCAATTGCCGAGCAGTTGAGACCCCGTGCAGACAGAGAAAGACAGAGACAGAGGAGTAGAAAGAGACAGATGGAAATGGAGCACCCATGTAGCCAAGACGGACAGAGTAAAGACCACTTGAGACGCCCCATCGCAGCCCATGACCCTCTAATATATTTAATGCACATATCCATAGTACATATATATTTTCCATATATTCACGACTTTTTCCAGCATTTGCTGCGTTTATTGGCTAATTAGGGCCAAAATCAGTCAGGCATAAATTTAATTGGCTATCATATTTGTGCAACTCGACAACATTTACCGCCGGACACTCTCAAATATGTGGACACATCTCTGTGACACATTTTTTGGGTGGCCAGAAAATACAAATGGGATTTTATCGTAGCTTGTTATATTTTCAAATTAAACATATACATATTTTTGTTGGATTTTTACTGGGTTTTTGTGACCATTTTAGCAAACGCAACGCACAACAAATGTTTTACTTTTTGAGTTATTTTCAGGTAAAGAGATACTATTATATATTTTTACACAGATATATAATTTTGAAATTTTACCAAAATAAAGAACTTTTCACTTGGCTAAAAATACCCCCACAGTTAAACGATGTACTGCTTAAAACAGCTGAGAGCTCAAACTATTTATCCTCATACTTTTTAAACCAATTGAAATCAAAATTTGGGTCAAAAATACATTTTTGAAGTTAGGGTGTCATTTGTTAGGGAATACTTTTACGAGATCAACGGTATATAGCACTTTATATTTGGACCAAGATTTGGCCGAAAAAAAAGTATTCTTTACTGATTTTTGTGTGACAATTTGGTTGCTTTAATAACCTAAAAATAATAAATTTTTAAATTGGTTTAAGTAACTATTTGACTTTCGTTTAAAGTAAACTTTAACTGAATAAGCCTTTAATATAATTGTTAGTAAATAGTACTACTTAATATCTTGAAAAACAAATACAAAATACGTTATAAAGGTTTAGTTTTAAAAGTCCGCTTAGAAATTGTATCAAAATCTAGAGTTTTAATATAGCTTCGATCAAATATTTATGGGCCAAGTAATCCAGATACCAAAGGTCAAAAGTCAGCGGCTTGAGCACTCGTGTAAAACTTGGCAATTTGCTTACCGCTGGTCGTGTCACCTGCTTACATGCATAAAAGGTGGCAGGTACTTGGTTTTAGCGTCAGCAGAGCTTACTTACCCACTTACTTACTTCGACTTGCCACATACTGCCTAGGTCTTGGTCCTGGTCCTGACTTGGTCCACAAATCCCATCGGAAGTGTCGGAAAAAGCAGCTGAGTTCCGTAGAAGTAGAAGTCTCCCCTTCCAAAACTTTTTGTTTCCACACAAGTCTTACAATTCATTTGGCTGCTAATTGTTTGCCGAGCGTCTTTTGGCAGTTGTTTAGCCGGTTTCTCGAGTTCGGAGTTCATTACTTAGCTCCTCTGACATTGAGGGCATTAATTTAGAGCGTCTCAGTCCCATTTTTAAGAGCAGCTTGCAGTGACCCAAACAAATGGCAGTCTTTAAAACAAGTATTTCCGCTCCCATTTATAATTTGTAAGCCGTTTGTAGAAAAATAGATCATTTGTCAACTGTCGTATTTACGAAGATTTTTTTCCAGCAAAAAAAGGATTCTATATAACTTGTTAAATGCTTTTAAACAATCAATTCTCATTTGAAAGATTTTTTCTAAAGATTTTTTGTTGTTAGTTTTTTTAGGGTGAACTATTTAAGACTCGCTTAATAGGACACAAGTTAAATAAATAAGTTAAAAGATTAAATAATATTTACTGTGGTATTTAAAGCAATTAAACATTATTTAAGTGAATCTTTAATTGAATTGATACACTTTAAGTCTCTCTTATCTATTACTTAGTTTATACTATGCTATTTCATGAATTCTTGAATGCGTGAATTAAAAATAGCCCCTGTTTATACGGTAGAGACGAATGCATGTATTCATGTCAGCAGAGTTGCCAGAAGTGTAATTTGGCAAAAAATTTAAGTAAAATCCGTTCACTTTATTTGTATTGGCGTTGCCACCTAATTTATACAGTGTTAAGTTGGTAGCTTCTCTCCATTTCACGCAATGACGCTGAATTCATAGTCAACTTTCGTGTGTTGCCGAATACATGCAATGGTGTTTATACACACCCAATTCATGAAATGATTGCATGAAATGGGCTACGTATAAATCCAGTATATATCACATTTCTAAACGCTACATAATATTTTACAAACATTAATGTTGTTCTTTATACATTTTGTTACTTAGCTCCAAAATTTATCTTAGCTATTGCAAAAGTTTTGTATTCAGAATTCATAATTCACTTGCCAAACTGCCGCATAATTCACTGGAATTGTTGGTTTGACATTTGGAACTTTCCGTGGCCATCAGTTTGTTCATCTGGGTGTTGGTTTTGGCCAAGAACATGGTACTCCCACTCCCCCTCCCACTCCCAGCCAAGTTTCCCGCCAGTGCAGCTGCAGCGGCTCACTGCCACATTCATTCCGGGATCTGTCTAATTAATTTTGAGCTCCTCCTGGCCCCCAATCCCCGCCCATTATAATCCTGTCCCGCTGGGAACTGAATGGTCAGTTATCATAAGCATGGGGCATAAATGTAATTAGAGATTTCGGTACACAAACCTCCACTGAAATTAAATCCTCTGTTGATAAAATATGTATTTGTTTCATACATTTTGAAAAGGGATGTTTTTTAAAATTACTGTGAAGAAAGCACTAAAAACAGAACTTAAGTGTGTTAGGTAACATTATTTTAACCACTTAATGCATTCAATTTTTAACCACTATTTTTTTCTTAAAAAATTTAGACTGTTTAAATTATTATTATTATTTTTTATAGAATGTGAACAGTAATGTTGTGATTAAGTTACTATATTTGGCATCTCTAACAGTAAGCAGTGTGAAAATGGCGAAAAGGGGTTACGCAAATGCAATGTTCCCCACAAACAAACACATGAATATGCGAAAGTTAATTAAAACACAAGGCAGCGTTTTCAAATCAAGAAAGGAATCGAGGTAGCTTTAAGTATTGGAATTATTTATGGGGATGTGAAGACGGCTTTTTCCGCAGAAGAAAGTGCTGGAAATTCGCGCTTTTCCATTTTCCATTTTCCGGATGGCAGCGAGGTTCGCTTAGCAAGTTCCAAGGCGAGTGACTAAACTTTTGGCAAAAGTTGCAAATAAATGAAGGAGATACGCGGGAAAAGGGGAAAACTGATGCTGAGTTGGCAAATGTCACTTAAAAACTTTTGTTTAATTTTCTTTTTTTGGCTGCCGAAAACGTTCTTTTTTTTGTAGCCTACTTTTCAGGGTCCTCCAGGAAAATTTTAATTGAAACAGACAGCAACAGGAAGGGAGTGAATAATGTGGGGAAAAGTGCATTGTCGACAGGGAAATGTGGGCGTTGGCCAAATATATTTTATTCAGCGCACATACCCGCAAAATGTCCCTGGGGATGACACATCGAGCAGGTGATTGGCAGTCGGAAAAGTCCTTCGATCGGGAAACACACATCAGCACACACACATCAGGACACCCACCGCCTAATTGCGTTGAGCGATTATTCAGACACTCAGACATGGGCAGTGGAGCAGAAACCGTCAACAGAAGTTGGCCAACACAAAAAGTTTGGCCATAACATCAATCACAATAAATTTGGATTAGTTTTCTCACCTTCAGGTGCGAAATATTTTGTAGAAAAACAGCCAATAAATATTGTTAATTGAATGAACACTGAAACTGTGCTTAAAGTAATGGTAGTGAAATGTATCTTTTAAAGACTACAAATATTTTAAAGGTGTCTTATTGCTTTTTTTTTGCTTAACAATTAAGTTAAAATTTTACTTTCTTTAAGTTTTACTTTACTTTTCATTAAAAAATAATTACTTAACATAACCTTTGAAAGAAAACTGATAAGCAATTAAATTTTATTTAAACGCACAATTGTTCTTTTATTAAATTTAAAAACTGTGTTCGTTTTACTGATTAAAAAATGTGTATGTGAATGTAACTCAATTTATTTATATTTTCCCGAAATTGTTTACATCTTTAACTAGTTTTTAAATTGTTTATCTCAGGTAAAGTAATTAACTCACCTTAAGAAAGTTGCTCCTGCATCCTTGATGGCCCTAAACTTCAACGTTTGACTTCCGTTTGGCCTGCGCTCCGTTTCACCACTTTCCCAGCCTTTTCAGCGAAATCCCGAGTCTGAGTCTGAGCCGAGTCCCCTGCCCCTTTGACCTTGTCCAACACAGGCAGTTGGCAAGTGGCTGCTATCCGGGTAACTGGTGTCCTGGCAACAATGTCCTGGCATCGGTCCATCCACTGACAGTTAGTCAGTGTCAGGCCGTGGGCCAAAGGTCCTGTGATTTATGCGGCTTTTGCATATGTCGCTGCCACATGAAAGGACTCGTCGGTCACGTCGGAACCGCTGCCAGGATATGTTACATATTTTCGAAGGACGTCAAGGAGGAAAGGGGGAAGGGCAAGGAGCCGCAGATAGGCCAGTCTGTCGGTTCCTTTGAGCCCTTATTTATGACACCGCTGCTGCTGTTTCACAAACTCAGTTTCAGTTTCAGTTCCTCCCCAAAAAAGTCGGCCAACTTTAGTGCTCTATTTTTATGAAAAAGTGCGTGCCTTGTAAACAACAAACCCATTATAATAAACAAACTCTACGCGCTTCTCTATAAAGCACACTGAAAATATTACAAGAGTGCTAAGCATTACGAAAAAAGGTTTAAATTCAGATACACATTTTTTTTGATATTTCAATTTATTGATTGTATTTAATGTTTTTAAATCATTACACTTAAAGTTTATTAAAATTATGTGAATAATAAAATTTATGAGAATACAAAATATAAATTATATTTGTATATTTATATATATAAATATATTTGCCACTTTATAATTCAAATGTTTGGTTAGGCAAAAAAAAAGCTGTAATGGTTTTATTACATTAATTTAGTTATAAAGCATTAGAAGAGCTATTTTTTATTGTTTCATTATTTCATATAGGTATTGATTAAATCTTTAATCTTAAATTGGTATTCTTTAAGTAGTATGAGAAGTATCCTTAAGGCAGTTAAAATAAATTAGATATCTGAGGTACCAAAAACAATTTTTATCCCTGTGTATGTGTGTGCTTTCCTTGTTTTTTCCCATCCACACAGAGTCGGGGAAATGTGGGAAAAGCGAGTGGGGGAAACTTCACATAATTTTCGCACTGCCAAACGATGTTGTCTTTTTACAGCAAAAGAAAACAAGGACAGCGACTGACGTCAAAGTGCTGCTCAAACTGTGGCATCCTTTTGTGACTGCACAAATCACTTTGTTGGCCAACAAGTTTTCCCAAGTTAAAATCGTAAAATTAATTGATGAGGCAATTTAAAATTAAGCAGGGGGTGCCCCATAAAAAATGTAAACAAAATAAATCAAGGGTAAGGGCATTCGGCAATCAAGTCAAGAGACTTAAAAAATGACAAGAGAGGACAAAAAAAAACGAGAGGGAAAAGAAGCTGGAAAAGCTTGATGAAAAGTCTGTGATTCATGGGTGGCGAAGGGGCAAAAAGGGGGGGAATTCCCCTTTGCTGCAAAGGCTCTTTGTCAGCCTGATAGATGACATGTAATTGAGTGACGTTGAGCTGCTTTTGAGCAAAACTAGAAGAGCAAACGCATTGTCTAAGGTTAAAAAAGAAGCGAAAAGAAGTTCTAACTAAAATGATTCGTTTATTTAAGGAAACAAGTTATTAAACAAATTATGATATTTGCTTTATATTTAAACCATTTATTTGCAAACTAATTTTTATAATAAATAAATAGTTACACCATTTACAAGCATAGAAATATATGTGACCAAGACAACTTCCCCTTCAAGTAAGAATAATTTAAAGGCTTGTAAAAAACGAAATTGTTATGAAAATATAACATTTGGTTTACCCTGTGAAGGATATAGATAAACCCGATTTTAAGTCCCAATTTTAATGGCTTAAACTTTAATGTACTTTCTGGTAAACACACTCACATTGTCTTCTAAGTCCAAGGTGCTATGCCTGTTGCATTTTCCATCTGTTTGCTCAACCATAATAAACCCTTCGTCCCTCGTCCTTCGTCCTTCGGTGGTTGCTGTTTGCCCAACTGATTGCCGAGTGAAATGCGAAAACGCAAACAATTGCTCTGCGTCAGCAAAATATACTGCTCAATACTCGATTTGGCCGGCAGATCCGGAGGATGCGAAGGATACGGATATGGGAGTGAAATGGAGTGGGAAGCGGATGCTCCTCACGCCCGAAAGCGGAATAATGAATGTTTAGCCAAAGCGGCGACAGCAAACAAGTACAAATTGTTTTTGTGCAAGGGCTTTTCTCGGGAAATTATTTTCAATATCCTGCTGTTGTTTTCCAAAGGGCCATCTTCAATCCATTGAGACTTATGGAAAACCCATTTCTTAAACAGTAAACAGTAATTTTATTCAAATTATTTTTATTTATAGCTTGTGTTCTTTTTTCCGAATGAGCTTAGTGAGCTAAAGATTTTTAAAGGGTTTTAAGTAAAACTTGTGCTTTTAATTTTAAGCAGTTCATAGAATTTTCTCTTTTCAAAAAATGTTTTTATTTTAAAACATAAGATTCTTGTACTCATTTTTAAACAGTGACATTTTGCTATAAATTATTTAACTCATTTTAAGGCCTTCTCCGTTTTATAAAATATTTGTTTTCCAAAGCAAAGGAATCACTCGTTATATTTATGCATTTTTTTCTTTGCTCTTAATTTATTTAGCCAGCCACAGATGCGTTTTAATATTTCTCCCAGCTTTTTCACTGTTTAGCAATGGCAAAAAAAACGTAAAAAAAAGGAACAAAATAAGAAAAAACCTAATACACAAAGCCAACATATTTTTTGGTCTCGTGCTGTTTTTTTGTTGGCCATGTGGAAAAGTTATGAGGCGCCGCGAGAGTCAAACTCACGCACACACAAGCTGACAAAAAAAAAAGGAGCTCAGGCCTCAAGGATTTGACGCTCTGCTGCCTGCGAAAGGAGAAAATTCTGAATTCTGAATAAATGGGCAGGAAGATGGCCTCGCATTAAATCGCACTTTCGCCCAATTTCCCAATGAATTCGCCAGTGGATTTGTGGCCACAGCGGAAATCTATTACTGTACGCTGGCCCTGTAATCATCGATTGAAATGGATCCGAGGACTTTAATCAGTGAGTCCTAATGAAAATCGAGGACCTTGTGCGCATAATATATTTGTATTATGTTCTGTTTAACTTTTAAGGCTTGTGCAAAAGTCAGGGAAGCCCAAGAACCAATTTGACCAAATTACATTATACCGTGTGGTGTTGTTCCCAAATTAACCAATGGCCATTAATCAAAATTAACACATGTTGTTTCTGTGAATGGGGTTTGAAAAAAAAGGACTTACTTGGTAAACTAAGCTTTCTAAAGCTAAGAGTATCCTACAACTCACCGATATTTATTTAAAAATAATAATAATGGGTTGATGATAATAACAATGATTAATTTATAAAAATGTGCTAAAAAACTTTTCTACAAATTATTAATTTCATTTTTTATAAACAAGAGAAATTTATAGCTGTCATTTTCTCAAATACATTCCACTTAAAGGCTGTTTTTAAGGTATTTCCCCCTCTAGATTCTACATCACACATTCCACAATCTATTATTATTGGAATTTGATGAGTTTCGACGTGATTATGTTGGGTTTTGTTGGGTTTTGCTTGTGGTTTCAGTTTCACTTTGCCGCGGGGTTTGTGGAGTAATTAAGGCCACGCCCAAAAGGAGGCTTTGATTTATGCTGATGCGGCAGCTGAGGAAATCAGAGAACGCATTAGTGTGCGCGCGTGTGTGTGCGTGTTAGCCACGTTAATGAAGGCCTCGCCCCACACACACACATGGAGAGCGTGCAGGTAATTTAAATTGATTTCAATTCGATTTCCATCGGCGACAATTCCATCTCCGCCAATTAAAACCCGGATACGGCAATTAGGCTGAAATGCTCCTTCGTAAAATGGCTTAAAAGTGGACTGAAAAAAGAAATATGGAAAAACGGCCAAAAAAAGCTCTGTCGTTTTTTTTATTCCCTGCAGGCAAAATGGCCATAACGGATATTGTGTTATTTCATGGATGGCTAAGTGTTTGCTCTTGCCTTTTGCCGTTTATTTTGCCATCTTTTGTTACTATTTAAAGTGTGACATTTGCCAGGGGAATCACAGAAAAAAGGTCCTGGGAGTGAAAATCACTTGACAAAATGTCTAAAAGTTAGCTGAGCAGAAATTTTACTTCAGAGTTTTTAGTCAATTTTCAAAAATATATTTAAGAGAGTTGTTGTGGATTTAATAATTTAAAATGTTTGTCCAAAAGTATTGGTAATTAAAAAAAAATTTGTTATAAAGAGGTAAATTATAAAAACACTTAAAGATGTCTTGGAATTTTTTATATATATTCAAAATCAAACAGAAGTTTTAGATTTCTTGAAACCGTGAAGTCTTAAATGCCACACGTTAAAATAAAAATATAATATAAATTTATTCTTGTGTACAAGCAATCAAATTTAAATATTTAAAGCTTTAAATTTAACCAAATGCAATTGAAGGGAAAATCTATTAAAAACATGTCAGCTTGCATAATTTAACACCGATGGTCATCCCTCATTCCGTCCGGCTCATTTGCAATTCCGTTCAAATCAGAGGGCAAAAAGTCAGAGGCTCCTGACCACCACAAATTGCATTCTGCAGTTACAATGGCCGACAGATACATCTCGACCTGCTGGCATATTCAATTTCAATTTCCATTTGCATTTTCATTTTCATTTAAATGCTGAAAATCCCAGCCAAAATTTCGCATTAAAGGGCAGCTGTGTGCCGGGTTCCACCTTCCACCTGTCCCGTCCCGGAATTCTCGTCTCAACCCAAAATTCCGTATCTAGGTCAGGCCTCCAAGCTTGTTTGGGTTTTCCCCTCATTTTTTTCTGGGTTTGTGTTGCAATAATTTGCTTTTAAAGGGCCCCTCTGACCACTTGGAAAATTTAAAAAGGGGAAAAGGGAACATTTTGAAGCACAGTGATGATGAATTTATATAGTTGCACAAGAAATAAGTTAAAATTGAATTTTAAATTTAAATTTAAACTGATTTAATCTGATAAAATATGTGAGATTTAAATTCTGAATAAATCTGATAAAAGAGAGGATTTTTCCGATTTGCTAGATTTCAAGTTCTTCATATTTCCATCTACAATTTCGCAGCTAAATCAATGCATTCCGGCTGATGACGTTAATCACTTTGAAATGCGGTCAGTGGCAGCTGACATGGGCGTTGGCCAGAGGGGGCAGGAAGGGGGCTGTGGCTAATTGCGACAGTGGAACATAAATTAAAAAAAAAAGCAGACAGCTTTTGGAACATGGCGATTCCGAATGAAAGGGAGCAAGCGAGATGACTTAGCACCCCTCTCAGCCGGAAATGCCCCCCTTTATTTTAACTTCCGCTTCGGCGCCCCCAAAAAGGCAGCCTCGCTGAAGAGGAAGGCCAAAGCCAAAGTCAAACAGAAAACAGAAAGCGGAGAACTAAACAAATAAAATGGCATAAAAGTGGGAAAAGTCGGGAACTGCAGATGCTGTCATGCAAACAGAAATGATGTCAACAACGCACACGACAAAGAAATGTCTAAAAATCTGCATTAAAAATGTCAAAAAATTACTTAGCCAAGGTTGAAATGTGGGAGGTGGGAGGTCCTAGAGGTGCAAGAGCTCAGATTGCAGCAAATTTGCTCCAATTTAAATGCAATTTGTGCGGTCAGTAAGTTAAATTCATTTTTCCCAGAGGGGTAAACATTTCATTTTAAACCCAGTTTAAGTTTCATATCGCTAAGTTATTTATTCAGAGTGAACAAATATTTAAGTATTTTCATATGCATACAAATGAACTATTAAAAAGGGTTAGTTGCCTTAACTACCTGTAATTTAAATAAAAGTATTTTAAAAATATTCCTTTTAGTCAAAAAAAAGTTCTTAAAATCAAGAAAATCTTATTTCAAAGTCAAATCTTAAATGGCAGACAGCTTGGCAGCCAGCCAAGCCCAGTTTGGGGGTCATGGGTGCGGAGCCAAGTGAAGTGAAGTGTGGTTGAATGATGTGTCCAAGTGCCAGAAGCGGTGACTAAACGATTGGAGTCAATTTCTGGCGAGAGGAGGTTCAGGATGCATGAGTCACCCGCCAAAACGGAAGAATGGACCCTGATAAATGACTGCCAACGGCAGACAGGGCCACTAAAAAAACGAAATGAGCTAAACGAAATGTTTCAAGATAATAAAGATAAAACTCCGAGTGGGAAAAAAATTAAAAAAGTATTTACATATGACGTTTTTTGAGTGCTTTAAAAGAATCAATGTAAAACGATTTTTATGAGATATCTTGTAAAGCATACTCAAGTTAAATTAGCATAACATAAATTTAAATTATTGTTTAAGAAACTTTTATTGAAATTAATTCTGAGATAAAAAAAAATGCGAATAACAGTTGTACTTAAATGCATTTGTCAAGGGATTTTCTTAATTATTACTTAAGTTATATGCAATACTCTTTAAACAGGTTTTTTTTTAAATTATAAAAAAATGGTGACTAAAGCTTAATAACAAAAAAAATGATTAATATGTTGGAATATTTTTAAGCAATTTACAAAAGCTGATTTTATTTAGAACACATCTGTAGAGAAAATCTTTATTATTTAATCACGCTGCTCCTTCCACATATTCCTGCCGTAGACTGCAATGTCTGCCTTTGCGGGCGACCGGGTGACCGTCCAATCCTCCAAAGACAATGAGTCCACAAAAACGGCACCCAGCTGAGCCTCGGCCTTGGATTCCGCCGGCCGCTGGCTCTTTAGCCCAATATCCTGCACCCTGACGGGTCCATCGAACTTGGCCAGGTAGTAGCGCACCTGCCAGCCCGCTCCCAGGGACCTGGGGTCCTGGGGCAGCTTGGCGTGGGCGCGGGGCAGGGCATCATCGCCCAGGGGCGAGAGATAGCAGCGATGTGGAGCCACAATTGAGCCGCGATAGTCACCGCAAAACAGGTAGAGCTCCTCCGCATCGTTCCTTTGCAGCGGTGTCACTCGCACCAGCACATCAAAGGCGGTGACTTCCGCACTCCCGTCCATTTTGTAGGCATAGCCCAGGAGCAGGACGCCCCGGGTGAGCTCGAAGTCCGTGACAAAGAGCCGGAAGGCCCGCTCGTAGTTGGTCACCGAAAGGGAGCAGCCGCCCGAGTAGGCATCCCCAAAGTGATGCACTGCATTCCTGTCCAGCGGCACCGATGGCTGCAGCGATTGACGCGACAAATTGAAGAAGGGCCGATCCTCGACAGAGGTCCTGAAACCACGCTGATAGCTCACCCGGCCCGAACCCACGCAGAAGTCCGTGAAGAAGGGCAGCGACCTGTAGGGATGGGTGGCCAGGGTGGGCCAAATGCGAGCCCACCACGCCTCGTTTCTGGCCAGGAAGGCCGCGTTCACCTGCTCGTCGCCGCGGGCGCTCTTGATGTCGTAGCCAAAGCGATTGAGGGTCTCGAAGGACCAGCCGGGTGCAAAGATGCCCGCGGAGAAGCCCTTGTCCGCTATGCGCTCCATGGTCTCCAGGCTCTGGAATCCCCCCTTCCTACTCCGCCCGAAGACATCCAGGCCCATGAAGACGCGGTGCAGGGGCGACTGCTCCGCCTTGGCCTGCCGCGCACTCCGCTCCAAGTGGCCCTCGTCCCAGGCGTAGTTGATCAGGGTGCCGTGGCTGCGCCGGAAGAACTCCGCGTTGCGTGGATTCAGCTCGTTCTGCCAGAGCAGCTGGCCGTTCTCCGTGACGCTGTCGTACCAGAAGACGCGTCCATGTCGCACTCGCGCCTCCGTGGCGGCTGTCAACTCCCGGACAAAGCGGCTAGGGAATAGAGAGACCAGGAGAATGGGTTTAGCAGGCAGTTGCAGATACATTGTGACATGTGACATTAATATTTAAATTTAACTTATTTATTGTTCTTTTCTTAAAAATCTTGTGGTATGAAAATTTTTATTAATTCTGTTATCAGAAAATCATTTAAAATTATGAAATAAGTTTCTGCTTTTGAAGTCTTTGGCAAATTACAACAATTCAATTTCATGCTAGTGTAAGAAGTGCGAAAACTAGTTATATTTTTCGACAGCTCCTGATCGATTGAGGTGAAGGAGCTGCTGATAAATTGGACAGCTGATATAAAACTTGAGTTTGCTTTTGGGAAAATTGATTACAAAGATGTCAGCAATTTGAGTGGAAATTCAAAAGGATTAAATTAAGGCCTTTCAAGGAATCCAGTGCAGTACTCACTAAAGATTGGGCATGTTGTGCTGGGGCACAGTCACCTCCACGTTGACCAGCCAGCCCTCGAAGCCGAAGTGCTCGCACAGGCGGGTCAGGGCATCCACCGTCCGCTCCACACTCTCCTCGCTGGCCAGCACCTCGTCCAGGCGACCGGCGGCCTCCACGATGAACGTGCCCACCACTGGCACTCCGTGGCGATGGGCGGCGTTCAGCCAGCCGCTGGGCGGGATGGTCACGTACTCGTGGCTGAAGTAGCAGAAGTAATCCACGGCTGACCAGTGCAGGAATCGATAGTCGTCGTACTTCTCCGAGCTGTGGAAGTGCCTGCAAAAACACACATTAAAACAATTAAAAAGTTTGTCACACATTGACTCAGTGCAAAACAAAGTGAACATGAATAAAGTAGTTTACAAGTTTTTGCTTGGTCAATTCAATGTGCTCATAAAAAAGTTCTTTATCATTTAATATACTTTTTAGAATGCCATACAATTTTATTTTTTGAATATTTGAATACTTTCCTAAAATGTCATGGTCAAAAGTTGAGTGAAAACATTTAAATTTAGATGTTCTATTAAAATTCTATTTGAGTTTGTGGCAGTTATCTGTAAAGTTTAAAACAGTTTTTAATATTGTAAGAAAAGTTTGTTAACAGTTTTTATTTTTAGCATAATTATTTATTTATTTAAATAATATTTAAGCATTTATATTATGGGAGGAAGACAGTTTTTGAACATATTTAAACCTAGTTAGGAATTTGTCTTTTAAAGAGAGTAAAGCTGTATGTACCTCTTCGATTTATACTAAGTAATTCCCCCGATTTCCAACTCACCGATCCTCGAGGTAGTTGCCCATCATGTCATGGCACACGAGCAGTTCCCGTCGGTTTTCCTCGGTCACCTGCCTCCGGTGGCTGCCCACGAAGTCCACCTGGCGCTCCAGGTAGACCGCTCCCGATCGCACGTTCGTGTCCAGCGGCTGGACATAACGGCGCCAGTCGATGTCCCTGCTCCGCACCCGGAACTCCAGCAGCTGGCGGTTGTCCTTGATGGCCTCCGCCTCCAGTTGGGCTGCAAGTGAGGGGGAAATGTAAAGCCGACGGCGTCCAGACATTTTTCCCAGAGCTTTCGGCGGATGCGAGCCGCTCGAGGGTTTAGTTTGAAATGGATAATGAAAATGAGGAATCTTAGAGCGATGTAGTTGCATTGGGATTTAATCTCCGGAATGTGCGCAGCGACCGCAATCATATGGCAATGGGTGGAAATGAGAGTGGGAGGACTGAAGGCCGAGCCCACGCTGCAAAAAATGTACTACCCTTTAAACTAAATTTATGAAATTTAAATGCACTTTTAACTTTCGAAAATAAGTAAGGGGTTAAGCTTAATTAAATTGGTATATTTTTGGAATAATCACTCAATTCGTGGCTGCCATTTGACGGTCGCGTAAAGTCAATTGTCACTTGTCCATTTATTATTTTCTGGATGAGCTCTCATAGTTTTCAATTTACGCACTCAGCACTTAGCCCACTGAATGTGTCATGGTCAAAAGCCCTCGAGCTCGTTATTATTTCCGGCATATAAATTTATCAGCGATTAAATGCAGCTGTTGTGCAAATACTTGCTACATTTAAACAATAAAGTGCGTTACACATATTGCAAAAAATACAAGCATACATTTTGGAATAAATAAGTTTCAATGCTTATGTTAAGCATTTAATGGAACTTATTGATTTTTTTTTAAACATAAATACAAGTTATTTATTTATAATTCATTTAAATTTCATCTTTGAGCTAAACTATTAATTTTTGTATTTTATAAAAAAAAAAAATTTAAAAAAAGGCTAGATTTCTTATAAGCCAATAGATGCGTGTCACACCAATTAGAGTACTCTGTCCCACTTTTCCGATTTTCACGAGGGCAAATCTTAATAGTGGAAATAAGCTATCTTAATCAGCTTGTGCAGCAGCTTACCGGAGAGGAAATCTGCTCCATAAATACTCGTTAACCGGCAGTTAATCAGAGTAAACTTGCAGTGCACGCACATTTAACCAGGGGTTAAATAAACTCCCGTTTTCTCCCCTGGGAGATTTTCAATTACCCGCCGCCTGTGACGTCAGCTGCACTTAATGCACACTTAAATAATGGACGACTCTTTATTTTCATTACCAGGGAGGGAGTTATCTTTAAGTTTTCCCTGGGAAGAAAAGGAAAAGCGGAAACAAGTGTTTCTGTTATCGCTTAATCGCCGGAATCCCAAACTCCCAACTTGAGCTTCGAAAACTCCATTTCTGGCTTGCCTTTTTCTGTGCTTCATTATTTGGGTCGAAAACCGAGTTAAAGCCACTTCACTAACGGGTTTCGGGCATTGGGACCACTGGTCAGGAGCGACCTTCGCACTCGTTTCGATTGCAGTTGCAGTTTCAGTTAGTAAATGTGCAGAAGCAACGGAAACGCAACGACGTTTCCTGTTGTGGTTGCTGCTGCACTGCGAGAAAATATTAACAACACAATCTTAAAATCTAAAATAATATACATATTTATGTATTTATATATGTATTTACATAGTTTTTTTCAAATTAAAACATTAAGAAGATATGTAGTTAGGTTCAACCTTGCACAAGAAACAAAAATTATTTATATGATCACACAGAATAATGTTTTAAAATGTAAGTTTTAAAAAGTATAATTCTTCCTAAAAGATTGAAATAAAAATCTTTTTTAAAAACATTGAAAATAATTATATTTTGTTTTAAAAAAAAATCTTTCGGCAGTCAAAAAGTATGTTAAATACTTTAATAATATTAATTAATTTTTAAAAATTCGGTATTTTGTAAACATTAAATACCCGCTGTTTAACAGGGCGTATACGCAACTTTCTTTATACTTAACATTGCGTATACGCCCTGTTTTGTCTCAGTGTGTTTTGGGAAAACGTTTTGCAACTGATGCAGAGATGGTGGAAGGAAAGAACAAGAGTGGGGCGTTTTCATGCAATTTGTGCCTGGGCGTAACTTTAATCTATCACGACTGCCAGGATATGGATTCTGGCCAGGCACACGCGGTGCATACGAATGAGCCACATGTCTGGACTTTACATTTGGACAGATATTGTTAAAGGGAAATGGGCGTGTTTAAACTGTTTTTGATTGACACAATGGTAGGTCGTTCTTTTAATCCTTTAAACATGATTACTTTTGCAGTTGATTTAAAATTAAAAATTGTGAAGTTTTAAAATCAATTTTTTAAAAGAGATAAAAAATCGTTCTTTCTTGAATTGAATTTTATTTTTAAATTTTAATTACTTTGTATGGTTGATTTGTTATCTTATAAACTGTAAGACTGATAATAAACGAAACCATTTCCTTAATTATCGACTGACTAACGAGAAAGTTGTCAAGATAAGGTTGTTTTTTTTGTCGCAGTTATCTTTTCAGTTACATGTGTGATATGTGTGTGTGTGTGTAATAACTAATTTAACAATATTTAATAGAGAGTGAAAGAGATGGAACATACGGCATCTACAGGTGCTTGCATCCTTGCATTTTAGTTGTTGTTTTTCCCCCGCAGCAGCTGTCTCTTTCTCGCACAGGCAGTCTTTCTGTCCCCCCGCTTCCCCTCCCTCTGCCACTTCACTCTTCTTCTTCTTGGCAACAACTTCTGCTTCTTCTTCTTTGTTGTCCACCGAAGTGCCGGTTGTTTTTGTGGTGGTTTCATTATTACTTTCCATGTTTACCACTTAATTTTTTGTGTTTGTCGAATTTTTAATTTATAATTATGCCAATTTATGCTTATAATCAAACAATACTCAACTTTAAGACACGAAATTTTGTGAAAACGTTGACGAACCAGGAAAAATATTTACAAGTTGATAAAAACAGCTGATTGACATTCAGTGATGGCGAATTAGCTTTTTTCCAGTCACATCGCGTATTTAATATTAAGTCCCCCCTAATAAACATTAGCTTAAAAATGGGAACAAAAAGATTTACGATTAAGATTAATTAAATAATGTAAGCTAAATAAATTTAGAATTAATACTGATTTAAATGTTCGATTTTCTTAACGTTATTTTTCCTCGTATTCCTTCCGCTAAAAGCAGCTTTTTTTTTCTTCGCCAAAAGTTAGCAGCACTGTGTGCAGTGCTGTAAAACGGCCATGGCAGTGTGGTAAATAACACAACATTGACCCGCTTAAATTTAAATTTATGTCAAAACCCAAGGAAAGCCTAATTACACGATTTCCATCTCTCTTTATTTGTAGCTCCTGCTGGCGCCAGCCAAGGACGTCCACGAACGCGAGATGCAGCCAAACACATAAATTGTAATTAAACAGGGGCAGGCAAACTAAAAAGGAAAGCAAAAGTATTCCAAAAAGCTGCAACAGCAACAAACAGCTCGTAAAACTTTGCTGGCCAGCGAGCCAAGTAGCAAAAAAAAAGGAACGCACATTTTTATTTATTAGTTGGCTCAACTTTTCTCGGTGTTTGCAGCAAAGGCAGCGAAATGCCAGCGGGTCGAGTGGCTGGGAAAGCTGGCTACTCCAATCACTACTACAATGGTGAGTTGTTCACAAGTTATCACCCGATTAAATCTTATCTTTTAGTTCGTAATACCCTTCATGACAGCATCCTATAAAAGCATGTTTGAAGAGCTCATAATTTATTTTTAATACACAAAATTAAGAGCAAGGAAATGTGATTGTAGAATGTCCTACGTTGGTTTTAAAAACTTGAAATAATAGAAATTTAAATTTATAGAAAATTAATTATTACTAATTCCCCACTTTTGCTCTTGTTCGCACCAGGACGCTCGTACGTGGGCATCAACGAGGAGATCATGTGGGTGAGCATTGGCATGGGCGTGACCATAGTGCTCCTGATCACCATTGCCCTGTGCTACATCGCCCGCGAGAAGTGTCAGAAGCGGCAGCGGGAGTACTACGTGACCGCATAGTTGTTGTACGCGGCCTGCCACACGACAGAGGAGCATCCCGAGGGGAATCCCGAGGATCAGGCCAGAAAGCAGGAGCAGGAGCAGCAGCAGGGTGGGGAGGAGTCGAGTGTGGTTATACAAATGGAGGAGAGTGATGAGAAGTCGCGAGGAGGAGCAGGAGCAGAAGCAGGAGGAGGAGCAGGACCACCAGGAGCACAAGCAGCCGTCACCGTCATGCATTGGACTGTGGTTGACATCTGTGGCGCACGTAGCTGGGGCTGACATGCCACCCAAAGAGATACATATACCACCCACGCAAGCAAGGCCACCCAACACCCACCACCCACTACCCACCCACCAGCCACACCCATCCAGCACACCCACAACCACAAATACAAATACAAATACAAAAATCTGTGTAGAACCCACATTCACATCGCTGCCCAAGGCAGTTGAATGCGTTGAATTTTTTTTGTGTTTCGCCCACGAAACTTGTTGTAAGCATAAATTATATTTAGAGAGAACGTTACTTTTAAAACAAACCATGTTACTGAATTTGCCAAAATATAAAATATATTAATATACAATATTGAATGCAAGGAAGTTGTTTATTCAGATATTTGATTTATGATTTGTTGTCAATATTTTAAATTGAAAACTCAGCTAATTTTAATTAACATTTTGTTCATATATTTAAACACCTTTTCAAACTCCCGCGCTGCTTTATCTCTTTTCAACCATCTGGCAACCCTCTCCGCCCATTTGATGGGCAGCACTGGCGCACAGCTGTTTCACGGCCGCTGTGAATGTGCGAATAAAGAAGAAGAGACGCGCACGTTTTATTTTATTTACAAAAGTTTACTCTGATTTCCCACAGTTTTGAGACACAAATGCGTCATAATGGTGGATAACATAACGCTGAATGTGAATGTCGGGGTGGCAGCCCAGAAAAAACAGCAGGTTAGTGGCTATCGCTTAGTTAACAAACGCAAATTCAACAGGTTTTTCTTTACATTTTAGCGAGCACCTGCGCCATCGGTCAAAAAACGTGTACAAAAACCTCAAAATTTGGACTTTCAGTTCAATGTGGAGAAACCCAAAGTCAAGGCAATTGTGGTGCGAAGAAGGGTGGCTTCAAATGTACCTAAAGTGCCGGCTGCTCCTCCAGTTTCCAAGACAAAGTCGTCAGTTCCTGCGGCTACTCCAGTTTCCAAGACAAATCCTTCAGTTCCAGCTCTGTCTTCCGCCCAGAAGGCGGATACATCCTCAGGCGACCTTATGTTTAATGTTAGCACCACGAAACCGCCCGCAAAAACCATTGTGGGCGATGACTTCATGCTGAATGTGACCACAAAACCAGTGACCACCAATCTGCAGAAGAGCAAGCCCAAAATCACCAGAGCCGAGAGAATGGGCAAGAAGCAGAGGCAGGGAAAGCCCCTGGCGAAGCTCAGCGATGAGCAGCTGACGCGGGCTCTGAAGAACCACCGGAAGCCCAAGAATCCCAATCAAATGCCACGAGCTGGTGACATTTTCCGGGCTCAAATGGAGGAGGAGCGAAGGAAAAAGAGGATTGAGGAGGGCGGCTTGGAGGAGGAGGCCACCGAAGACGAGGAGGAGTCAGTCCCACCTAGAAAAACGACACAGAAATCATCTGCAGGTGAAACAACAGAGGAATCTGCAAAATTTGATGACGAATCAGCAAATTCCGATGCAGAAGAACCCTTAACAGATAGGGAAACCACAAAGGAGCCTAAAAAAACCTCACAGAAATCCGCACCCAAACCAGAGGAAGCCCCAGCTGCCACGAACCGCTTCCGCACCAAGAAGATCGGCCTCTTCGACCAAAGCGACGTCGAGGCACTGAAGCAACTGGGACAGCGGGCAGTGAAGCCCGTCAAGGAGACCATATTCACGGGCTCCAAGATAGAAACGCTGGGACTGCACCCGCACGCCGTGAAGAACCTGGAGGATCTGCTGAGCATACGGGAGCTGACCAGCGTGCAGCAGAAGACCATACCCGAGGTGCTGCAGGGCAAGGATGTGCTAGTGCGCTCGCAGACGGGCTCGGGGAAGACCCTGGCCTACGCACTGCCCCTGGTGGAGCTGCTGCAGAAGCAGCAGCCCAAGATCCAGCGCACGGACGGAGTGCTGGCCCTGGTGATTGTGCCCACGCGCGAACTGGTGATCCAGACGTACGAGCTCGTCCAGAAGCTGGTCAAGCCCTACACCTGGATAGTGCCTGGCTCCCTGCTGGGCGGTGAGAGCAGGAAGAGCGAGAAGGCCAGGCTGAGGAAGGGCATCAACATCCTGATAGGCACACCTGGTCGCCTGGTGGACCACCTGCTGCACACGGCCTCCTTCAAGCTGACCAAGCTGCAGTTCCTCATCCTGGACGAGGCGGATCGCCTGCTGGAGCTGGGCTACGAGCGCGATGTCAAGCAGCTGGTGGAGGCCATCGACAAGCAGCGGGCGGAGTCCGAGGACAAGGAAAAGCTGCCCCAGCTGCAGCGAATGCTCCTGAGCGCCACCCTGACCTCGCAGGTCCAGCAATTGGCCGGCCTGACCCTGCGGAACCCCCTCTACATAGACAACAGCGATGAGGCCGCGAGTGCCGCCCTCAAGTCCAAGGAGGGCTACCAGAAGGAGACCATAGAGGCGCTGCTCGAAGTGGACGACGGCCTGGGCGAGTACCAGGAGGATGTGACGGGCGTGCTGAGCATTCCGGAGAACCTGCAGCTCAGCTACGTGGTGGTGCCGCCCAAGCTGCGCCTGGTGGCCCTCTCCTCGCTGCTGGCCAAGGAGATGGACGCCAGTCCCAAGCAGTTCAAGGCGATTGTGTTCATGAGCACCACGGAGATGGTCAACTTCCACCACGACATGCTGAACGAGGCGCTGACCAGGCGGGTGCTCGACGAGGAGGACGACCAGGAGGAGTCGGATGGGGACGGGGGAACGCCTCTTCTTCAGGGTCTACGCTTCTTCAAGTGAGTCCACTGATCTTGTTCGCTCATGTGACCACACTTATTCAACCCATCTCAAATTCCTCCTTTAGATTACATGGCTCCATGACGCAAACGGAGCGGCAGGGCGTTTTCCGTGGCTTCCGCGACTGCCCCAGCTGCGTGCTGCTGGCCACCGACGTGGTGGGTCGCGGCATCGACGTTCCCGACATCAAGCTGGTGGTGCAGTACACGCCGCCGCAAACCACCGCCGACTTTGTGCACCGCGTGGGCCGGACGGCGAGGGCTGGCCGCCGGGGTCGGGCGGTGCTCTTCCTGGCCCCCAGCGAGGCGCAGTTCGTGCGGCACCTGGAGAAGAAGCGCATCCGCATCCAGCAGGGCGACATGTACGGCTACCTGCAGAGCCTGCTGCCCAAGGACGACGAGGCGCGCACCGTGCAGGAGGCGGCCTCCAACCTGCAGCACAAGTTCCAGTCGCTGCTCGAGGACGACCGCGAGCTGCACGACAAGTCATGCAAAGGTAGGTTTATTTTTACCTTTTCATTTTATTATTTTAAATATCTGTGTTGAACATATAAACAGGTAGTATTAAACATTTAACATTTTTAAAGAGCATAATATTTAGCAAAGTGGTTTAATCCGAAATTAGAATTTAGCATTTAATTTTATTGTTTTACCAGACTTTCGAAAATGTCCTATTTTTTTTTTTAGTGATTTTCCCAATTATTTATTAGCATATTAACATATTTAAATAATTACTATAACGATTCTGCTTTTTATTATAATCTGTTAATTTGTTAAAGATCATTTTTATAACCACTTAAAAATTTTATGTTTTTTATGTTTTAAAACTTAAATGGCTTTCCTTATAAAATGTAGACAATTTTAAATGCTTTTAATTTACTTCAATCAATACCTTTTAATCGTTCGATTACCACAAGGACCGGGTTCGATTTTGTACGTTTTAAATTTAAATGCAGAGACCCTGGGCAGACCCTTCTTCATGCCGTCCCATTGGACGAGTTCCCATGGCACATACTTTTCCAATTGCCCCAACTCTGAACCCTGGACAAACTAGCAATTTAATCCTTTCACCAAAGAACATTAACTTTGTAATTACGATTTTTTACAACACTCCGACGGCTGAATAAAAAAAGAGCAAAATAAAAAAAAAAACAGACACGGCGGCGGAAAAACACACAAACGCTCGGCTATTTTTCCAATTATAAGTTGGTAGCACGCGCCACGCCCCCGCTCTTTTGACCGCCCCCAGTTCAGTTATCATCCACGGGGCAGCGCGCGTTAAAAACACAAAAATTATTTCATATTTGAAGTTAATTTCGATTGCGTGTCAAATGAATCCACCACTTCCCCGCCGACCTCCAACCACCCACTAGCCACTAACCACCACCCACCACCCTCGTCCGTCATCGCGGCAAGTGACCAGCGACTTCTTTCATCGCCTGATCCTTTTTTCTGCCTTCATTTATTTCCACATTTTATTTTGTTTGCTTTTCAAAGCGAGAAGAGCAGCAGCTACCCCTTCAAAAACACAGAAAAGGGTGTATTCATTTCGAAAGAAGGTTTTTTGAGTCCTTAAATTAAAAATGTAGAGCAAAATTATTGGTGTTATAAGTTATAAGTTGAATCCTTTTCATAAGCAGTAAATTTTTTCTAATGTTAAATAAGTGTTTTATTAAATAAATGAGCAGAGTAAAAAACATAGCATAAAACGTTGAAATGAAGTAAAATAATGTTTTCGAAAAAACTAGAAGGCAAAAATACTTAATTAAAAAATTCATTTGTGGTTTGGTATTGTACAGAAATTCCAAAACTTTATAATTTTCAAAGACTGTGTTGAACAAAGTAGAAAGGTTAATGATACTATGTCATGTGTGAATAACATTCTTATGTTAAATTTATAAAATTAAAGATTGTAATTAATCGTTCAAAATAAGCAATTCCTTATCCAAATCGCTATCAATGGGTAACAAAACGCTTTTACAAGGCATCTCCCATTCAGCCAGCTAATAATTTCCTTAATATCCTGCTGAAATTGTAATTGCAGCGTTGGAAAGGCTAGAGAAAAAAATAGTTAATTAGATGTTACCAAGGCGAGTTCGAAGGGTTGAGAGAGAAAAAAACCAGAACCAGACGATGTTTTCCCCAATTTCCTGCGATTGAAACATAAGGGACGAGGGGCAGGCAAGTGGAAACGATTCTAATCGAAAAGAGGCACCAAAATGAATCATAAATGGAGGAAAAAGCACCCAAAAACCTCCTTTGCTCCTTTGATGGCTGATGGCTGATGGCGACTCGAAACAGGAAACGGAAGCTGAGCGAAATATCGCAAAACAATGGCAAAACAGCAAGATAAACAGAAATAAAGGATAAAGGATGTAGGATGTGGATGTGGGAGAGCAGGGAGCAGGACGCAGTGAGCAGGACGCAGGACGAGTCGGTCAAAATGGCAACGCAAATTGCACTTAAGCGCCGAGTCAAGCGTCAAGACAGGAAGCCACTTGGCAAAACTTAAGAGCTGAACGGAGCGGAGCAACCAAAATGGCCGAAAGAGACGGCAACAGGCGGGCCGAGAGAGAGGGAACACTCCTGGAGGATGCAGTTTCCTGCTGCTGCTGCTGCTGCTGCTCTGCTGCGTCCAATCAAAAAGCCATTAAAAAGTATTACGCTTGAACAAAACTGTACAAAGCAGCAGATAAAAGGCAGCTAGAGAAGGACAGCCAACCCAGCAGTCGGCCAGAGAGAGACGGGTAGTGTGGAAGCGGAGACAAACGAGCTGGGACTTGGGCAGAGAGGGAGGACCATCTCCACCTCCAGCTCCATCTCCATCTGCGACTTGCATCGGTAATTGAAACAATTTTCAACTCGCAATTCACTTTTTGTCTTCGGGCGGCTTTTTAAAATTTCAACAGTTCGTGCTACAGTGCGTTTCAAAGCTGTAGGACTGAAGAATAGTCATCAAGTAACATAATATAATATTTTATATATTTATTTTATATTTATTTTAATATATCGTATATGGAAAAGGTTAATATATTGTGATCTTTGTGTGAAGATGATAAACTTATTCCGATTTCGTTGGTTTATATTGATTTGAACTCAACGTTTTATATTGACATCTCTCGCTCGGAAAACATCTGTTTTAAATGCTGGATAATCCGCTGACATCCACTCAGATCCTCATAGTTCCCTTTTGACTTACAATCATTTTTGGCGCATTTAATGGTATCTTTTGCCCGGCTTACTCCTGCCATTGTCTCGCCTTATCCCGTATCCCAGTGAAAAGAGCAAAGAGTTCTGTTGAGGCCTTCGCAACTAAGCCCCTGCTGATGGCCCATGAGTCCCCCCGCTGCGGCGACACCCCCGATTAGCTCTGCGGTGGGTATCGAGTGACGAAACCCTCAGAGCTCGCAGAACTCGGAGCACCCTTCGCCTGGGGATGGACAACTGAAAAACAATCACAACAATTTGCCACGCCTACACAACCGCATGGACACGCGCTGCAGTGCAGGCTGAAACCAAAGCCTTTTGGGGGAGGAAGCACCCAAGCAACGAAGCACCCGAAGCACCCACTCCTGCCCAGAAAACCGAACGAAAGCCACCGAGACAATGGCCATAAAAAGCCATTTTGTGCGGCTTCTGCGGTGGATTCCCCGCAACTCCACATCTCCCCGACATGACATTTATTTTATTCGCCACTTCCGGCTGGCAGACGTCTCTAAACATCCGCTGCCGTCATACTTTTTGTTTGCCTAATGTCTGCCACTTGGCCGTAATCGCATTTGCGGCAATTAAGCCGGAGCCCAGACCCAGACCCAGAATCCTGCAGAAACAGAAAGCCCAGGGCTTGACTTCGAGACTTTGAGCCCGAAAACAGGACGAGGACGAGGACGAGGACAGGGTCTCTGATTCAGAAAGGACTCTCTGCTGCGAGTTAATTGCCGGGGCAGGAACGTCTTTGCATCCATCTCTCTGTTCCCTGTGCACTTGCCACTCCTCCGCTTCCTGTTTTTGCTGCTGCCAGGGATCTGGAGCTGGAGTTCATTCCAGAGTCCCGTCCCAGAATCCCAGGAGCAGGAGGTTTCGGTGTGTGTGGCCGGGATCTGCGGTTCTTCGGTAGTCAATTATGAAATCCTGGGAACGGAAGGCCAGCCAGTCTATTAAGTCTAATTTAGTGGTTTGCTAAATAATGAATAATACATGTAGAATGTTCAAAAGTTCTTTTCTATCTTGAGTATCTTAAAGTATTATTTATTTTAAACTTAGTTTCTCAGAAAAATAGTTATTTGAATAATTAAAATGAACAAACATTTTGTAATTTATAAATTAAAATGTGTGCTATATAGATTCTCAATAGTTTTATCATTTTGTTGAATATGTGTTATTAAGATTAATTTATTTACCTAATAGATGTGACATCATGTTTTTTTACGCTTTTTAAGCTAGATAAAAGAGTCATTTTAGTGTAGTATATTTCTGTTTTTAGTTTTCTTTACATATATTTATTGTTTGTTTAAATTTTTAAGCCAAACTCCTTGTCTTTTGGGGGTGTTCTTGGGAGGAATACAGTTTCTCCCCGCTGCTCTCACTCGCATCTGTCTCGTTTCGTTTGGAAAGTTGTGTTCTTTGAGCATTTGCATTGCATTTTTCACTTCACATCAAATTTACATATCGCAATCCCAAGCCCAATCCCAAGCCCACTCCCGCTGTCGCCTTGTGGTTGTCTCCTGGTTTTGGGCGAGATGCTTATCGGGGTAACAATTGCGGTCCTCGTCGCTGAGTTGAGTTGAGTTGAGTGTCAGGAGCTGCGTTGGTAATTTGATATCATTGTTGTATAATTTGGAATTGCCTGGCATAAGTGCTGCGTAATTAGCAAGGACATGCCCACAACAGCGAACCACATTGTATGTACATATCCCTGTGCTGTGCTGTGCACACAATACCCGGTGAGGTTCTATTGTGGATGTGGATGTGAAGTGAAATCCTTTGCTGACACTGCTCATTTGTCATTTTAACAAATTTATTTTGTAATGAATGCGGCACATACGCATACACATGGCAGCACTTAAGCCAAGACATCAATTAATTCTAAAAGCATTAACATCTCCGCTTCTTTCGTTTCGTTTCGCCCGCAGCCTTTGTGTCCTGGATGAAGTTCTACTCGACGTTTCCCAAGGAGCTGAAGCCCATATTCAACGTGCGCATCGCCCACATGGGCCACTTCGCCAAGAGCTTCGCCCTCAAGGAGGCGCCCAGCAAGTTCGCCGCCCAGCACGCCGCCCCCAAAGCGGCCCCGCCCACCAACCGACTGACCTACACGGAGCGGTAAGTGATCGGTTCCAGATCGGGGTATATATGCATAAGAAGGAGTTCGTTTTTTTTACCCCAACGAGATTAAAAACCTTTTCAAAAACTAATATAAATGGTGAACTTAAAGCTGTTATGGGTAAAGTCGTTAATCCAAGAGATATGAAGCTAAAGATATAATAAATTCCAACTGATGGACTAGAAAATCAAATTAAGTTAGCATAAAATCAAATGATAGTACCTACCATTAAAAGTATACATATTGTTTAGTTATCATTATTTTCCATAATTTAAAAACGGTTTTAAGTACTCAAAAAAGTAAGTCAAGAAGTTAAGCCTCAATAATAATAATAGGTTAGTTGGTAAATTTTAAATGCATATTTATTGAATATCTTGTCCGATTTAAATCTCATAAATCACCATATTTCCTTCCAGAGATCCCGAGAAGATCCAGGCCCAGAAGCGGGCCAAGCGGCGCTTCACGACGACGGTCAGCGGGGAGGTGCGACAGATGCAGCAGCGAGATGGGGCGACAGATGGCGATCGCCGGAAGCCAGGACCTGCAGGAGCTACAGGAGCTGCGGGATCCGCAGGGAGAGGAGGCTATGTGGGCGGCGGAGTGGGGCGCAGCAGCTTCATGAAGAGCCTGAGCAAATCGAGGGCCCTGAACATATCCGAGTTCGACAGCGGATTGCCGGCAGCAGGACCCGTCAAGCGACGCAAGCTGGCGTAGGACGAGGAGGACGAGGAGGATTGCGAGGATTAAGAGGACTTGAAGGAGCCAGGGGACAAGGGGGAGTACAAGAAGCTCGGTCCGGAAGGAGCTCGGAGCACTTTGCGGCTCTTTATGCGCGCCATTTTGCCTGTCCGCTGTGCCTGCTCAAGCATTTAATCGAAAAGAAAATTGCTCTGCATATATATTATATATATATATATGTGCGTCGGCGAAATCCAAGTAAAATCTAAGAAAACCCAAGGAGATGCGCTCATAAAAGTTTAATTTTTCTCAACTTTTAAGCCCGGACGTCCTGCGGGAAAAGTTGTGGCCGCCTGCCAGCATATTTTAAGCTTCCTTTTTATTTTCATTTTGATTTTTTTTCATTTTTTTGTTTGATTACTCGCCGTAATATGTTCGTTCATTTTTTGTGTGGAAAATATTAGAAATCCATTTTCCGCTCACTGCAGATTCATTCAGTTTTGAAAATGTCACCAGCGACGGCGGGGGTCAGAGGTCGGCACGTGTTGCCTTTTTATGCAACTGAAGCGCATAATTTGTTGGACAAGGCATAAATAAATATCAGATACACATAAACACTGTTCAAACGCTTTTTTCCTAGCCAGGACACGTGGCCACAGCGCTGCCATATATATTTCTCCGATGTGTGGGCTGGAGGGTATTATGGCCCGTAATTGCGGCCTCTCAATGGGAATGGAATGAAAGGCCCCTAATTAGACGCTCAGCGATTGATTTTTAATTAGGCCACAGGCCCACGCCCACGTCTATATGTCACTCAAAGTCAAAGTCAATCAAGCGTGAACCATCGAACCCAAGTCGATTCCTAATTACGTGCGAGTGTCAACATATGAAATAATATTTTGGTATAAATGCCTCCATTAAAAGGAAACCCCCGCCTGTTGGTATCGGTGGGTTGTGTTAAATAAAGGGGAAACGGAAGTGGACTTAAATCGAGGACTTGAAAGACAGGAAGATGAATATGTTGTGGAATGACTGGCAGGAAAATGTGCTTTAAGTTGTTAATCGGGACATCGTAAGAAACTTGGTATTTTATTTTAATTAAGTTGGAAAATATGCTTTATTTTAAACATATATTTTCAAATATAGAATTGCAAACATACAATTAATAAAGGGGAGTTTTTTGGAGCTGTACTTAAAAAAGAAATATTTAAACAAATGGATATTATTTACAATTAATGTAGTGAGTTGTAATCATGAACAGAAGAAATGGCTTTAGTTGTGTGAACATATTTTTAAGACAACAATTTTTCTTAAAACAAACCCTCGAAAATATATTAAGCCAAAATCGGCTAAACACCCAACATCTGTTGGTAATCCCCGCCAGCCATTCGATTGATTTAAGCCCAGTGTTCGCATGTGTGATTAGGACCGATCTAATTGGATCAACTCCTGCTGGCAGGATCTCGGCGAAAGTGGCTTTTCGTCGTCACCATCGCCAGCGCCAGCGCCACCCCCTCGTTTGTGTGAACCACCAAAGGGTTGGACGTGGAAAATTGCTAATGTGATTGCACTAATGGCTTGAATTATAGACGCATTAGGGTAAATTAAAATCCTCCACTCGATTGGAAGGCTGTGTCCACAGGGTGGTAATAAAGTTGTAGTGGCGCACTAACAATGCCTTGTTGGTTGGTCAGGTGCAAATGTTGCATGTTTTTTGGACCCACCCCCTCTACCTATATCTCTCTCTATTTTTTCAGCTCCGTTCTATTGAAATGGAAGTACGACCCAAAACAGCTGTCAGCTTTTTTTTCTGTCGGAAAAAGGAAACTCTAATGTAGCCCACGGCGTTGACAACTGGGTGGAGCTGGAATTGAGGGGGGCTTTTATCCATGGTTTTGGGGGGTGGGGTGGGAGGGGGCTGCCCCCTGCTAAGTGACAATTATTCGTGGTAGTTGTTGGTTTGGTTCCCCAAAGTATTGGTTATGTTACGCCATTGGTTAGCGGTAAGTGGATGCCAAGCACCCTTTTTATTTGTATTTAAGGATTATTTATACATAAGCTTATTTTAAAATTATAATAAATATAATAATATAATAGTATAATAGTATAATAATATAATAATGTAATAGTATAATAATATAATAATATAATAATATAATAATATAATAATATAATAATATAATAATATAATAATATAATAATATAATAATATAATTATATAATAATATAATAATGTAATAGTATAATAATATAATAATATAATAATATAATAATATAATAATATAATAATATAATAATATAATAATATAATAATATAATAATATAATAATATAATAATATAATAATATAATTATATAATAATATAATAATATAATAATATAATAAATATATATAATGTAGCAAAAAAAAACCGTTGCATACTTTTGGGCGGTCATCGTTGGTGTGGCAGTTCATTTTCTTGGTCAAATTAGCTATTTCCGGATTTGAAGTACCAGGCGAACAGAAATAGTAGCAGGCGGAAATAATCATAAAATACCTCAAAAATACCACAAAAATACCTCAAAAATACCCCTTAATTAGAATTTTATAAATTAAAATCTGATTTATTATAAATACAAATTATTATAAAAAAACTGTTGCATACTTTTGGGCGGTCGTCGTTGGCGAGGTGGTCCATTTTCTTGGTCAAATTCAGAGATTTCTGCACTTGGAGTACCAGGCGAACAGAAACAGTAGCAGGCGGAAATAATCATAAAATACCTCAAAAATACCTCAAAAATATTATAAATAAAAATTATTATAAAAAAAACTGTTGCATACTTTTGGGCGGTCATCGTTGGCGAGGTGGTCCATTTTGTTGGTCAAATTCAGAGATTTCTGCACTTGGAGTACCAGGCGAACAGAAACAGTAGCAGGCGGAAATAATCATAAAATACCTAAAAAATACCACAAAAATACCTCAAAAATAAAAAACAACATTTTCATTTATTTAACATTATTTACTTCACATTTTCTTTACATTTCTTTAACATTATTTACTTAACATTATCCTTACATTTAACATTATTTATTTAACATTATTTACTTAACATTTTGCTAACATTTTCTTTACATTTGCTTAACATTAATTGCTTTACATTTTCCTAACATTTTCTTAACATTACTTAACAATTATTTAACATTATTTCCTTAACATTTTCCTTACATTTGCTTAACATTTATTTAACATTATTTACTTAACATTTTCCTAACATTTTCTTAACATGTATTTAACATGCTTGTTATAAATAAAAAATATATTAATTTCTTAGCTAAGTGTCTACAAGCCTAAATGAAAATTTACTATATTTTAATACACTTAAAATAATAAATAAATACACTTAAAATAATAAGTAAGTCTAGAAACTTGGGTGATCTCTTAAGGGGACGCATTAACTTAAAATAATGAATGCTTCTGTTCTACGCATCCCAGGCATCCAACCCGAAAGCCAACCCATTTCATTCTCATTTTTATCCATCGTCGCCTCGCGTTAAAAACCAATTAATTTCGACGCTCAACTGGGGCGATATTTTGTGGGTATCCTCCGGATCCTCCAGGTCATCTGTCATCTCTGGGATGCTGATGCTGATGCTGATGTGGTGACCTTCCAGTGGGACGAGGACGAGGACGGCTGCAACCGGTGCTGCAACTGCAGCCTAATTGTTTGCATTTGTGTTGCAATTTAGCCGAAATCGCGCCTCTTGGCCAAATTGTCTTTAAATTGGCAGTTGGCGCTGTGCGCCATAAATCCAAGCAGCACCAGGCCACGTCGTCTCCTTCTAGCTTTTTGGCCCCATCCTGTTCTGATTGCTACCCTGGAATTTGGTATTTTAAAATTATATAATAAGCTTTTTGATTAAATCAAGAAATGATAATGAAATAATATCCTAGATTCAGTTTATTAAATATAAATTATCTATTTACTTGCTAGGTATTTGGGTGTCTGGACATCTCCATTCGGCGGGTTTCCTTTTCCTTTTGGCCAACCAGCGGAAGTACCGCTTGGTGAGTTTGCACAGCCGCCGGCCGCCGATCGGCAGATCGTCAAATCGTCAAATCGGGCTACTATAGCATATAGCATATAGCATATAGTACCAGTTCCATCCTGATCCCGAGAGTCACCCGTGGGGCATCGTTGGCGGCCAGCATTCGCATTCGCATTCGGACTCCACTCAGCTGCGGTCGCAAATTATCAACAAATTAGAGTTTTCGTCGAAGGAGCCGGAGACTCTGGGACTCTCGGGTTTCGAGTCATTTGCTTTGATTTGATTTCATTTGCTCGCATGTCTCGTTGTCATTTTGGGTTTGTGTTTGGGTTTGGGTTTGGGATCTCTTGGATCTTTCGGATCCTTTTCGGGGCCATTTCTCAGCGCGGATTGGAGAGGGAGAGGCTGCGTTTTATGGGACGCCGCTGGTAAAGTGATTTCTTCAACGCTTTGTTAGCGCAGCGGATTGATGCGGCTGTCATTAGCCGATTTCGTTTTTTAGTTTTCATTTTCGTTTTCGGCCTAAACGGGTCCCAAGATCCGAGATCCAAGATCCGAGATCCAGCCACCCCGCTTGCTAAATGCGTTTTTAACGTGCTTTTAATTGCCCCCCTCCAGTTGAGCTCGTCGGTTCGTCGGGCAAATTAAATCAAATTGAAACTAATTAACATAAATAAATTTACACAAATCCAATCGCAATATGCCTCGTTACAGGCCTTCACACTTTCCGCTTCACTGTGCCCCCTTAAGGGGGTTGAGGGTGACATTCGCAAGCGACAACTGTCAAATTGGACAAGTTGCATTTGCAAATAAATAGACGGGCACTCGTTCAAACGGAAACGGAAGCTGACGAGCCACGAATCCCGGCATTTTCCAGGGGGTTGGCAGGGGTGGGGTAGTGGCAGGGGTGCGCCAAAAAGAGGGGGTTACGTTAGCTCTGCTTCGACGCTTGCGCTTAAAGTTTTTAGGCGCTATGAAATTAATTGGATTTGCCTGTGGCGAGGCCAACCGTGCACTGTGGGGCAAAATCAACTAGAATTTACAGTTTCTTTGTCTTAAAAAATACATATTAAATCATTTAAAAATAAAAAAATAAAATTTATCTAGTTTAAGTACTACATTTTAAAAATTATGAAAATCTTTCCATAGGAATAAAATTAAAAAAAGGGTTTTAAAAACTAAACGTTGAATTCGTTAGTTCCAAAAGCATAGCAAATATCTTTAAAATGTTAACATTAAATACAAGAATAACTTTTTGAAATTTAAATGGTAAAAAATAATAATAAATAGCTTGGGATAATTTCATAAATTCTAGCTTTGAACAACATGAAACCCTTTATAAAATCTAAATGTGTTTTAACGAAAGTAGAGAAGAAGAATCCTTACCAGTTTCCAAACGAGTCTACTGTTTCTGCTTCTGGTCTTTTCGGCCACGCGGCGTATGCGCAATGTAACCGGGGTCCGAGATGTCAGCCAAAAGCAAGAGCAACCCACTCACTCTCACACCCTGACACACCCACAGCTCAGCTCAGTTATTTACTGCTTTATTTGCGGTCTTGTCAAAGCAATCAACACAGTCAGAGCGTGTCCTTTTCCTGCCTGGTTCTCCTGGCCCTCTCCTGTCCTCTTCTGGTGGCCCAAAAGGTGGTGGCTTTTATTTACTTGTCTGGCTGGATGGCTGGATGGCTGGTGAGTAGTCCTTGTTGGCTTCGTCGCTGGGTTTATTTGTAGAATGATTTTTCAATAATTTATGTATGACGATGGGGTGGTGGGTGGATTGGGTGGTTGGGTGGTGGGGCAGACACTTGATTTAATGTGCGGGGTGTTACTTTCAACACCCTCCAATCACAATAATAACAGCGAAGCGACGCGACGCAGAGCACCACTATTGACTGCGACTGCCCCCGCTGCGACAATGCAATTATAAATGGTGACAAAATAATTTCCGCTGCGTGATTTTTATGACAGTTGTTCACCGTACGGGTGGTATTCGGTATTCTGTATTCTGCTCCGCTGACCGCCGCCGAATTAAATCAGAATTAAATAGTTCGCTGCTCTGCTCCTTGCCTCGCCGCATTTCAAATGCCAATTTAATGACCATAATTGGTTAGGATGTGGTCGAGGCATAATTCGAGTCCATCCTTTCCTTTCGACGGTTTCCTGTGTCCAGTGTCCAGTGTGGGTGCTCCCTATCCTCATCCCCATCCCCATCCTCATCCCCAAGTCAAGGGCTTCCCACAGTCAAGGTTGGCATTTGAAATCATAATCATAATTCCAGGGCAACGTCTCGCGAATTCATAAGAGCTTGTCATTTGTGGCACGCAATCGCATTGCGTTATAATTGGAAATTGGAAATTGCCATGAAATGGCAAGGAATACAACAACAACAACAACAAACAACAAACAAAATACAACAACATTCTGGAATAAAATATTAAAAGGCAGCAGCAGCATTGACTTTGGCATTTCTTTTTCCTCGGCCTTGTGAACTCTATTAACTCAATTGGGGGATTGTTTCTGGGGATCAGGTGAAAAATAAAGGCACTAAAAATATCCAAAAATAAAAGTTTGATGGGGAGCAATGGCCCTTAATTTTAAAAGTGCACTTCGTTCCTTATGCATTTCATATTTAAGATTTAACAAAGATATTGCCATAGTGCAGCTATTTGGTCTTTAATCGTTGGTTTCCAAAAAAGAAATTATGATTTTTTTTATTGGAGTTTATATTTAAAAAAAAAAATTAGTTTTTGGCGTTACTGTAAAAATAAGGAATTTTTGTAGGGTTTTTGTGTTATAACTTGGCTAAAACAATGCCCACAGCCAAAGGACTTACTGTTTTAAAGAGCTGAGAGCCCATGCTATTTATCCCTATCACTTTCCAGTCGATGGTGATCAAAAAGATTTTTTTCAAAAATTCGCATTTTTTGCAATTTTGGGTCAAAAAATAATTCTTCCAAATTTGAATGCCAATCGATTGAGGATCATTTTACGAGTCCAACAAGGTATGACACTTGATATTTAGACCAATATTTGCGATTCTGTTGGGAAAAATAAGGTAATTTTTAGGGGTTTTTGTGTTTAAGACATGGCTACTTAAGTTATTAACTTGAATCATTTAAATTGGTTAAAGCTTTTATTTAAATTAAATGATAAATATGATAAAAAAAGCAGGGTACTTAATAAATAGTAAGTAATTCCTTATGTCTTATAAAGTTGAATAATAATTATTAAAAACTGCATAACTTAGACCCTAAGTTGACTTTAAAAACCAACAAAATTTGTTAACAAAATGAAAGGTAGCAAAACCTTTGACAAATATTAGCCATTTATCTTGTGAGTTGAAAATTGAATAGGTTTCCGAGAGGTGTAACCTCCGCTGTCCCTTTCTCAGCCCATAAATCTTGGTTACTTCCGGTGCTTCACACACACAAGCACACTGCATTTCTAATGGCTTCCTTTGGCTTTAAACTGCATATCCTTGGGCCCAAGTGCACTCCCAAGGCCCACTGCCACCCATGCAATGATTTTCCGCGGACTGTCATCGTCTTTGTCCGTTCGGCAGCCGTTGCTTTGATTTATGTGCATTATCCTGGACACGTGTGCACACAAATTGATCCTTTATGAGCATTTTGCGGTTAATAATGCAGCGGCACGTGCCGCCTCCTCGAGCGTTAAGTGTAAATGATAAGCTCGGCCTTGAGTGGGCGGATGATGTGGGCGGATGGGTGGCGGCGGTCCTTTCTTGGGGTTAAGTGTTAGTTTGTTTCTGTAACGATTCCATTTCCGATTCCGCATTCGATTCCGAGTGACTCGAAGTGCTTGACATGTGACACCTTTTGTGTGTCCTGTCCTGTTCTGTTAGTTTTTCCTCTTCCACTGCCGTTTTCATTCATTTTAAAGCGCTTAGTGCCCGCGATAAATCCCAAATGCCACTTCACACTTAATTTGCTCATAATGCCCGACGTAATCCCTTGACTGCCCCGCAGGACAACCCCTGCTAATATCCTGCCAATTACTCCGGGTAACAACAACAATAATATTTTATTTTTATTTTTATTTTCCACCACCATCGGAAGAGTAGAATCCAGAATCACCACCAAACAGTAGCGAACCTTTGGAGATTTTAGAAAAATACAGGATCAGATGGGTTGGATTGGATCTTATCACTGGGCTCTGGGTTCTGGCTTCTGGGTCCTCAGTGCTCACATATGCCCTGTGCAGGCCCTAATGTGACAAATTCATCGAGTCCTTGATGTCCTTTTGCAGCGATGTCCTGTGATAAGCGCCAAATCCCCGTTTGTATACACTTTTTGCCGCATTTTAATCCTCCGAACCATTGACAAATCGAGATGGCTGGCCGCCGATAGAAAATGGCAACAAATGTTTTAATTTGGATTCTTCCTCTTCGCAGGATTAGGCCAGGAGAAAGGACACGGCCAGTTGTTCAGCTGTGAAAAGCGTTTTACGTTAGGCAGCCAATCTGATCGGTTAAATATGATCTCAAATTTGCGTTTTGAACGATTGCAATCGTTTGGTTTTTAAGCACTTTTACTAAGTGATTATTAAAATTTGGTTTTGGTATTTTAAAAAAATTTATAACGATTTTTATATACATTTATATAGCTAAGAGACTTAGTAAAGATTTTGTTTGGTTTTAATACTAAACACTGAACTTAAGGAGTTCAAGGAGGAAAAAAATTATTTACTTTAACATTTTATTTTAACGACATATACGGAACCTCAATTATGTTTTACTGAACACAACTATAAAAAAATGAGTAATTTCTATTTCTATTTAGAGAGATATTTGATTTGTTTTTAATATAAAGTTGGTGTTATAATTTATTTGTTTTAGTAATTAACTTCCCTCAATTTAGGCATTAAATTCGAAGCCTTTAAGCATCTGGAGAGGCCCTAGGCAAATAATTTGCATAACTACAGCCGGCGAAGGCATATAAATCTCCTATATGCTTTCTATTTAACTTTTACTAAAGACTTCCGACACATTTCTACGCCGGCCAATTTGCCAGGCGATTCCCCGGAGTCCCCTTACTCCCCGGATCCCTAGAACTCGCTGGATTCCGTGGCCTGCAGTCGCTTTCAACACCTACACACCAGTGGCTTCCAGTGGCTCCCAGTCCCAGTCCCAGTGCCCAGTGCCAAGTACCAAGTCCCAATCCCAGTTGCATTTCGTGGTCACTTTGGAAGGCGGGGGAGGCAGTCCAGTGGACTGTGGACTACCAACGACGATGGCGTGACTGGCCTCCATTTGGCCTGGCCAAGAGCCCGGCCCGGGGAAGTGGCCCAGAGTGCCGACTTGGTTGTCTGCGGCCCTCGAGGCTTGTAACTTATCTAAATGCACACAATTATTGAATATAATCGCCCTGCGAAGAGGTGAAAACTCTGGGACGAGGGGAGCGAAAACAAACACGTGCAATTTTTGCATGCCGCCTTTTAGGCGTTCCTGCGCTTCGCAAAACGGGGGAAAAGGTGCTTGGAATTGGTATTGAAATGCCCTGCTCTTGGAAAATGTTTCAGAAAGCATTTGAAATCATTCTAAGCTTGATTTTTACGATTCTTACCTATGAAAACTTATAGAATCATTGGTAAACGCTTGTTTTAAATATCCTCATATGATTTTCTCAATCACAAAAGTGATTGTAAATTAATATATATTTAGTTATTATTTAAATTTAATTTTATCAAGAGCCAAAGTGGGATTTAATTTACAGATTTTCGCAGTTTCTGTGCTGCAAGCTCCATGACCAAGTTTAATTATCCCAACAAAGTGATTGGAACGGCGCAGAGAATAACAAAACAAACATTTTGCAATTATCAGGCAAATATTTATTTAAGCGCAATTATCCGAACACGAAATGAAAATGAAAATGAGTCAAAAAAAAGGCGACAGATAAAACAGGGTAAAAATCAAATGAAAAACCCCAACTTGCTGGCAATTAAGCGCAATTTCCGTTCGCTGTCAAATGATTATTTCAGAAGATATATACGTACAAATATCGGGGTGTGGATATCGAGGGTAAATAGTTAATGCAGCGATGGCAAAATGTGACAAATTATACAGAACGGAGATTAACTCCCCCGAACTCCGAACCATTTGTAACAAAAATCGGAATCGAAATCGGAACCGGAAAATATCTGAATTAAATGAAACAAGCAGCAAAAACAAGCCACTTTTTAATGTGCCATATGTCCAGTGTCAGTCGCACAGAAAAATCAACAAATAAATATAAAAAAAATGACTGAAAAAACCAAATGGTAATAAAAAGAATCAAAGGTAAAAAACAAGAGTGCAAATTAAATGCAAACAAAGTTGATTTCCCATTCCTGCGAGCATAAACTTTTAATTTCGTTTTACCTTTTTATTTGTAAATTACACATTTCGCTGAACGAAAATTGCAGGTGGAAAGTGGTGGCACAGGTGAGTGGTGGGTGGGTGGGTGGTGATGAGAAGTGAAGTGGGTGAAGTGGCCATCCACTTCCGTTTGCAATTTTTGGGGGAAAATTCGCGAATCGTGGGCGTTCTTCCGGTCCGCTCGTCCAGCCCCCGCTTTCTGCCCTGTGTTTATCCTGCGAATTTCAAGTTTTCAGCGAAAATCAGGTGAAGTGGAGCGAGATGTGTGGCGTAATAATTATAAAAAATCAATACAACAATAGGGTGAGGACTAAAAACCATTTTGGAAATTTAGCAAACATATTTGTTAACTTTAAGGTATTTTATTAAGCAGAAAAAAGCACTAGAAGCACTATGTGTGAAATTTTTTTAAGTGTAAATAATGCATTTGTAAATATACATATGAAGGTATATTTTCAATATACTTTAATCTTAATTTTACAATATTCTTATAAGTAGGGGAGACCGGGGCTAGTGTGCCGATTTTGGACTTAGGCATTTCTTTTAAAGTTGTGGGCTAACTTTTTCGGAAACGGCTTGCGCTGTCATTAAGGTAAAACCCTTGAGCACATCTGTGAATTTTCTTATGAATGAAAATCAACCATGGAAAAAGTTATTAACAAAAAACCCGGCCCCAGGGCCGGGGTAACTGTGCCGAGTTCAGTTAAGCCAATTAAACACAAGAAATCCATGACCGTATTATGTTTATTGAATTCAAAGTAAGTGTACATAAGTTTACAAGTTTACAATAATAATATTGTTGTAAAAAAAAAACTCCCTACTTTACTTTTTAGTCTTTTTAGTCTTGGACTTAATGGAGGTAGCTTTAGTGAACTTCTTGGACATTCTAGCTGCTTTTTTTTTCCTCTACCAGCTCACCTTTCATTTTTCTCCTCCATCAATGCTGCTTTTATCGGCGATCCTGTCAAAATTTTGGTAGATCGGCATTTACGACCTTGACGCCTCACACTAAACTCGGCACACTTGCCCCACACTAAACTCGGCACACTTAACCCAATGCATTTGTTAAGATAAAATGACGATGCATAAACACAAAAGATAGATAACCACGGAAAAAGTCACACTATTTTGTAGGGTTTTGAATGCCCTTTCCAGCGGTACCACGTTTTCGGAAATCGGATGATAGTTGTTTGAATAGAATATAAGTAAACACAACATGAATAATTTACTTACCGGTGCCGAAAACAGAAAAAGTGTGCTCGTGGGCAAACCGCAACACCTATATAATCCCAACTACGTTGGTAAAACCGCGAACTAATACTCGACAAAAAAAAGTGTAGATGACGCCACTGCGCTTTAAGCTCTTTTCAAAAAGGGCACTCGGCACACTTACCCCTTCGGCACACTAGCCCCGGTCTCCCCTATGTAGCATTAATAAAGTGTTGCTTAAGTTCAATTATTTGAAGCTCATTATTCAATTAGAAGTTCAAGCTTTATTAGAATTTATATTTAACAATAAGAAAAATAGCAAAAATATTAAAAAAAAACAAAAACCAAGCAGTAATTATTTCTTACTATAAAATCAAATATATTTTAAAGTTTTCCTTGGTATACTCACAATACATTTCTGTGATATCTCCGCCTTCCTGATGGATCCACCCTGTTCTGCTGATTGGCTGCTTAAGCGAATTGTGGTGGCTGTGGATGAGGATGAGTACGAGGACATGTGGATGGTGATGCTGAAGCTGATGGCAGTGACGACGATGATGATGGTCCACCCACAAAAATGTGCGGCTAATTGGATGTCTATATGCGGGGATGGCGGCATGGCCATGTGTGGCATGTGGCATGTGGCAGGTACTTTGACAGTCGGCGCCTGATTTCCATGCAAATTGGTTACAGCACAGTAAGCAGGCAATATTTCTGCTTCATTTCATAAATGCGTCCGGGGTCGACTCCTCCAGTCCTCCAATCCTCCAATCCTCAATTCCCCAATGGCAGCCTTCCAGCTCTTTGGATTCCATGAGTTTGCATATCAAACGCCTGATGATGTGTCTTTAATTTATACATGAATCCGCAGCCAATTTCGTGTTTACTTGCTGAGTTTATATTAAAACCAGAGACAACAAAAGTGGATACAAGTCTTTTAGGTGCTCTTTATTAAGAATTAATAGCATTAAGAAAATAAACACTATACTTTTTACATGGCTCTGAAACAAACTAAAATATTAAATTAATATAAATATGTAGTCAGATTTTCAAGAAAGTCAACATTTCCCTTTGACTTTTAATTAGAAATTTGTTAATTTAAACTCTTTTTTTGTGGTTATTTTCTATTAAAGCTGACTTTTCCAACACTCTTTCAGAGCCCTACCATTTTTTTTTCTGCCAGTTTTCCGATGGCTCTGCGAAATTGTTTTTGGTTTTATTGCTGCCCATAATTAGCAAACAACTGAATAAACTGAACACTGAAACAACGGTCGTGTTTAATTGAGTGGGACGGAGATGGGAGTAGGAGGGAAAGGGACAGAGACAGAGCCAGAGCCAGAGAGACAGTTTCTGTCTTGTGTCATTTGTCTTTAATGAACGGTTGCCCGCTGGCCATTTCACTGTCCCACCAAGCGTCGCTTTTGTTTTAGGCCAACAGCAATTTGAACATTGCGGCCAATTTGTCGATGAAGGCGCAAAAACACAAGAAACTCGGAACTCAGAACACGCGTGCTGCCTACAAAAACGCAGCGAAGGACAGAAAAGTGCTAAAAAAAAATTAAAAAAAAAAAATTAGGTCCACCCTTGGATACTCTTCTTCCGGGAGTTACAACTTAAAATTTGTAAGAGTTTTGCTTTAGTTTTCATACATTTTCATATATTTTCATCTACTTTGAGTTTAACTTTGACTAAATTTATTATGAGGAATTTTATTGGTATGTTAATTGTTGCCTTAAAATTGTTAAACTCAGATATGGCTCAATGAAAAAAAAGGTTTTCCTTTTAACTTAAACAATTTATCATTTTGCGATGACTTTACTTGTTAACTTTTTTAAAAGATTGACAATTTCCAGATTAAACCGCAAACATTTTATTTTATTTAGAAGAAAATATATTAATATCTTTCTCTTAAAATATATTTTAGGGAGAAGAATTTATTAGATTTTTTAACATTAAATGTTCATTTTAATGAGCAACAAATTTCTAATTTAAAAGCCATAATGGAACACCTTTGAAATTATTTTGTTTGAAATTCGCTGGAAAGTAATCCATGGGTTTGATCTGGTGTATCCGTGGAAACCTGCCGGATCCCCTTCCTTCTCCTCCACTGATCGGTTTGGTCAGCTGGCCAGGTCCTGGGTCCTTGGTCCTTGGTGCTTGGTGCTTGGCCAGACTTCAAGGATCGTTTGCTGGGCTTTCGCCTGCAGGGCCGCTTGCATGCGATGCACTGCACGCAATGCATTGGACACTGGACACTGGACACTGCACACTGAACACTGGACATGGCCATAACCGCTCACCCCCTGTGTTGGCCAACTGGTGGCCAACGGTGGCAGTTATTCAATATATCAACTTTTGGCCTAATAAATGCACTAATTGCGGTTAAATGCATTTTGCATGCAATTATTATCATTAGGGGTTGGCTCGCACGTCGTCGTGTCCCTCGCCCTCGCCATCGCCCTCACATCGTTTGTATAGTAAATTGTTTCTGTTGGTCATTATTTTAATTGCCCTGGGACACGTCCATTCCAACGCCTGGTCCACCCCCCAAGAATTCAAGAAGTGCAGAGCCCAAGAGCTCGGAGAACGATTGCTCTATTTTCATAGTGTTATTTTTATTTTTAGACAAAAAAAATATGCGATTAAGGATACTTTACATTTTACAGTTACAACGTTTATAGGTCTAGGCTCAAAAAAAAGGTTTTATTTAGATAATACATTTTGTGGTTGGGCTTAACTATACAAAATTCTTTTGCTTTTTTTGGCTGCTAGTTTTTACAACATTCAAATAAATATTTCTTTTCATTTTATTCCATTATCATATATTAAAAAAAAAAAAAAAAACGTGTAAAAAACATTTTGAATAAATTACTAAGAGCAAATTAAATAAATTAAGCAAGCACACACACACACAGAGACACATAGAATTGATTATATACACACGCAGGCACACACAGACAAGCGGGGGTTTATTCGTGGGCTCAAGTACGCGAATTCCAGGGGATGTGGTTCTTTCTGAAATTTACTTTCATTTTTTTTTAAATACTGAACATTTTGTGCTATTTTTTTAAACTAACATGTAAGATAATTTTTAAACCTTTTGTTATTTTATGGAAATATATTTTTGTTAAATTTTAAATATATATTTTTGTACTAGAAATGCAACCATAGGAAAGACGCTGATATGGTTAATGATTGATGCGAGTTGTGCTCAATTTTGGTGATATATAAATGATTAAAAACAAAAGTAAATTACAGATGATATGTTGCCATTTAAATTCATAAATAAAATTTTTAAGTTATCAAAGTTTAATCCCTTGGAATCTAACGCATTTGAGACCGCATAAACCCCATGATAAGCACACCTCCTCTGCACCCGAACCGCTCACACCTGTATGTGATCCTCGTCGTCGGACTGCGAACAGCTGTCGACGGACCGTCCGGGTGGACTGCCCGGATTCAGCGTTGGACTGGGCGTCGATGGAGGCCTCGGCGGCGGCGAGGCGGAGGTGGGGCCGGAGTGGGTGGCGCTGCTGGCCAGCGGCTTCACCACACCGCTCGGAGAACCCCCTGGATTCGGAATTGCATTGGGATTGGGATTTGGGTGTTGATTTGGATTCGCAGCAGCCGCTGCAGCAGCGGCACTCTGATAGTAGCTGCTCAGCGAGGACAGCGAGCTGGAGGCGGACAGGTGGGAGAAGGGGGCCGGACCCACGCCCACACCCACTCCCACACTTGGGACACCGGCGTACAGGTTGTAGGGCAGCGGTTTCTGCATGGCGGCGGCGGCGGCCGCTTGGCGGTAGTAGATGTCGATGCTGGTGTGCTGGGTGGCCCCGTGGGCGGCGGCGGCGGCTGCTCCGGCGCCAGCAGCGGCCGCATACGGCCACGCCCCCAAATAGGGCGATCCGCCGTAAAGCCGCTGAAAGGCCGCAAAGTTACCGGCCTCCGCCAGCAGCTCCAGACCCACGGCAGTTTGCCGCTTCCATTTGGTTCTGCCAACAAAAATTTAAAAGAAAAACATTTTTTTGTTAGCTAAAAAAATATTAAAATATTTACTCCTACTGTTTTAAATGACGCTTAACTAAAACCCTTAAAAACTGCTTATTTTTCAATAATTAAATAATCACAAAAGGAAATAACTAAATAATATTTATTTGCTTGTTTTAATGTTACTTTTGAGTAAGACACTTTTTTAAAAACAAATAAAATAACATTTAAAAAACATGAAAAAAATGGATTGCAATTTATTTTTTATAAATTTCTTAGCTTAGATTGGATAATTGCCTTTTAAAGTGTTGATTTTAATTGGGCAAAATTCAAAGAATGATAAAAAATAATCGTAAAAGAAAGCAGTGATTGCCTTGACCATTTAATGACACCCACCTGCGGTTCTGGTACCAGGTCTTCACCTGGCAGTCGCTCAGGTCCAGCTTGTGGGCCAGCTCCTGGCGCTCCTGGACGCTGAGGTACTTCTGCCGCTCGAAGGACTTCTCCAGGGTCTGCAGCTGGTGGTCAGTGAAGGCGGTGCGCGCCTTCCGCTGCTTCTTGCTCAGCCCGCTCATGTCGCTGGTGGAGCCGCTCTTGACGCTGTTGCCATCGTCGTCCTTGCCACCTGGAGGAGAAGCGATTGGGAATGGTCTTTTAGAAATATTATTTGGGACCCAAATACATATTTACACATATTTATTTTTTTTAAATTTAAGAATATAACTAACAGTAGCTGCTATGTTTATAGTAAGTTTTTATATCTTTGCAAAAGGAAATGATGATGATCATTAAATCTACTTTTACCATCTTATCTTTATTATTTGAAATATTTATATTTTAAAATATAAATGGAAGAATGGGCTATGAAGCATTGACAGAGTGCAGATTTATCTTGAAAAAGAAATTCATTAAAAGTCAAAGACTTCTTTGATTGGTTTTTCAAAGAAGTTGATTTCCTGGCGACTTTGTTAGGTGATTTTGCATCGATTAAAGCCTGGCCAATTCGGTTTAGACCCAGATTAAAATTCAGATCTCTTGGCGATACATTTAAACAGTTGCAGTTACAGTTAGAGGCTCGTTTATGGCCAAGCAATTGCCGCTTCCGCTCACAAAGCGGTTCGTGTGTGTAAGTGTAATAAAAACGTGTAGCAAAATGTCTAAACTTGCCACAAAAAGGCGCAAACGAGATAGCCAACTCACAACTCACCCCTTTTTGCGAGAAGTGTTCTCTTGGCCGCCGCTTTTCCACCTTTTCTGGCCTGCCATTTAGTACATAAAATTTATGTAAATTCAACCGATTGTGGTTACCCGATAAGCGAGAGCGAGTTTTTGGGCCATGGTCAGAGGGGGGTCGAGGGGGGTCGAGGGGGTTGGGTGAACTCTCAAGCGTTAAATTATTTAAAGCGAAAATTTGCCAAGTGCCGCACTTAAAGTTTGTATACATTTTATAAAGTGGAGGTGAATGGGCCTAGGGAAAAACGGGGAATACTTTGAATTGGTTTAACCAAAATTGTAACAATAAAATATATTTTTTTTTTACCCATTAACATTTACTAAGAACCCATTAAAAATTATTGTAATTTACAAAATAATTTTTAAGATATATTTTTGTCATAACTTCCTAACTTTGAACTCTGAGTTATGAAATGCAGTAGAAATGCAATTTTAATTATGACTATTTATCATCGCTAATCAAGAGCTTATACTGCCGACAAGGCGAAAGTTGTTTACCATTTAAAACGAAAACGATAAATGATTAATGGCAGCGATAAATGAGCGATAATGCCGCAATTGAATTAAATTAATTTTCAATTAAATAAAATTACTCACGAGTGCTGGCGCCGAACTGGTAAATTATCGATTTGCGAGCAAATATTTGTGGAACATTTTTAAAAAGCCAAAAAACAAGGCCAAAAAAAGAAATAAATAAGTGCGAAAAAATAATTAATAAAACAATATGAGAAATGTGTTATATATATTTTTAAGATACATTAAATAAGTTTAAGTCTGCGATTTTTAAACTAAAGCCTTTAATGTTTTTGTTAAGATTATTGATCTGATTTATTGTGAAATTCTGTTGGTCGTTATTGATTTTTATTTTCAACTGAAACCGAAGTTCAGGGCAATTGTGAAATTCCAGTGAATTGACGGGTTGGCCGCTGGTTGCTGGCCGCTGGCCAATCTCCAATCACCGGCCCACTTTGGTCGCTGTCATCCCAAAGGATGACTACCGTTTATAAAATTGCAATTGGCAACAGGAAATTGCGGCAATAAATGGCACAAAACAGGGCCCAGATGGGGAATGGAGAATGGAGAACCTGGCCAAAAGCGGAGACGGATAAACGAACCGAGTGGCGATGAGATGTGCAAACAGAATGCCCCTGCCATTGCCATGGGGCGTCTATTAAAGGGGGTTAAATGCATTTTTATAACAATTTCCACAATTAAATGATTGCGAGGGGGGGCAGGTGGGCAGGTGCGTGAGATAACAGAGATACGTGGAATTCTATGGACTGTGGAGACGGGAACAGCGAGATGTGATGTGTAATTATTTGAGATTTTTTGCTGCGGTCGTGTTTTAAACTGCATTTTGTTGTTACAGCAGCTTCCCCTTCCCTTGCCCCTTGTTAGGGCCACGCCCCCATAATAACTCGCAGGTGCATGCCCCTCAAAAAGGGGGGAGGGAGGGATTACCAGGGAAAACGGGGACTTTAAAAGCCTTGCAATAACGCAAACAAAGCGTGAAAATGCAATTTTTTTTACAACTAAAGCCACAACAAATAGAAGCAACAAGAACGAGAGAATGTAAAATGGTCATGCAATAATTTTTACAGTTTGTTTTGCAAAGCGACATCGACGAGGGCCAGCCCCCCTCTACCCCTTTCCCCCCCTCTTAGTTTTCCTACCTAGTGGCACACGCTCCAAAACAAAAGACTTAGGCAACGAACTTGACTGCCGCACTGCAAAATCCTACTTATTTTTTTACCTAATTGAATTAGTTTTTCGATTCGCTATGGGGAAATGCGTTACGCAACAGAAATATGAGAAATCTAAGGACTTTATAAAAGTTATTTTTAAACGTCACTTTAAAATGTGCGCTCTTCTCTTTAATTTACAATAAAATAAGATGTTTTTGAAACATGCTGTCTAATTTAACAGCGTGCCAAAACTAATTTTATGTTCAACATAAAGCTGTGCATACTTAATTGGTTTAAATAAATGATTTTTTTTAAAAGTTTAATTGCAAATGTATAAAAGTCTAAAACTAAGTATTGGTTTGTAGCAGATGGCCTCAAAAGTTATTTAATAATGTTTAAACCAAATGTATTAATAAAATCCAGATTAAATAGTTTATTTAAGGTTTTTTTTAGCACGATCCAAACCGAATTTAAGATGATACATTTTACTCAAACTACTGGGTCAAATAATTTACCTTTTTATAAATTTAAATGTTTAAAACTTTTTTGATTGATAGTTTTTTTTAATAGCAACAGTAAATAGTTTTTTTTTGCACTTGTTCAAGTAAAAGTTTTAACTACGAATTATCTGTGAACAATTCTGTGACTGCTTTTAGTATTTTTGTAAATGTATAGTTATAAATATTGTTTCTCCACTTGGAATGGTTATTTAGCACTTGCTTTGTTTTTCTGCATCACACTGAATCACCTAACTGCCGACCCTCACCTTAATTTGTTTATAATTTGTAGCCTTTTACTGTAATTGTTTTTTAGCACTAACTGGTATGTAGCTTAAGACTGTTCTATGGGGGATTCCTGACCCCTGACCCCACACTAACCCCCGCATAGTACAGAGGCTCACCTCACCATTGCTACAAACGCTGTGATCGTCCATGTGTCCGCTGCCTCCTCCTCCGCCGCCGCCTCCCGCGCTGCCCGCCTCATCGCTGTCGCAGTCCTCGTTCTCCTCGTGATAGTCGCTGCTGTCGTCCAGGTCGCCGCCCGTCGGAGGTGCTCCTCCGGATCCCGCTCCTGATCCTGCTGCAGCAGCAGCGGCGGCAGCCGCAGCAGCAGCTGCTGCATTATTTCTCGCTGCAGCGGCGGCGGCAGCAGCGGCATAGTGTTGCTGCATGGCCGCTGCATATTGGGCCACGTTCAGCCCGTTGCCACCTCCTCCTCCTCCACCTCCACCACCCACACCACCCACAGCGGGCGGAAAGTGGGCGAGCTTTGCATGCGGATGCATCAGCGGGTGCGGATGCGGATGTGGATGTGGGTGCGGATGTGGCTGTGGGTGGTGCAGTGGTGCTGCTGCCGCTGCTGCAGGCGGCTCAAAGTTTTCGCTATTATTGTTGTTGTTGTTGTTGTGGGCGGGACTGCTGCCACCGCTGGAGCCCGAGTTGTTGTTGTTGCTGCTGTTCTGGTGGCTCAAATGGTGGTTTATATGGTGATGATGCTGCTGCTGCTGCTTGTAAAAAGCGGCCGCCGCACTGCCCGCCAGAATGTCGTTGATCATGAAGCGGGAGCGGCTGGGCTTCAGTCCCTGGCCGGTGGCGGTGGCGGTGGTGGTGGTGCTGCTCGTCATGGCGACTCCAACACCAAGTCCAATCAGCGGCGGTGGTGCAGGATGCTGCTGCAGTCCGTGGTAGTGCAGCTGGTGGTGGTGGTGCAGCTGGGAATGCGCTGCTGTCGTCTCACTGGCCGTTTGGGTTAGTATGCTCATCGAGTCTTTCATTGCCAGCCCCCGGCTACTGTTTGATATTTGTGCTTTTCTTGAGTTTTAATTTTATTTAGTATTTGTCACTTCACTAAAAAAATTCCAAGGTATTTTTTTTTTTGGTACTGGGCACGTTCTTTTCCCTAGCTTATTCCTCGCTCTCTAACCTTTCAGCGACGTCGTGAGCGGCTTGGCTGCCAAAACGAGACTGAGCGGTGAGCGGTCATGAAACGCACCTGCCCGACCCGCTCTGCCGCCGCCGCTGCCGGCGTTGACGTTGACTGAGGCAGCGGGCAGCGGCAGAGGCAACAATTTTGCCACTTTGTCATAGGCGGTGGTGACTTTTGCAGCGAAGGTGGTGGGTTTGCCACAGGCCAGAGCGGGATGGCTAGCTGATGGTCTTGAGCTCTCTTTCCCTCCGCTCATGTTGTCTCATTGGCCGTCTCGCTCTGGCTCAGCGCCATGTTTCAGGCGGTACACAGTACAAAAATTATGGGTAAATTCAAGCGAACTTTTTTGGCTTATGCTGAACATTATGAACGACTAAAAGTTTATAGTAAATTGAATACATGTTAAACTATACAACATTAACTTTACTGCTACTCTGAAAGTTATACATTCCACGACCTTCGGATTTTGGTTTCCCAAAAGCTATAAAAACCAGTTATAAACGCATTAGTGTATACAAAGACCGTAGGGAACGATAACTTTAAAAAAAATTCCCTGTAAAAGTTGGTTAAATCAAACTACTAAACTTTTGTCTGAGTGCATGATGTACCCACCACTCGTGGTGAATTAGATTCTCCTCTCCCCGGTTTTTATAGCAGCGAATGTCGGTCAACTGGCTATGGCTCTGGTGCTCTTTGGCCCCTCTCTCGGCCTTTTGGGGGCCTGGGCCTTGAAAGTGGCCCAAAATGGCGCTGCAGGGAAATCGGTGGACACATAGATGGTTGAGATGGAGTTTCAGGAACTTTTTCAGCATAACCTTGGTAAAATAGGCACATTTAAACGAAGAGAATTCACTATAAATAAAATATTTGCTTGTAACTTTGCAAGATAAACAAATATTTTATTTTGTGTTGATAGCCACAAATAAAAGAAAATTAAACGTAATAGAAAAAATATTTGTCATTTTAAACTAATAGGAACTTTTGACAAAGTTCTTTAAAGATAACGTGTTCTATTGACCAAATTCAATGATTTGCAGGAAAAAATTAAGCACCTATAATATTAACAAAATTATTTATGTATTATTTAATGTTGTTTAAATAATCATATTTTATAGTTGATATCTCTATTTATGAAGGCAAGAAGGTTTATAATATTTTATACGTATTCTTGAGATATTTATAAATTCGTTTCTTTTGAGAATGTAATGTTGCGAACGTTGTGTAAATTTTTTTTTTGGCAAAAACATTTTTTTTTTTATTTAGATCTTAACCGTATTTGCAAAAGTCAAAGTATACTATAAATAATATCGTAATTGTCACATTTTATAATTTTTTTCTTGATTAGAAATATATTAATTTAACCTAAAATTTTTTTAGGCTTCAAAATATTTTCAAATTAGTATTTATTGTTATTTGCTTTTTATAGGAGTTATTCAAATGGCTGTAGAATTTATCAGCTGTATTTATCGTTCGAAATTTCTAAGGACAAGAGCTAGCAGACAAGTGCTCGGGTTTTTGTGTGTGGAAAACTAGTAGAGAGTGGAAAATAGTAGAGCCCCCGACAAAGGGGCGTCCTTTTCAACAATTTCGATTCCACGCTCCCAGAAAACAAGATGGCAATTAAAATTTCACGCCAATAGCCCGGCTTGAGTTTGGGTTGCCTTTTGGCCACATGTTAAGTTGGCCAGGGACTAATTGCAGGAAGGGAATGGAGTGGAGTGGAAGCGGAGTGGAAGCGGAGCGGGATGAGCTGCAAATGCAATTTGTCGGGAGCGGCGGTTTCCGTTTGATTGATATTGATTCCGGTCGGAGGACATGGACAGGGAACAGGGAACAGGGAAGGGAAAAGGTCAGGTGACCTGCGAAGGTCATTAGTGGTGGGGAAATTAGGCCGCTGGGAAGGAGAAGGGGAAGGGGAAGTGGAAGGAGAAGGAGAAGGAGAAGGAGGAACTGAAGCCGACTGAAGCGCGCGCTTCAACTTCAATTGCGGAGCGCATTAAAATAATTAGCGTCTGCTGGAGCATCAAATGCGAGGAAAAGTCACCCGAGTCGAGTCCTTCACCCGAGTCCTTCATCCTTCATCCTTCGTCCTGATGACGGTTATTGCACTTAAATGCATATAATTGCCAGCCCAGTCGCATATCCTGCGGTCTGCGGTCGAATTCGACTCCGAGTTGCAGTTCGAACTGCCAATGCCAATTGAATGCTTAAAATAATTGCAACCCAGCAGCAAAGGCAGCACTGCAAATAAATATATATTATATATTATATATATTCTTAAAACAAGGAGTCATTGAAAGTCTTTTTTTTTATTTATAAAAAAAACTCAAATGTTATAAACCAAAAACCCTTAAAAATAGCTTTGTTTTGGCTAAAATAATCGCAAATCTTGGTCCAAATATCAAGTGAGATACCTTGTTGAACTCGTAAAATGATCCTCAATCGATTGGCATTCAAATTTGGAAGAATTATTTTTTGACCCAAAATTGAACAATTTTGTGATGTAACCCCTTACAAAAAATGCGAATTTTTGAAAAAAATCTTTTTGATCGCCATTGGCTGAAAAGTGATAGAGATGAATAGCTTGGGTTCTCAGCTCCTTAAAACAGTATGTCCTTTGGCTGTGGGCATCGTTTAAGCCAAGTTATACCACAAAAACCCCCGTAAAAATACCTTATTTTGGCCAAAAGAACCTCAAATATTGGTCTAAGTATTATTCAGAATTTTTAAATAATATTTAACTGAGAAAGAAAAGTCTAAAGAAACGACCGAAATTTCTTTCAGTGAAGCTGCGGGAAATTATGAAAAAGAAATGTACGAATGCAGAAACCGCAATGCGCAGTTGTCCCACTGCCACGCCTCCTTTTCGCCTCGATTATGAACACTGGACAGTTGCCAGCGAACTTGGACAGTTGGCAGCGTTTTTCCGGTCTCTTCTGCGAACTGCTGAACAGTTGCAGTTGTGTGTCCATGTGCAGCCTACTATCTTGTATCTCTGGGATAGATATCCATCTATGACCATCGCCTTAATTGCCCTAAAGTCCAGTCGTTGGGCAACTTTGTTTGCACTGCAAACATCCGCAGGAGATGTGTTATCTCCATATTGGAGATACGGTTTAAATAGGTGATTTAAATGCTTACTAAGAAGTAAGCTTAAAAAAACCCAATAGACACTGTTCGATATTTTAAAAATTAACTCATTTTATGGCTATCGGTTTCAATACTTTTAAAATTAACAAAGTAACATAAAATAAAAAAAGTCAGTACTTTGAACGAAAACTCTTAAAAGAGCTGCTCTTGATATGAATACTTGTGTTTGTTGTTTTATGATAAATAATAAAAAAATAGTTTTTTATTCTTAACACTTAAAAATAAATCCCTTTTTTCGTTTCAAGAGAAAAGCCATTTTTAAAATGGCAAAAATAAGAATTGTATGGTGATTTTCAGGTAACTACATATGTACTAAATATATTATAGTATACTTATACTCACCCGTCCAGCTTCAGCAACCCACATGCACCGAAACCGAAACCAAAACCGAGAGAGACCCAACTCCTGTCCAAGCTGATCCCATCCCAAAGTCCGTCCATTTCCATTTCCATTTCTGATCTGTTTCCGTGGACACTGCGGGGCCTGTGGAATCTTAATCGGCATCTTTGATATTATAATGTTCGTGTTACTGCGTGGACAAACGTAATAAAATAACTGATCGTTGTCGCTGATAAGTTAATTTACTTTTAATGTGCTGCCCTCACCAAAAACCCTCCAGATCCAGATCCGAATTCGAGTTCGAGTCCAGCGATCTTGCAACGTGGGGGTAAATGGGTCCGGACCTCGGAGGTGACAAAGGTTCTCTTCTCGCTGGACCGATCCACAAACCAGGTTTTTTTTTATTTTCGACTTGCCTCGGTTTATTTTCCGATACCCTTTTTTTAGCATAGGAGAAGAATAAAACTTTGATAAAATCCAACATATTCCCGGTGCTTTAAATCACTTTGTATACTTTACAACATAAATATAAATACCTCTTTAAAGTTCAATTGTTATATGACAAAGAACGAACTGTTATTAACATTTGAACTGTAAAATATAATAATAAAATAATATGCACCATAAAAAATTAAATTTTCTTGTTTAAAATTGCTGCGAAACATCTTTGGTTTTCAGTTCATAATGATAAACGTCTAGACGCGTCTGTAAATTAATTTGACACATATTTTTCAAGCAAGAACTTCTACCTACTAATAAATTACCAAAAGAAGTCTATTCCTTAAAATCCTTTGTCCCAAAAAATAAGAGTATTTTAGCCTTCGTTTTCCCACTCGTTGACTTGTTTTTAGTTTGTTTGCCTTGTTTTATTTGGCTCTGGCTTTTGTTGGTCGCGTGTGCCGTCGATGGCCAACGTTGTTGCCAACTGATTTGTCAACAACGTGGCCAACAAAGGTGTTCTCCCTCCCCTGACCCCCTGGCCACCTGACCACCTGACCCCCGCCACCCGTCGATTTATCGCTGCTCCAGATCAGTCAGCATGCCAGGTACAACAACAACAACAACCACAACTGCAGGATAACACATAAACCCTGATCCCGATTCCGATTCCGATTTCGATTTCCAAAGCGGCGCTCGTTTTAAAATTGATGTCGCTTAGGTCCCCCACTAAATGGATGCTATTTAAATTTTAACTGCCTGCCGGCACCTATAAATCCATCCAAGGCTCTAGGATCCCCGGGAGGAGGGGGTTTCGAATCCGTCTCCAATCCATTCCTCCCACCTGCCTGGTCATTTCGGGATCTTTTCACCTTTTATGGCCGAGCTTAGCCCTGTCGGCTAATCAACACCTCGCTGCGATTGCACTTCGATTTGATTTCAGAAAGGTAATCCTCTTGAACAGTGAGATGACTATAAAATGTATTCTTGAAGGACCTTCGATTTGCTTTCTTTAAAAAAAGTATAACAATATAATTTTCCGTGATACATAAGGAGTAAATATAACCCAAAGTTGTTATTATGTTTTTGATAATTTGATAAGTTTTGGGATTTTTTTTATTTGTCTGAATTTTAGTTTTAATCTCTTTTATGAAGTTTTCTTAGCAGAAATATTAAACATTAAATTCAAGTCAGAAAATTAATCAAATAAAAAACCATTAATCACAACTATTAAAATTTAAATAAACTTTGCATTTATAAAACAAAATGCTGACCTTCTTGGATTGATTCACTTGATCTCTGAGCTCGTGCCAAAACCGAAAGGCCAAACTCCAAGCCCCTGCGTATATCTATGACATTTTCCTGTCCAATTTGTAGATAGACATAAACTAATGGTCCCCTCGCATATTTTCCTTATCTGCGGATGGGTCTCTTAATTAGGAGAGCAAGTTGGCTAAACGACGGACCAGGCGACATTTGCCACATTTGCATGGCCCATAAAAATATGCTTAAAGCATTTCCAAATGCAACCACTTAAATGTCGGATGGCTCGAAGCTGGCGACGAAGTGAAAATGTATTTTATGACTCAATTTGGTGCACATAAAACGAGCCACAGAAAAACCCGAGAGAGGGGCGATTTTTGTGGCCTAAGCCATACAAAATACAAAGTGCAACATTGTCTGGGGGAGCGATAACGATATAACGATGCTCAAGGTGTGATCACTGGGGATGGAAGCGTGATCTTTTTTTTTCAATGGTTTTTTTTTTAAGTAGAAAAAACTATTTTTACTAGTCTTCTGAAGTCCTTAAATTTTAATGTTACCTTGTTTTTGATGGGACATTTATTTTATTGTTCAAAACATTTTTTTAATTAAAAAAAATATTGTATAATAATTTTTTATTAAATATATATACTCGTATGTATGTTTCAAAAGACAAGTCATGTGACAAAACAAAAGCGTTTCTAAAAATCATTGTCTTACAGATAATTTTAGGGGGATTGCTTTTAGACTTTAAGTAAACTAAAATTAAATTTTTTATATTCTATAATATTTTTCAACTATGAGAATTTTTCAATGTAACATTAAAAAGGCTTTTCTATTCGATACTTCACATCGAGTTTAAATTCTTGAAATATAAATCCATAATTACATCGTTCATCTTCAAGCTCAACTAATTTTGAAGATTAATTTAATTTATAATAGAGATTCAAAGTTCTTTAAACTTCAATCACTCAACCATCTCTAGCTGCCATATTTTTTCAGGTGGTTGAGGAAACTGCAGTTCGATAGTTATTGTTGCCGCTCGGCTGATTGTTGTTAATTTTTATGTGCAATTAATCGGCTACGCCATTGAGCATTTATAAGCATTTCTCGCACCAAGATCTGTGGAAGATCTGTGGAACCTCTTTGGGTTCCCACTCGTTGATCCGAAAAAGAAATTAAGTCGTTTTGAATTAAAGTGAAATGCAAAATGCATTTTCGCCTGAAGGCCATAAAAAAACGGCAGCAAAAGAAGGCAACATTGTGGTGAGAACACTCGAATGATATTCAGGAAGGAATACGGAAAGAGTGCCCTGATGATGGGCCATAAAAGTGGGCAAGGTGTTGAAGTCGGCTCAAGTCCAGCTGCTGATCGCTCATTGTCAGCGGTCCCAAGTCAGAAGTCACAAGTCCGAGGTCCGAGGTCCGAGGTCCGAAGGGTTAGCCCCCGTCCCAGATCTCGTACTCCCCGCGATATTCGGATGCAGATGGAGCTGCAGATGTCCCAGATCCCCAGACATCCCGCTGATCAGCCGCTTAGGACGATAAACTGGCGAAAGGGAGAAAATATTGGTATACTTAAATGTAAATGGGCCAGCTGAGGATTAGCTGGGAGAGTTAATAGCCATAAGTGTCAAGTGTAGGTCAAGGTATCAATACAACTTAATTGTGTATTATGACTTTAAGCTTCACCAGTTTACTAACTAGTTTATTTATTTTTTACATGTATACAGGGGATCTAAAAAATTAATATAAGCTAACTTAAAAGAATATTGTTTACTATTTAAGAATTAGAAGAATTAATTTACACTTAAGAATTACTTAAAAAATTTTAACACACATGTTTTTCCCAATTATAATTTGTATAGTGTTTGTAATATATTATTAAATTTTAATTGAAAGCTCCTCTCCGTTTTGTATTTATTTTTTTACTGGAAATACTTTTAACACTAAGCTTAATAAGAGATTTAAAGGTATTTATGACAGTGATTACCAACATATTGAAAATAACATGTTTTTTAATAAAAATTAAATATTAACACCTTTTGGAAATAAAATACTTTATTTAAAATCTAAATTACAAAGGGATATTATTTTCTGTTAATTATATTGTTAACCTAAGGAATTTATAGAGTGGAACCCAAATATTGTGACAGCCTTAACTGCCTATGGGCAATGGAAATTAGTTGACGCCCATACGTCCTTGGCCTGGGTGGGGAATTTCACCCGCCCCTTCCCACTGTAATCCGAACTCCTTGCTTAATTGCATAATTTCATATTCGGTTTCTTGGGTTTTCTTATATTTTTTTCCACCATTTTTCCTTTGTTCATTTGGATGGAGTCGAACACCGTGCACCTCAATCCCCCAGAGAACCTCTGGCTTTGCTTTGGGCTTAATTGCCATGGCCGAAAGTGGCAAAGAAATGCAGCGTGCTAATTACAACAACCACAAGCAGAGGGGAGGAGAGGGGGGAGGTGGCAGTGAGGCATGTCCTTGCCATGCCCCCTTTTCATCTTCTTCGAGTGTCCTTCGGACTGAAGTGCGGCAACGTTGCATGTGTGTGGGCCATGTCAAATATATGTAGAATTTTAAAAGTCATAAAATTGCGGAATGTCGCCAATTAAAATTGTTGCACACACACACACTCCCAGTATGGGTGTTCGTGTTCGTGTTGCACATGTGACGTGACATAAATGCATGTCATGTTCGTTGCCTGTTTTCTGTTTCGTGCGTTTTTCAGGATTTTCCCAAGGAGAAAAGGAGGAAATGGTGGCAAGCAGGAGGGGAGGGGGAAAGTTCGCGCGCCAAAAACTATGCAACACAATGCGCGCAAATTGCGCAATCAAATTACCAGGCACCCTCGGCAGTCAAGTTGCCCCCCTCCCCCTCCCCCTCCCACTGCCACCCCTTTCTCCCCCTCCGCAAGCTTAGGCAATCAATTATAATGTTAGCATGCAAGCTTCATAATTGTTCAAAGGGGTCTGCACAGCAAAAAAAAGAACAGGGGCGCTGGGACAGGGGGAGTGGATCCACTGCAACGCAGGGAAAAATTCAGGAAACTAACCAAAAGAATACAAAAAATTAAAGGTGTCATTTTGTTCCACTTGAAATTTGTTTTTTTTTTTAATCTCGAGTTTTTTTTTATTTAATGCAAAACAATAAAATTTATTTGTTATTTTTTTTATTTATAGAAATATTGCTTTTCAAGTGGGATATGAAAATTTGTTGTGGTTGTTTGTTTGATTCTTTTTAAATTGTTTTTTTGTGTAATAAGAAATTGGAAAGGAGCCACACAATTTATCTATATAAATATATATAAAAATGTATTATATAGATATTTTATTTATATACATTTTAATATTATTTTCTTAGCCTTAATTAGGAAAAATTCCATTAAATCAATTAAAATGTTTTAATTATTCTTTCAAAGAAGCGGGCTGCAAAAAGAATATAAGAAAATAAAACTATAAAGTTTCAAAATAATTTAGAATAAGATTAAGACATAAATGAATAAATAAATAAATAATATTACAAATAATATAATAATATTACTTAACACAGGAGTAATAAATAAGGGTTCAGGCAACACAAAGTACAGCAAAATTTGGTTTTCTGAAGATTTTGGCTTATGAAATATTGTAACCCAATTATACGTAATGAGCCATGATCTATAATGGCCAATTTTTGCATATTTTGACTGCCTTCCCCTTGTATTTCTTTCAGTGCAGCCACATACCCTTTTTCTCGTTTTCTCGCCGTTGTTGCATTACAAAATAGGCATTTTAGTGCAGTTTCAGTTGGCTCCGCTGATTGTCGCTGCGTTGTTAGCCTAAGTACGGTTCGGCCTTTCGGTGTCACGTCAGCGGATTGTTACGGGGGGTGCTGGGTGCTGGGTGGTGCTGTGGGGGGTGGGAGGTCATTTAAGCTACGCTTTGGGGCTTTTTTTTTCCTTTTAATTTCAAGCGTTTAACGTGACCGCGTGCAAATTTCCAAACACACACATGCACACGCTCGCTGGCACTCAACTTTGTACTCTTTAGCGCTGTTTAGTTGCGCTTTCCATTCGCAGGGGGTTAGAGGGGGTTTTAAGGGGGTTTTTAGGGGGGTTACAGGGGGTGGTTGTGGGCTAAGGGCGGATTGCACCCGATAGGAATTCCCGTATTCCCATATTGGACCCTTGGTGATTAATGACGGAATCGCATTAGGCGACCCGCGGCCAAGTGCAATGAGTCAATCAATCAGCGAGGAGGAGGTGGCCAATGGAATTTCCATCTCCGTTTCCCTTTCGGTGACCTCTTGACCCCTCGAACGGGATGATTAATGGGCGGCTAAGTGCCAGACTCCAGTCGCAAATTGGAGAGCACGCGTTCTACTTTTTTTTGGACACACAGGTGAAAGTAAATAAATAAAAGAAATTCTTTTTAAAAAGATATTTTTTTTAATTATTTAATTTGACAGAAAAATGGCTTAAGTAACCCTGCAATAGTACTTTATTTATACATTAAATTATGTTTTATTTTTTTTATACTAAGCCTTCTCCAAGCAAACTAATTTTAAATAAGGTATAATATGGTACCTCAACCTTCATGATTCTGTGTTAAATAAATTATATCCACTTAGAGTGAAATGAATTTTTTTTGTAGAACAATCTGACATAAAATTATATGAAATTAGGGTGAGCTTGAGGTGAAATCAAATAAATTAACTTTCATAAATTTAGTTTAAGTCCGAGCAAATGAGACGGAGATAGGGGAAAACAACGAGGCGGAGTTCATCGTGTTCGCATTGAAAATTGTGTGAAAATTAGTTCGGTTTTTCACAGCCAAATGTTTCTCCCTGCTAAAATATTGCCACACATTGTTTGCCTGTTGCGGGAAAAGCTCAGTCCGTAATTTGCCATTACTGCCGCCCACTTCCTCCCCCCTCTGGGTTTTTAATTAGTTAATTATTATTTGCTACTATTGCTTGGGTTATTTTTCGAGCGCTAACTAAGGCAATTTGAAGCAGTTTTGGCAGGGTAACACGGGGCGCAAATAGCGGAAAATTCAGAGGAAAATGGGGAAAAACTTGGAATGAAATCAGGAAGAGCTCAAATGGGTAGTATTATTTATGGGTAAACAAGTACAAAATGACCATTGTTGTAAATGCTATTAAATATTAATATTATTCAAAATATTAATATATTAATAATGTTTAATAACATTTTAATGGATGTATGAAAACTTTTTTATATTTACTAACAAGGTATTTTTTCTGCTTTTTTAGATGCTTTTTTAAGTAAATAATCACAAAATTCCTATGCAAAATATTATATTTTTTAAATTTAGGTAAGTAAAAGTTTTCAAAATAAATAATACCTAAAAATTACGAAATTTCTTAAATGTTAATGGTGAGTAAAAGTCCTTGCTTAACATTTTTATGAGGTTTTATATGATTTTAGTTTTAAAGCAGCGTTTAAATTATCCTATTTTCTTACTTTGGACTTTTATTTTTTAAATATTTCCTCAACTTACCTAATAAACTTGTTTCAAGGGGTTCGCGTGCCTGTCTATTAGCTGTTTAGGTACTGGCATATATACACAACATTCCGCACGATATCGGAATGCAGCGCAGATATTTTGTCTGTCCTCGCCTAAAAAAGTAAAAAAAAAAAAATAAGTAACTCCATTTCCAAACGCATTTCACGCACTTTGAATTTTCCCTCAACTGCCTGCATTTTCCTCGTCTACCAAAGCAATTAAGCTAACAAATATCGCAGACGACGCTAATCGCAACTTGAATAAATTGCATAAAAATGCTTTTCGAAAACGGCAAGAAATGTGCAAAAGCAGAAAAGGAAAATGAAAACGAGCACGAAAATTAACTGTACTATAAAAGGTGGAAAATTGTGCAAACAAACCAACGGCCAGCCCGCCTAGCCGCGAATTTGCATAATTATGATTAATACAGAGGGGAAAAAACGTGGAAAACAGGGGGACTGCATTCGGAAGCAAAAGTTCGTGTTAGTGGCTGCCAAAAAAAAAAAATACAAACACAAATAAAAATAAAAACCAAATAAATGAAGGAAAGAAATGTTTCTTCTGGCTTTATTTTTATTAAGGTTTGAGTTTGTTTTGCGGTTCTGTGGCGTTTTCCGCAATAAACGCTCGCAATCAAATGTACATAAAATAATTCACACACCAAGGCAGCGAAACAGCAGCAGCAAAACAAACGGTTTGCTGGTCATGCAAAAGCCAACCACTCAACCCCTCACCTGTGCACTGAGAAAAAATGTTGGAAAATATAATATAATACATTTATTTCTTTTAGAACACAACACTTACTATTTTTGTCATTATTTGTTCTTAATGTTTATTGTAATAATTACTTTTTTTATAGGTACAAATATTTCAAATATTTTTATAAAGTTAAGAAGACATTCACATCAAATAAAAATAAATAAATTCAGGAAACAAATTTTTATTAACCCTTCTGTGAGCGGAAGATTTTTTATACGTTGTTGAGCGGAAGACACAAATTTGTGCATCGTGTTAAAACCGCGTATATCTTAAAAACCTTTATTCAGAAAAATTTGAAATTTTTACTGAATATGTATTACCTCAAAATCATTCAATTTAAAATTTTAAATTTTAAATTAAGCCTACACTAAAAAAAATTTTTAAGTTTTACCTTGGAAAAAAAAATTGCAGGTGATATTAATTACGTAAAACTCGCAAACAGATCATACAATTGAAAAACGTGGTATACTACGTTATAGGACTCTTAATAAGCTTTCCAAAAATGTCAAATGTGTCATACTTTCTTTAGAAGAAGTCACTATAAAAGTAGTTCAAAGGTCTAAAAACATGCAAAAAATGTGTGCAGGTAGTTTGTTTTACCATCAACCCTTTTTTGGGTCATTCCAAAAGGAGCCGTCGGCAGCTGCACCTGGCGGTCATAAATGATTTGGGTGATTTGTGACCGTTACTTTTATTAGCAATAGTACCTAAAACCACAAATACCACTTTTTGGACATTTATAGTAATAATTATGGGATTAAAACAATTTATTTTTATAATAATAATAATTTTGAAATAAAAATAATACTAGTTTTCTAGTATATTTGTGGTATTATTAATAAAATTTGTATAAAATAAATGTAATTTTTCAACATTATTGGTTGTTTTTCTTATAGTTTTACCAAAGAAGGGTATACCACATTTGACCATTTTGGAAAGCTTATTGAAAGCCCTATAACGTAGTATATCACGTTTTTCAATTGTTTGATCAGTTTGCGAGTTTTACGTAATTAATCTAAACTGCAATTTTTTTTTCAAGGTAAAACTTAAAAATTTTTTTAGTGTAGGATTATTTTAAAAATTTAATTTTTTAATTTAATGATTTTGAGTTAATAAATATTCAGTAAAAATTTCAAATTTTTCTGAATAAAGGTTTTTAAGATATACGCGGTTTTAACACGATGCACAAATTTGTGTCTTCCGCTCAACAACGTAGTTAAAAAAAGTTTTCCCTAATAAAATCCAAGATTACCAACAGATTTATTTAAAAATCGGCAAACTTGTTTAGAATCGTTGAAGACGAGTTGTCAAAAAATTTCAGATCGATAGCTTTCACACAACCCGAGACATTTACAAGCAAAATCGAAATGGAACAAAAATGTTCCTTCCGCTCACAGAAGGGTTAAAAAGCAATTTAGAGCGGAAAATAAAATTAAATATTAAAAAAATAATAATAATACAAAAATTGTTTGTTGGTTTGTTAGTCATCATTCTGACTTGTAGTGGTAATTTTTTGCCCAGTGTAATCCCTGTCGTTGTTTTTGCAAAATAGTGTGAGTGGGAAAGAGAGGGTGAGCGAGTGAGTGAGCGGGATGGGGCGAGTGCTAGGTGCACAACAACAAACCGGCGTTTAGTGGACCCTGAAAAACGAAGAAGAAGAAGAAGGGAGCTGCGTCTGCGTGGCATTTAATTTGTCTGATTAGCATTTTCAGCGGCACGCATAAAACGCATTAAATTCGTTTCATTGTGAGCTGAGCTCTCGCCGTTTCCCAGTTTTCCATTTTTCCACCTTTTCCACCTTTTCCACCTTTCCACTTCTCCACTTTTCCACTGCAAATGCAGCCGGAAAAGCACAGACGGATGGATATCAATAGAACGCAACACGAACCGTGGCGATAAGAACGGATTCGGATCCGGATCCGCAGAGTGTAACTGGAGGGCAGCGAAAAGTGGCACCTGTTATCTGGAGGAACGTGTAAACTGCATACATTATAATATATTTATTATAAATATTTTGAGGAGATATAAATACATTTTACTGCTGACTGCCTGTCTGTTTTTGCTTTCTAATTACTTACAACTTAATATATATATATAAATACTTATACTAAACAAAGCTGAAGTAAATAATTTATTAAATAAATAAATAAATAAATAGTTAACAAATGTATCATCATGAAAATATACTCTTCTCCGTTTTTAACAAATATTTAATGTTATTTCAATAAAAACGTAGAACGTTGTTTGTTCTCATAAAAATAGTTTCATGCTTTTGCACATATTTTTAATTTTTTTTCATTTTTAATTGTATACCTTTATATAATAAAATAAATACCTTGAATAAATGTACGTAAATTACTTAATAATTATGACAATATTTAAGGTGAGTAACACTTATTAAATGGTTTTTTTAAATGGCTCAGTGCAACATTTTGTGGCCTGTGGAAATGTGACAAATCATCGCCGGATCATCCGTCAAAAGTTTGCTGCTCTGACGGAGGTCCTGGCTGCCTGGATGTCCTGTGACAGCTGATGAAGCTGTGGTCTAGGGATCGGGTTCTGGGTTCTGGGTTCTGAGCTCTGGGATCTGAGTTTTTTTTGGAACCCGAGTGAGTTGTGGCCATGGCCGTTGTTTGACGTTTGTTGACACATCTCGCTGTCATGATTGACGATGTCGCTCCTCTCCTTCCAATTCGCCTTTGACGAGCACGCGAGGCTGTTGATTTATTTATGCCCTTCCACAAATCCACAAAAAAAAAAAAAAACACAACACAAAATATAAAAACCAAGCCGAAATAGGAAGCAATTCATGTGGCCATCACGCCCTTCCCATCAGCCAACTAATGAATTTCAAATGATGCGGCAATTTTTTCTCCTCTTTTCGTTTTCGCCATGCCCATTAAGGCCTCTCATCTTCCTGCTTGTTCGACTCCAGTTTTTTAATTGCCCCTCTCTTTCACTTTTTCACCACCCATCTCTTTCTCCCCTCCATATGTAGTATCCCCCGCACTTAAACTCCGTGTGTGGTTTTTCTGGGGTCTTCCTACTCTGTTAGTCTGGTATCTCCGCATCTCGGCATCTCCTCCATTGTCTTTGGGCGCGGAAATACGCTGCCATCTTTGAGATAAACAGATACGAGTACTTATGCAGATATCTGAGCTCTATATGGGTTTTATGTTGATTGGTGGGCGTGGTCAGTGGTGTGTGGGAAGCTTTTCCACAAACAAAAGACCCAAAAAGACTCGGGAAAACCCAAAGGGAAATGGTGGATTTATTTTAGTCAATAGTTTAGGTATTTGAAATAGATACAACAGCAGAAAGTCCCTTATAAATATCTTTAATTAATTATCTTTATCTTTACAAAATAAAAATAAATTTAAGGCAAATATTTACAATAAACACTTTAATTTTTTATTGATTAAAAGCACACTGCCTTATTGGTACCTTTTTTTAAACGGTAATTTACCCATTTAATGCGTTTAAAATATTTTCAATGTATTTAAAATATCAAACCTTAATGTATCATTTTTTTGTAAATATCAGAAGTATGTTTTCTGTTTCTTAGCTCCCTTAAAAAAATGTCTCATTAGGCAGATAGTATTTAACCCATACTTAACAAAAACCCCAAAACTTAAATACAAAACTTAAATACAAAACAGACATCGATCTGCCCATTCTGCCCTATCTATCAGTAAACATATAGTAAAGTACCGAAACTTTGGCCGCAGTTGTTACAAATCTTTCGCTTAAGTACTTCATAAATATCTTAAATGAGTTTCCTTTTGTTCCAGTTTTATAGGCTGACCCCCGACCCCTGACAGCCATAGTTATGATTATTGTTTTTCCTATTTTTGTTTTTTTTTTGTTTTTTCGGTGGGTCCTGTGACGTTGTGTGGCCGTGTTGAAGGCATTCGCTTAAATCACTCCGTGGCACTATCGGCACAAAAATCAAATGCCTTCGTTTAAACGAGCGATAAGGAAAATGCCTTCGAAAAAGGACCTGCGCTCCCGGGAAAATTCACGCAATTAGTTTGTTATTGTTGTGGACGTCGAAAGGGCGTCCGAAGTCAACTCTCAACTCCGCTCGCTGCTCCACCTCATTAACAATAATTTCGCTTTAATAAATAACGCTAAAACATGCGCTAAATAACATTTTTAGGCTAGTCCCAAACAGGAAACAGCGGAGGTGTAGGAATGCACAGGGATAAAAATATGGGTCCCATTTTGTTTGTTATTTTAAATTTGAAAAATTTATGTTTTTTTATAGCTTAATAAATAAATATTTTAAAATATTTATGCTAGGAAGTTAAATCTCATATCTCATAAATTACCATTTATCAAGAACACATATTTTTTGTATCACTAAATATTTTCTGAGAAGTAATAAATAAATTAAATAGTATTTTATTTTGACAAAGCTAACAGTAAATCAACTTTATCTAAGGTCCTACTGTTAATTTTTAATTGGTAAGTTGATAAGTAGATATTTTATTTAAATGACTACATTGTTTTTCTCAGTGTACTCCTCCTTGCTGGGCGTTGAAATTAATGTGCCGCCAGCCAGGGCGACACTAATTTGCCTGTGAACATGTCAAATCAGCCTCAAAGTAAATTTTACGCCAGCGTTCAGCGATCAACGTTCATGTCCAAAGTTTCCCAAGTTTTCCCGCTCTCTCCCCGTCCCGCTCGCACAGCACGGCGGGCACTTAATGAAAAGGTCCTTAAGTGCTTTCCAACGGTATTTTGTTTCCGTTTGTACTTTTTCTCTGACGTCGCCGTCGCTTGTCGTTGATTTGTTATTGTTGCCACAGCCGAGCATAAATCATCCGGGGAGCAGTGGCACATACATATATTGTACACTGTACATATACGGTATAAGGACGAAGGACTCTGGGACTCGGAACCACTTGACTCTGGTGGTGCGGTGGTGGTGGTGGTTTGCTGGATTTTTCGGACTTTTAGCGGCTCAAGTGGCTCAAATCGTGTGGTGCCATGGGAAGTGATTAAAGTCATTTAACCCACTCTCTGTGCGCACGAGGCGGGCTGGAATTAATTTCTAATTGCGCACAAATGTAGGCAATGTGAGTCATATTTTGCGGGCGTCGAGGGGTTAAGGGTAAGCTGTTCCCACAGTCACAGGTTTTGCTCTAATGAGCCTGAAAATGGTTCTCCAAACAGAGATCACAGTTCACTTTTAAACAAAAGAAAACAAGCGTTATATTCTTGTATTTATAATTTATAATTTCAACTTAATGTTATTAAATATATTATTAACAATAGGACTACCTAAACTCTGCAATGACAATAATAAAATAACTTGTTTATATATACATATATGCTAATAAATTATTCTTCCTATAAACTTATACGTTTAGAAATAATAAAAATATTTATTTATAATAAAAATAATTATTTATATTAACTAATAATAATAAAAATTATTATGATTACGGGAAAACATGCACTTAAGTTCTTCTTGTAAGCTTAAATAAAAAAAGAATTAGAATTTATATTTTGGATGTATTATTTATTTGTTGCAAACAGAAGTCAAATTTGATTTTAACTCTTAAATTACCGTGACTAAATTCCCAAAAACATGCCATTTCTTTGATTAATTGACTGGCAGAATTTTTGTGCGTGGTTCTGGCCAAAGGGTTAAGGGTGAGGGGTTAAGAACAGCCCTTCTTAACCCCCAACCCCCTCTGCATATGCTAATTGAGCTATAAAAATACTTTGTGCCCGAAAAAGGGCAGAAAAAAAGAGGCAAATAACACACAAACATGGTCATAAAGTGTGGGTGGTGGTGTGGCCACTCCCCTTTGGATACCCTTCCAACCTCCACCCATGAGAAATCCCGACGGTCTCTCGCAGATTTTCTTGGCACCACACAAAAGGGCAACTAAGTCTGATAAAGCTGGGGGACTGAGGTTGCAGGACCCATGCGTGATGCTTTCACATAAAAATTATGCCATTCAAGCCAAATGGAGCTTAGGAGGACGAAGGAGAGGAGAGCCCACCCACCCAAGGACCCAGCGACGACCCACATGGGCCACCATATACCATATACCATAGAGGCGTCCTCCTGGAGCCTGGCGTTAGAAACATGATTTTTATTTTACGCAACTTAAGTGCGAACAATAAAAACGATTTGAGGCAGATTATGTGCTGCCTCTCATAATGCAAATTAGTCATGGCCAACAACGCATATGCAAAGACTCCTTAACCCCCTTGTGTTCCTGGACCCCTTAACCCCCTTAACCCCCCGTTTGCCCTGACATTTGTTTAGATTTATGAGTGTCAGCCGCATTATGACCAACCACTTGACTTCCTGCCACGTGTGTGTGTATGTGTGTTTGTGTTTGTGTGGCTTTTTATGCCCCGCACGTTCTTGAACCCACCTCCACTCCCACTCCCACCCTTAAACCCCACAGCCCACAACCCATAACCCTTAACCCCCAGTCTCCAGTGTCTCGTCATCAGTATTTATAGTTGGCCACTTCAATGGTTTATTTAGCCGCTGGTAACACACGGCGCATACGCAACTTCCGGACACATTTTCCCAACTATTTATTTAATACTTTTGTTTGTTTAGTATGCAATTAGCCGGGCAGCCCAAGTAATTTTGACTTATTTATAAGGTAATTTGATTCACCAAGAAAATGTAGCAATTTACTGGTAAATAAAAACATATCAAACGAAAACATTCAGATTTTAGACAATTTTAAAAGAAAAGACTTAAAAAAATAATTGTGCACTGAATTTGTTTTGCTATTTTCCCAAAAAGTTACACACTTTATATATATATTTAAAAATAATTGTTTTGAAAATATTAACTTGCTAGAAGTCTAACTTTTAGTTATATAGTATGTTAATAAAAATGTAAAAGAATATATTTAAGCTAGCATATTTTTTCTATGATTTTTATGGTTTTTTTTGAGTACATTCCCATTATTTCTGCACACTTCATTAACTGCTGATTATCCGAATTTTATGCATGTCAACATCCCAAAGTATTATGGACGACCTCTTTTTATGTATACTCATGTATGGATATACGATATCCTTTGTTTTTTAGATGTTTTGCCTGGGAGGCTTCTTAATTGAATTTAGCAGCTAACTGAGTTTCGGTGTCGCAACTTTGTCGCATTGAAATCTTCTAGCTCATCAACCTCGCCAGCAGCCACATGTCCTTGCCGTATAAACACACACATATCCTGCCAATTACGTACGAAAATTCGGCAACAAAGCCAAATGATATTAACATATAAATTGCACAAAGTGCCGCTGATTTAGTTTTATTTTTTTGGGTGGAGTAAAAAAGAGAGAGAGGGGGAGATGCCGCATAGAAAGGGACGGGGAGAGAGACAGAGACTTTGCGAATTTGTTTTTTTATGTCTTTGTCGTCATTTACGTTTATTATTCCGATTTTCTAGCGCAGAAAAATAACACTTATGCGCACACACACACATACTGCCCAAAAATATGTAAATTTTTCGGGGATTTTGTTGGGGTTTCGAGCACAGAAAAACCACCCACTAAGCTAAGAACCACCCACCACCCAACCTGAAGGCCACCCACCCCCTTTGCCACCGTCAACAATGAGAGCGCCATCTCGCTTTAGCGCACATTTCCGGCATTTGGCCAAGTCTGCCAAGTCTTTTGGCCCCTTTTCGCCCCTTTCGCCCCCTTTGGACCCCCTTCCATGGCATAATGCCTAAGCCCGTCTCTTTCTAAGGGGCTTTTAGCCTCCTTTCACATACAATTTACTGCCATTTCAAAGCTAAACATTTACGCTCTCTTTCGTCTCGCGTCTCTATCTCTTTTTACACCCATAAAAGCACAAAATGTCGTCGACGGGAAATTGATATTTTTGGCGTTTTTTGGCACACATAATCCAGCCATATAAATATCTGTGGGTGGGTCCTGTACAGTGAGCACTCTGCGGGGATCACTGGGATTTTTCTAAATATTTTTCAGAAGCAGCTGTAATTATTTTATTTCATTTAGCAAGTTAGCTCAGTAAAAACTAGACTTACTTTTTAATTCTAGGTTTAAAGGAACGTTTTTATTAAAAAAATATGTTAAATTATTTTTAAAATTACATGTTAAACTTGGTAATCTATAATAAAATATTTTAAGAATAAATGTTTTAATTAAATTTAATTAAATGGAAATCAAAAAGGTATAACATTTTATACTTTGACTTATGGAATTCTTTTGTCCAAAATTTAAATTTAAATAGTAACCCCTAAGTAACATTACAAATGTGTATTTTAAATACAATAAAATGTAACCCCTAAAGTTGATTTTCACTTAAGCTTGACTGTCTGCCATAAAATTTGGTTTAAAAGTGAATTGATTTCCTTTCCTTTTGAATGTAATGTACGAGTATTGTGCGAAAAAGGGTGATGCTGTCCCCCCAGGCTGTTCTTCTTTATTATTATTTTTTGTTTGTAAATGCGCGGAAATTGTTAATTTTATGGCCAGCCATATCCGCAGCATCCCCGCATCCTGCAGCTCCATTTCCACTTCCCTAGCCACTTCCCTGGCCATTTCCATGGCCATTTCCAGTTCCATCTCCTCGGGCTGTTCCAAAATGGCCGCCTCGCGGACAAAGCGTGACCTGTGATAAAAGTACAAAAAGTACATGCAAAAGTGGGAGAAGTAAATGCACCAATCGCATTATGGTCGTCCAGCGTTTTGGCCCCAAATTGCCAACTGCCAATTGGCAATTGCAGTTGGCCCAAAGGAGGAACTATACCCAAAATCGGATAATGGCCGATGGATCGATCGACGGATCGATAGCTTCGTCTGCGAAGTTCGAAGGCCGCGGGCAGTTTGGCCCACGTTTTGCAGACATTTTCCTTTTGGCCCGTCTATAATTTTCAGCGACGACGACGACGACGACCGGCCAATTGTTTTCGAGGAGTTGGAGTTGAAGTTGAAGTCGAAGTCGAAGTTGGCCAAATAAAATGCATTTCTGCTGCACGTCCAATTCGATCCCCCTTCACCCCCTTGAGCCCCCATTCCGCGCCCATGGCAGGGCAGCATTTGTGGCCTTTTGTCTGCCATATAATTTGCACAAATTGCAATTTAGAGAAATAAAAGGAATCGCAAGAGGGACGACAAAACAACAACAACAAAATACAGATAAACAAAAATCAAGAAATATACGGAAATTATTTTTGTATTTTACAGTTTGGCGGTTCCTCACTTATTTTGGGGCTTTTAAACAGTTTTGTTATTCATTTAAAATTTTAATCTTTTATTTTAATTTGTTATTAATTTCAAAAATAATTATAAAAACAAGGAAAAATACACTTAGGCAGTGTACCCTTTATTTTGGATATTATTCACCAATAAAATGTATTATTAATTTGCTTGTAAACTTTAACTTGAAATCTAAAATTACTTAAATATTTTAGTAAATTTATGAAATATATAAAATTTGAATGAGGCAAACATGGGTCAATATGTCAACTAAAAATAAGCAAAGAACTCTGCATCTAATGCAAAAACTTTTATTAAACAATTGAAGTTATTATATACTCCATATAACAGACAACACTTTTAGCTAATTTTTCTGGGAATCAATGTAATTTAATATAAAGGTAATTTTTAAAGTAATTTTTTTAGGGCTGTTTATTATTTAAATATATGTTTTTTAGGCTCTGTAGCTCATTTAAAGTTCGTTGTGAACCTCTGACAACCCCTATAAAAAAGCTAAACCTGCTATAAGCCAGATCGTTGTGGCTGGAATGGATGGATGGAATGGATGGTGGACGTGGACGTGGACGTGGATGTGGATGTGGATGTCGATGGCACTGCTAACCGCTCGTCAGCGAGTGGGAAACATAGAAATCACGTTTCGGCCATCAACGCTGCAAATGCAACAATTTTGAAATGAAATGAAATGCTGCCAACGGAGGCTGAGGATTGGGGACCGCTGCAATATTTCTTCATTGTATTGATTATCGGTTGTAATGCTGCAAATTAAATGCCTCCGCCATCAATCAGACAATCAAACTCAAAATCATCGAATTGAATCGAATGAATCGAAATGAAATTGACAGAAACAGCAACAGCAAAAGGCCAGACAAACCATAGTTTGGCGTTAGCAGCCCTGTAATTTCCTTTCCACATTTTGTCGATCATTTTTATATGAGAAAACTTAGCAAAACATAAATTGGCCGGACATGTTTCGGGGCTTCAGCATTCAGCGATTATGAAAAGGCGATTACCCGACTACGATAAGGAATTTGTGCGAAAATTAAATGGCCCAAATTGCTGGGGGGAATGGAATGGAATCACCAGCATCGCCAATTGCCAATTGGCAATCGACAATCGCGTCTTACTATACTTGACTTGCCCCCTTGTTTTGTATCACACATTTTTTCACATTTTTTTTTGCAGTTTTCCATCTGCTCTGACATCGTTTCCCATTGCCTCCATGGCACTTGGCACATGGTAGATGCAGTCTAGGTGGAGTCTAATCGCGGCCAGATCTTCGCCCGATAAAAATTAATTATGAATGGGAGAGGAGATCTGCACGCGGAGTTTGGGATTGGAGCTGTGGATGTGGATGTGGATGTGGATGTGGATGCGGTGCGAGCATCCACTCTAATTGAAAATGCAAACAGCCAAAGCAACAATTATGGGAGTTACGGAAAAAGTCTAGTCTATTAAATACCCATTTTTGACAGTTTTCTAAGTATTTCCTTAATAAATATTATGAAAGGGTTATTTTATTAAAGAAAATTAAATTATTATTTCTCAAATAATATAAAATATATACTTTTTTGTATGGAAAATTTAAATAATTAGCAACTAACATGAGTAATGACACTACATTTAAATTATAAATAATTTAAGGCCTTACTTTTTAAAGTTTTTTAAGGCGAAAATCAAAAGGTTCATTGTTGGTCTCAAAACTTAAACAAATCATATTTAATTAACACCTGTAATAAATATACCTTCCACTAGAAAATCCAGGGTATTTAAAAACAGCAAAGACTGGAATATCGGCCAAGAAGATGACTTTGGAGCTGGAGATGAGACTCAGCGGAGGATTGTTTGGTTTGGTGAAACTTTGTGCAACAATTATCTTGTTGGTTGACGTTGTTAGTCGCAAACGAGATTTACTTAGTGGAGCAGCAGGTGGAGATGCACGTAATGAAGCACTTAAATGAATTTAATTGTGTGAACACTTTGGAGACAATGCCAGCCGAGAAATAAGTAAGTGAGTGCTGGCGCAATCACTCAATTATTATTATTAATTTATTCGCACTGGTTTGCTTATTTGAAAAAAGCTAAAAAAACAAAAACTTGGTCATTAATTTCAGAACTGAATTTCAGTTTTAGGAAAGCAATTTAAAATAAAATGGAGTGCTTTTTATAGCTAAAATAAATTAAATACGACTCATTACAAGTAATACTTAGGAAATACATATAATTATAATTCAGTAACTTGTTCACCATTTATTTTATTATATTATAAAATCTCCTTAAAACAGTAACCAATTGTTGTTAAAATTCACTTGCCTCATGACTGCTCCTTAATACACATTAACCACTCTAAACGCCCACTGCTGCCACTTGTATAATCACTCACTCACTTAGCATTTCAAGTACTCACTCGTTCACTCATTTACCCACTCATTCACCCTTTCAATCACCCATTCAAACAACAAAAAACAAATAACCCGCTCCCAAGCGACAAACCGTTAAGGAAGCGCCGCAACAAATCCGAAAAACTTCAATCGAACAAATTGGGGTGGCTAAGTACACTGATAAAAAAAGTTAATCTTTAAAAAAAATCCCATATTATTAATTTTAGTTAAATTCTAAAGCCTTTAACTAGCAATTAATTATAATAAAACCCATAAGTTTCAAACAAATACAACTGCTTTTATTCTTGTTCTGCATCAATATAATTTAATAACAATAAAAGTGATCAATACTTTAAATTTAACTGAACATTCAAACTAAAAGTTTAAGAACGCATTATTAAATAAATATGTGCATATAAGCAATAACGAATATAAGTAGGTACTTAAATAAAAAGTTATTTCCTGTATTTCATCTAAAAATAAAGTCTTCAAATTCTGTTATAATATGTAAACTTTAATATTTTGTTAAAGTGTTTTCAGAATTCGTGACAGCCCCCTTGAAAAATTGCCACCCCTGCGACCCTGACCCGAATGTTTTTTCTCCGTTAGTTTTTTGAGATACAATCGCAGCGATAAGATCGCCCAGCGAAATGTAAATTACCACAAAAAGTGCAATTGTAAATAGGAAGGGGATTTGGATGGATGGATGGAGTGAGGGACACCAGATACCACACACTCTGTATTATGTGCCATATAGAAGTACCAGATGCCAGATGCCTATCAAGCGGTGGATTTGTTCTAGCAGCCGCTCAAATCAACTGGAGAATCGGAGAACTGGATGGCTCAGCTGGTGGCTTCACCCAAAGGTGTGATCTCGCCCAGCGGGCGATCCTTCCGATGCAGAGGAGAACGCGTGCCCAGCGCCTGATTAGCGCAAAATGTTAATTTCACACTTTGATCGCATTTCCACGACTGCGCCGCAGAGAAGATGCGTTAATTTAATTTCGATTTCGATTTAATTTGCGCTTCCATTTCATTCCGCTCCTCAGTCACTCAGTCCAAGCCAGTCCATCAATCATCCGGCTTGAGCTTCATTTTTTTAGCTGCATCCAAGAAGCGGTTTCATTAACAGCCGCTCGTCAAGTGGTTTTCAGTTTTCAGTATTCAGTTTTCGGTTTTTACGGACTCATTGTTGCATTTTGTCCTACGATCGCCGACGGCGCAGCCTTCAAAGGCATTCCACATCCCACTTTATCTGCATTCATCAGTCGCCAAACAAAACAAGTCAACTGGCTTCATTTGTAATGGATCTGCTGCCCCGGGAAGGCAGTGGAGGAGCAGGAGCCCCATCCCATCCCATACCAGATGGATCTGGGCAAGTTGGAGGCGGCTGCGCAGTAGTCAGAGCCCTGATTGCCTTGCATTAATCATTCAGAGTCGGCGAATGGAGCTGCGAGTGGATCACAAATGAAATGCACTCAAAAAAATCGTTATTACTTGTGAAACAATATCAGCAAATTGCAAAAACATTGTGGATTTTTGTTGATTTGATTTTGATTGAGAAAACTATTTTAAAATATTCATAAAATATAATATTTAAAATAAAATATTTGTAAACTTTTACGGTTGATTTTTTGATACATTTTTTAACCCATTAAATTAGACCTTACAATTAAAACTTAGAAAATGCTGAGTATATTAAAACATTTTTAATATCTAACGTCATGAACGTCCTACTCTATTTTTTTAATGATTTATACTTATTTATTAAAAGATATTTATAATTAGATATTTTTAGCAGGCGTTTCAATCTTTTATGACATTGTTCAAGTGTATTTCAAGGTGCTATTTAATGGGATTGCTTTTATTTAATAATAAGTATTTGTATAAAGCTTGTGTTGAATGAAGATCGTAATGCTCAACATTTTTTTGGCCAGTGTGGCCTTAACAGTTTAGGCCGCAAAACTGTTTCCAGCTACTTACAACACGAAACGAACAAATCTCATTGTTGTAATTGTTGTTGCGGCTTCCAGATCGCTTGGGTTATCGGCGGTTCGGCTTGGGTTTTGGTTTTGGTTTTCATAATGATCTCGCATCCCGTGTAAATCGATCGCAGCTCATTAGACACTTGGCTTACTATATCCAGCGACTCATCGAAGGCTCTGCGGTCTGGCGGGAATTGCGAATTTTTATGTAATCAAGCGCTTAAACATTTACTATTAACAAATTTACAATAATTTATAACATTTTGCGGCTATAGATTGCCTGTAGTAAGTAAGGGGTAATCCAATCCGAGAGCGTTAGGATCGATGATCTAGTGAGGGCTGCCACACAATTGAGCTTAAATGGCTTGGTTGGGCAAGTTACTATAAATTAATATCGATAGATCAATAACACATACAAACTAGTTGCCTTGGGCGCAACTGTACTTGGTTTGGCTTTGAAAAGACTTTGATGAGTTTATCTCTATCATAAGTTGGAGAAATATGTTTATTTTAGCTAGGTTAACCTCCTATTCTATAAAATAAATACTTTCCAAGTCCAAAAACTTAATTGTCAAGTATTTTAAATAAAGAAACAATCATTAGTTTTTTAACCTTGTTAATTTTATGACTAATTTAAATAAAGAAACAATCATTAGTTTTTTAACCTTGTTAATTTTATGACTAGTTAGGCCACAAAATAAGTGATCCCATTTATTCCAATAGAAGTAAAAATCCAAAAATTTCAACTCGTAGGATGGACTCCATTTATCCGCTATATTAATTGTCTTTGATCTTTGCATTTACCTCACACTTGGCGGCTCCTTCAATTCCTTTGACTTCTGCCGACCATTCCATGCCACCCAACGCCCAACTAATTGCATTTTGATTCGGATTGATCATAGATCCGTGGCAGCTTCAGGGTGGTGGCCCAAATGCATATAAGCCAACATTATTCATGGCCGATGCCACGAGATGCTATCGTGAGCCGAGAGCCAAGAACAGAGAGTCGAGAGTCGAGCGTCGAGATCCCATGAACAGCCGCTTCCAACAAAGTGCCACTGCTGCCACGCACAGTAGCCACATTTGGCTAAAAGATTCCGATAACCACAGAAGCGAGCCAGCTGCCCAGGCTATCCGCATCCGAGTCCAGGTCGAATTCGGGAGGAGATTCCCCGCCCCCCGATCTTCAAAGGGAGCGGAGCAGAGTGGCAGAGTAGCGGGCGTAGCGGAGTGCACTTCATTAATAACTCTTGCATTGATCATTAATTTCCCCACGTTTCATTAATCGTCGCCCGGCACCACTACTTATGTACGTATGTTCTTGGCCTTCTGCCTGACTTGAGTTGAGGGCAAAGATCCAAGAGATCCAAGTCAAGAGTTAAGGCCAGTAGCCAGTAGCCATCGATGGTACAAAATGTGTGCAATTGCATTTGGGTTTCGGGTTCTGGGTTTTGTGTTCTGGGTGGAGGGCACGAGCTGATGGCACGAGCGATTGCTCTCAATTAGTGGCGGGAAAATGTTTCAGTGTTTTAAGGAACTTTTCACACTTTTTAATAAAATATTATACTGTTATCCTTGTATTTTTTTATCAAATAAATTCCAATTGTTATAAATATAATAAAAATAAAAGGTACCTACTAAAAAAATGTCTGTCCTCGCTTTTAAATTTGAACATTGAAACTTGTTGAAGGACATAAAATCAAATAACAATTATTGAAATTAAATGAAATCATTATTCCAAAATAAATAAATGGCTAGTTGACTTAGTTTAAATGATGGCTTTTGCTTTATTAATCTTAAACATGAAACTATTTTGAATTATAATGTTTTTGGGATTGAATTTGTGAATTTGTCAAGAACAAAAAACATCTTAATTAAAGAAAAAGATATCCTAAACGACGAATTTGGTGCTTGTACTTGGGTAGTGCATTTTACTTCACTGTAGACCTATTAGATGACCTTAGCTTAACCCCCAACATCAGGTTAGAAGCCACAACACCCCAGGATTTGCATTCCAACCTTTCGCAACCCAATTAGCGGTTGGCATTGCCGATTCGGATTCTGATTGTATTTTGCAGCCGCATAATTGCATGAGTCCCGCCGAAAGGTGAAATTTAGGGGGTGTCCTCCCTGCATATATGTGTGTATGTTGATAGGATTCCTTTATGCAAATGCCCAGTGCCCAAATCCCGTCGTCTCCGGTGCCGACGACGACGACCAGGAGGACGAGGACAGTAACGGTGCTGAACATGCAAACTACCAGCCGTGAAAAATTTCGTTTTCAAATATTTTACAGCATTTTTTGTGCCTGCCTAAACATGGATCGGGCCTATATATCCTCCATCCTATTTCCCATCCTCTGCATCCGCACGTGTGTGTTTTCCTGGTGGTGGGAGGTGGACCCAGTCGGTCCGGTCACAAGCCACTAAACAGCGCCCATCCATTGCCATTGCCAATTCCCCATGGGCAAACCATTTGAAAATTTCGTTTAGCGTCGCCAGGACAAACAAGGAAGGACCAACAACAAAAATAAAAAAAAAGGAACGAAATCAAAGCGAAATCGAAACAGGATAAATAAATGTGCACATTTCCGCTTGGCGCGCATATCCTGTCCACGCTTCCTCCTCCCCATCCTGCGCTATCTTTTATATATATTATTGATCTGCCGCGCATAAAAAGCCCATTTAAAAACGGCAAAAAGAGGGAAACATCCAAAAAAAAAATGGGAACAACCCACCCCCCGAAATGTCCTCGAAAAAAGGAGCAGGATTGTGTAGAAAAATTGTCATCGGCGAGACTTGAAATTGTAAAATTGGCCATTTTAGCTTTCTGGTTACGCTGGGCAATGGCTGATGGTTGTTGTATTTGCATTTCGAATTGGATTTGGACAAGGGGGAGAGGAAGGGGGAGGTCCTGGCATATCCTGCCGATTGGCTAGACTATTTTTGGGGGGAAATGGGGATTCTCTGTATAACAGAATTTGGCTGCATTGAGGCAGAACGTAGCCGCTGAGCGGCTGGAAAAAATCGTTGGCAAACGAACAATTTAAAAACGATACGCTTTCTGGAAATACCCTGTAAAAGTACCTTAAAAATATAATAATATAATATAAATTGTACTAAGAAAATATTAAAATATCTCATTTAAGGAATATGTCCTTACAAGATAGAATAAAATATTCAGGTAAGAAATTAAAGTGTTAAAGGATAAATAAATAATTTTGTAACGAGTGGAAATTAAATTTAAACGAGTTTCTAATGGGTTACAATGTTAAATAGTTATTTTAGAGCAGATGTAGTGCATTCCAAAATGTATAAATATATTGTACAAATGTTATTACCTTAAAAACAACATATGTTATATTATAAATTTATTATTACCTACAGACAAAATTCCCGTAATTCGATCCAGCCCAAATTGACCCTTATTTGGTCATCAATTTAGACAAATTCACGAGCCGTTGCACTTTTAAAAACCGTTTGCTCATTGCCATTTTCATTTTAATTTCACGTACAATTTTCCCATTTTCCAACAGTTTCGCCCAGCTTCTTTAATGTTCCTTTTTTTTCCGTTGGATTTTCTCTTTACAGCATTTTAGTCTCTTTTATTCCTCGTCGATTTCCATTAAAATTCAATTGATGTGCCCTGGATATATAGGTTGGAGGAGGGTGAAAAAAAAGGGGAGGAGGAGGAGCGGAAGTGCCCAGTCAACTATTCGTGTATATATGTGTGTTTGCATTGGCTGTGATTTATCGAACATTAGAGTAACATTCAAAATAAAATTTCTGGTTAAGTGCTTGGCAAAGCAGAGAGTCGAGCATTTTAGCAGCAATTCATGTGGGACTTTGTCAATTTACCAAAAAAAAATAAAAAAAATAGGGTGGTGGTGAAAAGTATACAAAAACATTGTCATAGAGGACAAAACTGAGAAAAAAAATAACAAAGCTTGAAAAACTACAGCAATCTTTATGCATTTTGATACACGTTTGATAAGATAAAAAATTTAGAATTTAAAGATTAGGTTGCCCAAGACATATATTTGTGTATTTTGTTGCACTTGCTAAACATCCATAAATTTCAATTTAATTTATTTTGTTTAAAGCAAACAAAATTTTGGTAACAACATTTATACCTTAAATTTTAATTATAAGTGTTTATTAGCTAATTTTTCCCATGTGCCCACAAACATATGACCAACAAAGTCTTCCCAAAAAAAAAGGAACTCAAGATGAGGTCGAGTTTATAAAGCCATCAAAATGCGATTAACCCTTTACTTCAACCCAATACTTTTTACTCTTCTACTGTGATATTTCCGATCTGCGGGTGATTACAAGATTTCCGCTTCGGCTTCGTCACGAAATTAAAACAAAAGTCAAACCTAAACGGAAGTCATTTTCGGGCCGTGTATAATGAAATCATTTTTTCCGTGAGTCGTAAGTAGTGTAACACGATAATTTCCAAACTAATTTGCTTTCGAAATAAAAATGAGATGAAACGGGAAGGGGAAGCGTTTGCGTTTGAGTTTCAGTTTGAGTTTCAGTTTGAGTTTGCAGCATCTGCATCACAATGGGAATTAAGGTAGCGCACAAACTAATTAAAGCAGATAAAGAGTCGCATTAAAACAATAGATAAAACAAGACTAGGGGGTGCATGCATAATTGAGTCTGAGTTTCAGTTTGGAATCGTCCAACTCAAACTCAATTAGATTCATGTGCCACCTCCTGTCTCTTTGCGTCCGACGCTTTTCACAAATTAATTGGCAAACTCTACAGATACTTTTGTATCTGTATCTGTATCCGTATCTGCCGCTTATAATTACAGCTCGCACACAGCAACAACAATGGGCATTTGTGAAATTGTCACTGTTTAGCATATTTGGTCACGAAACGCTTTTGGCTTTTGGCTCCGGTTTTTGTATTCTGTACTCTGTATTCTGTATTTTTTATTCTTTATGAGGCATAACAATTTATGCGTTGGACCGATTTTCAGTCGCCACTTTGGGGTTGAATTTCTAATTAACCGATCTGCAAACGCTCGTATTTCGTGGTTCGTTGTTCGCATTTCGTTAACAGAAATTAAATGGAAATTTCAACATGGATTTCCGCTTCTGATCATGACATTAAAATCGCCAATCTTTTGTGCGTGCTCAGTCTCATGGGCCAATTTTCAAAATAACCCCAGTTCAAACGCAACGTAATAACTCTGTGCATAATTATGCGGGGCACACATGTCGTATGCGTAATAATATATGTGCTCTGTCCAATGCACAGTGGGCCAGAAAGTTCACATTTTGGCCAAAAATCTGGCATTTCTTCCACGGCGTAGCTAGGAAGCTGAAATTTGGCCATTATGTTCTTAAAAGATTAAACTTTTGGAAAAACAAAATTTAAATTTTGTACTATTTTTTAAGATTTAGATAATCTAAGCCAAAGTTGAAAAATATTTCCTATTTTTTAGTTTTTTATTTATAAAAAAAAACTTCTGCAGGGATTCAACCCAATTTAACACAAACTTAACAACAACAGATCGCAACTAAAAAAAATATATCCTTAAAAAATATTAAGTGGTTAAATATTTATCAACCTTTAAATATGCCAACTTTGCGTGGGAACTACGTTAAGGTTTATGAAAAAATCGAAACCAAAACAATTTTTTAAGCACAGGCTTAGCTTAGTTAACATTTTTACATCATTAAAAATTAAAACAAAAAAATTTTAATTTAATTAAATTTTTAATTTTTTAGCTCTTAAAATCAACTTTTTAAAAGACTTCAAAAGTACGCAATTTTTTTTAAATAATGTATTTTAGTTACCAAACAAGAAAATTCCAAGAGTTTTGGATACTTTTAACATGTGCACAATTTCCAAAAATGGACTTTGACAGTTTTTTTTTGCTTTTGAGCATGCTCAACGCCTAACTTTAAAAATTCATAAAAAAAAAAACTAAGAGAGGCGCACAAAACCCGCGCCCCCAGGCGACTTGACAACTGATTAAACTATTTATTAAAAAAGTTTTACTCAAATCGCGAGAGGTACTTTTTTGCACAAATAATGCAAAGTACATTTTTATAAAAAAAACAGCTAAACCTATAGATTTTTTCAATTTTTAAAATTTGTGTTTGAAATAATTTCGATATTATATTTTTTATTTGCTAAATAAGTTATATGTGAAACTTTTGTAAATGTTTCGTATTGCTGTAGGCAACGACATTTTGGCTGCAATTTTCAAAAAATTGTGCAATATTTTACGAAGTTTTAACTTTAAAAATATGCCATAAAAAAACGTACCAATCAATTTGTTTGAAAAGTTGGCATAAAATAGCTTGAAGTATTCTAAACAAGATCTCATACTAGTTTTATTAAAATTCTTTAAAAAAAAATACGTATTTTTGGCCAAAATGTGAAATTTCTGGCCCATAGTGCAATGGATAACAAAAATGGCCGAAATCGACAGGTTTAAATGCCATTTGTAGTGTAAAAAGAGCTGCATTTTTTTAAAGACTTTTGAATAGGGTTTTTATGTTCGAAAAATAAGTTTAAAAAAGGGGAAAAATCCACAATATTTCATTGCCTTACACATATTAAATTTGTTTGAGTCTAGTAAAACTTAAATGTCTGAAATTATTTATTATTTATATTCAAAATATTTATATTTAAAATTTGTATATTTCTTTTTTCTTTTTTCTTTTTTCTTTTCAAGCAGATTACTCAATCGAAATTATATTAAAAAGCTTTGTTTATTGAAAACTATAAAATGAATTCCGAAAATAACTTAAATGTAAACTATGTACGTATGTATGCCCTTCGCTCAATTAAACCAAGACCAAGTAACGACTTCATTAAACAAGAATTTAGAGCACATTCGGAAAAGGAAGGTTAGCGAATGTTTAAAATATTTCCACTCTAACTTTCTACAAACCCCTTCGTGGAGCAGCGGAAAACCAAGAGTTACCCACTGGGTAACTGGTGACTCCCACAAGTACTGTACTGACCCAATGAACGTCTCCCATTATTTATTTGGAAGTCTCACTCAACTCACTTGCCAATTAGCATAGGAATTTACTATCTACTCGACGGTAATTAAACAAGGAAATTTGCGCTGAGATTTGTGCCAGTTTCTGACCCTAATCTTGGCTAGAAAACTGGATGGTGGATGGGTGCATTTTCCATTGCAATTAAGTGTCGCATGCGAGGTGCGGAGGCGTTGGCATCGTGTGGCCATAACTATGCACATAATAACCCAATTTGGTGGGGCCCCTTGAACCCCCCGAACCCTCCGAACCCCCCGAACCCCTGCTCCCACCCATGACTTTCGCCTGGGATCGCTTTAAACCGATGGGGTTCCATGTTCCATGGGAAAATCTGTTGCAATTAGCTGCTCGCTTTACAAACAAGAAGTTGGCTGAAAACACGCAGCGAAAACAATTTCTAAACGCGCTCAAAACGACTTAATTATGAGTGAGAAATATGCGCGGCGAGCAACTGTATCTGCCAGATACAGTACGTGTATCTGTATCTGTCCCTGTATCTGTGTATCTAATGCATCCACAGGCACATCCACAGGCAGCTGGGCCTTAATTGCTCCCACTCAATCAAAGCGGGCCAACTTCATTAGACATTTGCGGTAAAAAGCTTCGGGAAAAATGGAAAAATGGAATAATGCATTAAAAAAACGAACAACTTATAACAAAAACCTACAAACCGAGTTCACACGATGTGATGAACCCGATGAATAATTAGCAGAGCCACCAGATGTATATTCGCTGATATCGGGGCATAGTTATAGCGCCAACAGTGACTCGACATTAATCACAGCGATCACGGGAGATCACTGGGTATGAAAACTGTGACTGGGAGAGTTCTAATTTGACACTGCGACTTTTCCTTATTTTCCCCATACCGCGAATTCTTGAGCTTTCTTCAGTAAATTTCAGTGAATTTTACCATATATTAGGATTTAAGTCTTTTTTTAGTACTTGCTTTGGCTTTCAGTTAACCAGATCCTCCCCTGATTTTTTTCACACCCCCCTCTCCTTGTGAAATTTGTGAATTTTTCACGGTGCTCTGCGCTTTTTTGGCCGCCCTATTGGATTTCATATTTGGAATTTTCGTTCTTCGCCTTTATCGAGCGTTCGCGAAACCATAGAAATATGTGTATTTCGTATGGGAAATTAGTAAGCAATGTAAATAACTGTTAGTAGATACTTAAGAGTCGCCCATTCGGTTCTTTAAAGAGCTCTTCTCTGCAGAAAATTCAATGTAGAGATGACAGTGATATTAATTTCATTTTATGTATGTTTTTTTATTATTCAGTTATTAATAAATTGTCCTTGTGGTATTTTTAAAAATATATTACATGTCTTGGTTCTCATTTACTATTTTAATGAAAGTTACATAATTAATATCAAAATTATTGGTACTTTGGCAGCCTTAAAAACATTTGTTAATATTTAAAATGTAGATACTTTATTCGATATTTTGATTGTGGAATATTTCGGTTTGAAATACATCCCTAATGCAAAAGGAGAAGTTTCGAAGTTTGACCACAGGCATGCCCTTGTTATTGGTATGGGTATGGGCAGCACACACACAGATACTCACACACACTTGAACAGTTCATCGCTTGCGGTCAACCGCCTCACTTCACCCCCTCCCCCTCATCAGCCCCCTCCCCCTCACCAACCCCCTCACACCTCCTTAAACCTTAAAATTAGTTTAAGTATTTAGTTACCAATTTAGTGCGGAGCAGGAGAGGATCAGGGTCGAAACGAAGTGCAGGGGCGTGCAGAGGGGGGGCCTATAACTGGCCACTGTCCACTGTCCACTGTCCAAGCGTTGATGTCGATGATGTGTGCGGTTTTGTGGTGACGACAACACCAACGAAGCTTTGCCATCGAGGGTTTCCAAGGGGGGGAAACTTATAGAGGGGGCGGAAAAATAAAAGTATTGGGGGCATTGGCGATTTGTCGACTTATGGTTGCACCTTTGGCCAGCTAGCTACTGAAAAAAGGAATTATTTATTGTTCTTGTTGTTATGTAAATTAAGTACTTCATACTTTTACTTTATATTAATACCTTAGTTAATTAAAAAAAATATTAAAACATGATATTTTCAATATTTTATAATTAATCTAGAACATCAGAGTCTCTTTTGTGGCTTTTATAAAATATCCTTTAAATAAATATTTATTAATAAAATACATTTTAGACTTAGCGACCATTTACACTACATTTTCATTTTAAAACAGAATATATTATATGAAATTTACTACAACGACAACACAGGCATTTTTTATAAATTTATTATCTAGTTTTACAGTGAAAGTAAACAGCTGATACAAAAGACTGCACTTTACCAAATACAAGATAGGTAAGTAACGTAAATTTAAAATAAATGATTTATTACTATCGATAATATAGAGAGCATATGCCAGTAGGTTGAGACACTGCATTGCAGCCACTTGGCAGCTATCTAGATACATTCACCCCCGGCTGGATGGCTGGATGGGATTGGATTGGATATTGCTCAATTGCCGCATTGATTGACGGACAATACCTCAGGGCAGCCATCGGGGGATCGGGTTTCTGGGTCTCCGTCTCCGTCTCTCAATTCGAACCACCCTCAACCTGTTCCTCGATTCCTCGATTCCTCAGTGCCTCAACCACCCGCAGACGTGTCAGGAGATACTCATCGGGTGTCGTTCAAAATGTATCTGCCAGATACAATAACTCGCAGTTAGTTACAAATTTTCGTTTCACATTTGTGCACCTCACATTCACTGAAAAAAAATATTCAAACTAAAAGCAAGTAACCAAACTTTTTAGAACAGTATACGAAATATGTAAAGTAAGCTGCTCTTAAAGACAAAGTGGTTTTAATTAGTTAATTAACCTATGGATACATCATTTGATTTAATTTTCCTTTTTGTGTAATTTACTATTATAATTAAAAATAACTTAATTGACCATCTTTATATATCAAATCAATATGAATAGATATTTTTTGTGAGTGTGCCACTTTTTTTGTGTTTTGTTAATATCTTGCTTGGTATTAAATTGTGCGGTTTTTGTGGTGGTGCCGGACTTAAGTACCACGCATTTCTACAATATTTTCCACTTGACAAAGCCAACGAAGGCAGAGGCAGGAGGAGAAGGAGCAGGAGCAGGAGAACCTGGATGGGATGAAGCCAAGATGAAGCCACAAAAGCGAAGACGCTGGCCCGTAAAACGGCAACAACTTCAACTATTATGGCCAGTGGTCAAGCATTTAGACGCAAAAACGCAGAAAGGCAAAAGGGCCAAAAAGGAGACGTCGCCGTCGCCGTCGCCGTCGCCGTCGCCAGTTGAAATTTCAAACCGCTGAAGCGCGGCTAAATAAATGTGTTGAAAGCCGAAAGCCGGGCGACTCTTTGATTGATGATTGCAGCTCGGGGATGCCAAAAAAAGAAGAAAAAAAGAAAAGAATACACAAATGAAATTGCCGGGCAGGTGAGAGATGAGCTCATGAGGATGGCCCCGTGATTAAGCGCCAAATGTATTCAAAAGATTGTAATTAAGGCCACAAAAGCTGGAGATCTGCACTGCCAGATAGCCGCTTGTTAACAATCGTATATCGAATGCCCCGATATATCCCTTTACACATAACATATATCCATCTGCCGCTGACTCACGATGACGCACAATTGAATTATAATTTCTGAATGGTTTTGTCGCATGCAAAAATACGAATTAGCAACGCTGTGGAATACTATCTGTATCTGTATCAGTTTGTATCTGTTTCTGTATCTGTAACATTGTATCTACATCTAATAGCTCCGCCTGGGTGGCATCCACAAACTGTTTTTTACGACTCTTCCCAAACCCAAAGAGAGCTTAACAGCTTCATCACCCAGCTCGAAGCTCGAAGCGAATCAAACTGAATCGAATCGCTTGACTCGAATGAAAAGCGATTGGAACTAAAGCGTGCCCTATTAAAATTATTTTATGAAAAAGGCAGGCCTTTAGAAATTCTGTAAAAAATTATGATTTCCTTTTTTTCAATGCTTGATAATTGTTTTTTAATAACCATATTTATTTTCTATATTTACAGAACAATTTTAACATCTTACTATTTGTATTGAGAAGGTTTGAACTCTTGTTAAAAAAATCTTGGGTAAGAATTTTAATAAATACCTATAATATAAAATAATTTTACTAAAATGAGTATTTATTTTACTCAACAAAAACACAAATAAAACTTATAAAAAGTGCATAGCCACTTCGTACTTTCAGTATATTCTGCCTTCCTCCATTTTCTTGCTATGATTATTATTTATTTTTTATTCTTCATGAATTTATAATTATTAGTGTGTGGGGTCGGCATTTCGGTTGGCTTTTGTGGCAGTCCATCCAAGTTTAATGCGGCCTCTGTAATTTATGCAAAATCATTGGTCGATCGATCAATAGCCGCCGCTTGCCGTGCCAAAAAAAACACAAAAAAAAAACAACGAAAATCGAAAAACAAACCGAAAATCCCCGAGAGAAAATTAAAAACCAAAGGCCGCACAGGTGCGAGCAGGAAGTTTGGGGGAGTGGGGGTGAGGGGTGGGTGCGGGTGCCGTCCATTTAATTGGATTATGAGCCAAATCCTGTCACCGTCGCAGCCCCCTAACCATGAAACTAATTGCAATCGAATTAGTCAAGGAGCTCAGCGACTTTCCCTATTTTTTCTTTTTTTTTTTACACATTTTCTAGTCTCTGGCCTGTAGTCTCCTGTCTCTTTCCCTCTCGTTCGCTTCTCTATTTCCGGACGGCGTCAGGGTGGCGCCTGCGCAAAGGCCTTTGAAAAAGTGGGCGTGCCTGATGACTTAAAAGGTTTTTAAATGGGCAGAGCGCCCCGGCATCGCAGCCACCGGACTACTGAAAAACATAAACCTCTGACCGCGCACTTCCCTCGTTTTTCCTTTTTTTTCATTTTTATTTTTATTTTTACTTTGCCGCCAGCAACGCCTTGAGCCGCTCAGGTTCATTGATCCGTTTCTCAGTCTTTTATTTTGTACGCATTTAAGTATCTCAGGGATGCGGATTTTGGACGTGTTAAACGGTTGGGCGATTTGTAAATGGAAAATGTTGGGCCAAAGTCTAATACTTACGTAGTAAAATAAAATATTAATATTATCTAATTTTTTTATAAAATTAATGTCTTCCTTTTCTTATTTTTATTTTATTATCCTGCAGCAGAGAAGCTTATATTTCCAATATTTAATTTATGTGCGCTGTTACTAAAATAAATAATATATTTATTTAATTAACTTTCAATAAACAAAAATAAGCCGAAAATATGATCATTGAAATTATTACTGAGCAGCTGCATTTTTGTGATGCTTTTGAATTTTTAATTTTAAGATATAATTTAATAAAACAGTAAAATTCTCAATACTCATAGGGATAGATCAGTTACTCCAAAAACGCATAAGAAAAATCTTCATCTCATGTTGATTTCCCTTTAAATATTATGTAGACAGTGTGTGATTATCTGCCGGCTGGTTATTTATTTATCTCCCTTTTTATGCACATTTCTGCCTTCTGCCTTCTGCGCCTGGGATATTTAAATGAGCTTTTAAAAATGGTTAGCTACTGTTTGACGCACTCGAGAAAGACGAAACCCGAGATCTGAGATCTGAGATCCAAGATCCACAATCCAAGATCTCTTGGGCCGAAAAAAAAGGCCCAAAATGAGCCGAGATCTGTCTCTATCGCCCGGAGGGTCTTGTCTTCCACGGGGGGAACTCGGTTTTCTATACGAAATTATGAAATTGCTATTATTAATGATTATAAACGTTTTTTGTACACTTTACTCGAAATTGACAAGCGTTTATTAACGATTTTATAATAGCCGCCGATCGACTGATCGAATGGCCTCCATTGTCCTCCTCAATATATATTTGTATATCTTTGAAAAACGTGACGTGACTTCGGGCAGCCTGACGTTTGACTTTGAAATCGCCAGCAGGCCGACATCGAGAGATATAGATGGTAGACGATATACATATGCATTTATGGAAAACAAGACAATAGAAAACTTTGAGATATTTTGCTCAAGACAGGAAGCCTCTTTACATAATTAATCAGTTTATAAATGATTTCTGTTTTCGTAAAGTCATCAATTGGGGGTACACTGAGCGGTAAAGTTGGGTGGCTCAATAATAATAATAATAATAAAATTATTTGTCTTCAAAACATATTAATACAAATTTCGCATTTACCGCTTAGCTTATTAATTTAAACAAAACAAGTTAATTATTACTTGACAAATAGTTTTTTAAGAATTTAAATTAAGTAAAAACTTTTCTGACGTCTAAATATTTTATGAAATATTTTAAATCTGTAAAATGCAACTTTCGCCGCTATATTTTCTGCATAAAAATGTATAATAAATGGGCTGAAGACGACACTTGAGTGAAAACGCAGTGACGCATTGCAAAAACAATGGGAGGGCCTAAGCTGCTTATTTAGCAAATTGCTTGGGATTGTCCCCGCTGAAAATGTCTACATTAGGGGCATTCCAGTTCAAAAAGCGGGTGAAAAAGGGGGAAAATCGGAGACAAAGTCTAAATTGTCCAGTTTAGGCAGCAAAATTGAGCATTGCGTGCAATAAATGTCGGCAGAATGCGTGTGCGTAACTAAACGCATAATGTCAATGCACCGATTTCTATCATATCGCCCCGCCAACTTGGGAAATAGAGGGCTTCGCATTCTTTTTAGCAAATTGCCAGTTTCCGTTTCGCTTTCGCAGGCTATATAGTTGAACATATAGAATGGAGCAATAGATCGGGGAAAAATTCACTGGAAAAATGCCTAAACATTTTCCAAAGTGCTGCAATTTCTGGGCACAGTGAAGCGTGGCAATGCACCCACCCACCGCATCGTGGTCGCTGCAACGGTGGAACACTGTGCGTAGCAAATTATAAGTATGGTGATCGGAATGGGAATGGAAATGGAAATGGAGATGGGAGTGGGAGATGGGAGATGGGAATGGGAATGGGACAACTGACATAGTTTCAGAGTCGAAAGCCAGAAAATTCTGCGGTTTTTCTTTTCTTTTTGCCCACGCAGGTGTTTGTTTAAGGATGAGGAAGTGACCGGGTAACTATCATACATATACCCACCTTAAAAACGGTTAAATGCATATTATAAAAAAAGTTTAATAAATTCAATAAATATTAAAATATTCAAAATCACATTGGTGATTTTCTTTCCCTTCTAAAGGACACCCAAAAACGTTACATATTTATAAGAAAGTGAAAAAAGGGATGAGAAAATATTCCTTTTTATAGTTTTTTCCAAAATATAAATTTTATATAAATAAATTTAACCACTTACCAATAAATTATTTATTAATCCAGATCACAACTAAAACTGTAATGAGAAATAAAAAACAAATAACGATTAGATTTTGGAGCACAAAATTTTCATGTTAAAAAATTAAATAGCTAAAAGTCGAGCACATAAATTATAACGAAAATAAAGTCTTAAAAAATAAAAATAACTGCTTTCAAGGAGGCTGGCACTCTAACAGGATCAAATAGATGATCTAAACTCACAAATCATCCGATGGTCATTTGTGTAACTTCTGTTCTGTAACTTCTGGGTTCTGGGGTTACAACACACGATCCCTAAATGATCGATTATCGCCAAACTAGATTTCACACATTCCATACCACTCCGTAGCCACCATTTAGGCTAATGAACCGTTCAGAACCAGAACCTGAACCGCCACCAGAATCAGAATCAGAATCCCCAACTCATCATCATCTGTGATCAGTGCGCTGATCTTTCGCTGATCTCTGCCCACTTTTGGCGATTAGATTGGCCATTGTGTGTGGACTGGAGTGTAGAGTGGAGTGGTGAGGAGATATATGCCCATGTCGGTTACTGTCTCGTCTCTTCTCTTCCCGTCCAAGCCAAACCAAACCAAACCACTCCGTCATCGTCGTCATCGTGGCCAAATGTTCTGCGTCATTGTCGATCGGTAGCAACTACCGATCTTGCCTCCGACTTCGATTCCCAATTCCCAATTCCGATTCCCCATCCAAACTCCGTTTCAGATTCCCGGTAGGTGCACAATTTTCGCGCCTGATCAAAAGGCAGCCGTCGATTCCCGATCCCCGATCTCCCAAAGAAAGATCATCTATAGTATAGCTTTGGTGGGGGCGAGGGGTCGATTATGAACAAAAATAAACAAAATCGAACGGCATAGATCAAAGTGATCTCTCCACTTTGGTCAAGCTCCAGTCTGTTCAGGGGCTTCAGGGGCCAAAGGGGGCGTGGCATGACGGGATAAATGCACAGTTTGCCGCATTTTAATTCCCTTGATTTACACAGGAATAAAAATCTAGAGGAATTTCTTGTAATAAAGTTCCAGAAACAAATATTTAAAATACATTTAAAGTTAGTTTGGATATTTGGGTAACAAATTAATAATTAAGTTTATAACTATAACATTAGAAATATATTAGTTCTAAGTTTCAATTTGATTATAGAACACATTTAACCTGTACTTTTTTTTGAGTGCACTCCTATTGATGTGGTTTATTTTCTAACCATAAGAGAAAATTAAACGGGGGGCTGCAGAGTGAAGGTGAAGGTAAAGTCCATGCGGAAGCTGTGGCCGCAGTAGCCCCGAAATCAAATCCGAATCCCAAACTGAAGATGGGGCCTGGGGAACCTGGAAGAGAGTCTTCGCATCTGAAGTGGGCCGAAACCACTTAACACAAATTACGCAGCAAAATGTCGAGACGAATTGAAACGTCGTCTCTTCTGGCTTTTGATCAATGAAAACTCTTGGACTTCATTCATGAAATGGGCGATGTGATCAATGAAATGGCAAAATACCCAAACGCGACTATTAGACACATCCACAAAGTCAACAGATTGCGATCGAACAATATATTCTAATGACAAGCGCCTGATCCCTGGTTCCGAACCCTTGTAACAGATTAACGATACATCTATATATATATATCTCTGTGATAATTATAACACCTCGTTAGTTGTTTTTTGTTGGAGCATTTACCCCATTGATCGATGGCTTCTGGGAAACTTCAAAAGTCTTTCCGTAATGATGCGGATTGTTAATTGCACAGAGCTTTTATAGAGGTGCGAAAAATGTAAGATCGTCAATGATTCAATGGGAAGATGGATGGGAAGTCGTAAGCTGGAAATTTCGAAAGGATCGACTGACGATGTGGAGATCAATGGGATCAGTGAGCCAATCAACTGGCTGATTAACTACGTTTTTTAAAGTTCATTTATGGGCTTAAAGTATTTATATTAATATTTTATTAGACTTTATCTTGACACATATTTCAGCTACTGGTCACAAATCAATCCATCAAATCTTCACAAACATTTTTTGTGTATCCAAGTTATTTGTGATCATTGAACTCCCCGAAAATCTAACTAATTATAGGGCCATGGCACGCACTAAAAAAAAAAGAAAGCAAAACCAGTAGCCAGCATTTAGCCGAGAAATAAAATTAAAAAAGGGGGAACCATTTTAAAAGTTTTTTGCATAAATTTCGCAGCAGCCAAGCCGAGAGAAATCACAAAGAGAGACGTTTTCACAAACCAATAATCACGCTGCAGAATTCTCCACGACAAGACAAGACAAGACGAGACGAGAAAATGAAAGCCCCGACTCCAAGCTCCGAGATCCAAAGATTTAATGAAGTTTAGCACGATCACTTCCCCCAGCCCAGAGGAGATCTTGGGCTGATCCGATCCTCGCCCTAATTGGATGCAGTGCCCCTATCCGATCTCCAGATTGCGATCCGCCAGATAAATGCTCAAAAACTGTGGAATAATGAGATAAACGCGAAAAATTAGCGATCGCAATGCCGAAGATCGAAAGATTCGGTTTGGTTCGGTTTTCAGTATTCAGTTTTCGGTTCTCGGTTTTCGGTTTTCAGCTTCGTTTTCAGCTTTTCAGCTTTTAATCCAATCACAATCACGCAGCTGCATTTACTCACCAAAGTCGTTAGCCTAATTATATAGAGTTTCGATCGCCTCAACTCGTTTCGTTTCGTTTGCATATTTCGCTTTTGCTTTCGCAATTGTTATTGTAATTGGCCATGATGGCTGCCAAACTTCTCTTCTCCACCTTAAACATCTCCATCTCTTTCGGCCCCAATCGTTCCGACTCTTTCTGTAATGGAGGCCTTGTGACTTAGCCACAGCCACACATCATTTGACCAACTCCTCTCGTAAACGAAAACGTTTTAAGGCTTTTCATAAGCAATCTGTGCGCCGATTTACGGTTTACGGCTTACGGCTTACTATATAATGAAGTTTTTTCCCTGACTCTTTGTTCTTCATTTTGTTTGTTCACCACCCCAGAAATGAATGTGATAGGGGGGTTTCCCAAGAGGGGGCAGGGGCTGGGGCTCCTAAGAGCAGCTATCACTTAAGTGACCAACGTTTCCGGCTTAAAGACCATTCCAAATGTCACGGAAATCACCCAGGCGAACCAATGTCGCAGTTACACATTTTTATACGTGTTTCCCAGTGACTAAAATGAAATCTATTCACAAATTTCAGAGCTTTGTCTAAAATATTTGAACTAAAAAAAATACAAACTAAACTTAAGATATCGATAATACTAAATATTGAATAAATCTCAACTGAGATTAGCAATAATGTGCACAATAATTTTCGTAACAATCTTAAATAAAGAAAAACAACACAATGGTTTCGTTCTGACCACAAGTGTTTTTTAGATATTTTTCTTTTATTTCGTATCACATCTTCTCACTTGCCTCATTCCCCGCCATTCATCATCGATTAACAGCTCTTATGAATGAAAAAGAAAAAGTCTTTGGAGGCCCATTACATCTATTTTCAGTTAATTTGGTTCTCTCCTCCACGGCTCCCCAATAAACTAGCCCATAAATAATTGAACTCAAACGGAAAGGAGTTGGCGTAATTACGCTACGGACTCTAGGGCTTTTGTCTTTTGCCTTTTCCTTAACCGAGACACTGAGAAAAAATGTGTACTACTTAAATGTAATAACAATCTTTCATAAATTGCATTCCAAGAATGTAATTAATATGTTTATGCCAGCGTATAAAATAAATATATACAATTCAATTAAATACAAATTAATAAATTGAACCAGTTAGGTGTGGAACAAAGGTTGTTCACTCTAGATAAGATTATACACATATTTTGTAGCCTCATTTTTCCCAGTGTGGGATATACATTTCCCGCTCAACTCTTTGTGGTTAGCCATTGTCTTGGCCCAAAGTGGAGTCGGCTTTTGTGGCGCGTTTAATGCGTTTTAAATGGTTCCAAAATTTGATATAATTATAATTACGCTACTACCACGAACCGTCGAAAAAACAAAAATAGGGAAATAAATGGGGGGAAAAAAACAAGAAGCGGAGTATTACAGACCGCAAAACGCGTCTAACAAGCTCCGGTGGCAATTACGTAGCGAATCAAAACCCCGGACCCTGAGTTCTCAGAGCCGAAACCCGGTTAATGCAACAATTGTAACCCCTTTTTGTTGCTCTTAATTAATTGGCCACAAATGAGATGAGCACTTCCACTTCCACTCGAGTGCTCCGATTGGTTTTATGCGTTTTTTATGCAAATGCAGGTCCTTGCAGGATCATTAGCATGCTCTTGCGGTGCTAATTTGATTGCGACGATCAAGAGTCGCAGCTCGAAAAAATAAATGTATAAAAATTAAATGATAAATTATCCACACCCCCAGTCACTCAGCCAGCCGGCCAGCCATCCAGCCATCCAATGTCAAATGTAAATGATTATTATAATTGCAATTGTATCTCCGCATCTGTATCTGTATCTGTATCTGTTTCTGTATTTGTATCTGTCGAATTTAACCAAGCGTGAAATTTATTTAAATTCACTTTTAAGTGTGCACAAGTTGGAAATGTGTATAAATATTAAAATAGATTTATCACACAGCCACTATGTATCTCAACAAAGAAATAAAAAACAGACTTTCCACATCTAAAGCAATTTTATTGTGATTTTTAATGCAAATGAAATGTAATCCAAGTGGGAAAGGGGTGGCTGACTAATGTGACTTTGTAAATATGCTTACATTTGCATATACAATTTTATTCGAATAAAAAGGTAGCCATTAAAGTGGTGTTTAAAACTTAAGGTAGTAAGTATTTTTACATTAAATTAAAATAAAAAATAATGTTTATAGTTCCCAAACTTACAAACCAAAACTTATTTGTATCTGAACTGTAAGGATAATTGAAATATATCTTTGAACTTAAAATTAATTTGAGACCACTTAGTTGTTATGTTTATTTTATATTTCACTTTAGTTACTTTATTAAAACTTTTTCATTTATTTGATCGATCGATGCGCGGCTCGACTTATTTTTTGTGGGGAGAACCTCACTTCCTGCCCCATGATATGAAATTCAAAATGCCATTATGACAATTACAGTGTGCCTGCGTGTGTGTGGGAGTGTGTTTAGTGTGGCCAGGTAATTGCGTTGAACGTGCTGACAGAACGAATGACACGAAAACGAAGAGTCGAGAATCAGTGACAGGAAACGGGGAACTTGGCTGAACGATGATGATGATGATGACAGCGCTTTGTTGACAAAACAGCTCGAAAACAGTTAAATGCATTTTAGTTCATATTTTAACAGTTGGTTAAGTTCTGTTTAATGATTTAAATAATTGCAGGCAGCTGACGACGCACGCAAGCTGGGCCGGGGAAATTTTGGAGGGGGGAAAAGCGGGAAAATTCGAGGTGAATTGAGGTTTTTCACAGTGGCCAGGAACCGAAATTCGCGCGACAGGAACAATTAAACGAGCAGCCGACCATGACAACCTCTCTGTCTCTCTCAGCCCTTTCCTCCCCAATTGTTCAGTTGTTCAGCTCTATATAGACAGAGTGAATATGTTAATGCCTCGCTGGCCCAGGGAAATTGTCTCATTTATCAGGCGCGCAAGCGCACAAAAAATAAACGAATCCCAAGTAAAACGAAATTGTTCTCGCGCTCGACAAACGAAATTTAAATATTTTAATCGGTTTGTTTAGTGGCAGCACACAACAAAAAAAAATAGGTACATTAAAGTAATTAAAAAGTAAGTAAAGAGTGGAATAGGTACTTTTATTTCGTCACACACTCTATTTTTCTTTCAAGTTCGTTTCTTGTTATTTGCATTAGCATTCAGCAAGCGGATTATTGCAACTATGTCATCTTTAGTTTTTGTATAGGAAATCTTTTTATAATACATATTTTGACCGAGATATGGGATTTTTGATTTTGGCCAAAATAAGGAATTTTTGACGGGCTTTTGTGTTACAACTGAGCTAAAATAACTTGAACAGCCAACTGACGTACTGTTTTAAACAGCTGAGAGCTCATGCTATTCATCCCTATCATTTTCCAGACGATGGCGATTAAAAAGATTTTTTTCAAAAATTCGCATTTTTTGTAAGGGGTTACATCACAAAATTTTGCAACTTCGGGTATAAAAAAAAATAAATCTTCCAAATTTTAATGTCAGTTTATTAAGGATCATTTTACGAGTCCAAAAAGGCACAACACTTTATGTTTGGACCAAGATTTCGGATTCTTTTGGCCAAAAAAGGTTGTTTTTGATGGGACTTTTCATAAGTAATGCTAACTAAATGGATAAAAGTTCGATCCATTTATATATTTTTTTAATATAAGATAAATACTTTTGGATGCTTCTGCTTACCATTTCTTTCAAAAATGTCTGCATTTTTCCTTTAAGCAAATTTATTTAGATTTTTTAGATTTTATGAGAACGACACCTTAAGGTCAAACAATTACCTCACTTTAGGATTAGATCACCAGGGGGGAAAAGCCCAGCAACCCGTGGGTTTTTGGCAAATCCCGAGTGGCCAGAGCACTGGGAAAATTGGTGAGGGAGGACAGGGGAAGTAGAGGCAGGGGTTCTTGCCCGAAGAATGGGCCCGATAAGCATCGCTTCCGGTCTGGTTTTAAGCGTTGGTGTTGCTCTTGGCCCGGACCCAAACCCAAACCGAAAACTGAAACTGGAAACTGGCTGAAACCGGGGTTAGTCGGGTGTATCAAATGGGGTCTGTGGCACCTCCAACCCCGCTAAAAACCAGGCCATAAAAATGCGTCTATCTCTAGCCGATCCTCCCCCTCTGATGGTAGAACGCGATACTAATTTTTGGTAGCTACACTTAATTTACTTCGGGCCGAAGCCAACCCCGGCCTTAAATGTAAATCTGTAAATTTGTTTTTATTGTCATTATAATTTGTGTTGTGTTGTGGTGTTCCTGGTGTTTCTGGTGTCGCTGTGTCGCTGGTTCTAGTTGGCTGATGGCGTTTAGCACCTGACATTTTTAGTGGCAATTATCGGGGGCCGCGAGCGGAGTCAACGAACTGCCGCCGAGTGGGAGACAAAATGCCTAACTGTTCTGTTCTCTATCTGCCATTTATGCTCGTTAGAGGAGCATTAAAAACTCCAACACACAAAAAACTACAAAAAAAAAGGAAACAGAAAATCAGAAAATCAGCTGCGAACGTCATGTTGCATGTTGTCATGAGTCATAAAGCAGAGTTGCATGTCGGCGGGCAGCAACAGCAACATCCACGGTAGCACGTCTCCAAAGAGCTGGGCTTAAAACTAAATTAGAAATTTAAAAACAACAACGAACAAAAAATGGTAAATATAAGCACATAAAAGGCGGAAGTGGAGCACTTTTTGTGGATTGTTTTGTGGGTCGGAATAAATTGGGAATGATGGCATATACCCTCACCCAAAACTATCATAATTGTCATACTTTGTTTTAAAAATAATGAAAGAAGTATATTTAATTTAATATAATTTGTTTGAACTTGTTGTTTAAATATTAAACATATCTCATCTAAATGTTTGTTTACTCAGTTTGTTTAAAAGAAAACATTAATCTTTAACAATATTTTTAATTTCTGTTATTTTTATATTTAAATATTTAATTTTAAATCTCCTATTAATTAAATTATTTGTGCCCATCTAAGGTGAGTACTTTTCACTTAGCGCATTCGAGGAACAAATACATTTCCAAATTCAAACCCAAGCTCCACTGCACTTCGCTCATTGCCCATTTGTGAGTCCAACTGCATTCCACCCACCCACTCCCCTTTTTCCTTCTGCCACCCACCAAGTAGCCCCATTTTTTTTCTTCTCTTCTCTGTTTCGGGGCCAACTTTAATATTTTGTGTAGCGTTTTTTACGACCACGATTACGTTTACGATTACATAAGAATATAATATCGCAATTAATCGCATTTAACACAAAAATGTTCGGACCGTCCAAGGTGGTATGCAACCCCCTCTCAGCCCCCACAGCCCCCCTCTACGCCCCTTTTGCACGCCCCCCTTTGCGGCATGGCATGCGTGTTGTTGCTGTTTTTTTTTGTGGGACTCTTGCAATCTCGACACGACATACAACAATTAAAAACTTTTTTAATCGCTCCGTTTTTTCTTGAATTTAATTTGATGGTTTGCACCGAACTCCCCATTTGCTCTCCCCCTATTTTTGGATTTCATTGGCATGCGATTTTGGATTAGCGTTACGAATTCCGAGTCCCACTTCTAGCTTAAGGTTTGTAATTCACTTAAAAATGTAGTTCTAACTGGGAATTGCATTTAAATTAAATTTTACTTAATTTTAAGCTTAATTTTTCATATCAAATAGATTGATTTACTAGTTACAAAGGAAAAGTTACGATATAAATAACACATAAACACAGGTTTCACTGTTATCTTTTTAAAAATATAAAAATAATAAAACAAAAGTTTAAAAAACCGTATTTATCCCAAAATAGGTTACTCTTTAATAAATACAATATAAAATCAGTTGTGAAAATAAAGCTAATACCAACAAACTCTGGCCACAACAATTAAACCCAATTCCATCCATTAAGCCGCATTACTGTTTAAACCCATTTGAACCCATCCAAAAGCAGCCAACTAATTTCGACGCACTTCAAGTGGCCACATAAAACACACCACTTTCCACACCTGGCCAAGACACGCCCACTCCACTCGTGGAGCGGAGCTGGGATTATGGCCAAGTATCTGAGCCATCTTGGCCATCTGAAGCTCCGAAATTGTATTTTATTTGGTGTTTAGATTAAAAGATTTATGGCTACAAATTATGGTACTTTGGCCCCGGCGATAACATTTCCGTTGGCGGGGAGGGTCGGAGGCCTACTTAAACTCAACTTAATTTCTTTAGGGCCAGCAATAAAAAATTAACAATTAATCTTGAATGAAAAATCTAACGGCCCAAAGGTTGTAGAGATCTCTCTATACTATGTTATACCACATATATTGTGTTCCTTTTCCGCGGTTTTCCCTTGATTTCCCGTACCGCATTTAAAAGGCTTAAAAACCAATTGAGTGGCCATTATTAAAGCGAGAAGCGAGCGGCTCATAAAACTGAGAAATTTATTCTCACACCCAATTTGAGCCCAGCCAGCAGATAACAGCCCCCTCTCTCTCTCTCTCTCTTTCTTTCTAATTGTATATACCCATCTCTCTTGCCCCATCCAAACGACTTGTGGCCCAAACGGCTCATTAACGCGCCACGGATTCGAGACTGCAAAACACACACCTTAATTTGTCATTAATTTGCATACGGCCAAGGAGCCGGGACCCACCCCAAATAAAAATGGAAATGGACTGGAGACGATCTATACGCTGAAAGAAATAATTTTTAATGTATTCTACAATTTTAAAAAAATTAAAAAAACACTAAACTAAACACTTAGCTTTAAGTAGTTATATTGTTTTCATTAAAAAGTCATTAAAAAACAAATTAATTTAAACTGAATCAAAATTTGAAAGTGCATAAATGACATTGTAAAAATATAAGAACATGTCTATAAACATATATATCTAAAACAACCTTAAACATTATCAAAAATGTAAAGCTCTCAAATAAATTCCTTACTTTGTTCGTTGTTTTACAATTCAATTATTTTATATTTTATTTTATATTTATTTTATAATTAATATTCAGAATTACATTTCTTAGATCGCTAAATTGATTTACAAAGTAAATCCAATCGAATCCAAATAAAAATTTCTCCAAGTGTGATGCTCACCCTCCCACAAGAAAAAACACAAAAAAAAAAAAAAAAACACCGAGTGAAAAACAAAAATTGAGAATGAAAGAAGATTAGATTAAATGCAATGCTCGGCCGAAGCTCGAGTCTAGTGTGAACATAACTCTTAAACCAAATTACTATAAATCATTCGAAAATTCCACTTTTCACCTTCCCTGCGATGGAGTTGGAGATGGAGATGGACCTCCCATCTGGGCAGCGGACCAAGAACGAGGTAAAATTTAAATAATGCGGTAATAATAGACGCGCTTCAGTTGCTGTAATGACCGACTTGGGCCGACTTTTCGACTCTTCGACTCTACGAATTTTCGGGGTCTTGACTCTGGGGGTAACACTTGTTCGCCGACTCTGAGAACATCCCCATAAATTAGGCGGCTAGTTCGGGTTCTCCACCTCCAACTCCAACTCCGAATTACGAATGCCTTTCCTTTTAGTTAGCCGAATTTTCCAAACGTTTTCCGGCCCAGCGATTTCTCGGCCCTAATTAATCACACGGACCAAGTACTCATTATTAGATGATGAGCAGCCATAAATACATCATATGCATATTAGGGGTTTATCTAAACGGAACCATGTCCTACCAGATCGGTGGAGATAAGGCTCCTCGGGAAATTGGAGTCAAAGATCATGGCAGTTCTTCAAACCCATAAATAATAAAACACCTGACTAAATACTTAACAAATAAATTCATAATTTCACTTAAAGAATAAAAATAAATTTATTTATGAATTTGATCAGTTTTGTTAACTTATATTGCAGTCTGTTGATCTTCAACCATTTAATAGTTTAAAACTAAATTCTATTTTCAACTATTTAATGTTTTATTTTTAAATATAATATTTTAAGCTAAATTGTTATAATAAAATGTAAGCATATAAATCATCTAAATGAAACCTTATTTGTTTCTTATTCGTTTTGTTTGTTTGCCAACATTTTTAAAAATAGAAGCTCAAAAAGGAAATTGATTTGTTGTATTTATAAAATATTCTCAATGTGCATATCTTAAAATGTGTGAAATTGTGTTTTGGAAATCCAGTGTAAATATAACTTTTCTTATACTACAAATATATGCATTGCTCCCCTTTCTTTGGCCCAAAGACTGGTAAAATCTTTCCTTGCTGGGCTTTTAAGCTAACAAGACGTGAAAATGTCGCCGGATCGGCTGACTGAGCACCGACAACAAAGCAAAACAAAACAAAGCAGGCGAAAAGCGGAGCAAACGAGCGCAGGAAAATGGTAAGAAAATGGTAAGCATTTTCCTGGCTGCGCTGCGATGCGATGTCTGCGCATGCGCAACTCCGACGACTTCCGCTCGGAGACTTTGACTGAGACCTGAGACTTCAGACTGCGACTGAGACTAAGACTGGAAATTTATGCAGTTTTAAGTAAATTTGTTAAATGCGCGCTTTAATGCTTCGTTAACGCTTCGTAAATTTTTCACAAAAAAAAAATACAAATACAGAGTGAAACAACAGCGGAGTGACGAACAAAATAACTTGAGACCGGAGCCCAGAGACCAGGGATCGGAGATCGGAGTGGAGAACTCCAGGGGCAGATCGCGGCAGTGGGCTAGAGGAGCGCGGCATTAAAGTCAACCACCTGTAATGAACTGACGCCACCGCAATTTAATTCACTCTCCGCTCGGCCTCAAACTGGAACTGGAACTGGCAATGGGAAATGGGAAATGGGAATCCAAATGGCAGCGGGAATGGGAACAGGGATCCCAGAGCCCATGACCATGGACTCTGGCAGCGATGCAAAACTGCACATGGGCCCCGGTTAAAAAAACACTACCAAAAAAATAACATATTAAATATCACATTGCAAGAAAGTTCTTATTGTAAACAAGCTGGATTGCTGAGCAACTGATGATGGAGGTTTTCTACCTCTTTAAAAAATTAGCTCTTATATGAACATGTTTCAAAGAGTTACGACACCTGTTTTAAGCTTTGTGTTTTTTAAATGGAAGATTGACCTGTTTTCTCCAGTGCAGTCTTCAGTCTTCGCTCTCCCATTGCCCTATTCTTCGCTCTTCAGTCTTCGCTCCTTCAGCCCGCGCTAATGAGCGGCGAATGGTTCTGGGACTCGCTCATAATTAGTCATAGTCATACTTAGTAGCAGCTGAGGCGGCCTTGCCGGCAACAAATCAGCTGGCGATGGTCACGTGACACGATCCTTGAAGCTATAGCGATATCCCTAAACTTGTTATACATTTTAATGGTATTTAATCATCATTGCAGAACAAATTTATCATTAATATTCTTGATATTGTCAACTGTTCTAGTATGTAAACACAAAAATCGATAATTACTAAAGAAACTTAGTTAAAAAAGACACAATGCAAAGTTTACTTTCTATCTTTTAATGACTAGACTATCCAAACTCAATAAATAAATATTAAAAAAGTTTAATACATGCACATGGTATTCGATTTAAAGTATCCGATATCTTTGTGTTAACAGTCAACTATCAATTAAGCTCCCATCTCTAGTGCAAAGCGAAGCGGCTGCTGCGGTTGCAAATCTCCTTTGAAATTTAATCTATTGTAACTAATTAAGCTGGGAGGGGGAAGAGAGGGAGACGCTGCGGGGGGAGAGGTGCACGAAAAGCGCTTAATTTGCAGTTAATTTTCAAGCTTGCGGTTTTCGCATCGCTCGCTGAAATGTATTTACATATTTACATATCGCTGCATTCAGCTGCCCCGCTTTGCGAATTGTTTGCATAACATTTTACACCAGTTTGCTTCCCTGGGAGGTGGAAAGTCATAATTGCAGTATGCTAAATCCGTGAATGGCAGCAGCAACTGTACTTTGTATGATAATGATGATCGCAAAGATCGCCATCACAGGCAGTTGGGTTTTCATAGAGAGTTTATCGATTTTTTTATGGGAGGATAATCGGGGTTTTTTGAAGGAAAATGCTCGATTTATTGACTTTTCTAAGAAGTGTTCTGTGTTGATGATCTTGATGATCGTGAGAAACTTGGGTAGTGCTGAATTTAATGACAGTTTTTATAATTCAAAGGATGATTTTTTTTGGAAAGCAATTTATTGTTTTTTTTTTAATGAAGAATAACTTTATTTTTAAGGATTGATTAATTGGTAAATAGATTATTTCTTACTGAAATTACGGTTAACATTAGGTAGTAATGAATTATTTAATTTTTCGCTTTTATGAACTACATATTAAACGAGTAATATCCATCAAGATCCTTAGTGATCGATGTTATCGACCGCATTAACTGAGCACTGGTATTAACACGCTAACACATTTTGTGTGCCCAATCCAACGATTAACGATCACCGATCACCAATCACCTGATCACCTGATCGTCTGCATCTCTCCTTAAGTCGTCTGATTGCAATTTAAACTCGCATCCCCTCTTTTCCACACATTTTCCATACCCACAGTATCTCTTGTGCATATCGAAATCGGCGATCGCAGCTCCGACAAATGGCAAACTTTTAGGCTCGCTGTCAATATTCGTTAAGCTGCATGAGGCCACGGCTAAAGTGTCAAAGCTGACAACAGCCGGGACATTTGCTTAATGATCTTACCCAGAACGATCTTAACCAGAAGTCGGAGAGGGAAAATTGCACCAAGATTGCCAATGCTGATGCGTTAAATGAGTTGTACACTGAGCAAATATGGGGACATTATCATTGGATTTACACATATTATAAATAAATTATTGAGAAGATAAAACGTTTGAGTAGCTGATATAAGTAACTTCCTTCTTAAAAAATCCTTAAAATTTTTTAAATAATAGATGTAAAATTCAGAAAAATATATCTGTTGACAACTACCCCGGTTTTCCGCTCAGTGCACAATCTTCGGCCAAGTATCCGCATTGCCTTACACACATAAATCATCAATTCGCAAATCAATTTGACATTTTCTCTCTTTTTCAATTAACAGCATTATGTTTTTGCTAAAGTTGGCTTAGCCCCAGCGAATCTTGATTCCTGGGACTTGGGACTTCACTTCAGTCTCGGGGACTTTGGGATCAGACCCCAAAAGTGCTTAATAAACTTGTTGCCAAAGCCAAAGCCACGGCAACGGTGAGCGACAGAAATTATAAATCGTTTCTGACATTTCAATTGACAGACACCAATGAGCGAGTTAATTTTCCAGCACCACAGTTCCAGCTTCACAGCTTCAAAGCCAAATTACAGTGCCTTCAAAAAGTGTCATTCAGTGCTTGATATTTTAATTTCATTTTTAACGGACCCTTAACAAAAAAAAACATTTAAAGATGATTATATTCTCGATTAAAGCCTATTAATTGTTAATTTGTATATAATTTATTTATTATATTTATGTTATATATAAGAAAAACAATTTACAGCTGTGTTTCAAAGCAAAAATAACATTTTATAAAAGCAATATACTTTTCTTTTTAATATTTCTTTGTATAAACAGTAAATATTCACAACATTTTGTCTGAACTATTAATAAATAAATACTATATATCTTTAAGCCATAAAGATATATTATTTGTCAAATGTACAATTTTGGTAACACACATTTTTCTACAATTATTGTATTTATTTGTGTGATTCAGTGCCAGTGACCGTTTATAGTGCCTACCCCTTCCCCATTCCTCATTCCTCACCAGATCCCATTCATTTTCCCCCTCAAATATTTATGTACACATATCCCCTGTCCATCGACAGTGGCTACTGTGTTAGCTGTCGCTCAAACTGGCGATCAAATTTGTGGCGTGATCGCGGGCAGAGCAAAATCCAAAATGTGATTAATTTCTTGCATATTAGAAATCATTTTTCAATTACCAAGACGACGGGCTACTTATGATTTCCTGACAACTTATCAAATTAAAACGACAAAAATCAAAAGTGATATCAATGAAGAGATCAACCAGAAGTAGCACCACCATCGACTCGATCGATTCGATCCGAGAAATAAGTAAACAAAAACCGAAAACAGTTGGGAGAAAGCCAGAAGAAAGGCCAGAAAGCGCAGGGGTGATGTGCGGTGCGGCAAGCCGATGAACGATGAATGAACGTGTGTAAGTCCGCAGCAGTCAATGGAGAAAAAGAAAACCCATAAATATATATATACAAATATATATCGTACACATATCGAACTCTCGTCCGGTCAAGCAGACAGCCAGGCCTTCTGGGGCCCTTAAGACTCAACGCAACGCAATGCGACGCATCGCGATCTTTAAGCTGCTTAGGGGATTAGTGTTTTCAGACATTTGACACGTTAACGTTAACGTTACGTAGGAACGAGGGAACGAGGGCAGGGGGAAGGGGCATTGGTCTATATAAAAATAAACATTTGAGTGAGGCAAACTTGCCCCACTAAATACTCACCGCTGCGGAGGAAGTGCGTTCCATGAGTGAGCAGACCGACAAAAAAAATATGAATACAGAACTTTTTTGGGCTTTCTGGTTATCTTACGTGAACCACACTTGTTACTACCACCTAAAACAGTATAATATACGAATCCTTTTAGTTTCATTTCCTTAGCTTTCAAAATAAAAGAATTATGATCATGACGTCTATAGGGAGTGATCTTAACCTACACCCAGAAGAAATTAAGGAATTTTGAATCGTCATTTTAAGTCATTTTTCCTCAAATTTCTCTGGAATTCTTTTTATGCATGAAAAAATTAAGAGAACCTTATATTTTTTAACTTAATATAAATAAAATGCCAAATAGTTTGGTATATATATAATTTTATACATTTAAGTCCATAAATTGATCAGAATTTAACTAAACAATTTTTGGTTTAACACGTTCAAAGAGAAAAAACACAATGGACAGCGTGATTTTAACGGATCCCCATCTTGGAGGTGGAAGGCAGAGTTTCGAAACTGGTCTTACATATCCGAGAGGGATTCAATTTTGTTGAAGACACCCGTGGTATCCTGGAATGGCCGAAGAGTTCGCCTTGAAGCTCCAAGTCACCAGGTGAGGGCACCTGCTGTAGGTGAGTTATTGGGGCGAATTCCACTGGTAGCATTTGTCCTTGGGAGAGAAACCAGGCTCCAGCTCCATGTGTTCGGATGACCCAACTTCCAGCACGCTGTCCGAACGGTTGGACAAGCCCTCCGCCTTGGTACCGTCAAATCCATCGAGAGAAAGGCCGGAACCAGATGGGTCCTCGCAGTTTGCCATCAGCTCCTCTCTCTGGAAATCCAGCTCGGAGCTGGCCAAATCAAGAAACTCCGTGGCTATGAGACGTCGGGCCAGTGGAACCGCGTAAAACTCATTGTTGTGCAGCTTAAGGCGCCTCTCGAACTCCATCCTCCGCACCTTTTCCTCTAAAGATTTGGCAAATTCCCCATCCGCCGAGGATTTACCCGAGTCTCGAGCCAACTCCTTGGGTGCATCGTCCTTCGGCTCATCGATCTCCATGTGGCCCTCATCCTTGCCATGGAAAGTAGCTAGAATGTTATCCTCATCGAATTTGACCACTTTGGGGCCCAATTCCAACGAACCTTTTGTCCCCAACTTGAGGATGCTCTTGATTGCTGAAGGTCCGCCGCTCTCCATCGCTTTTAAGAATAGTTAAAAAAAAATATTGTTGGTATTGAATATTACTAGGTTAAAAGAAGACCTCCTTTTTATATGGAGCTACGTGAGAAACCGATTCTGACTGTACTGGAGTTTGTTTGTGAAGGAGAGGTTGGAGTGAACGCCTACCTTTCCACTTTTCCAATTTTAAATATTATTTATCGAAACTCCTTTGTTTATAGATGTCTAAAAAATATTCTTTCATAATATTGCATTAAGTATTCATTCCTGTAAAAACCAATTCTATTTAATTCTTATTTTTGTTATGTATTTTAACTTATCTTTTATAAAAAGTTTTTAATCTCTATATTATCATTACATATTATTATTATTATTTATTTATTTTTTTTTGTTATTCAACAACTGAAACTAATTTACATCTACTTAAATTTATTTATTTTAATTTTAATATTCCTTTGTACCCATTTTCAAGTTCTTCGTTGGCCAGTTCGCTTTCATTTGCATTTCGAGCAAAAGCAAAAGTATCTGAAGCGCAAGTATCCCATGCCAAAGTATCTTTACCTGTCCAGGATTCCCCTTCTCCTGCTGCTTGGCGTATGGAGAGTCCAGGTGAGGAGCGGGAAACGTTTAAGACACCTTTTTGGTTACGCATCGATGCGCTACAAGCGCTTCAGTCGCCAGGTGCTGCTGCTAAAAACAGCAAACTGCAAACTGCAAACTGCATTTCCTTATCTTAATCTTGGCAAATTTAATTTAAACTCAATACGCAATTTACGCAAAAAGCATTTTAGATAAAGGACCAAAAGAGCCAAAGAACCAAAGCGAAAGGGGCAACAAAGAGTGCCAAAGAGTGCCAAGAGTGGGTAAAGTGAGCAGCCGAGCGGCTTAAAAGTCCACATTATTGTGCCTTTTTTATGATTTCTGCTGCTGCGCATGCGCAGCGCACGGAAAAGTTGACAAATGCCAAAATGCAAGCGGATTGTGTGTGACACTTCTGAGGAGCGGCTAAAAAAGGCTGATGATAAAAGGGTAAAAGGGTTGGGTGCTGGCCAAGGGGGGGTTGAGGTCCTAGGGGTGAAGCTGAGGTCCTCGTCCCCGGAAGGTGCGTCCCATCGCATCGCCCGATGCATTCAATCGTTCAAATTGTTTTGCGCTAAAACTCACGTGACGAGTGCAGCGACAACGAAGCTGGGAAAGGTTTTGCACACAACAACAAAAATTATAAATTAACTTTGGAACAATAAATAAGATCACAGTTTTGAGCTTAATTATTTATATAAATTTAAGATTGATCAATATAAAATATCCATCAAGCTTATCCCACAATATCTAGACCCAAAGTAAATATTTAAAAAACTATTATAAACCGCTGTTTAAATATAAATAAATTTTATAAATTATCATTTCGTATTACTATTAGAACATTATAAATTTAAATTTATTTTAAATCATTTTTTTAAGTGACTTTTACTAAAATACTCTTACTCAGAGAAAGGATTTTTCTTAATTTATATCAGAATATATAGCAGAATTATATTGAAACTTTTAAATAAGCAATTTCCAACAATATTTTTCAGTGCGAAATTCTTTATAATTTGATCTTATTTCTTAACATAACATGTTCTTAAGAACTCTACCCTTTTTTCCCTCAGTGTTGCTGCTGCTGCTGTCTTTGCGCTGCTCCTCATTTTATCAGATTTCTTAAGTGCAAAGCGAACTTGTTGGCTTTTTGTCGTCTTTAATGTTGAGTCCGAGGTTTAAATGTGACACTCGTGGTGACTCTTGATGGGATTGCCAAAGACAGAGACAGAGAGGGAGATGGAGGTGAAGAAAGAGACGGAGACCTGGAGAACTTTCGTGGGAATGGCAGATTAATTTGCACACTTAATTATTTAAGAAACTATAAACTAGAGCGCACTGTGCGGACACCGGACAAACACCGGGCGACAAATGAATAGAGCCGTAAAAAGTTATGCTCGAAAATTGAAAAACCATGTTAATCCACGCGAAGGCAGCAACAACATTTATTTTGATTGCTGATTGAGACAAATGAAACGTTCTATAAACAGACAAATAACGAGGCCCCAACAACTTTGGCCACACGCCGCCGACAACTAAGAAAAAAATATAAAAAAAGTCAAAGAAAAAAAGGAAAAAAAGCGACAACGAAGCCTTGTCAAAATGCATAAAAATTCAAATCAGAAAAGAGACGGGGCAACTTCAAAGCGGGATCTCAGGGAGTGGGTTTCGGATCGGATCGGATCGGATCGTATGGGATCGTATATGGGGATCGTTTGGGTTTGGATCGCGCTACGAAAACTGTGAGATTTAATGCTTATTTGCGCAGAGTCAAAACAGATTTCGTTGCGGCCATAATCATGACATAAAAAAGCAGAACAAAAACGATTTTCAATTCGATTTCAATGCGCACAGCAATTTAATTAAAGTTTTTCGCTCTCACTCGCACGACTTCTCCTCACAATTATTAAGAGAATTATATGTACGTCTATACTATATAGGTATATACACACAAATCTTGTGCTTAGAGTCATTAAATCGGACATGCGATTAATATTATATCATTCTAAGTGACTTTAAATGCGTTTGCCTTGGCAGTGTTACTGATTTCACATATTTCGTGTGGGAAAGTCCTTGCCACTAAATACCTATGTTAAACAGCACCGAAATATTAGGAAAAAAATGTTTAGTTGTAATTTATTTATTTACAAAATAATCCTAAGAAGTTTTCTTACAAATTATTTTTATAAATATTCAAAATAAGTTTAACATTTAATATATTATTTTTACATGATTTAGTTTACTATTACTATTTTTAACTATTTTCAATTTAAAATATATTCAATAAGCCATCAATAAACTTGCGTAATTTCCATAGTTTCCTACGGTTATTTAAAATTTTCCCCCATTGCAGTTGGAGAGGAAAGACAATGTGTTGTGACCTTGATTTGTATCCCATGTAGCAGCCCCGCCCCCACAGCACCGCCCCCAAAAGCCCAATCAATTTGGAATTCGATGCGGTGATCTCCAGATTAACTTAACCCCACCGTGTGGAGAGAACACAATTTCCAATATAATTTGCAATTTATGTATTGTATTGCGAATGCATTTCATTTCCCTTGATTACCCATTGCACTCCAGTGGGAGTGGGAGGAGTGGGAGGAGTGGGAGGAGTTGTGGGGGCGAATGGTGTTTTTTTTTATAACAGTTGTGGGGGCCACACACACGCGACGCGGGCCCACACTGAGAGAAATAATATATGATGATTAAAAAATATTATTTAATATTTATTACATATTTATATATTATAGAAAATGCGTACTTCATTGAAAATTAAGAATAAACTATTAACTATTTTAATATGATAATAAAAATATATAGATACAAAATAGCTTAAAATAGGTAATTTAAAAATTCAATAAAATAAGAGCTATTTACCTTAATTTTGCTCAGTGTATTCCAGGCGGCAAACTGTACAAAATATATGTTTTTTTCTCCTATTTCTCTGGCCAAATGCAATTAAAAGCCAGTTAATAGAAAGGGGGATGGAGGGGAGGTTGATTTTGCTTTAAGGGGGACTGGGTGAGAATGAGTTGGCCGAGTCGCGGAGATGGAAGCGAAACAAAAGGAAATGTTTAAACAAATTATTTCGAATTAAACCGCAGGTATTTATTAATGTTTTGTGCTTGGCCGAGCGTGTCCGTCTGTCTGCGTCTGCGTCTGCGGCGTCTCTCTATCCGTCTGTCTAAGTGCATTTTGCGAGCTTTTGCTATTGCTATTGCTATTTTTGCAATTTTACAATTAACAGCAGGTAAGTGGGTGTGTGTTAGGGGGGGCTAACACACATAGGTGGTGGCTACAAAGCGGCGTATGCGTAATTTGTAATCGCTGCCAGCTGCTCTCGTGCCTCAGTGACTGCAAAAACGTTTCAATTTCAATTCGCGGAAGTTTTCTTTGCTTTTTGGCAGCGCTTTAATTTTCGGTTTTTTTTTTTCTATATATTTTTTTGTTTGTTTTTAGTGTTTTTTTGCGGGCATTTTAATAACTGCATCTTAATTGGCCCGCAATTCCGTGAGGCATGCAACCCGGTTGGGGCAATTAAAAGCAGGCGCCCGCAAAAGCCTTATGCAATCGATTTTGATTTTTTTTGTTGTTGTTATAATTTCGGGTACAGTCGCACCTCGTGCTTGACAAACGGACAAAATCCAAAATCCGAATCCGCAAAGGCGTCCCACTTACCCACTTGGCCAGTCGAGTGCTAAATTTCGTTAAATTTGCTAACCGATCCGAAATCCAATCCAATCCAATCCGATACTGACGATAGCCTGACACAAAGTCGGATTAAACATTAAATCGCCGCTAAATGGCCGCAGCGATAATGCTGGTCGTGAAGTGAAGGTGATATCCACTCGACATTTGGATTTGGATTTGGGTCCGTCATAATCCCATAAACGAGAAATGATTGGGGGATCGGTGCAGTTACCATAAATGCAGACAACGTTTAAACGCAGAAAAAAGCAAACAAAAACCTGGAAAAACTACAAATTAAATTAAATAATAGAAAAAACTAAAATGCAAAGCCCATTTTATAAACATTAAAATAGCTTTGCATGTTAATTTGTGCCAGAAAAAATTTGACGTTAATAAAAAGCTTGCAAATAATTTTGTATTATTTTATAGAAGCCAAAACTATTGAAAATTTTAATTAGATTTAAAGTTATACAAAAAAAATTAACAATTGATAAACAAAATAAAACTATGACAACAAAAAAAACATATTCAAAAAATATTTAAAAACAGGCTGAATAATTCCTTTTAGTTTTTAAGCTTAACTTAATTTACTAATGGCTAAAAAATATTTTTAATCCATTTGTTTTTGTATTTAAAATGTGTAAAATATGTGTGTAGTTACAAAATTATTCACCAATGACAGCTGAACATTTTGCTTTACAAATATGATTTTAATACGTGAAAAATCAGCAAGTCGTCCAAATCAATTGTTGACTCCCCTATGTCATCACACAAGCCCAATTATATGTACATGCCACAAATGGTAATTTAAACCAGCCAAAAAAAGCCAATCGTTGACCTCCGCCAACTGACCATTAAAAAAATAAAAGAGAAAAAAAATCCCGATCCCAAACTAACCCAGATTTCAATTTCGCGCAGACCCAAAGCAAACAGAGAGCACAAAGCGATATAAATATACATATATAGATACTATATAATCGAGGCAATTATTTAACACATTTTGTAACCAATTGTCGAGTGGAGATGACAGCCAGACAAAGTCGGCAGATGGAGATGGGGATGGCGATGGCGATGGTGAATGAAATGACCAGTTTGGAGTTGGAGTTTTTGGGGGAGATGATGGAGATGATGGAGGTAAGGCAATAAGCGCGGCTAAACAACCAACAAAAACATAAAGAAAAGGTCTATGTAACTGTCATAATTAAAGTAATTTGGTAGAAAATTTTTAGCCAATTAACCAAAAAACCAAGCAGAAAATGCGACAAGAAAAAAATCATGGGAAGTCTGACAGCTGAAAGGGGGAAAGAGCCACCGATGCTGCTTAGTTTAATACTATAAAATGCCATCATATTGAGACGATGACGATGACGAGGGCAAAAAAATGTATAAATAAACTTCCACAAAAATGAGACTATTTACAACAACCAAAAAAAAATAGAGACACACGTGAAGTAAGTGGAATAAAAGCCAGTTTCGAGCTGCATTATTTTTAAGCATTTTAAGCGGTGAGCTATCAATATCATATCGTTATTTAATTAACAAAAAATATTTTATAATTGTGCTCTTATTTTATAAAATCTTTGCAACAGTAAACACTCTATACAGCTACAGATAAATATATATATTGAAATGCCAGCTGCGAAATTTAAGAGACCCGATGGCGACAACCCCAAAAACCGCAAAAGTTTTGACGCTTAATCAAATCGGCAAAGCGTTAATAATCCGATGTGCCGAAGGTGCCAGTCAAGTGTCACCAGGAATTCTGTCAGAACCAATCGAATCATCATCATCACCATCACCATCGCCATCACCATGGAATGAATGAATGATCCCCGGGATTGGATTGTTGGGCTCTGTTTCTGTCCTCCTCGAGATGAGGTTGAAATGAAAGCTCGCCGCTAAAATCGAAAGGAATTCGCTAGAACTCATTCAAATAGTGCGTCATATATTTAGGGAGAGTTCCCTACAAAATGATATCATCGGTGTAGAAAACATTAAAAAGTTTCGGAATATAAAAAAAATCATATTTAAAAGTGCATGCTTTTTAATTTTTTGGTTTGATTAAAATTGTTCATTTTCAACAAAAGAATACCATAATTGCTTATACATAGTAAAAATATTTCGTATTTACCAATTAACTCTTTTGCATAACCTTTATTTCAGTTCTTAAAGTAAAAACTGATGACTTTTTTTATTAAAAGTCAAATATCACACACTATTTTATTATTTACTATGTTCATTATTCACTATTTTTTTATTTTTATTTTCTACACAAAAGCTTACATAAATTTTAGACAAATCGTAAGTAACTTACAGTGTTTACAATAGTTTTTTAATGATTTATAAAAAGTTTATATGCTAATCTTTAACAAAAGTTTCTTATGTATAATGTAAGCTTTGTATAAATGTAGTACGTCAAAATTACCAAAAACTTTGAATGAATCGATGGTGGCTTGTGGGTAAATATGGTATGTTCTCCAGAAATACCCCTCAAAAAAAAAACTTGTCATTTACGCGTGGGACTTCCAGCACAATTTGTATTCGAAACATTTGTTACATTATTGCCTCCCTCCCCCCACAGAGGAAGTTTCTCTTTCCAAAACCGAAGCCATTCAATTCGATTCAAATCCAATTCATTCATACTCGTCGACCCGATTTTGCTGTCTCATTGTTGTTGTTTGACACAGCTGTGACCTTAGGCTGGAACCCAAAAAAATGTGGAAAATAGAAATATGGGAGAACATAGGGAAATCAAACTAGAAAAGGCCCAAACCACGTAGTAACAAAATCAGAGACAAAATTCCGATTTCGATTTAGTGCTAATTATGTGTGGTGAGAGCGAGAGAGAGAGTGAGCGAGAGAGAGAGAGATACAGAGGTGCCATAAAGATATACCCACCACACCCGCTAGACAACTACAACTGCGCAGTCGTGGTGAGTGAGTGGTAATGGTGGTGAGTGGTGGATACGCGGCCTCCCCTTAAACTCCGCCTTTTATTTTCTAATTGATTTAAAGTGTGTTAACTTCCGCTGTCGATAATTTCGGTCCAGCGATCTCCCTCTCTCTTTCGCACCCCAGGCGCTGGCCATGGCCAGCACATATGGCCATCTCTTTCGCTGCCTTTCGCACCAATAAACAGCGACATCAGCAGAAGAGTGCCAAAAAAAAAAACGAATTAAATAAATAAGAGGAGAGGGGAGAGGGGAGACAGAAGAGAAGAGAACTTGGCAAATTGTTAATTAATCTTCGTGTCTTCGTGGTGGTGGACCCCTCGTGCTGTCCCGCTCCCTCCCGCCGGCTGCGCAGCCTCCTTCGCTGCCAGCTGCGCTGCCCGCGTCGACGGCGACGTCGACAGCAGGATGTTAAGTAAAAAGCATTTTAAAAGTTATTTTATGGCATTTAATGCAGTTTTGGATACAGAAAAACTGTGCGTTTAGATACTTTGACTCAAAGTTTTGCCCAGTGCGAGTGGGAGTGAGATGGCGAGCCAACAGCCATCTCCCTCTTCCCTCCTCATCCTCTCTCTTTCTCCCTCTCCCTCTTTCCCATCCTGCGAAAATGGCGAACGTAACGGAAACGCTTTTATACAATTAGATGGCAAGTACGTGGCATGTGGCAAGTACTGAAAATAAGCAAACAACAAAAAAAAAAAAAGGACCAAAGGATATGGGCTAAGAATAAGGGTGGGCCACTTAAGCCAAAAGCACACATGACGTCAAATCTTTGGAAGGGGATTTAAGCTAAAATTTTGCAGGATTCAGTTTTCGAGAGTGTATAACTCACTAAATGGGCAAGATTAAGCTCTGTAACTATTCACCATGACTGATGGAACCACCAACTTGAAATTGAAAAAGTTTCAGGCATATCTATAGTTATTTGAGGGTTTTTTCTTAACCCCATATGGTTATACCTAGTATTGCAAAAAAAAATCACACCAAGTGATAAAGTTTTTTTTAGAAATTCACAATCTCAAAATAAGAGAATTTTAGATTTTATTTAAGATCATATTATAAAATTTTAAGTGAAAATTTCAATTAAGTAAAACGCTTTTTTTTAACTATCCCCTAAAAAGTAAAATAATAGCTTTATAGCGATTATCGGGAACATCCTTCGACATTTGAGGGTTGTCCATTAACGAACATTGTTCAAACTGCGATTCTCATGTACGAAATACATTGTTAACTGCCAAATGTTTCATGTTAACATGGCTAGTGCAATAATAATGAAAAAATCGATAGCGGCGAATGGTTTTATATAAACACACAAATAAACACAACACACAATGCTAACACACAAAATTGCTTACAAAATCAACAAACAAGGCGGCCGATGTTGGCGATGGCCATGCAAAATGACCCATTACCATTAATTAGTTGCATTTAAACAGCCAACAGGCAACAGCAACAACACGGCCTAATGAAATGACCGCCGTCGATAAAAAGCGATAAACAAACACAAACACGGACAACAACAAAGTTGCTGCAATTGCAATCCAGTGACAATTTAAGTGCAATTAATTTTTGCGGCCATGCAACGAGCCACCAAAAGGTCTGCCTCAACAACATTTCTATTTAATTTCAAAGAATACTCTCTCTAAGGTGTCTAAAAAATTGTATTAAATAATCTAGGAATTTATTACTTAGTTTTATAACAGAAAAAAAGGAAGCTATGTCTGAGAAACTTTACAAAATTCTCTTTTAATATTTACACTCATAAATATATATTAACCAAGAGAATATAAAAATGTTAAATCTGTTGAGAGTTCTTTTTAAACATTTTATATTTCTGAAAGGTCGCTTAATTTAGTTGATTTATTTATTTAATAAATTTAAGAGAATCTTAAACAATATTTTTTTTATGTATAAAATCCGAAAGAGTATTTTGAGCTTCGTATACCTAATTTACCATCTTGTTTGTATTGCAATTGCAACTCCTCCTAGACCGCAGTGTTTTTTTGTTTTTCATTTTTTGTTGGGGGATCTTTGGGGGCAACTAAATATTATGACGGTGTTATTAAATATGATTTGCTGTCACGCCATCTCGCACACGTAATGCTGATTATTTTTTAATTAATTTTTCTACTTTAATGCTTTAATAATTTCATTTTCGCTTTGTTTCCCGCCACAATTTTGTTTTCCAGCTTTGTTTCGCTTTGGAGATCAAAACACAGCACAGAATGACCATAGATTTGGTCCAGCAAAAAAGAAAGTTTAGTGGCTTTTAGAAATATTTTTCTACCTTAGGAGAGTTAAAAATCTGACCATAAGGATATGCATATCCTCCACCTTTTTTCGAAGCGCTGTTACGTGTAACTGGAATTAAACGAGTCAGCGATACATGATTTTAACGCCTGTCGCGCAATCCCAGGATAAAAAAAGGACACCGCAAAGAGAAAGCCAAACAAATAACACCTGAAAAAAACAGCCAGCGAACTGCTAGGGGGTGGGGTGGGGTTCCGGATCCCCCGACCCCCTTTTATCCTGGTTCTCCGTTCAAGGAGCGCTGAGTGCGCTAAGCGGCTTTTAAGGACATGTCGCTGTGTTTATCTAGTCACAAGGACAATGACGCCACAGAAATGGTTCAAGTGCACTGCGAACAAAAATATATATAAATCTTAGTTCAAAACCTCATGTTTTAACAATGAAAAAGTCTATTAAACTTTTTGAAGTATTGTTTTTAACACATGAAAAGGTGTAAAAAAAGGTACCTATTACTTTTCAATTTTAAAAAAATGCTTATCAGTTTAAATAATTAAATGCTAAATAAAGTAAATTAAAAACTAAAATGTTATAAATTACATTAAATTAAGCTAGCTTGTTCAAAAAGAAATACGAAAAAAATGTTTTGGCTAACGCTTTATCAGTATAAAAAAAAAATAATATAAATTAAATTAAAAATTTTAGATAACTTAAAAATTTACTCAACGTAACTTAACTGCTAATGTATGGGTTATCTTTATAAGGTAAACAAGCCTTTAAAAAAATAAGTTTTTCAGTGCCATTCGGAAACCAACATGTGCAACCTCGTAGGACTCTCTGTGTGTGCGCGTGTGTGTGTGTTTGTGTGTCCTGCCTGTCATGTCCTGGCCAGTTTTGTTTTCATTTGCGGCCAACATAAGTGACCAATTTTATGTGTCATTAAAATTGGACGCGCTACCTTCGCCTTGGCTCGTTTGCCTCTCGTTTGCTGCACTTTGTTTAATGAACACGCCAACAACTCAACTCGGTGGCACAAAAACAACACTGAACACTGGAAACAGGACCTTCTCCCCCCTTCCCCTCCCCTTCTTCCTTTTTTCTTTCTATGCTCGCTGGCTTGCATAATTAAATTACACCTGTCCCAGTTGCCGCTTGTCCTTCGTCCTTTGTCCTTTCTCCTTTGTCCTGGCTCTGTAAGTTCTGATCTGTATGCCTACATTTTGTGCTCTTGGTTCTAGGCTCTCTGCACTGACAAAGAAATATCGGAGTATTATATCTACACTTGAAACTATTTTTAAACGCAGTTTTTATATTTTAAAGACTCTTTTTTTTCTAATATTATTTTTTGAATTCATACTTATTAACAAACATATATTTTTTAGTTGGTTTCAGTTATTTTTATTACTAGAAACAAAGTTTAAAATTTTAGAATAGTTTGAAATTAAAATATATGATTCGTGTTTTTTTGATACTTAACGGTTTTACTAATAAAAGTACGATAATTTTTTTTTTTATTTTAAAACATATTTTGCTTAGTAGGTATTTATTTTTTTTGTATTTTTCAGCCTAGTGCGAAAAGCAAAAATTTCTTATTAAGGACGCTAGTTCTAATCTATAACTTGATTAAATATATAAGTAGTGATTGGTCTTGAAGCATTTTTTATATTAAATTCTTAAAAAAAAAAAATTGATTTCACATAAGGGATTTCCCTTTGTGTAGCCTGTTCCTGCCACCGCTTAAAAGTTCATTAACGCGCCTGCGCAGCCCCGCAACCGGAAATGTCTGGGGCGAGAGGTAAGTTCAGTTAAGTCGAGAGCCTATTCGGATCCGACTAAACTATCATACATAGTCCAAGTCCAACTTAGGCCCACCAGAGCCGTTCGTTCGTGCGTTTTTGTTGTTCTCGGCCTGGTGTGTTGATAATTAGCCCGGTCAACGGGAACAACGGAGGGAATTTACAGTAGCACTGCCACATATCGAGGCATCGAGGCCCGAGGCGCCCCACAGTGTCCGTTTCTCGGGTATTTCATTCATGGAATCTCACTCTCACGTGAAACTCGTCGAACTCTTTGGGGTTAATCAGAAGTTCAAATACGCTATCGCAGGAAAAGGTATCGGGTTTCCAGGTGACTTTGATCTTGAGGCCAGCTATGGTTAAAAATGGTTATGATGACATATAGTAAGAAAGGTATCTGATTACAATTTCCAAAATAAAAGACCCATGAAAATAAAAACCCCAATTGCGGCATCTTTGTGACGAGGCAGGCATATGAATGCTTTTTGTGAATACATGTTCATAAAGATAGAAAAATAAAGAAAGATATAATTGTATTTATGAATTTATTAAAATTTGTTTATTAAACCAAAATGTTTAAAATAAAAACAAGGAGACTTTAGATATGGTTTATGATCTTCGCTAAGATATCATATGAAACCAGTTAAATCATAGAGTGAAAATAAATTCAGCTTCAGCTCTATTTATTGACCTTTAACTTTAACCTTTAAAAGCTCTCTGATCACTATTAAAAAATTATGAAAATATAATAATAATATAATAATATAATAAAAAAAGTAACCTAACATATATAAAAAAAACTAAAACACTTTACAACCAAGGCTTTATAATTAAAGGCTGATCTTCCCCAAAAAAATGAACCCCTCTTTAACTAAACCAATCCATTTCCTATATTCCCCAATGCCGCATCCGTTTTGGGTTAAGGTATCACTAAATAAAAGTGTTACGCTTCGATTTGATTTCGTTTCGTATATATTACTTGGGGTCTGTCTTTCAATTTAAAACCAATTTCGGAGAGAGGGAGACCGATACCTAAACGCCGATCATTAAAGGATCATTAGTGCTCATAATCTGATTATAATGCGCCCAGTTTGACTCTGTTTTAGTTGATCTTTCCTTTGTTTTGTATTGTGAATTTGTTTTTTTTCTTTTACCATTTTATTAAGAAACTTTTACCTGGGATGGCTGGATTTTTATGGCTTGGCGGGCTTGGCCAATTAATGGAGCACATCCCGTTCCCGTATCGTATCGTTTGGGATCTCATTTGGGATCTCGTATCATATCATTGGGGATTGCGTGTCAGCGACAAATCTTGGGTCTGTCTGGGGTCATGTGAATCCGAATCCGACTACGAATCCGAATCCGGGGAGCTAATGGTGCCGGAAATAGAATTATGAATACGTTGGCGTGCGTAATTTATGCCATTGGAATTGGAAATGCTTTGGGCCACGATCTCTAGCCGTACTCGTGGCTCTTTTATTTATTTTTTGCCAGGCCTTTTAGATTTATCTATGGCCTAGCACTAAATAAACTGCAGGATGGATCTCTCTCACTCACTCTCCCTGCCTTATTTATTTTTTATTTTTATTTTTGCTCCATCCTCACTCACTTTTTTCTGCAGCCTCAGCGTGTGCGTATAATTTACACTTGAGCTAAAATATTGATACTTGAAAAGCAATTTAGATAAGGGCAGTGCAGCAGCGAACAGAACAGAACAGAACAGACTGGAAATTCCGCTTCACACCTACCAAAAAAAAACAAAAAACACAGAGGAGAAGGTGGAATGGAAGGTGTGAAAGGTATGCAGGACGGACATTAAGTGCACTGGCAGCTGTCACCAGGAGGCAGCAGAAAAATACAGGAAAAATACAGGAATACAACAAAAAAAAAAAAAGAAGGAAGGAAGGAAAAACGACCTTCACTCGAGGACCTCTCGTTAGAAGCTACCAGCTGTCAGCGGACTCCAGACTCTAACTCTAAACTCCAGACCAACTCACACATCACACCTCCACTTAATGAGTGGCGATAACATCAAAAGACCAGACATGATTTGTCCCAGACCAGACATATATATAGTACCCTATATATGTATAGTAAGTAGTACCCAAAGTCAAGTGGCGGATGTCCAGAAGTGCAATTAACGTTCATTTATTTTCGAATTAACATTTGATCATCGTAGGTCAAGGCGTTGCCGGGATCATTAGCAAGTAGTTTTAGTTGGCCTCCTTCATCCCTATTTAACGCCATTTGTGGTCTAGTCGGGCACAGGAAGCAGATCTTATCACTCAACTTGTGTCTTGGGTTAAAATTTAAATATATGAGTGGGAAATACCAACATAAATAATGGTTTAAAATTAATTCCATGGTTATTTATAAAATTTATCAAATGTATTACTAGGAGAAATAAAGTTAAGACCACAACAAACATTTTTAAAAGTGATAACAATTTTTTCCTGTGCCTTAAAGGAGTATTTTACATACTAAAACTCAAAAATATCAACTCTTACTATGAATATCGCTTTATAAGTAATATGTTCTTTTTAAAATACTATAACAAAATACTTAGAGATAAAAAAACAGAAATATAATCATAAATTAACGAGGGTGTAAATTATAAAAAATATTCAATATTCCTAATAAAAAAATTATTTAGAATTATATTGACCATTTATACATATACGTTTTCAGAATTTAAATCTCCTCATTTTCAGCATAATATTAATTTTTAAAAAGGTAGCCATCAATTTCAAATAATTACTCTTAAAAAAAACTTTGTTTTCGATGGACTTTCTAGGCGATTGCTTCGATTCCATCCTTCATTACCTTCGCAACACTTTGCCGGACTAATGTAAAAGTTCCTGTGTGCACAAGCTCTTTTTCACTTTTTCCAACGAAAAACAAACTTGACCGTGCTTAAAAACAAAGTTGTCGTGAGGAAATTTCCAGCTAATTTTCCACAGCGAACCAAAGAAACAGCAAAAAAAAACAAAAAGAAATAGAAGAGGAGGCGAGAAAAAATGCAAAATGTTTTTAATGCGAACACTTTTAGCACTAATGGTGCCGGAATATTTAATTTGAGGACGCCAAAAGCAGAGCGCAAAGCGAGGGCACATTAAGGACCAAGGACCAAGGACGAAGGACGAGGACCAACCACCCACCGCAGGACATGTCAAATGTGAAGTGAAATGCCACCCCCTCAGCGCTTTTCACCAGGAGATGTTGGCGTAAATTTGTTAATTTGGCACCGATGACAACCAACCAAAAAGCAGTCCAAAGCCAACAGCCACCCACCACCACGTACCAGCAGAGGAGTGGGTGCAGAGTGGGTGTGGGGTGGTAACATGGTAACATGGTAACAGGCAGGCAGCAACAGGCAACCCCCTCCTGTCCCCCTTTTTAGGTGGGTGGGTGGCGTTCAGGTTTCAAGGACCTGCTCGAAAATGGGTGGATTAGTTTTTGGACCCAAGAGCAGTATACAAATATGCCACATTATATTTAAACACACTTATGTTAACTAATTTATTTTCCATATAAATTTATTTCAAAGTGATTCATAAAAAAATCCATTAACAAAACTTAGTTGTTTAGAAAAAAATACATTCTCAAACTTTAATGCCTTTTTTAATTAAATTTTTTTGTAAATTGTAATTTTGTATATCGTCATGTAGTTTCAGTTTCGAGTTTAAAAATCTAAAATTACTAAAATTTAAAGTTAAATATTTGTTATAAGAATTTATGTTAATACTATAAAAAACAAAAGGCTTAAAAATAAGCAGTTTAAATATAATAACGATATTTACAATAACATGAGCTTAATACTTTTATGGTGTCTCTTTAAAAAAAATTATTTTTATTAATCTTCAAGGGTGTCGAAATGTCCTTCAAGATCCTTTATGTTTCAACTTTCTTCTTTTTGGCTCGTCGTCTGTTGGTGTTGCGAGCTAAAATTGTTTTAATGTCGAGCGAAAGAGAGAGGCAAAAATTTATGCAAATTGCGCTCTTTTTGCATATTTAAAAAGCGAATACACGAGCACTTTGCCAAAGTAATTTGTTACATAATGGTGGCCAGAAGAGCAGAGCCCGGAGAACCAGGAGAACCAGTGGAAGCCAGGACCACAGAGGAGTACCCAGCATCCAGTAGCATCATCACTTTCCACTTTGGGCGCCATTTTTGTTAAAAAGTTTAATTTGGCATAAGTGCGCGCCATTTTGCAGCATTTTCTTCAACTTTTTTGGAGGTTTATTTTTTTTGGGGGAGGATGGAAACGAAAATTATGCAAATGCCGTTTGGCTCTTAAAATATGTTAATGTTAGTCGCACTCTTTGCCTTTTTTTATTTTTTTGAGGGGCTTTCAACAAATGAGTGGGTGGCCCGAAACAGAAATGTTAAAAATCCATGACGATATGGGTCTGGGTATCAAGTTTAAGTGTTAAAAGCAGCGAATTATATCTTGTATCGGTGGAGTAAAGCCTTAAAATATATAAATAAATAAAACAAGAATAAAATTCTTAAAACACCATTGAAATATTTTATACACTAAAAAAAAAACATGAAATCCAAAATTATAAGAAATCAAATTATTCAGTACCTTTCTGATTTTATAAAAGTTATTTATGAACGCCTTTCTCTGCGCTTCTCATTTGTTGATATCCCTCAGTTCTTAATACTGTCATTTTACATTTATTTTTTTTTTTAAATTGTTTAATAATTATATTAAAGATATACTTGTGCTTTTAAATCGGTATTTCACTCAATGAAAGTTTCTCATATCTAGGTATATTTTTTTTTTTTTGAGGTGACAGAAAAGTTGCCATTAAATTTGACCTCTCTCACTTCATGTGTGTCTCGTGTCGCGAGCATAAATCATTTCCGCTGACTGAATGCAGATTACATAAGTCGTGTCATTGTTGGTCAACCGATTTCAATGAAACTCGCATATTTTGTTCACCATTAAAAAAAACCGATTACAACGAACTTTCGAAACGCAGCAAACACCTTAGCAGATCCAGTATATATCTATGAGGGGTATATATATATTTATGGCCATAAATCGCCAGACACGCCCCACACATCCCCCAGATGTCTGGATATATATGTATATAGTGAGAGAGAGTGAGAGAGACGGCGACAGCACTCAATGTCACCATTAAAAGCGGGCTAACAAAACCGGCGACAAAAAAATACTTGTCAACCTCTAACGATAATTGAGTCATAAACTTTATCTAATGACAATTTATGCCATTCAAAACAAAGCATTGAAATGAAAATAAATTTTATTCGTGCGAAATTAAATCATAATTTCGAAAACAATGCCGTCTGATAGAGGGAGTATAAGAGAGAGAGAGGGTCTCATTAGTAACAGGTAACCGGCAACAGGTAACCTCCAGCGATCCTTCTTCAAGCGTAAAAGGCAGCAGAGTCTCTACGCGCACTAATTAACTTAAAAATTTCAATTAAAATGCCCTTTGTTCGTGTGATTTTTAGCCGTTTGGCCATTAGTTCATAGCCGTGGCCAACCGGAAACTTTTGTCACCCAAAAAGTGGAAACTGGCCTGCTAATGAATGCACATTCCCCCATTTTCATTTTCATTCCCATTTCCATTTTTCAATCCCATTTCCACGTTCGGTTCGGTGTCCCCTGTTTATTTGTTAATTTTCGGTTTTTGTTTCTATGAAAATTTCTTCATTAGCACATAAATTAGGTTTAATTACATTTTAGTTGGCTTTATTAAAAATCACATGGCTGTGGAAAATGGCGTCGCGTCGCCAGGAAATGCCCCATGAAAAGCCCAAAACATTTTCGCGTCTGCATGTAAAATGATGTACATGTTTCTGTATCTTGTATTTGTAGCTAAAAAAGATTTCTTTTCGGTTTTAAAAATAAGGAAAAATATTGTAAATTATCTACATTTTAATATATGTTTTACTTTTAGAATTTTGCCATTAATTTTTAAGTACTAAGTAAAATTTGCATCTTTGTATAAGGAATACTTTTCATATAAATATATATGCCTAAACAAATGTTTTAAAAGCACAAATAAAATTATATAGAGAAATAATATTTTGTTGCCCAATTATCGGTTATCCATTATGTCTGATTTTACCCCTTCCCTGGATTTTCTAAGCCTTTTCCACTTACCTCGCTCTTCATTAATCACATACCATTAACCAACGGGCAGGGCCAATTGATTGTCAAGTGTCCAGCGAAAAAAAAAGAGAAAGAGAAACAATTATATTTATTTACTTTTATCGTTGCGTATTTATCTTAATTACTTTTGGTCTATTGAGTGCCCCGCGTCCTGCGTGTTGTACATTTCAATTTGATTCGACGAGCGTTGTTGAAATGAAGACAAAACAAAAAACAGAAAGGGAAAAAACACGACAACACAAAACACCAGAAACACCAGAAACAAAAAGAGTCAACGACAACGACAACGGCGACAGAGACAATTCAATCAATTTTAGCCATGTTATCGCCTATCGATATCCTTTTTAATGATACGAGTGGAGTGACCAAACCTTTTTCCATATCTTAGAGAGGCCAAGGTCTGGACACACAACATATCATCAGCCTCATCTCAATTTACCCTCGTGTAGTATAGGGAGTATGTCATCAAATCGGGCGGGGGCTGATGGAAAATGGTGTCGTTTTGATTCACCGCAAAACAAAATAATTCATCAATCATGCACACTTGACCGAACCACAGAACGGACTATGGAGCTGGAACTGGAGTCCAATTTGGCCATGGCACAGTGGGATTCAAATCCACTACAAAAGTAATACTCATACAAAGTAATCGTACTTTACTCATGAGGAACTTGTATTTAAATAAATTATCCTGATGATGTTCAACAATGTTTCTGATGATTTATCTTCCTCGGAGATTCTCCTTTTTTAACATTTTTAACATGAATTAAGATAGATTTATCAGTCAGTAAAAATATTAAAAATCATAAGAAACTTGTAATTAAATCTCAAAGTCTAATCTTTAAAATTTTCATTTAAAAAAAACTTGTATCACTATCACTAAAACTACTGCTTAAATTAATTCAGAACTTGAAACAGAGATCTATCACAATTTTTAATTGGCTTAAATGAGTATTCAGCCCAAAAGTGATCAGTAATTGCTGGGCATTATTTGGAAACTGTGCCACTGTGCCATCCACGCCCATGTCAGTTCACTTTACTCGGTGTTCTCATACCTGGCACACTCACTCCAATAAGTGTGTGACCCTGCTGCTACCCCTTCTTTTCCCCGCCCTTCCCCTTTTCTTTTGGGCCACGTTAGTGGCTTTTTGAACGGCATTAGATTGCCGTCGCCGCATCCTTTTTGCCCGAAATCGATAGTCGACCGTGTGACAAATTATCATCAATCAATTTGAGCGGTGCGTTTGCGTGGGCCGCCCTCAATTAATTTTTAGTACCTGTATAAAGTAGTTGATGCTGTGAATGGGAAGGGCATTAGCTAAGTGTATTTGACTCGTGTGGGGAATACTTCAAAATAAGATTTATATGTACTAGAAAAGCCTTTAGCTTTTTGGTAATAATATTTAATAAAATGTTAATTTAAAAAGATTTTTTCTATAATATAATGGCTTTTTTAATAAGTTTATACACCTGAAATCAGAGGTCCTGTAACCGTAAGAGCAAAGCCTTCAAAATAATAATAACAGAATTATTATTTTAGCTCTTCACCTTCACATTTATTATTAGACCCTTCTTATGAAGTATAAAATATTAAATTTGTGATTGAGTTGTCCTTTGAAAAAAGTAATCAATACATGATTTTATAAATACTTTTTTTTTATAAAAATATGAAAACAAAACAAAAACCTAAAGGGTAACTTCGTTTTGCGACCATCTAGCGATTCTCTCGAGGGAAACCCCTGTGGTGTTGGCACCGTCTCAACTATTTCAGGGCGACTTTAGGTCTTCAGGTTTATCGATCGGCGATCAACGACTTTCGCACGCTTAACGACTGAATAATTTTAAGCAATTTAGCAGGGGGAACGCTGGTGATGGTGGAGCTGAAGAAGGTGTGCAGAGTGAATGGTAAGCAAATTGACAAACGTTCAAAATGTAATCAATGCGAGATGAGTAAACCGAAACCGACACCGAACCGAACCGAAACCTGCGACTCTGCGATCGCTTGGATATTGAATGATGATATTGAATGAATATTGAATCGGGTATGGGTATGGGTATGGGTTATGTGGAGCAGGCCACTTTTGACCAAGTTAAGTGCTCATTAATGCGTAACACGGAGATTGGCTTCAAAAGCCATGCACCGAATGCCTTTTAATTGTTATTAAATTACCTTTTGCCCAGAGGCTCAGAGCGAGTTCACATGGACTGGACTGGACTGGACTGGGGTGAAGTGAACGTGAGGACCACACGGGAGTCACTCAATCGAATACACCCCACTCTGCACATTGAAAAATATTTGTAACAATTATTAACCATTGAAAAAATAAATAATTTAATTAAAGATTTTTAAGGGAGTAAAAGACTATGCTTATAAACCTTTAAAAAATGTTCCAATTCAGTACATTTCTTAATTTATAGCAACTATAAAATACATAAAATATTATATTATTTTCCTATCCTATCCACAACTTCTTCTAACCTAACTATACCTTATTGTAACATTAATGTAGTAAGGAGGAATATGGGAAATATGTTTGAAATATTTATACTATTATAAACCTAAACCTTATTTTAGGAGCTTATAATTTTTCCAAGTGCCTCCCATTGGCTGGTGTTGGTGTGTGTACAAATATTACTAAGCGATCCATTGTTGCCTGGGCTTTCGCCAAAGAAGACGATGATTTTGCATATTGTCGATTGCCGATTGTCGGGGGTTAGAGTGGCAAGTTCAATCAACTATAATGCGAAACCCAAGCCCGAGGCTCGGAGGCCCGCGGCCCTTTCGTCAGCTACTGTTCGTTGGATTTAAGCTAAAAACGAATATCGAAGAGTTAGGGTTAGGTCGTCGTGTAATGGGGGAAAATCGAAATCGAAAACGAAAACCCAAATTATTGACACTTGAGGAGAGAACGTCGACGCCTGTCTTCAGCTCTTTTTCGTGCCCAAGCTACCGAAAAGTGTTCATTAATGAAACTTAATTGATTCCATTCATTAATCATTAACCATGGCCCCCACAACCAGAGGATGTCTCTCTCCCTCTCTCCTTCTAACGCCCTGCCTCCGTCTCCCTCTAGTTTTATCGATGGAGTGGGTTAACTTCCGGCGCACTTTAAGGGTTAAGCCATTCAGATGACGCAGCTTGAAACAAAAACACTCTCGAGATTATCCAGTCTCCTCTGAGACTTTCACTAAATGCTGGTTAAAAAAGAAAAACGGGGAAGAATTTGGGAAGTATTAGTAGTACGAAAGAGTCGAAGAAGCGGGCTCTGGGGGTCGGATTACTGGGTCGTAAACTACAACCTGTTCATATATCATCTTCCTAAAAAGCCACACACTAAAATATGGAAAGTGTGATTTGTGGTTACCTAATAAATACCCTTTAAAACTTGCTCAGTGCGATAAAGTTATAAGTTGAAATAACAAATTATATATGTTTGAAAATATGCTGTTACAATTAATTAATAAACAAAATCTTTGAGCTAAAAGCAAGGCTAAGTTTAAATTTTAAATTTAAATTTAAATACATGTAATAGAGTACTAGTTTTATTGATAAAAATTTTAATTTATGTATAAATCCAAGTCCAAAGCATCAAACTCCCCATACCAAAGGGTATTCAATTATGAATTTTTGATTTAAAATGTGCGCAGGCGCAGCTCGAAGAATGGAAGAGTGACAAATTTATGGGACGCGACGCTTTCCACCTTTTCCACTTTGTTGTGACAATGAAAACTCTTCCACTTTGATGTGCCAGCGATTGGATTACCCACTCGACTCGCGACTATCGACTTGGAAATAGGTGTTAGACTGAGGGTCTAAGGGTCATTGTTTGTGGCTGTTAAATTTATGTTTGGCTCTTAGCTAAATTCAAATTCTATCGCTCAATTATGTTGAGATAAAAGGAAATTGCTGCGACATTAACACTTTCTTAATCTGATGTTCTGAATTTATGTGCGGCCATGGAATTTTGAGGCGGCGTCTGGTCTCGTCTCGTCTCGTCCCTCTGGAAACCAGAAAAAAATTCAGAAAAAAAAAAAAGAAAGAACACAGCGATCTCAAGACCCCGACTTGTTCGATGTCGCTGCATTAATGCCACGCGCACACTAAGCGGGCCAAAGTCAAAGAAAATCAGGGAAACAAAAAAAAGGCCGCTGGGGCTGTTTATTTTAAAATTTATTACCAAAATTATCGACTAAACGATGCAAGCAAAAACAATCGATAAAAGTGAATTCTTTGCGCTGGGTCCCAGGGCGCGGATGGGGAAAAACCTTTTAATTTGCTTGTAACAAAAATTTGTTATCTCCTAAACTGTGCCATAAAAAACGAGAACGAAAAAGGCCGAGGCCGCAGAGAGCCGAACCCAGAACCCCAATCCCCAATCCCCAAACCCAGATCCATTTTAATATATCACACACAGCACAGGGACAGAGGAGCAGGGAGGAGCTGCAGGCTGGAGGAGAGGAGATCATGGGCCACCAGACACTCAGTCTGGAATTGGGTTCGGTTTTTTTTTTTTCTCTGAGTTTTCGGCTTTCGGATTTCGGTCTTAGGTTTGGCTTTTCGTTTCAGGCTCTTAAAAGGTGTTGATGTTTAAGTTTAACATTGTTTCTCGTTATCGTTATAGTTTAGTGGCAGCGACAACAAAAGCGGTCCACACACAACAAAAAAAAACAACAACAAAAAACCCCAAACCAAAACACACATCCAGCTAACTCCGAAAAGTAACCGAACTTGGCTAATTGATGCAACTTTTATGACGGCGAGCGGGTCCAGGGTTTCAGTTTCGGATTCGGGTTGGTATTTTTAGCTCACACGTTTACAACCAGCCGATAAGCATCAGCAATGCTTCAGATAACAGCAACAACGACTGGGACACACTTTATACTAAATATATATATACACATATGCATATATATATATTTGTGGATCTCTGGTCTGTGTGTTTGCATCTGGAGCAATCGCGTACAACTTTTACATTATGCACTTTTGAATACATCTTGTGCAGATAAAGCCCCAGCCCAACCAAGCCTTGAGTTCTGGACCTGGAGGAGCCAAAGTCATCTGGGGAGCTACGAGGTGTCAGTGGGGTATGTTGATCACTATCCAAAATGTAACCCAAACAACAGTTATTTTAAAAATCAATCTTATTGTAAAACGTTCATTTTATTAACTACTTGAATTTAATATTTATATTTTGCGGTTTTTAAAACAAATATACAATTTATTAAAAAATCTTTATATTTTGATAACCTATATACAAAATGTTTTGAATTCTCTATAATTTTCTATAAAGAGGATTTTTTGCTCAATTGCCGTTTACATTTACAGATGAAAAATGAGCTAGCTTAGAAACACAAGGTAGCCAACATCCAACATCCAAGGTATCTGTTGCTGACTTTATGTATGATTTTCTTTATATTTGATTCTAACACCGCCAAATTTGGGATCAAAAATAGAGAAAATATATATTATTGAATGTGTTATAATAAATGCTGGGTATTGCCTCGACCATCAGGCATTGTTCGTCCAGAAGTTGGGGTTCCTTGGGTTCTTGTCTCCGCTAAAATATATTCATCACCGCCGAGCTGATAGGAGGGCAGAGCTTTAATGAATGGCCACATGGAGAGTCCAGTTCCGAGAGTCCAGTTCGAGTCGCGATGAGATGAGTTGAGCTGAGCTGAGTCGAAGGTAGGTAGGTGTGCTAATTGATGTGCCATCTCTCCATCGCCATCTGCATCTGCATGGGGATGAGGATGAGGAAAGAGGAATGGGGAACGAGGAACGAGGAAAGAGGACGAAGGAGGACGAGGACTTTGGCGCACGTCATCGCGGTGGACGCGTGGGCTTATCGCGGTCCAAAGTTTTCGGGGCGTCATAAAGTTGCACGTTGTCAAGAGCCGAGAGTCCACAAGCCAGGGACCCCCCACCCATACCCCCCTTGTTTGCTTTTTGGCCCTCTTTGAGCCATGTTAATGCATCAATCTGGCCACGAAGAAAGGCAGAGAGGCCAGGAACTGAACTATTTGATTTATGTAGATGCCTGTAACCGGGGTTGAATGGAAGCTGAGGAATGCTGGATGTGTAACAAAGAGAGTGCCAGATATACTCGTATATATAAAATATATGTGGGGAATATGGCTGGAGTTTTTAGTTTACGGCAGAGAATACAATAAACTCTTTAGTTCAAAAAATAAATACATTCAAAGGTCTTTATTTATACGTAACTATAAAAATATGCAAAACACAAAGAAATTGTTTGTTATGAAATTTACACTCATTGAGAAAATAATATAAAAAAAAGGTATATGTTTCTTTAAACTAAAAATAAATAGGAAATAAAATATTTACTTTTGCTTCAGTGCACTGTAGATCTATAATAAACTAAAATACTTAAAAGAACTGTCACCTAGCTAAATACAAAATCAAGTTAAACAATTCTCCTTTATGCATCGTTAAACTTATAAATTAAAGACCATCCGCTCCTATTTTTATCCAACCAAAAGCCCGAAACCAAACCAAACCAAATCCGAAGCCATTCAAAGTCGCTTAAAATACTACATAAATATATTGGCCACATATCGGTGTTACCATGACAAAGAAGAAATCGTATGAAAAATTGATTTGAACAATGCGCACACGAAATCTATAACCATAACCATCTAAAATATCCGGCAGACATGAGCACACAAAAACAAATACGAAAACGAACGAATGGCGAATATCGAATAATGAGATTCGAAAATAAATAATTTAGCACTTATCTTTAAGCAAAATGTTAACTTAATTAGATAATTACTTTAATGTCATTTTAAACAAAAACAAATGCGCTGTCGTCGCACTCCGTTCGAGATTCCAAAATCCGAGATTGGATCGAGGCATTAACGCTTTTTACTGAATGGCTAAGAGGCCAAGAGGATGGGGAGATGAAGAGGAGGTAAAGGCGGGGGGAGATAAAACCAAAATCGAACTGAATCGAATCGAATTGAATCGAAGTCGAATCGAGCCGAAAACAAAACGTGTCGCCATCATCGACGTCGTCGTCGTCGTCGTCGTCGTCGTTGCTCTCCGAAACCGAAACTTAATTAATGCACAATCTTTTATATTGTTGGAAATTGACTTAAATTATTTATTAGCGAATAAAATTAAAAACTTAACGCCATAAAAGTGTTAAAACCACTTAGCAAGCCATTTGCCAAAGCCACATACACACATCCCCCCGCTGGGCATCCAAATCCACATCCACATCCACATCCACATCCAATTCCGATTCCACATCCACAATGCCCCCGAGTCGAGGGCAAAACCATTTATATGCGTAAAGCCTTTGTCAGCAATCGCTTCATTTGACAAAAATAATACCCAAATAGAATGAACAGTGAGTTTCATGTGAATTAGGCTGTCAAACTAACAATTATAAAGAAAAATGAAAAATTATATAACAACACAAAGATGTCTATAAAATAATTTAAAGAGAATGTCGTGTACCACAATTAAAATTAAGAAGTTATCAAGAAATATTTTTATACTCTGTAGTTTAGAGTTCATGTAAGAACAGTTTAAACGCTTTGTTTATTTTTGTTTGATAATATAACAGTATTTAAAAAGGAACTAATTAAATGAACTTATACCTATCCATTAAAAATAAATAAATGGAAAATACCAATTTCTCAATATAGATTATAAGGTAACTTTAGTTTTTGTTTATAAATATTTCTGAACACAAGTTAAACATTCTATCTAATATAATATAATATACATAATATTATGAAATATAATGAATGATAAACCGACTTATAAAACTCGGCCGCACTGTCCACTTATTAGTACGTGCTGCTTTTGAGAAAAGTCTTCGATTTTCAGCGCGATTTGGCTGTGTTTTAATAAATTAACCCCCGAGAGAAGTTTTTTTTTGCTACGATCTTGGATCTTAAGCCACTTGACAAGTCAGCGCCCGATTGCTTCACCTTTAACGTTTTGCGTTTTGATTTTGTCATTTTTCTTGTTGATATAAATATGCCTGCGATTAGCATAAAAAAGCAGTTAACAATTTGTACAACATTTATCTAGTTTTCCATTTGACTCTTTTTCTCTCTATCTCTATCTCTCTCCCACTGAAACGAGTATGGATTTTAGTTTTAAGTGGTCTTTTGTATAGTGTGTAGGATATGAATGGCAGTCCGTCTACCGTATATGTCTCTGTCTGGGGCTTGGTCCGTTCCAAGTTGGCTTTTTGGCCCGGATTAAGCCTGGTTCATTCATGCTTTGCTCTCCACTTGGTGGCAGTCATAAACTTCCATTATTAAGAGCGTTTTTAATCGCACCCGACTGAGGTAACTTGACTTCTAGCTAAGCTACGATCTTGGCATTTGGTATTCGACTTGTGTTGATGAAAATAGGAATATTTAATAGGGTTTAAGTGGTGCAAATTATAAATTTGGAAATACTTTAATATATCAAGTTGAATATTTTTAACTTGATGCTTAACCATTCTTTTATACAACTTTATTTAAAATGAAGTATACCTACACATAATTAAATAAATTGTAATACGTCTCAAGTGTTTCATAATGGTTTTCAAACACACACATTCCAAATAAATGCAAATTGTAACTTCCATTATTAATTGTTATCGGTTTCTTGTAATCAAATATAGGAATTCATTTGGTAATTCGAAACGCTTACAAAGTCATGGCTGCACAGTGGGAATTCCTCGCGGCGACTGAAAAGTACATCAAAATATGTACTAGTAATCAAAAGTAATTTGCAACAGCAACAGTCCTTGAGTCCTCAAGTCCTTGATGGATATCCAGGGGATGGCTGTTTCTGTTCCTGTTCCTGGTCACATACCGTATGCCACAGGACCACGGGGTGCTCCCCGTCCTCATATTCGTCCCACTTCCATTTCCACTTGGTTTACCGCGCACATCAACACCCTCGGCTAATTGATGACAAATTATTATTATGAGCCGCTCTGCTCCCTCGCACCCAAAGCCAATTTTGATGAATGGAAATGGAAATGGTGATGGAAATGGAAATTGACGGACAAATGGAAATGGAAAATGAAAAGTCCATACCGTATGCCAACTGACGCTCCTGACAACTGTCAAATTAGCAAATGAGCAAAGCAAGCTGGCTCACAACAATGCCAAATTAGGGCCAGGAATTACCATTTTACCATTTGCATTTTGCATACAGGACAAAGCCAAGGACGAACGCTAACAAAGGACATCCATCGGTGGTTGATCGATGGATTTCGAGGGCCACAATAACTCGGTGGGATTTAGGGGCTTTTCCGCTAAGTTTTCACGATTTAGAAGGCTCGGAAAATGTGTCTAAATTTTAGTACTTAATTTATTTAAATCAAGTGGGCACTCAATTATTTTACGATGCATATTTAAGTGTTAAGTGGCGATATCGATGAACTTGACCTTTGTGATTATACTTTACAAATCGGCTTTAATATTTCAGTAATTATTATGTAATATTTAGTAAAAAAAAAAAGTATAAAATACAGTTAAGGATATAAAAATTATTTATTTTTAAAAATCAATTGTTTATCATTATTATTTAGCTTAAAAGAGGTATTAAAAACATTTTTAAAGAGTCTGTACAATATAAATTCCTGACTACTCTGATTTAAAATTCAACACAAGAAAAATAAAAATTATAATAAATTAAAAATTTAAATTATAAATAAATTCTTGAATATTTAAACATCATCAAAAGAAAATTTTTCCAACTACAAAGGAATTGTTGAGCCCCTTACTTTATTTGACAAAAAGTGTATGTATTATTTAAGGACTCTGTAAAATAGTATTCTATTAATGCTTTGCATTAAGCAAACAATATTGAAAATTAAAATTACATTAAGGGCAGTGTTCAATGTTCCCCCTCCACCCGCTGATCGATCAACCCTCCTTGGTCCTTTTCGCCCTTGGCCCTTTTGCGTGCCGACTTATTGGGCCTGCTGTTGCCTTTTTTTCTGTATTTTATATTTGTGTATTTCTGTGTTCCTCATTGGGCCTTGACTTGGCACAATTGTGACCGTAAATTGGCTCAACTCGATTCGTAATTGGATACCGATGTGGCAACTGTTTGCTTTCCACGGCCTTTGTTTTCCGCACAGCATGAGGTCCACGTCCATTCGGGACCAGGACAAAAAGTGACTGACAGGCGGCAGGACTTTGGGACTTTAGTATTTGTTGTATTTGTGCACCATTTACGATTTACATAGCCTCGGGTGCAGTTTAGTCACACTTCAGTTGCCCCCCAAAAATAAAATACAATAATACAATACATGTGCAATGCCTATAAGAGAAACCCCGGACTGTGCAAGTATTTCTTCTTTATGTTTTTTTGGCCACGTGCCGCACTCTCGACCTGGCCAAACAAAAGCTTGACTTTTGGCGCCTTTGGACACACACATATCCCATATCCCAATAATATCCTGGGACCACACACACGCTCGGCTAACGGCACTTGGCCCCCAAAAAGCCAAATACAAAAAAATTACACAAAATAATACCCAGGCTCAGGAAAGTATCGGCTTACTGCCATATCACATCGCTCCATACATCGTATGGGATCATCATTGCATCATCATCGTCGTCGTCGCTCGGCTGTGAGAACCTTTTGACATTGGCGTGTGCCCCACGAAATTCTAGGGGAATGATGTTTTGGATACCCTATTAATGGGTATATCGAGGTATACAAGACTTTAGTAGGAGAACCCCTTTTGTGATCAAATAAAGTACAAATAATGAAATTATGAGCTATTGAAAAACTCCAAAAGAACATTATTTATATGTAAAATAATGTGTAATAATTATAAAAGCTAAAATGGGGATGTACGGTTGTACTTTGTAAACACTTACATTTTAAGTTGGCCAAAATACAATATTTGTAATGGGTTTTTGCTTTATAACTTGGCTAAAAAGACCCCCACAGCCGAAGAACGTACTGTTTTAAACAGCTGTGGTATTGATCCTTATCACTTTTAAAATGACTGCAAACAAAAATATTGTTTTCAAAAATTTGCATTTTTGATGATGATTTGATTTAGGGTAATAAATAAATCTTCCAAGTTTGAATGTCAGTCGATTAAGATATTTTTGCGAGTCCAAAAAGGTATAAAACTTTATATTTGCACCAAAATGTGGGTTATTTTTTGCTAAAATAAGGTAATTTTACAGTTTTTTGCATTTAATGATACATTTTAAAATTTTTAAATATTTTATTAAAAATAAACAACGGATTGACACTCTGAATACCAGGATATTCACCAGTTGGGTGGATCGAGGGTCACTCAATTTCATGCGCAGTCTGATTGCCTTTTGCAGTTTGCACAGTTAGAATTGATTGAAAAACCGAAAACCGAGAACAGAAAACCGAAAACCGCAAATGCAATTGCAGAGCGAATTGCAAATCGAACGCATGCAAATTGGGCCGGCGGCTTCAGTTGGATTCGTTTGGGTTTTTTCAGTGGCAGGTTCAAAACCAGTAGCCGCCAGTGGGTCCATGACCAAGTCAATCGGAGGACGGACAACGGAGAACGGAGGAGCTCTAGAGGATTGGAGGGCAGTGCGGCAAATTGGCAACGTTTAACTGGCGGCGACGACCGACAAATCGATTTTTCTGATCCCTGGCGCCACGGAGCCCATTTACAGTAATTTAAAGGCAGCGCCAGCTTGGATCCAACGAAGATATAACTCTCGGCAGTGACACAAGACCAGGACACGTACCCGTACCCGTACCCCTTCGACCCCTCCGCATAGCCATCGAGCCCATAAATCTCCATTGACTTGCCGACTTCCTGACTTCCTTACCCCCGGCATCTAATTCGATAAACACACGCATTTAAGCGCACAAATTTATTGATAACGGAAGCTCCCAAAATCTCACCATCCCCGCACCCTTGCAAATTATTTGTGGGCACACAGAGAGAAAAAAGGGATTTTAATTAGTAAACTAATTATATTTCCCTAAAAATAAAATGAACAATTATATCCAAAAATAAATTGAACAAAAAGTTAAGTAATAAAAATTAATTGGTCAGGTGGGTTAATCCTTAATAATTAATAATCCTTAATTTGAATGTTTAGTTTTAACACTTACCTCTGTTTTTTTATATTTCTGATCTTTAATTTTCTAAATTGAAAATTAAACTATTTCTCATTTCATTTTTCACTTTACACACAAAAAATGACTTTTAAATTTTAGAGATATGTAAACAATAACTTAATAATATTGACTTTATCAATAGTCTTATATTATTACCACTGAAAAAAAAAACAAAACAAAAACACAAAAAAATAAAGAAAAAAAACAAAAACTGTGTGGATCAAACACACTTGCATTTCACAAACTTCACACATTTACGATCGCTCATACATATGTACATATATGTAGAGCACAAGCACATATGTATGTACATATGTACACATATCTCTGTCCAAAGGAGCACCCCGCATAAAAACGACACAAAAACCCTTTTAATCGCTTATTATTTGACGGAATTTACTAAAATTCCGTTCAAACACTTGTTTTCACCATGAATATTGCACTTTTAACACTTTTCTTTAGTGAAATAAGCCGAAATTGAATTAATAACAAATTATGACGCTCCGGCGTGTGTTACTTTTGCTCTCGTTCGTAAATACTGAGAGGGAAGAGAGCGTTACCAAGAGAGAGCCTTTGCACAAGGAAAACGGTAAATTAAGCTCTTCTCAAGATCCACTTTCCGTTTCCCTTTTTCACTCTCTTTTTGATTTTAAAATCTTTAAGTAAATAAATAAAATTATATTTTGGAAAAATTGTATGTAAATAGACTGTTACACTAAGCGAAAACGTTTACTGAATCACAAATATTAGTCGATGGAATATAGTCATCCGATCGTCAAGATTTACATACTCAATTTCCTTAAACTTAAAAAAATACGATTGGGAAAGTTTTAAGTATATTTACATATTTTTAAAATAATTAAAAAGAACAAAGTTTTTTATTTCTGATTTTTGGCTGAGTGTACAATGTGTAGTACGTACTATGTACATTCCATTCGATTCAGCTTTGAGTTTGCTTTGTGCGCAACAAATTGGCTGTGTAATGAAGCAGCATCGCCTGCTCCATCCTTGATCCTGGCATCCATCCTCACATCCTCACATCCTGACATCATCGTCCAGGCATCCTGTGACAAATTAGCCTCACAAAGAAGTCGCTGGGAGCTGGGATAAAAAACTGAAACTCAAGGCAAACTGAATCCGAGCCCCGGCCAGAAATTGTTGTCAATTAGCTGGGAAAGTGGGTGGGAAAGTGGGTGGGAGAGTGGGCGAACAGTGGGTGGAATGACAAGGACGACGGCGAACGCATTGCAATTGCTTCCGGTGTGAAAGCACTTTGTCAGCTCGGATGCACAAAAGACACAAACTCACCAAACTCGCCAAATGCGACAAATGGAGCTGCACAATGGACGCAATCATGCTAATATGTGATAAAATCCAAGTGAGCCATTTAAATTCATGATATTTATTATTGTACCGAAAACTTTACACCCTAAATGGACAAAAAAAGCGAATCGAATTGCGCAACCATTTAAATTTATGTTATTGTGACTTCTATTCGGAATTGTTGATGGTAAATGTAGCGAAAATGTGAACCCCTTGGAAGCTAATATTTACATGTCAAAGAAGCACATTTAGTACTTTGTAATGTGGATTTAATATTAAATTTTAAGAGTCTTGTAAAAGATACGAAAGAATTCTTTCATTCAAAATTCTTTCAAAATAAAATAAAATTAATGTTTATACCAACTTCTTAGAAAGGAGTCAAAGGTTTCCACGAAATTCTAAACAAACCCTTCAGTTTCTCATTAATTTTTGTTCAAAGTTTTGAATTTAGAATATTAACCTTTAATGTTATTTAATAAGCAGCTTTCCAGGTTTTTTTCTATATTATCAAATATCATATTGCAAATTATTAATATCTATTAAATATCATATATCCATAACCTCAAGTGCTTTTGAACAATATTTTTGTACCCCCATTTGTAACTCCATTTGTCGAATTAGCTTGGGGAAACTGGGGGAAACGAAGTCACTTTGTTTGCCCAATCAACTGTGAGATGACAACAAAAATATGCAAATTTCCACCACCATTTTAGGTATGACCTCCCACTGACTGAAAGGCTGAAAATGTCCTGGCCGCGTTTCCCAGTGAAAAGTTTCGCACGGTCTGGCGATTTGACGGGCCACTCATAAATTTATAAGTACTCGCACTCGTACTCGTAATCGTCGCTCTCGGGGCACTCATAAAAAAATTTCAAATCGATGCGAAAAAATAATATAAAACTGTATTGAAACCGCAGCGAATAATCAATTTGTTACAGAGGCGTTATGCAGACGCTCGATGATGGCTACGCACAAATCCCGGAGTCCCGAAGTCGCGTCCAAAACCCTCCGACACTTGACTTGGACTTGGATGACGACGCAGCCACTTCACTTCACGCAGAGTCCCAAAGTTTGGATGAGAATCGGAGTCAGAGTCAGCAGCTAGGAAGGAGTAAGGATGAGGATGAGGCCAAAGACGAGGAATAAGGGGTTGTGTGTGCTCGAAGCCACTCGAAGGCAGCGCAAATTGAATTCGCTTAGCCGCAACCCCATAAATTAAAACATTAACCAAGGCGGCGCAGTGTGCTGAAATTGAAATTGTCATAAAAGTAGCGAAAATGGCAAGCGGCATGTAAACAGGCAAAACAAACAGCAACGGGGTAGGTCCTTGGACCAGCTAGAGATGACAGCGGGTCCTGGGACTTGGAAATGATTTTAAGGAACTTGGAAAATAAAAAAAAATATTAAGGGACTACTAAAGCCTTATTAGACAAAACAATTATTTAAATAAATAAATTTTTAATGGCGATTTTGGACTGCAAAAAGTGTTAAAAAAGTATTTAAAACAACACATCTTTAAGGTTTTTATCATTGCACTAAGAAACATAAATAAGATCCAAGAAAAAAGTGTACTATAGGGTACATGTTTAAAATCCATAAAAATATATATGTTAATGTTAAGTATTCAATATTTTTGTTTTTTACTGTGTCAGTTAACATTGTTTAACATTTAAGTTTAATAATAATAATCAACCTTGCCTGCAATAACCTCACAAAATATATTTGTATTTTTTTTATTTCAACAATTTTACAAAGTGCCACCACTAGCTTCCCAATTTTGATGCAGGGTGGTTTCCACATCCATATCCATATCCATATCACACACACAAGTTCCCTTCCCGGGGAAGTCAATTAGAAACGTTTCGACACTCGAGCGGCGAGCGGCGTCTTTGCGGAATCGGAAGCGGAATTGCGATTGGCAGTGGAGTAGGGCTCACTTCTTGAGGGGGAAAGGGTATGAGTAGAGGGGGGTACCAGTGCCAACCCAAGGCCCTTGGCAAATGTTAACAATTTCTAAGTGAGCAGTTTAGTGGCCGCTTCCCAGGCCAAAATGCAACAGTTCCTCGAGTGCCCCTATCGAGTTGCGTTCGTCCCCTTGAGATTTTCTGACTGCAAATGCGACTCGTGTGTCAGCTCGCATTAGGCTCAGGATTCTGGATTCAGAATTCAGGACTCAGGACTTACGATTCCGAGGGTCCTTCAGCAAGACAAAGGCCGTTTCTGGATTGCTCTTTTTTCTTTACTTTATTATTATGCTACATACAATAGACGTCTTAAGACTAGGCACAAAAAAAGTTTGAAAAAAAATATATATATGCATGTAGTTTGCAAAAAAAAAAATCGTGTTGTTGGTCTGCTGCGTATGTACAAAAATCATTTACAAAAATTTACAAAATTTCCACTAGTCTAGGTTTAATTAAATATATAGAAAAAAATGTATATTTATATATATATGTTTATTTTCACAATTACTGGGGGCTATTCTTAGAGACAGATGAACATGGGGAGTGTCTAATACTGTTACTTCTTGGGTTATTTAGTGGTAATTCTTTTTTGGGACATTTTTTATAGATTGAAAAATATACTTAAACGTGAACTTCGCTTACCACAAGCTTCTATATTTTATAGAGATTTTTTAAACACATTTTTAAGTGGCAGTTCAGAGATGTTTTTCTGGGTTTCTAAAGAAAATTCAACTTACAGCTTTGTTCAAAATAATGAAGGTTTTGGAATGTTCGTTAAATAAGTAAGTAAAATAAATTTGTAAAAAGTTTTGAGCAATTTCAAACATTATACAATCAAAACATTAAATTAATTACCTTTAAATTTTTTTTTAACAACTTAATTAAGGTAGCTTTAAAAGCAAATAAATCAAAATGAACAAAGCTATACACATTTTAAGGTTTTGATTATTAACCAAATTTGGAATGTCCACCATAATTTCATGGGTCTTGAATGCCACACCTCCCCTCCGGATATTTATATTATTTCTTTAGACAAATTTGTGAGATCCAGCTGCGAGGAGGAGGAGTTACCTCCTCAGACCTCCAGGGCCAGCTCCTCGTCGTCGTCCTCCTCGTCCCGCTCCCGCTCCCGCTCCTGATCCCGCTCCCCCTCCTCCTCGTTCAGCCGATCCCTGCGCGGCGGACTGCCCGGATTCAGGGGCGGACTGGGCGTGATCAGCCGCTGGCGACTGCTGCTGCTGCCCCTCTCGCAGTCCGCCTCGCTGTTGGCGCTCTGGCTGGTGGCAGGTGAGCGGTCACGCGGTACCGTTGTGAGAGTGGGCGGTTGTTGTTGTTGCTGCTGCTGCTGAGCGGAAACGGAAGCGGAAGCCGAAGCGGCCGCAGCAGCCGCAGCCGCATAATAGTTGCTCAGCGGAGGCGGAGGAGCGGGCATCCCAGGCATCCCCGTCATCCCCGGCAGCCCCATGGCACCCGGCATCCCCGTGGGGTACATGCGGTACGAGGCGGGCAGCGAGGGCTTCTGCAGGGCGGCGGCGGCTGCCGCTTGGCGGTAGTAGATGTCGATGGCGGAGGGGGGGGCGCCGTGGGGCGACTGGGCGGCGGCGGCGGCCGCGTATGGCCAGGCGCTCAAATAGGGCGTGGCACCGCCATACAGCCGCTGGAAGGCCGCATAGTTGCCTGCCTCTGCAAGGAGCTCCAGTCCCACCGCCGTCTGCCGCTTCCATTTGGTTCTGGAATTTCAAAAAATAAAAACACAAAATAAATATTTAGTTGGACGTAAAAAACTTTAATAATATAATATCTTATCTTTATATTTTATGTAAATATAAATTTGATAAATATTTTTAAAGCTTTGTATAATTCTTAATAAATGTTTCGTTCTAAAAATTATGAAAATAAAATAGTTTGTTTGCTATTAATGCTATTAAAATATTTTATCATTTATTTTTAAAACACTTAATTGGTCACCTTTTTACAGAATCTTTTCTTTTTGTTTAAAAACCACAAAAATAAATGATACTTTGTTATTTTTCTAATAAAAGATGTAACAAAAGAAATGTTCTCTTCAATTTTTATTTAAATCTTATAAAGTATTTGGTTGTGAAGATAAGAAAAAAATAGATGTGCAAATTAATTCGAAGAAGCAACTCCCTAAAAACAAATATTTATTCTTCATCTGTGCATTTACTGTCTTTAATCTCTTTTCTCGAGTGTTTTGAGGAAGCGAGCGTGAGAGGCTGAGGATATCGTCTATCGTCCACATCGTCCTCTCAATTTATCATGGACCAGGAGTGCCGAGTCACCCGATTCCCCTTGTCCCATATCCCGCCGAGCGCTCTCGAGGATTCCGCCCCGACTGTTTATATTTCGCACTTAATTGTTTTGTCATTAATCTTGTGCCAGCCCACAAAAAATTAAATTGGAAATACTCTTGGCCGAAGACTGAAAACTGAAAACTGAGGCCTAATTGGCAGCGACCCGCCCTTCTTTTTTGGCAAATCCTTTAATTGTTCGAGGCGCCAGGACCTCGCCTGAAACTAGAACTAGAACCAGGACGGCATCGTGTATATTTTTTTAAACAATTTTTGCCCATTCATCGCCAGGAAAGAGCAGCTGTGAAGTATTATGGCCTAATGGGAGATATCATGAGTTGACTTTGGACGAGGGGTTATGACAGCCTAAGAAATTGTTTGTTTTTCTTTCCCAAATGTTTCTCTGCCCCTGTTTTATTTTTGTATTTAATTTTTAGGTATTTAACAATCCAGAATTTATTGTTCTTTATTTTAAATATATTAAATACATATTTAGAATATATTTTTAAACTATTTAAAACCTTTAAAGAGTGTTAAACTGCCCTAAAAACATATTCAAAGCCTGAATATATTTTAATTTAAATTTTTAAGGAGCCCTGCTGCATAAAATAAATATTAAAAATGCATTTAAAAAATGTATTTAAAATAAAGCCCGCAACCCCCTTGGAGAATTCACACAGCCATCACCAATATCCGGTTGCGTTTTGCGCCGTCAGCTACGCAAGATGTTGGCCTTCTCACTCCCAGTTTCGGTTTCAGTTCCAGTTCCCATTCCCATTCCCATTCCCAATTGTTGTGGTAAGCATTCTGTGCTCCAAAATTGTGACAAGTCATTGGGCAATAATTAAAAACGAAAATAAAACGCGAGCGAACGTAATAAGGCGGCGATCGAAACGAAAGACTTAGGCAACAAACTTGCACTGAGAAAAAAGAGAGAAATACACACGCAAATAGCGCCAAAATGCAGCACAAATTAAGTAATCATCATAAAAAAAAAATAAGCACAGGCGCTGATAAGGTGATGGATGCAGAAAAAGGCAGCCATTAAAAGGATTTTTATTGGAAAACTGCGCGAAGAAATGGGCGCAACGCATTAAATTCGCTGATTAGCAACCACTCAGGTTCTCAGATTCTCAGGTGCTCGGGTTCTCGGGTTCCCAAAGAGCACCGCTCATCCATCCATCCAGCACTCACCTGCGGTTCTGGTACCAGGTCTTCACCTGGCAGTCGCTCAGCTCCAGCTTGTTGGCCAGCTCCATGCGGTCCTGGACGCTGAGGTACTTCTGCCGCTCGAAGGACTTCTCCAGGGTCTGCAGCTGGTGGTCCGTGAAGGCGGTGCGCGCCTTCCGCTGCTTCTTGCTCAGGCTCAGGCTCAAATGGGAGGAGGAGTCCCCGTTGGCCGAGCTCCCGTTCTTCAGGCTGTCCTCGCCATCGTCGTCCTTGCCTCCTGTAAGCATACAGAAATGAAATGTTAGTTTTATACATTTTATATATATATACTCATAACAATCCCCAAAAGAATTACTATCTTAGCATAGAACCAATTCTTAAAACTGAAAGAGCAACAATTTAATTTAAAACAATGTTTCAAAATAATGTACAGCCTTAAAATATATTTTGAATACATTCATCATCTTTTAATAATTTAAAATTTTAATATCAATAAAAAACCATTCATTTAAAGGCTTCAAATATATTGGATAAAAAAAAAACCAATGAGCATTTTTTAAAGAAAATTTAAGTAATTATTATTATTATTACAAAATGTTCTTTTTATTTTTCTTTAATTCTTCTTTTTTTATATAAAAATACGATTAAGAACCTATTCGATTTTATTTACATCTAAAACATTGGGTATACGTAGTGAATATGTATTTAGATACCACTATATACTATACATATTTCGCCATGTGCACTTGATTACCAGATACTACAATATGTCTATTGTTCAGAACCCCTTTTCGCAATATCCCCCTGACATCTCTCATATATTAGCAATTTTCTGCAACATTTACGCGCTTTTTTGTTATTTTATGACCGGCCAACATGCAACAAGATCAACAGCAGCAACAGCAGCAGCAACTGCTGCAACTTTGCAACGGCAACATGCATGTGGCAACATTGTTGTTGCTGCTGCCGCTGCTACCTTCTGCTAATTTGCAATTAAACAGTTTATGAGCACAAATTACAACAACAACTACAAACAATTATCAGCATTACTTTGATGGACGATGGATGATGGATGTGCACAGGGAGGAAGATTGCCCGCGAAGGATGGCACTAGGAACACGGCCCCAGCCTGTACTTAGTTGGCTCTTAAGTTGGTTAATGAAGTGACCATATGAGAAGCCATGGCTTTATAATCAGGGAGTTAAGTTCGTGGTAATTTCCCCTTTAATATGTGACGGCCTATTTGAGATTTCTTTTTAATTACTCACATTTTATTTTTCCGGCTATCAAAATTAAAGAAAATATTATATTGTTTGACTTTGAAATAGAAATTAAATATTTAATTAATGATTACATTTATTATATGTTACTTTAAATAATTAAAGTAATACCAATTTTTTATTGACAATGACATGTTCAAAATAGATCAATAAAAACAATCTTTATTATTTTAAAGGCCTTTCTATGTCTTATATTTGTTGTTCTATTTTTTTTATAAATTAAGTGCAAAGAAAAATTACTCCCCATTAATTGGTATGTGTTACCTTTTTTTTCAGTGCACTTTGAATTCACTTGAGCTTGAAAATCTTTCAGAAATCTGTTTTACTTTGTTGAATGCTTCCCTAATAACTGAGGCACTTTCTGGAGCCGGCCACGCCCCCATCTTCCGCCTTCTGGACTGCTTGCTCTTTCTCCCGGGTCTGGGTGACTCCCACTCCTCAGTCCCCTTTTTTTCCAAGTGCATTAACAACCGTTCCCCCGAAGAGAAGTTTTGACTTTCGAAGCATTTCCGCAATTTCTGTTCCACACTTGTATCGCCCCCTCTCTTTCCTCCCCATGCACCCCTCTCTTTCGCTCCTTCTTTCTGTCTTTCTTGGTTTTTTTTTGAAGCTAGAAAAACCCCCTTCAGTTTTTACATTCGCATTTGTAATTAAGTGCTTGTGGCTAAACTGTATTAAACATGCTTAAGTGTGCAGAGCCAACTTCCTTTTCTCCCCCCTCTCTCTCTCTCTTTCTTTCCTAGTGCCTGTCGTCTCTTTCTTTTCATTTATTTTAGCTGGTATTTTTTGTGTGTTGCATTTTAATTGCGCAACGGCAGCGACGACCATGGGAAGAAGCAGCAGCAGCAACAGCAGCAACACATTTGCAATTGGCCTTTTTGCATTTTAATTAAGGCAAAAAAGCAACGTTCTTTGAGGCCCCCCTGTTTTTTCCCTCATTTTTTGCTAAACGTTTATCAACATTTTGATAATGTTGGCGTTTAGTGCAGTCTAGGCGCAACAGCAACAACAGCAACAGCAGCAGCAGCAACTGTTGCAAGTGCAGCAGCAACATGAGAAGCGAGTGCGCTTACATAACGGTTGTTGGGTTTTCGTGTTGCCTGCATTATAATTTGTAATTATTATTGTTGCTGTGTTGGGCCTGCGATTTATAGTAACATTTCCTTCACGGAAAATGGGTGGAAAATGTGACGTGATGTGGGTAAATAAACAACGAAAATTTAAATGCTCTACTGGGAATTTTATGTTCTTTATGTTGATAATAATTAAGTTAAATATAAAAACAAATAAAAAAACCAATTGAAAAATATGAATTCGTGTAAAACTAATTTGTTAACTAGTAAAATATTAATTAGGAACTGTTAATTTATATATTGCAACTCAATTAAGCTAAAAATGTTAAAACAATATTTAATTATTTAAAAGAATAAATACTTTTTTTCATTTTATAAATATTTATATTTTGGCTAGTATAAAACTAATCTTTGAGATTACTTAATCGCTAAAAGCGTTAATCAACGTTTTCAAATTTCAATTAGCTGTAACAAACCTCTCAAACAATTTAAAACACACAATTCTTTTGAGCCCCAAGTAGGCAGTCATTATTCACGTTTAAAACACCTTGGTGGTTAGTGTATTTGCCATATCAATCAAAAGTTAAATAATAAAAAATAAGAAGCAAGATCCAAAAGCAGAAGCAGACCGCAAAATAGAAACAAAAGACTTGGGCAACGAACTTTGTTCGCTTTTGCGTTTTTCGTGTGGCGCACGTGAATTTTTCGTGGATATCCATTAAACATTATGTGGATTAAGTGGATGAGCTTCGTCTGCTCCGCTTTGGGCTTGGGCTTTGGGCCATGCACACACACAGTGGGATCTTGGATGTTGGAATCCCTTGGAAGCCAAAGCAAAAGTCTGGCATTCCTCAAATGCCCAAAAAATGTGAAAGATGATGCCCAAAAATATCAATTTCAATATTGAGATTTTGTAGCACTCGATGGAGGCATTGAGGCATCCCATTCCATCCCCCAGCTCTGATCCTGATCCACTGATTAATTTTCAAAGACCCCCCCCCTTTTCGATCAGTGTACGCTCCGATGGTCAGGATACAAGCTTTTGGGTCAATTTCAAACGCGGTGCCAGCAAGGATCGCCGTTTTGAGCCTCGAAAAAAATGAAGAAGGAGGCCAAGAAGCAGGAGAAGAATAAGAATAAGTAGGAGGAGAAGGAGAAAAAGAAAGGGAGGGAGTAGGGCAAAAAAAAGCAACAACAACTGTCGCTCGCACGCGTCTCAAGTGACACGCGAGTGTTGAATGCGTCTGCATGTCTCCCCCACTCTTTCTACTTGCATATACCCATCTCTTTCGTTGTAGCTCAAGCTACCTCTCTCTATTTCTCCCACCACTGAAGTTCTACATAATTATGATTAGTCAGTTTTTTTTTATTTATTTTATTTTTATTTATTTTATTTAAACAAAAAGCATCATCAGAAAAAATATTAAAATACCAATTCTCAATATAATTAAGTCATTTACTTGCGGGTATATATTCTCTTAAAAAATGTTGTTTAATTTTCACACAGCACTTAAAAAATGTAACGACTTTAATATAACTTACGCCCCAAGAAATAAACTCTTACGAAGTTTAAACTATAAACAACATTTAAATAAATATCCTTTTTCTATTTTAAATATTTTTAAATGACTTTATGTAAAATATATTTTATTAAGCTCATGTTGGCAATGAACAACTTATAAATATATTTATTTATAAATAATTAATAAGAGAATGAATTAAAAAACAAATTTTTTTAATGTGTTTATTTATTTATAATATAAAATAAAATTTATAAATTAAATTATAAAATGTATGAGTGAGCTAGTCGAAATCCTTTGTAAAAAGGGAAAAAGAGTATGGCAATCTTCGGTATTTGCGAACACCCTTCCTTTTCTTATGGTATATCTCGGCTTTTTGTTGCTTTTCTCAGCGTGGGCCCTCCGAAAGAGAGGGACAGAGAAAGCGAGAATGTCGATGGGTGTTTATTTTTTGTGGAGACTGTGTGTGGGTTGCTCGGGTTGCTGCCCAGCCAGCAGATTAAATTTAATTTTGATTTCTTTGGTTTTATTTTTATTCATTTGCGTGTGTGTGGCTCGGCTTTACTTTGGCTTTTGGCTTGTGGCTCAAATCAAGGCAATTTCGGTTGGAAAAATTGACAGCGGGAAGTCAAAACAGAAGGGGGTCAGTTGGAGGGAGAAATCTCCACTTTTTGGTTATAGTTTAATTTGTTAATTGATTTTGGCACAAGTCAAAAAAAAAAACATAAATGTGAAAATTGTCCATGAAATTGGGGAAGCTTTGATTGAAACAAAATTGGTCAGGGAATTATGATTTATCAGAGAACAGAAGATTTCTAAAATAACTCAAAGAAGTTGGTTACGTTATCAGAGATCGAAGGCTCTGAAAAATTATTTGATTTTAATGATTTTAAATTAAATAGACAGCTGTGTTCAACAGTTCCAAGAAAAGTTAATAAATTTTTTAAATAATGTACTTAGCTAAAAAAACGAATAATCTATTGCTTTAATAATAATGTCATTTAGACATTTTACTGCGACCCTCTACTATTATTTTAAACACAACTGCTCACAAATTCTCAGCCTTTCCATTACTCAAATAACTGAAATTAGCAACCATTTTCAGGCTTTATATTTAAGTTTTACCCAACAACCACAGCCTCGAATAAAAAGTACACTTTGGCAACCTTTTGTTCTGATTTGCACATATGCCTTTCTAAATTATATTGCAGCAAATCAATTGCAAACGCACGATTACGGCTATTTAATAGTAATTTGTCATAATTTGCATAACGTTTAAAAGCACTTAAGAGAGGGAGAGGGAAACTAGTAACGAAATCAATTAAATTGTTGCATGCAAAACGGGGGAGGCGGCGGGGGGCGTGGCTGTCAAGGGTATTCGGTTGACAGTTTCAGTTTTGGCTTGGACTGGACTGGGAAATAAGCTGGCTAATCTGGCCCAAAGAGAGAGACAGGGAGACAGGGAGACAGAGAGAGGGGAACAGAGACACCTGCCTCAGCCTCAGACTCACCTGTGTTTTTTTTAATCGAGTCTCTTCGCCTATCAACCCAGCATTTTCCCAGTTCAAGCCTCACAATTTATGGTGGTGGTGGTGGTTGTTGTTGTTGCGGTCGTTGTTGTTGCTTTTGTTGGCCGTTATCTATTAGCCAACAGCCACAACAGCACCACCACCACCACCAACAACAACAACGCTTAGCACTCAATATATGATATATCTCGGTCGAGAGACTCGAGACTCGGGAAAGAATCGTAAATTTAAAGTGGTGCGCAGTCAGTCAGGGGTCAGGTGAAAAAAAAGGTGTAAATTGGTTTCAGGATTGCCTCAAATGAACGTGTATTTTCACCAGGTTTCATTCAAGCTACGAGAAGTTATAGCAATCAATTTGGAAAATGAACATTTAACAAATACTTTGTAGCAAAATATTGACTGAATATTTGACTGAACTCAAATTAGTTTCCTTATTTGAACACCAGAAAAAGTCAAACGACTCAACTGTAACACAAACCTAAAAAAAACGTTTCTAACTGCCTTGTGAAATTAAATAACTATAATATTAATATGAAAACAATTTAACCAAGAATAAAAAACTGTTTTTTTTCGCTCATCAGATTATCATAAAAAAAATGGGTTTATACTAAACAACTATATAGTTACAGTTTTGTAACATAAATTTCTCTGACTTAATTTGACTAGTCAAATAATTTATATATTTATTTTCTTTAAATTGGATATTATTTAATTTGATAACATCTTACTTAAACTTTTTAAATTCCATATTTACCGGCTATAACTAGTTTAAATTATAAATTTTACTTGATGTATTAAATATTTTTGTTCATGCTTTCAATTTAATTTGATTAAACACTACACTCAAACGATTGTTTTGTTAGACGAATTGTAAACTATTTAGTGTTAAAAACTTCTGATATTTAATTACCATGTACATTATTATAATAATAATATTTTGTGAATTTTTGAATAGTGTCCGGTATAAAAACGTAACTACAAAGTATAGGCTTTCTTTTGAAAACAATTCATCTCTAGTTTTGTTAGTTTATTTTGCTACCTCGAGTCCCTTAATTAAAGTTCTTTATAAATGGTTAATATATAATATATCACTCTTCTTTAAATATGGTTCCTAATCATCTGATATCATGTGTATCCTCACATCCCCTACACTTTTCCCAACCCGAATTCTTTAGGTGTATGCACTACACAAAAGTTTGTCCAACTTACCGCAATCATCGCTGTCGCTGTCGTCGATGGTGCTGGCCTGATCACCGCTGATGCTGCTGCCGGCTCCTCCCAGCAACATGTTGCCGTTGCCACTGCCATTGTTGTTGTTGTTGTTGCTGCTGCTGTTGCCGCTGCTGTTGATGTTGCTGTTGGCACTACCGCTATTGTTGTTGTTGTTGTTGTTGTTAGCGCTGGTGCTATTGTTGTTGTTATTGCCACTTGCACCGCCCAACTGCTGCAACATGAGCGGCGATCGGGATCGCTCGTCGTGAATGGGATGATGCAGATGTGGGTGGTGGTGTTGTGCGTGGTGGTGGTGGTGCTGCTGCTGCCCGGGATCCCCCGACAACCCGTGACCATGTCGATGCAGTGCCTCTAATCGTTCCCTCTCCAGCTGCAAATGATGCGGGTGGGGATGTTGCTGCTGCTGTTGCTGCTGCTGCTGCTGTTGCTGCTGCAACACGGCATAGTGGGCGGGCGGGAAGTGGGCGAGCAGGTGGGGCGGCATGGGGTGGTGGTAGGGACTGCCGGTGGGTGGTGAGTGCCGCTCCCGGTAGTGTTCCCTCTCCCTCTCCCGCTCCCTCTCTCTTTCGCGCTCAAAGCGCAGCAATTGTTGCTGTTGCACGATGTATTGCTGCAAGGCAGCCTGCTGATGTTGCTGCTGTTGCTGGTGGTGATGCTGCTGCTGCTGGCTGTGATGCTGCTGCTGGTTGTGATGCTGCTGATGATGCTGATGAGCGGCCAAATCCCGCTCCTGATCCAGCGGACTGCCGCCACGCCCCGAGGAGGCGGCCGCCAGGGCCGCCGCTGCTGCTGCTGCTGCCGCCGAAGCAGCCGCCGCTCCCGCCAGAATGTCGGTGATCATGAAGCGGGAACGTGTCGCTGTCGTCGTGTTGCTGTTGCTGTTGCTGCCGCTGTTGTTGCTGCCGACGGCCGGTGAGGCTGGACGCTGCATGGCACCGCCGACGGCAGCGGGATGAGCGGTGGCGCTCGGCGCACTGCCAACGGGAGCTGCCGTTGTTGCGGACATTTCCGGTGGCATTGTGGTCATGTGTTGGGTTTTGGGTCGAGTTCGCTACCCGCTTTCGCTTCTCGCTTCTCGCTGCACCTTTGCACTTTGCACTCAACAAAAATGTTTTTCACTGCTCTATGTTTCAACGATTTCGTCGGTTTAAAACCCTGTTTTTAGCTTAAGCTTTTTCTCAGTTAGTTCTGTTTTGTCGCGCACTGTGTTTTGTGTGTGTAGAAGCGGAGCAACAACCGCTCGCCTTTGGCTTTCGACCGAAACTGAAACTTGCTGCCAGCAGCAGCAGCAACACCAACTGACAGCAGCAGCAGCAGCAACAACAACAACAACAGCAACACCAGAGAAACCAGTTGAGCCTCTGGGCAGCCACCTGTCGTCGTCCCTTTCTCGCCCACTGGTGAGTTGGCCAAGTGCGTGGTGTGGTGGGTTCGCCTCTCTATCTCTGTATCTCTCTATCTCCGGGCGACAGCGACAAAGAGACTCTCTCTCCCTCTCTCGCGTCTATTGCCCGCATTTATTGGTCGTAATTGGCAGCAATTGACATTCATTAGGCTTCAATCAGCGGAGTGTGCGAGTGTGGTGGGTTCACCGCCGGCAATGGCCGCACATCTAACGGTTATTTTTATGGCAGCAGCACAATGGTGGAATTGGCTATTTAAAGTAATTTTAATCACAAGTTCATTACTTTAAACTAAGTAAATATTAAATAAACACGATCGTTAAATGAGTTTGTAAACATTTGAAATGGTTTCAATTTTAGAAAATTAAATCATGGTTCCTGAAAACTATTTTAAAACTCTAGATGATCATTAAAAGCCAACGTACTTTACCTTTCCGATTTCAGTTATTAATAACCAAATTATACACAAAACGTAGTTTAAAGAAAAAGTAAGTTTTTTGTATTGTATTTACTTATTTAAAATGTATTTATTTAAAAACGTATTACTTTATACACGCAGTTATGCAGCAAAACAAAAACGTTTTCCTTATCTTTAAAGGGTTGATTTAAGTCTAAGGGGTGGGTTAAAAAAGTTGCAAGATTTTTGGTAATTTAAAAAAATATTAGGGTTAAATTTGACTTAAAGGGTGCTAAATAAAAAAAGTCATAGTCATGATTATGAGCGCAATACAATTAAAATACAATTTTAATAATTTATTCATGCAAATTATAGACTTTTTCTCATAATAATAATAAACAGATCTTTTGAAAACCATTACTAAAATAAATAATTCGAGTAATAAGCCCCGAGTACCAATTTTTGGAATGATAGCACCCCTACAAGCCCAGTTCGGATAGAATAGCCTTGGTAATGTTTCACTCTATCTGACTTGCCATAAACCGCGTCGTTTTATGGGAACCCAAACTCACCACGGCTGTGGCAGCCTCTGATGGACATGGACATGGACGTGGACAGACAGGCCGGATAGGATGGGATGGGATGGCAACTGGCAAGATGGATGGATGGATGGATGGATGGGATGCTGTCAACCCTGTTTTGGCCAAGGCCACGCCCCCTTAAACTGGTTCCGCGACGAGAGCACCCTCTATCTGTCTCGCTCTGGCCCATGGCCCCAGGCACTCGCATTCGCCCTCAGGCCCTCTCGCTCTGCGGACTTTTGTTATTTTTGCGCTTGTTAACACTTTTTGTTTGGCATTTAAACAGTAAATTGGCAGCAGTTAAATGCCGCACGCCCCCTCTCTCTCTCACTCTGTCCCTATCTGTCTCCCCCCGTCTCTGTCGCACACTGTAGTGCGGGCTCTTTCTTCACTTCTTGGACTTGTATCGATGTCAATTTGCTGCCTAATGTGCAAGTGAATGGCACTCAGGGGGCCGTGTGTATCCTCAACCGTGTTTTTAGCCTTTAAAAAATGGCCCCTCAACTGCAACAACTGCAACAATTGTCGGGTATTACTTGCCACTTGGTATTTCCCCCAGTTCCCAGTACCCAGTACCCAGTTCCTGTCGCCAAACGCTTCCAAGAATATATTCACTTAACCATAGATATATCCTGGGCATTTACGACCTGACAAACGATCGAGTGCGGCAGGAAAATGGAGACGTGACCGGGATCCATATTTGCCCTCCTCTGCAATTTGTTTTTCCTTCTGCGATGTCTTAGGCCTTAAGCCATAGTCAAGTCCATTTAAAAAAGCCATGAGAATTTTGTATTTAATTTATTTATCGTCAGAATTCCTTATACTAAATACATAAAATTACCAACATAAAACATTAAATTAAGAAAAAACATATAGAAAAACAAACAAAAAAATAATAATAATTACTTTAAAAACAAAACCTATAGGTACTAACTAATTATGTAATTTTAAATTATAAATAGCTTTCGTTTTTCTTCTCTCTCTTAAATGTATTAATGTATTAATTGTGACTAGCGCTTGAATTATAAGTTTTTTAACTTGCTGCGCTGGGATAACAAATAAAAACAATAAATAATAATAATAAAATATATTATCGCTTCTTAATTTAAAAGTTTTACTTAACTTTTAATTAATAAAAAAATACGAAAATATATTTTTATAATAAAATATTTTTTTCTTTTCTTTCCTTTTCAGCTTTACTTTCCTTAATATTTTTTTTTTCTAAGAAATATAAAAACAAAAAAACTATCTGTTTCTCATTTTAAAAAGGTTGAACTTACCATAGCTATTTAATATTTAAAAATAACCCAAAACTGTTGGGACACTAAAAAGTGTATTTTCGTGTTTTAGGAAACTAAATAGAAAATAAAGCAATACATTTTGGGTACAGGTAAATTATTACAATTGGTATTGACTTAAAGATGTGATTGGGAAATGTGTTTGTACGATATATTGTAATAAAGTGCATAGTTTACTAAAAATATATAAATTAAATATGTAAAATCAGGCATTTACTGCACGTGTTTACATTTTAATTGGACTTCCTCGAAGCCCAACATCTTCAAGTGTTTCCCCATCTGTCACAACGCTCTCTCTATGCCAAAATATGTGTATGTAGCACATCATTAATGAGATTCCCCTAAAAATGTGACAATAATTTATCTTTAAGCATTCGCTGTGCCTGCTAATGAGACAGCTTGACTTTCGCCACTGACAACTCACAGCCAAAAGGCATCCAAAATCACACGGATATTCGACCTAGGTATTTTCACTCCCATTTTCCAGCTGGGGCCGCCATTTTGTGGGGTCTAACTTACCAACTAACGGCAAACGGAGTACAAAGCGCAATATAATACACAGCAGCGAAATAAGTTAATTAAAGATGAGCTCGGTGGCAATGTGCGAACGGGGAAAACGACTCCGAAATGCTCTTACATTGGCTTTGAAAATTCAAAATATTAATACTTTTTTTCACTGCCTGTTAAGAGTAAAAAATGCAATTAAAAACTTCTAATCTACTTAAGCTTTATATTAGTTTTTTTTTATATAAACAGTGAAAGTTTGGCTCAGATAAAATAGTGGGAAAAACCTGAAAATCTTTCATGAAATCCTTAACTTTTAGAATGGTATCGCTGGTGAGATCCCCCTCTCAGATCGATAAGTCTAAATATTAAAAAGCTTTAATTACAGCTTTTGTGTCATTATTAGTTTATTACCTTTGACTTTAGACGTAGTAAAAAATTTTATTAAATTTATTGATCTTCGCAGAACCATAACTATACCCAAGCATTAGAGAAAAAAGCCATGGATACCAAATTTAAGAACTCTTTCACTGGTGAAAGCCCAGTTCAAATAGGAGAGTCGAACCCCACAAGAGTGCCAGTAATCCCGGTGCGGTGGTTCGGTGGTTCAGTGGTTCGCGTGGTTTAAAAAGACATTAAAAATGACAAATACGAGATGGTCTCGTTCCCAAGCAAATGACTGAATGACTGGGGACGCTCATTAAGAGTGGCTTCAAACTGACCAGCTGACCATTAACGTGACCCCCGACTCCTCCTCCTCCTGCTCCGTAAATTTCCGAGTGTCGCCGTGGAAAGTAATTTTAATTAGCCATTGCCACTCGCCCACCCACCACTCACCCACCACCGAAGTGGGTGAAAAGTGGCTGAAAAGTGGGTGGATGGGCGGATGGGCGGAACAACCCCCTGGGGATGTGCTTAAGTGCCTTGAGGATGAGTAGCTGTCTCCCTCCGCTTCGCTCTGTTCTGCTCCGCATCCTGGTTGGCTTTTTGAAGGTGTCGTAATTGCACTCAGCTCACTTGATTCCCGATAAAAGCGGAACACAGGGAATTCGGATTTCGAATGCAAACAAATTAAAAAGCACTTAGCAGGGAAACAGGGAATCCAGGGAATCCAGGGAACACAGGGAACACAGAGGGTATAAAGAGAGACCCAACCGAACTCCTTCTAGGCGCCATTCGTCGTCGCCTGTGTGAGATCATTTAGCAGTTTGGATCTGGGGATCTGGGGGTCTGAAGATGGAGATGGAGATCTGAAGATCGTAAATCCTCTCAACTGACCCTGGCGTGTGGCGTCAGTCAAAGCGAATTCAAATTGCCTCAAAGAGTTTAACATCCTGTTGGCGGCCCCTGTCTACCTGGCTGTGATCCCCACATCCACATCCACAGCCACAGCCACATCCACATCCACATCCAGCTCTTAATTGAGGTTTAACACAACATTTACCGCTTTTCGCTAATCGCCTTGAAGCTGCCGACGTCGATTCGATGGGCTTAACCAAGACGCACAGTGGTTGGGATTTGTATTCCTATTGGAATTTCATATTTAAAGTTATAACCAAATTATTAAGAAAGTGGACAAAGCTTTTTTGACACTTGCAGGTACTGTTTTCAAAGATCTACCATTGAAATCAGCTAAAAATAGATTTATTTATTTATTGTTCTAAAAACATTTAAATATTACGTTAACTGAATTAATAAGAGTCCCCATTTAAATTAAATTTAATATTCCCAAATGTATAATATGCTCAGGAAATTTGGGATGATATTGTCCAAATATTACCTGTAATATTATATATTAACTAAGACTACTTTCATAACAGGTTTTATTTTGTTCAAAAACAGTTTTTTAGAATCATTGTTTTTTGAAACCAAGAATTTTAATAAGTTTATTAATTATAATTAAGCAATAAATAAATATTTTTTACTATTTCTTAAGATTATTCACTTTACCATAAACTTGTGTTTCAAAAGTCAATGATATTTACTTACCAATCCGCTTGTGTGGATACATTTGTAGACCACTGTGCCCTCTGATCGGGGAGTGGCCTTTGGGCCTGAATTTCTGGGATCGAGACTCTAGTAGGCCAGCTCTGGTCCTCGCCTGTTCATTCATAAAAGTTGCGGCTTTGTTTTTGTTTTGATTATGCGGCTTAATAACAACACGTCATGTCATTTCATTTCGGTTTTTTGGGTCTCGACCATCCATCCCCATCCCCATTCCCAATCCCATTGAGAAATGCTCGACGTTTGTTCATCACGCAATGTCGCGTCCGCATTTAAAAAAAATATATATAAAAAAAAAATAAATATAAGTAAAATACAACAGCCACTGCGGCTCTTTTCATCAGTCATCTTGGGGAACTGTGTGCTGTTGTTATTCTCGTTGCATTTATATTTAATAATATTGACGTTTGACCATAATATCGAGAGAGAGAGACCCTCGTTAGCTGCCCCCCGATGAAATTTATAAACATTTTTTGGGAATTCATTCAGAAGATAAATTAGGGAAATATTTCGAGACCCTCAATTGGGCAGATTGAGGAGTTGATATCGCCACGGCCAGACTAATTGGTTTAGATGGTACAGTTCTCCAAAGGAAGTTCCGACAGAAGCCCAAGAAATGTCGATTAATTTACCAGTTTTTAATAATATTTGGGATTACTTTAGACTCTATTTTTAAATAAACATTATAACTTGGACATTTTAATATAAAAGATTAGGTTTTAAACATATTTAAAATATCCAAATGTTGATTATTAGTGTCTGCTAATGCATGAAATATTTTATTGTATAAATTTATGTTAACTCGTGTGTATGTAATAATGTTGTATACAAGTTTTATTTAATAAATACTTACACATTTAAAAACTTCTTCTTTCATTTATTTTTGTATGGTAGAATATTTATTTTAATAAAAGTATTTAGTAACTTATTTTATTTCTTACGACTTTAATAACAAGTAATGTTTGAAACTTATATCTAAACATACAAATAAATGTATTTAATTTAATCATTAATTTAAAAACTATACAGAAACTATTCCAAAACCTTCACTTACTCGGACTAAACCTCTTCACACCTCCCAAGACTATTTCAAAATAAAAGAGTCCCTCCCTCTCCCTCCGTAAACTGAATGATATATGCTCGCATCGGGGCGATTAGGCGTTATCGGGTGTTATATATCATTTGATGGCCGAACAAAGGCCCACCAGACAAAATCGTACAAAAAGAGCCACAAATAAAGGCGAGGAATAAGATTGGACTTGAAGTTTTCCCCCGGGCGGGGTAATTTTAAGTTTTATGTTAATGCCCATAGATCAACCGGGCAATATGCATAAAAAACCCAAATCCAAACCCAACAAATCCAAATCCAAATCCAAACCCAATCAAAAGGCAAGACCAAAGGCGAGCATCAAATTAAATCAGTTTAAATATGGCATTAAACAAAAGTACAAAATCGTGTTTGTTTAAAAGGCCAACGGGTTGGAGAGTTAGTATCTGAAATCGAATTTATCGCCGCACAATTTGTGAAATTAATTTACTTGCCGCGCGTTGAGTTCCTCAATTTTTGTGGACTTTAGTGATTTCGATTTTGAATTCGATTTGCGATTTGAGTGAGGTAATTATGAGTGCCCCTAATGCCGTGGCAGCCGATACGTTTGATTGTCAGTTTCTGCAGATAAGTTAAAAGTCCTGGCTGGCTGCCTCGCATAAATCGGGGCCCCTATCAAAATCTTATCGCCCCAAACACATCAGCGGTCAGAAAGTTTTCCTTTTCCTTTCCACCACACACAACACACAACAACACACTACACAACAACCCACAACAGTCGAGAGTCGAGAATCGAATCGAATCGAATCGCCATTTGGCGTTGACAATATTTTTCATGCTAAGAGACTTTTAAGCTGTCAACGCGCGGCGCTCATAAAAATCGACCACCGAGCTGGACAGAACGGACGGAATCGAATCGAATTGGATCGAAAACTGGGCCTAAATCGACACAGCAAAAAATGTGCATCAACCATAACTCCGTATAATAAAGTTTAATATAAAATAAACAACTTTAAATGTTTATTATTCCAGCATATCCCTGAAACTACAATATGTTGCTCAGCTGGGCACACTTACCTTTTGTATGCAGAAAAGTGTGACTTTGGCCTTTCTGATATACAAATTTTAATAATTTCCAAAGAAAAACCTTTTTTATCTTTTTTATTTAACATTTAATAATACATTTTAGGTAAATCCTGAATTCATATTTAAACTTATATGTAAAGTGAATGTTTCGTGAAATGTTATAATTAATTGTTGTAAAATTCCCGTGTATACAATTAATTTATATTTATAAATATAGTTTTACCACGTATTCAGTTTTAAGAATATCTATAGTATTTAGATTATACTTATTTTTTTCTGTGCACCTTCAAGCTGTGAGCTGCGTTTGGAATTGCATTTCGAGGTTTCCCAACAGCGTCGAACTGTCTGGCAATTGTTTTATGCATTTAATGGGCTCCGTCTTGTGGGAGGCGGGGAGATCGGAGGGGTTTAACTTGATTGGAATGCGACTTAGGAAAATTAAGCGAGGGCTTTGATTTTAATAACAAGAAATATGTTTTAAGCTATACAATAATTATAATCATATTTATGATTCGACCTCACACAACATCACTAAAATAAATAATTGAAATTAAATCTGATCATGGTTTTATTAATAAAATAAATAAATATTAACAAAAAAATAATTAAAAACTTTTTTGAGGGAAAATCTAGCTTTTTTCCATTAGCAAATGGGGTTGTCACCTCGACAATTGCCAAACAAAAAAGTAACTCTGCTTTTAATGAACTAAGTAGGCGTGAATGTATGTGTTAACTGTTTTCAAACGTCAATTGATTTCGTCTACATCAAAAAAAGAAAAAAAAAAAGGAACGCGTCTTATTTTTCTTTGCAAAAAGCATTATTTTGTTTCTTAATAATGATGACTTTTATCATCGGTACTGCAGCAGGAGCAGCTTTTGGGGGTGAAGAGCCCGATGGCGTAGGAGCGGCTGGAGGAGAACCAGGAGCTGGTCAGGGACCAGGCCCTGCCGAAGATGAAGCTGCTGGAGAAGAAGAAGTTGCCTACGAAGGAAGAGCTGCCAGACATGATGGAGCAGCTGGAGGAATAGAAGTAGCTGGAGGAGAACCAGGTGCTGCCGAAGATGAAGCTGCTGAACAAGGAGAAGTTACTGACGACGATGAAGCTGGCCAACAACCACGAGCAGTCGGACACGATGAAGCTGCTGAAGAAGCAGATGCTGGCCAAGAATTGGGAGCAGGCGGAGATGATGAAGATGGTCAAGCACCCGAAGATAACATTTACTTCTACGTGCAAATTTGTACAACATATGCTTAATTAAATAATTGCATATTTTAAAGATTCTCGTTCTCTTTGTATTCGGTTTTTATAAAGTTGATTATGATAATGCTTCAACCATAGGGTAAATCCGGGACAAGTGCCCCACTTTGTTTATTGTTATCATGCATCGATAAGATTGCAGCGCCATCTCGGGAAAACTTGTGTTTAAGTGTCAAAATGAAAAACTTGTGTGGAAAATTCGTACTTTGGTAAGTTAACTATTCACAATTTATGAAATCCATACGCAGTAGGTCCAAAAACAGGCGAAAATTTTTTTAGCGATTTAAAATGTCAACAGACGTCAGATGAAGTATCATAACCTTCCTATGTAGCAAGATCATTTAGCAGATAACTATTTTTACATTTACTGTTCGCCAATATTTTTTTAATTAATAATTTTCATATGCTATGCAGTCGGGACAAGCGCCCCACTTGTTCTCGGGGACAAACGCCCTACTGATAATCTGGTTTGAGCACTTTATGTTGTAAACGTTTGTTATTATTTATTAACAAAAATATTCTATATGGTGTTTTTACATAATTTACAATTGTTTATTAATGTTTTTTTTGTATAAATAAAATTTTTCGTATTGTGATTCAATTTTGGTACCTCGATCGACAAATTCAGTCTTTTATTTTTATTATCTTTAAAAACCAGATCTGTTATTTTTATCATTATTATTAAGTGTTGATGTGTGTTAGAAAGTACCGTAGATTCAATGTAATGGCTTTTTTTCGCGAGTTGTTGTTTGCAAAATAATTTAAATCCTAAGCATAAAAGCGGTGCGCTTGTCCCTGAAGATTTTTGAACTAGCAAATTTGCTACTTTTTATTAATCATCCCACAGAAAGCTTGTAACGTAAAATATTGATGAATAAAATGTTGTTCTTACTTCTGGATATACTACTCGACCTACAACAATCACAAAAGCCCTCGTAAACATATTTGTGAAACAACCATTTCGATTTTCAAAAACGTGGGGCACTTGTCCCGGATTTACCCTATGCATATATGTATTCATGCTCTGATCGGATATCGGAGGAGTTTAACTCGATTAAAATGCAATATAAGAAAGTTTAGAAAAGACTTAAAATTCGTTTTTTAAGATTTTAGCCGATATTAATAACTATAAATACATTTTAAACTACATACATATTATAATACAAATTGAATGGCTGTTAATGAAAGTTAAATAAACTTTGCGGTAGTCAAATTTTTGGTTGAAAAAGTCTAGCTATTATCAAATAGGGTTTTTTTTTTAGTTACTTATTCTGGGTTTTTTGAAGTGGAATCTTGAATTGGTTTAGGCTTTAAAAAATTCAAGTTTCTTTTTAATTATAGAATTTTTGCAAATGTTAAAGAGGTCTAGATCAAACCCTCAAACCCCAGCGGAAAATGGGCTGGGCTGTTTTCATCTTTATTTGCTTTTCCAATTGACACTTTCCCGGCTTTCCCCGATGAAAAGCCGGCGAGGGCAAAAACAAATGAAACGAAACGAAATCAACAAACAAATTGCCGGCGTTGTAACAACTTGACATCAGCACGTGCCAATGGGCGGAGGCGGAGGCAGTGGTGTTTTACAAATGTCCAAAAAAAGGGGGTACATTTATTTGCTTCGACATGAGTTTATTAATCTTTAAAAACATGCTTACCACTGATATGTTCTTGGTGATAAATATGTATTTATTTATTTTTATTTCTTAATTATAACAGTCTCATACAAATCAATAATGAATTTATGGATTTATATCAATGATGAGGTAGTAATAACATTTAATAATAAATTTACTGGTTAGGTTAAGCAATAATGATTTAACAAAATAAGTCCAAGGGGTGTTTTTAAAGAGTCTTCAAAGTGATTCAGATTTAATAATTTTATTTAATAATTTTTATTTAATAAAAGACAACATTACTACATGGGTTGTTACAAAAAAATATATCTCAGTTTGTTAGTTTAACATCATAGTTTATAGTTATTTTTAAGTGGTTTATTAGTTACCACCAACAAATTAAAAAAATGTTGACAAAAAATTCCCCAAGAAAGATATTCATTATTCATTAAACAGCTAAAGAGGAAATATGGGTAAAATCTAGCCCCCAAAAAATGGCTACAGCCCACGCCACTGGCTGAATGTGTAAAAGACTGTTGACAATTGCCAATGGCTGCTTGTAATTCCCAATCTATGAATATCAAATAGGCCGCGTCCAGGACCCCGGGACCCGGTCCCAAAATCCCCAACCCTTGTTTGCCAATCAAATCATAATCTGAATTTGCGAACAACAACAAGTGGATAGGGACATGTGGAGGAGATAGGGAGATCCAGGACATCCAGGACATCCAGGACATCGAGGACTTCAGGAGGCAGGACTGCAGAGAAGGCGCAAATGCAATTTTACAATGTTACATGAAACGAGAAAACGCGCAATTTGTGCGAGAGAAGTGAGAAATAGAGGACGAGGATGAGGATGAGGACTTGTGCTTTGACGCCTTTTTGATTTGATTGTCCATGACATGACGGGGTCTCCCCATCCCAATCACAATCCCAATCCGCTCATCCTCGCTTTCGTACCGCTCACCCGAATAGCCCTACCCTCCATTCCCACTCCCAGTCCCACATCCCATCCCATATCCATGCTCCTCCATATAGTAAATCCCCCACTCTACGTCTGCTCTCGTTGCATGTGCGCCATTTGTAATTCAAGTCAAAAGGCAGTGCCATTGTTGTTGTCGTCGTCATACCCTTACAAAAAACAAGAGTATTTGGTTGGTTATTATTTATTATTATTTGTTATAATACGAAATATTATTCTTGCCTTAAAAGTACATATATGTGTAAATAATATCACATTTAGTCTGTGTTTTAACGAGCTTACATTTTGGTACCTCATTATATGGTAAAATTCTATATTGTTTAACTAGACTTTTTAATTGTTGAATTAGTTAAATTAAAAAAAAAAAAGTTCCAGCTTCGTTAGATTATTATTTTTCAGCTGAAGCATGAAAAAATCTAGGCTTTATTAAATCATTCGAACATTTTTAAAATAACCAGCAAGATCCTGTTTGAAAACTTCATTCTTTTCATTTAAAGATAATTAAACAGGAAACTGTAAATTTTTAATATTTGTATTGAGTGCTTATCATGTAGCAATACAAAACAAAGTAATTTGTTATTAAAATAATAGTAACATTGGTCAATACAAAAAAATTTAAAAAATATAAATCAATAGGAAACTTATTTCGTTCGTTTAAAAACATTAAAAAAAAAAACAATGTACACCAAAATGAACTTGTATTAAAAATTCAAAAATCTAATAAAAAAATCTTTAATGTTAACCGATTGTGTATCTATTTTTTTACGACAAAACTGAATATATATTTTCGAAAACAAATGTAGGGTGTCGAGGGCCGCGACTCAGAGAGTTAAGTGCTCAGAGACTGGTCCTTGCTGTTGTTGTTGTTGCTGCTGCTGCTGTTATTCCTCGACGGATTATAATTTTCTTTTCCGTTTCAATGCATTTCATTTCCGTGCCAACGCACGAACGACCCTTGATCCCATCTGTAGCGTGTGTGTGTGTGTGTGTGTGTAATGGTGTACTTTGTATTTTTGCATTTTTGACTCAATTACAATTTTCATGCAAAACCAGCAGCCGGAAGCTGAAGCTGAATCTGAATCATAATCAAAAGCAGGGGAGTGAAAATAGTCGCAGGCATAAGTAATATTCCTGGTAATCGGATTACATAATGTGATTAGAATGCGAAATCAAATCAAAGACGCCGTCAAGTAATTTATGTTCTCTCTTTTGAGTGTTGCGAATTTCCCAATTTTAGTTTAAATTTGATTTATTTGCTTCCATTTTTAATTTTATTTATTTTAAAAATAAATTACAATAATAATAAATTATCAATGCGAATGGCAATGAGGGCGGGATGCTTTGAATTTAAATTGCGAGAGAATGGTCAAACCAAGAGTGCTGCCAGATCGATGGAAAAATATAAAACAGTGCTGCCTATTGTTCATGGAAACCAAATAAAAATGTTACCCATAAAACGTACTACAAATATTTGAATTTACAAACAATTATTGGTTACTTTGGATTTACTATTTAATTTTATTTACAAATGTTTTGTTTGGCTTTTTAAATACAAGTAAAAATTTAAACGAAAAATACATTACTTCTTACTAAAATAAGTTAAAATTTTTAATTAAACAACAGTCCACCGTATCAGAAGCGTTAAGTAGGCTTTCAAGGAAATCTTAAGGAAGCTTAAAAGAGAAACTTCCAAAAAAACAAATATTGTTAACATAAAGATTAATAAGAAATGTTTTGAAAGTACTTTTCCAAAGGGTTCTAGTAAATGAAATTGCTTTTAAGACATATGCAAAGCCTTCCTTCATTTTGACTTTCCACCGCCCGCAAAATAAAACGCAACCAACTTTCTCATTCGTTCCGCTTCTTTCTTGTTCTGCTCAATAAAACACTTAAGCCTAATTTTGTTACAAGGTTCTTCTGCATAATCATCCTTCTTGGTTACTCAGAAAATAGGACGTTAAATTATAGAAAAAAATATGTATAGGTAATTATGCATAAAACAATCGCACGCACACAACTTTACCGCCTAAAAACTAACAGAAGAACATAATGTGGCCACACGATTCTGATTCTGATTCAAATTTTCACTTTCACTTGCAACTTTCTCATACACGGACGCTCTTCGCTCCCTTCCCGATATCGAAATATATATAAAGCTGATCCGCCTGACACCAAATGAAGGGGTGAAAAGGAAGGAGCAGCGAGGGCGCTCGCAATCGAACTCAAACTCTAGTTAAACACGGGCGTGTAAGTATTTATATATATATATGGATATACATATAAGTTATATAGGGGTCAGTTTTCCCGGACGGGAAAACGTGTACACGTGAGTGGCGCTGGGCTACTACATCGTCGAGTGTATAAAAGTTTTGATCCTGCCTGTATACAAATCCGCTACTGAGAACAACGTTAAGCCTATTGAAAAAGGGGGAAACAGGAGATCGGGGCTATGGGGTCTAGTCGTATCGTAAATGTTACTGTTACATTCGCGCAGGCTATGAAATGCTATCGATGAGTTTGGGACCGAACGAACACCCCGCAGCTTGGGCCTGAAAACGGAAGAGGGGCTCTGGATGCCGAATGCTGGTTGCCGGACGCCTGGATGATGGACGCGCGCGCGCGTTCATTGTGTGTGCGCGGTTATCACGATGTTGATCTGCGGATAGACATCCGGCTTGGCCTCCGACGTGATCAACTGCACCATCCGCTGCTGCAGTTCGTCCTGGCTGGCCTGCGTGCCCGGCGGTATCATCCAAATGGCATCTGTTGGGGCGAAGAGTGGAAAAATGGGCATTAGAAGTTAGTTTCGATGCTTTTTCAATCGTTTCTTAAAGGGTTTCTTATTTACTTTACAAATAAATAAATAAACAGTCCATTAAGCTACGAGTGCTTTTAAAGAAAAAAAATCCTTAACAAGTGACTTTTAGAGTGACCTAAGGCAAGGAAAAATATGCTCAAGAGTTTTGTTTAGTCCGCGTTGAATAAATTCCTGCACATATATATCTATATATCTTGATTCCCATTGTCAATCGCTTAATTTACTCCTAAAGTGGGTTTGTTTTTCTATCAATCGCTCAAGGGAGCCCTGAAATACGTTGTCCAAATTGATTTGTTCTTGGTCTTTTTCATTTCTAAGCTCACTGGGCAAATCTAGATCTAAGATCGAGGGCTGTCTCTTGCTCACCGCCAAAGTACCAGCCATTCGGAGTGCACAGTCGCCACATAATCGGCGGCTGCGTGGGCATCAGGTCGGCCAGGATATCACATGTTTCGCCCGGACGCAGGGCCGGCACGTTGATGCGCTGCGTCTGGATGGGCGAGGTCAGATAGCAGTTGTTGGGCCAGCGCTCGGTGCCGTCGTTCTGCAGCTGGAAGGCCTGCTGCTGGGCGTTCAGGTGCTTGCCCTGCACGATCTTCATCGAGGGCAGCGACTGCAGGCTGCAGAAGTCCAGGTAGCAGCCCACCGCCGTCTGCAAGCTCCTGCAAAGAAACAAAATCTTGATTAGCTGGATTGTTATTTAAATTATTGGTTTTATTTATGTTGTTTCTGTAATCACGCTTTAGCCTAAAAACCTGTTAATTTCTGCTTAGGTATTTTTGTTACTACTTTTAAGTTTATTAAACATTATTTAATTTAAATTTGTATACTTCATAGTGATTTTTGCTTTTCTGTGAACATTATTTATGAATTTCTGGGGTTAAGAAAGGGTTTTAGTCAAAAGATTACAGAGATTAAGGAATATATATAGGGAAAAAGTTCACAACCCATGGGATTTAGACATTTTTTATCCATATCTCCAAGGATATCAAACATATATGAGTTCGCAGCTCTTAAACTCAACTTTCTGATCATGGTAACATTATGAGAACCTCGAAAATTGTACAACTTCAGGATTAAAAACAGGAATAACTTCTTTGAATAACATAATTATCCCAATAATAAAATTTGTGTTCCTTAACTGGTAGTATTTTAACTCTTTTACACTCATCCCATACCATGATAACCCAGATAGCAATGATATCTGTATTCCTAGGCAGTGGAGTTATGACTTTGTACTTTTAGTTTGGAGCTCAGTGACCCCTTACACTTACCAGTTGCTCATTTCCAGGTAGAACCTGGCTGACTCGCGGTTCATCTGGTTGTTCATGAGGCTCTGGAACTGGCTGATGAGGTCCTCGTGGTCCGTGGTGCCCATGCAGCTGAACTGTTGCAGTAGCAGGGAGTCTATGTCAAAGTCGTTTGTCGGGAGGCCCTTGATCGCAGCGGCTGATGCGGCTGCGGCTGCTGCTGCGGATGCAGAGGCTGACACGGATGCGGAGGCGCAGGAGGGACTGGGACTGGGACTCGGATTCGCATTCGGACTTATGTTCGGAGTGGGATGGGGCAGCATGCCGGGTGGTGGGGGCAGCGGTATGGCCATCATGGGGTTTGTGGTTGTTGTTGTGTTGGTGGTGCAACCGAAAAGCGGTTCGCACTGCATCTGTTGTTGCTGCTGCTGCTGCGGATCACATGCGGTGTTTGCATTTGCAGCCGTGTGCGGCAGGCTCAAGTTCATATTCATGTTCATGTTCATGTTCTGCATCTCGGCCGGGTTCTCGTAGTTCTCCTCCACATCCATCCTGCTCTCTCCCTCTCTCTCTCTGTGTTCCTCTGTGTGCTAGCCTCCTTTGTTTGCTTTCTCTCCCTTTCTTTCTTGCTCTGTTTCTGTTGCTGTTTCTGTTGCTGTTTCTGTAATGGTAATCAAATCAAAATCGCAATCAAATGAAAATGCGTTTTACGCTTTGTTGTTGTTGTTTTGAGGCACTTGTACACACGCACACGCACACACAGCGCCTAGAAATACTCACACACACGCGCTCTACACACACACACAGCTGGTTTTTGACGGGGAAGACGAGAAAAGAACAACAACAGCGGCTGTCACCTCTGCTGCGTGGGCGGGGCGGGGGGCGTTCCGGCTTCCGGCGGCGGCTGGCGTGACCTGTGACCTGTGACCTCGTGGAAGGGCCTGCAAAAGCGGCGATCGCGTCTACTTTTATTAAATAAAAAGGCAACAATTCTGGACAGTGTGGCCAGGCGGTGTTTGAGTCAGTAGTACGCAGTGTGGCCGTTCGATTGCCGTGATAAATACCAACCGGTAATAAATACAAGTAACTATTAGATATTTATCGAAATATTTTTATCGCTTATTTATTTAGCGAAGTTACCCTCCAGAGCATATATCGGTGAAAGATCCACCTCTAACAATGCGCTCACTTTTTCTTTTTCTCTTTTGATTGTTTTCAGCAACGCTCTCCCGCTCTCTTCTTAAGCTAACAGCTCGTTTTTGGTCTGAATTGTTAATGTTAACCCACTGTTACTGTTAAATGTTAACAGACATTTTAACAGACAAAAAAATTCAAACTTAACATTTCACTCAAATAACGGTCGATAAAAATAGATCGATTAAAATATTTATCATTATTTTTATTTATTTATTTTATCGAAATAATATATTGATAAATCATATTCTCGCATCTCTAAATCGCACATTGTTGTTTTTGTCTCCACTTCGTCGCGACGCCTTAACAAAATTGTTAAATATTGTTAACAAAATCGTTGCCGGTCAACAGCGAATTTAGCCGCCAAGCACTGTATTAACAAATTAATCAAAGGGAGCACCCTGCAAATTGTTAACAAGGAGGTTTTTGTGAAACTTTTTTTTTGGTAGCAAACAAATTGCAAACAACAACGAAAGTGTGCGGGTGAGAGAAAACAAAAAAGGGAGCGTGAAAAGTAAAGAAGTTGTAACAAAAACGCACAAGCCGATAAAGGAGCGCGGCAAAAAAAAAGCAAAAGGAAATCGAAGACGAAGAAGAGGGGACAATTAATAACGCCGACTGCGAAAACGGCGACAAAGTGAAATTAATAATAAAGGCATAATTTATTTAAAATAATAACCAATCAAGCGGCAGTTATAAATAATTAAGAAAGTTAAGAAAAGCACACACACCAACAACAACAGCAGCAGCAGCAACAACAACAACAACAAAATGGCAACACTAAACAAATTCACAAAAACGCTGTCCATTGATGAAAAGGCGGAGATCAAGGAGAAATTCACAGAGGTGAGTGACAAAATACAAAACACAAAGCACAAAAGCAGGGGAGAACAATAAATAATAGCTAGAAATTCAATCAATAAGAAAAAGGTGGCAAATTATTAAAATTAAATGCCAATTGCATGACTCACACACACACACTCACACATGAAAGAGGATGGGGAGGAGCAGGAAGAAAACCGTTAAGCGGTGCATGTGGGCGTCGGCGTTGACAATGGGGAGCAGCGACGCCGACGCCGAAGCCGGCAGCGCCGCTGGCCTTCAACAGTGCAAAGCAACCCCCCATGAAGTGGATAAAGAAGAAGACGATGAAGAGCAGGAGAAGCAGAGACAAAGCATCGCCAGCCAGCTAACGGTTAATGCGCTGCTTGCTGCATGTGCGAGGGAAAGGGGGCGCGTGCGTAGTTGTGGGTGGGAGGGGGCCAGCAGATGAGCAAACAAGTTTCCCGCATCTCCCTTATCTCGCGCTCTCTTGCTCTCGCGCACTCTTGGAGACTTACTTACAGTGGAGAGTCGTTATCAAGTTACACCCACAAAAAATAATTGTATTTTTTCTAAATCATTAAAAACAAACAAAAAAACGAATCTTTTCCATAATCCCAACAAAAAGCCTACACAAAAATGATTACAAAATTAAAATAATCATATTTTAATAGTATACAAGTTTTGTACCAAGCTTTACTTTAATAAAACAAGTAATAAGGTATTTTTTAAATACATTTCAAACTGCAATAAGTCTAAAATTTAATTTAAAAAAATACTTCTTATCCACCATCATTAAATTCCACTGTTTAAACTTATAACCCCGATAAAAGTGCAAATATTTCTCTAATCGCACTGAGAGAATTCCCTTAAATTTTCAGGGATATTTACAAAGTAAAACAACCTTTTTTTTTTGGGTGGTGCCCTGTGTGCAACTGCAAAAACAAGAAACCAAACATTTTAAAGAGCAGCGCATGCGTCGAAAAACGCAAGTTCAATGCCGCAGTCAACGCATTTGTGACTAAGAATAAACAAACTACAAATCGAGAAAAAAGAAAGAAAGACCGCAAACAAACAAAAACGTCTTTCACTTGACGAATATTTCATGCGAATTTCGCGAGAATAATATTTGGGCAAGGCCAGCGCTATAACGTTAACTTCACGTATAACGTGCATTTATTTCCATACCATGACACCACGTAAAGTCGCCCCTTTAGCAGGAGGAGGGGAGAAGGGGGGTTGGGGGCATGTACCACGGAAAACCAGTTTCTGCTTAAAATAAAAAAAAATAAAAATAAAACTCGGAGGCACAAACATACAAGCCCAGTCACTGGGAGAGCGTGAAAAACTACGTCTCAGCTCGGGCACACAGCTTCAATTCAAATCTCTGCTCTCAAACCCAAGACAAGTCGCGCACAGTGGGCCACAAACCCCAGAATACTTTGCAAAAAACAAACCCAGAAATTAAAAATTAAAAAAAAAAATAATGATTTTCTTTCTTATTGACTAAAATTTGGTTTTGAAAAGTCGTATGAAAACCTAAATTAAACTGAAGTCAATTTTTTGATCTTGAGTAAATATCTTCTGTATTTAAGTATTCTATAAATTTATCTTTTTAATTTATATGTATTATCTAATATAAAAAATACATGACGAGCTGTTCTTCATTTCAAAATATAATTATTTAACCAACATTACTTTTAAATCTTAAAATATCAAATAAATATTTGCTTTACTTTTGTTTAAAATTTATAGCACACCTTTATGACAACTTTTACTCAGAAAACCAAAACTACTACTGGTTGACATAACAATTATTTAAAAGTTGACAAAAAACTAAAAAAATTAAAATTAAAATCTAAGCCCTCATGTTCCTCCAATTTTCCCAATTTTAGTTAATTTGATTTCCTTTTTCGGCCCACTGTGAACTCGTCACCTTGGTTCAAAGGGGCAACCAGAGTCGAGCAATTTTCGTTCAATTTTATGCACACATTTAATAGTTTACAATTGTTTCTTGCTGATTTTTCCCGTCTGACTTCTTGAATCGCTGAGCTCGTAATTCCCGGCAATTGCAAAAGCGAAAAGAGAGGAATAATAAACGCCCACGCTGCAATTGCTCTGCGAGTTCGAGTGCAGGCCATAAAAATCCAAATCCGTATTTCTGGAAGACATAAAAAAAAAGAGTTCGCTTGATTGCAATAGCCAGCGGAGGAAAAAGAAAGGAATTCATGCAGACAAAAAAAATACTTTAAAAAATGCAGTGGAATTTCCGCTTTAGTAGTTGGTAATATTTTTTTCTCTACAAACAAAAAAATTCAAATATTTGTTACCTAGGATATTACCATATCCTAGAAGCTGCGCATTCTAATGGTTTTTATATTATAAACGGATGATATTTTAATTGTGATGGTGGTTGGGTTTTGAAATCAAAAAGTGAGTGTTGAAATAAGATTTGAGAGTTATTTTCCGAGTGTATTACCAAAGCAGCTCCTGGCGCACGCGTGCTTCGCGTTAATCGGTGGCACAATAAGGGTCCATTGTGCTCGGAACTCCAACGAATGAATCTGCGTGGCCAACGGACCGATTTGCAAGATGCGGATTCCAAACAAGATCAGGATAAACACTGGCAAACGGAATATAATGGGTGGGAGGTGAGATGTGTGTGGGCGGGAGACGGGGAACAAACACAGAAGTGATTGACACTTGAAAGCTGAAGTCTGTTTTCGTTATTCCACTATTGTTGTTTTGGATGATGCTGCTGCGATGACTAATGCTTGAGATTTGAGATGAAGAAAAAAAAATTAAAATAATTGTTAGGTATTTTACAGTACTTAAAGCTTTTTAAAAATACTAAATTATTTTAAAATGTACAAGTTAAAATATAAACCAGATGCATGGTATTGAGCAATCTAGGGTTTGCCCTAAGGATTATTACTTATCGCATGTGCATGTGAGTGTCACATTGTTGCCATTGCTTATGTCAAAAAGTGAGACAGAGTTGCCACACCCACGTGCAAAGCGTTGCTTTTGTTAGTCTTTCGTCTCTGGTTTCTGTTTTCCTTTCTCATTCTCCTGGTGTTTTTGTTTTTATTTCGGTTTCTGTTTCTGCGTGGGAGTGTCAGTGTTAATTGCCGCAAAGCCGCGCATTTTGAGTGCCCCGATGTGATGGAGATATGCAATGTGTTTTTATGGTTTATCGGGCCTGCATACTTGATAAACAATGGCGGTCCATCTTTTAGCCTCAATCTATTTTTGACACGTTAAAATTACCATACAGTTTAAACCATATAACTCAATAAATTGATGTATTTAGAAATATATATCAAAAACATTAAATAATGAAAATGTTATGAAAATCGCACTACCTGTTTATATTTTCTTTTTGTTAATGTGCAAAAATTTAAATAAAAATTGATAGTTATGTGTAATGCTTAAACTTACGTATGAACTTCTACCGAATTCATAAAATTTTCCTCAAAAAATGTTACTAAAGCATTTTACACATCTGTAAATACTGATCTAAAAATACTATACAAATATTCTTAGGTTAGCTTATCCGTTTGCAATTAAATTGAGCATGAAAAATGCTCTCAAGTTGAAATTCCTCAATATTTCCTACCGTTGGCATGCCACTTTATGTAGAAATGCAGTAAAATGAGTAAGGATCGGTTTAGCATGCTGTTTGCATATTTTATATCCCATGAAATTGATGGCTGGATGGATGCTATTATTTCAGCCGCAGCTGTGTGCTGCATTGCATGTTGCCTCTGCTGTTGCTGTTTTCAAAAGTTGATGGGCAGGCACATAATTCATTTGGCTGCGTTTATTAGGTCTTTCGGCTGCTGCTGCTTTTTTTTGTCTCGTTTGATTTTTTTTTTCCTGCTTTTACTGTTCCCATTCACACAAAAAAAAACAACATTTATTGTTGTCTTTTACGAATATAATTCTCCGGGATGGGATGGGATGGGATGTTGTTGCAGCTTGGCTTTTATCAACATTGTGGCATTGAGAGGCCTTCAAGTGCACTTGGGCACTTAAAAACGCTTTCTTTGTGCATTTGGTTTTTTTTTCTTTTAATTTCTTTGTCATTTTAATGCACATGCCAAAGATTTTACAGTGTACAGTGTCCATCAAAAGTCGTGCCGCACAGTGGGTCGTGATCAAACGGCGATGATATCACTCCATTCCATGTTTATAGGACCAAGAAGCACACGTAAGTGTTACGTGATTGGAGAATAAACAAATCAACGATTTGTAGCCATTTAAAATGTTGTTAAAAGAATGTGTATTTAATTAACAAAGAATGTATAAAGAAATATTTGCGATTTGCATAAGATCTTTGGTGTTAAATTTCATATTATTACCTAGCTTCACGGTGCATTTTCCTATCAAGAGTGAAAGTGTTCGTAATGCGTTGACTGCATTTTCTGTGCGATAAGTTGCAGCTGCATTAACCCAACCTCTTCCTCACTTTACCACTTTTTCTCTCGCTTATTTGGTTGTCCTTTTGCTTAAGTTGACGCACTTTATTTCCTTTCGTTTTTATACTCTTGCTTCGGGTGATTTCATTTTGCAACTATCTAATTTCAATTGTTTTTAATTTTATTTAATTTAAATATCGTCTTATCTCAAGAAGGAAACTTTCCTGTCGAAGAGATAAACTTATCTTATTTTGCATATCGCATTTTATGATGACATTTAATAACCACTATACTTATAATATAAACAAAGAAAATCAGGTTAAATAAATAGTATTTCTCTGTTTTGAAAATATTACCATCAAAGTAATCCTAACTATTTTACTGTTCTTTGCATGATCATATCAGAAATTAAATACTTTAGAAATGTCATCATCTTAAGATGGTTTCAATGCCATTTTTTTCTTGAGGGTATTCAAATATTGAGTACCATTTTTGGGAGCCTTCCCTGCTTGTTTTCGGATTGTTTTTTGCGTGTCGGGTTGGGTTTGTTGAACTCTGGCCAGTTACCTTTTGGGGGCAGCGTCGTCGTCGGATGGCTTGTCATTTCTTTTTATCAGTTTTTGCCATTTTCGGTTTTCACTTGGCACCACCACCACACGAAAAAAGGGGAGTGGAAAGGGGTGGGGAAATGGACATGGATATGGATATGGGTTTGGGTATGGTAAACAGAGACACGGATGATTTAGTGGCTCATTTCCAATATTAACCCGAGTGTAACGTTTTTCCCCCCTTTTACCATTTTCCACGCTGCTTTTTTGTGTCGTTGATTAACTGTGAATTTGTCATAATGAAGTGCAGCGTTGACTTTCACAGTCACAGTCGCGTGCTCTACACTTGACGAAACATTGTTTTTTTTTTTTTTTGCTGGCTTTTCCCCGCTGTCATTGTTGTTGTTGTGGGAAATCATTGAGGCGCGGCCAATACAATTAACACCCACAACCGAGCGGGGAACTAGTTCATTAGCCGAACTAAACGCTCCTTTAGCAACACAATTAAATTAAGCCAGAATGCGATGCACTTCAATTAGCAAGCGGCACACTGCCATAAAATGGATAGCAATCTGTATTTACTATTAATATTTCAATTAATATAATTTAAACACGAGTTGAGCAATAATTAGAATTATAAATGTTTATTTATTGTGACTTTATTTATAATAAATATTAAAAATTAGTTTATAAAATTGACAGTAGATTTCACCATTTGCAGAAGAAAGCTATTTTTTTGAATATGTTTTGTTCAAAACTGTTCTGAAGATCTTAAGATAATTCTTAAGAAATATTAATGCCACACCACAGAAGCAAATGTAAATAATGAAATTTCTTTTTGAATTTAATGGGGGTGCCCGTCTGCCTAATTAGCAAGTGGCCATTATGACTCAGCCTTTTGGTAATTTATCCTGGCCCCTGACTAATGCCCATATTATATATCACTCGCGAAAGTGTAATCAGTCGCAGTCCCAGTCGACGAGGCGAGGCTTTGGGGGAAAAAGGAACCAAACACCGAATACATGTTAGGGAAAACCAGGCAAATCGTTCATACAATGTTTTGTCTTGTACGATACTACTTCCTATAGTTGGGGTCACACAAATAGGTTCCATATCTCTTCACTTGCAAATCAAAAAGTAATTAAACTTGGTCCTCTTAATTCTAAATATAATTTAAAATTTTCTACATTATCTGAGTATTTATGTTAATTTTAAATTTTGTCTGCCAGACATTTTTCGTAAATACAAGGTTAACATTAGCTTGTTCAACTTTTATTTCTGTTTTAAGTCAATAAAAATATGTAAAAAGTTATGTGTTTGTTTAATATTTCGTGATTTTTTCTGACAGTTTAAAATGTCTATAAAATGTTGTATCAATCAATTTTCTGCAAATCATTTGTTTACTATATTTATTGTAGCAAAATAATGTTTAAATATTTTTTCATCAAATAAAGTCCTATTATATTACCAGTAATTGTGTCTCAAGTCCACGCCCACGACTTGGCGAGTCCCGAGTCTGTCTGTCTAGTTGGCGGATATGTGTCACTGCTGATTATACAATTTACTTAACTTTTTCTGCGTGAGCTGGCTGGACAGCACTGCAAATTTCTACATAAATATTTATTACACTCAAAGCTGCGAGTAATCGCAGACAAGCGAAAGACTCAAAATTTACTTTACGTGTTACAAATTTCAATTGACTGCGACAACGAAAAAACTAAAAAAAAAAAACAACAACAACAACCAAATAAACGACAACGAAGCCCAAGATGAATGCGAACAACGACCGGCAAACAACCAGAAAAACAGCAACAAATACAAATACGAAAAACCACAACAAAAAGGCAGGAGAAACGAAAAGTAACGCACTGACACCGATTGACACGCCAGCCAGCCGACCAATGTTTTCAAATTTAGTTTATTTTATGTAATATAAAATATAAAATTCTGTTTAATTTTCATTAAGTTCCCTAAGCCCAACAATGGCACTGTTTTATCTCTCAAACTTTCCATTGTTTTTAATTTGAATTCCAATTTTAAATCTGAAAATCTTAAAAAAAATAAGTAAAGACTTTAAACGATTTTTTTTAGGAAGAAGATTTTTGAATTAACTGAGATAAGCTTAAGTGTTTTAAGGAAAATGTTTACCCACAAAAAAATTTTTGTTTGTTTAAAAAAATCAATAACAAATATTTCAATTTAAGCTTAAGCGCAGGCTTGCGACTTTAGCTTAAAAAATACCTAAAAAAACCCGTTAAATAATATTGCACAAGTACCAAATAAATTGGCAATTTTTTTAAAGAGTTGTTTTGTGGGGTGCACCACCCATATGTGTAGTGTCTATTGGTGGTCTTTTTTTTTACGGCCGTGCAACGGTACCCAACTATCTAGCATATCATCATTATCGTCATCATCGGCATAGGCATGGGCGCATTATTAATTTTTGTTCAATTGATTTCCCTTGCCTGTATTTGAACAGCTATTTTCTATTTCCATATCTTATTTCGACCTCTAGCGCAGAGGGGTCAAAGGGGGGGCACTAGCACTACACCCAAAAAAAGAGAGAGTTTAAAGTTTAAACTTTGTGAGCCTTGTATTAAAAATAAACTAAAGTATTAGTGTATTACGTGATTACCTATACTATGTAATAATATTTCTATATCTTTATATTATATATTATTTTTGTATCATATTATTTAAATACACATTGATTAAGAAGTTGTTTAACATAAAAAAATAAATATAATTCGTTTATAAATTTTTTCCTTTTTTTGGGTGTACGTATCAAGTACAAGTACTCGTTCGTGGGGTCTTATGCATAAAGCGGTACAAGTATCTATCAAACAATGCTGATTAACATGTTTCGAATGCTGTTGACTCACGTTCAATCAGCGGGCGATGTATTGTTGCTTTTTTTATGGTTTATTGTTGATGTTGATGTAATGCTGCCTCTGTTGTCGAGGTCGCGACACACTGAAAAAGTGGGTGGAATGGGTTAATTGGGGGGTTGGGGGGAAGGTGAGCTTGTAAACTATAGCTGCATTATCGCACGGCATTACTTGATATGCAAAAGCTACGGGGGAATCGCTCGTCGTGCCTGGCATACAAAATTAAATGACAGTTTTCGGACTCAACTAAAAAAAACCGGTTCAACGAAAGCGAAAAATGTGGCACAGAAAATAGTAGTGTTTTGTTTTCTCGGCCAGGTGACACTTGCAATTACGTCACTCAAACATTTTCCCCCTAAAAGCCGAGACAAACAAAAACTTTAAAAACTATAAACGCCGCTTAGCAATTTTTTTTCGGATTTTCGTGGCTGCTAATGAACTTCATTTGCTGTAAATTGCCTTTAAATGACAGTGACTAAGCCACCGAATAAATAGCAAAATGAAAAAACAAACACACGCACAAAAAAAAAAAGACAAGGAAAAACGTTCATTAACAAAAATTTCGCGCGTTGTTTGTCATAATTATGATTGCCGCATAAGTTCTCTTCTAGGTTCAACAAAGAAAAAAAATAAAATTTAAAAAAATTTAACCTTTAAATTATAATATTTACTACACTATAACCTTTTTTTGAATGAAATATGAAGTTTAATTTATTAGTTTCGTTGTATTTTTAATTATACTTTGCGTTTCAAATCAAACAAAGCCTTATTTTCAAACAAAAAACAAAAGATACGTTAATATTTTATCTCCCTAAAAAATGATGAAGAATATTGATATATTTTATTTGATTTAACAAATGAAAATTTGACTACATTTTTAAGTTTATTTTTCTGAGTGTACGGAAACGAGGCAGGTGAAGGGTTAGCAAACATCGGTGACACCAAAAGTGAACCCGTAGAAAGTTTGGTTGGGGTCAGGCGTGTGCGGTTCTGGTTTTTGATTTTCTACTGGCAGTGAAAAATGTACTGCAAAGTGCCTTTCAAGAAAACTAAATATTTAAAGAAAACATTGTGGCAATTTCAAAAGGAATGGTTTGCAGCATTCCTCAGAGGTGTTAATCATTTCGGTAAGTTAAACTCATCTCATGAATTGAGATAAATATTTAATAAACCGTAGCCATTAAGCTGTCATTGTTTAGTAAGGTAAATGAACTGATAAATATAGACACATTTCAGCACCTGGTTTAAGTGTGTTTTTTTTCATCTCCCTCTCGAACAAACAATATGGCAATTTAATGTGTTTGGTAAATGGGATACATTTTTAAACGATAAAAAGCCACTTGAGAATTTGTTACAGCGGTTTTTTAATTTATTCATCATCTGGTTTTTGGGTAACGCTACCGTTTATGATTAGTTCATTTATGAAAACGCAGCTGGAATTACACATGGTTGTGGATAGTATTACCCAATGACAACTGGATTATCATCGCGGGATAGAACAACAAAAGATGCAGTTTGTTCAGCTGGGTTTATTATAGTTCGATATATCGGTCGACTGGGGAGTGGCACCTCTTACAAAAGACAATTAAAGTCTTTGTACATACATTTGTATGTCCAGTCGATTAGTCATCGCGAGTAACTGATCGAGTATAATGATCATAGTGTATAACCACACTAAGAAAAAAACATGGCACTTTCAATTGGATATTGTGATCTTCAGGGGGTTAAAATAGGTTATTAAATTAACAAACTTAATTTTCTTAGAAAAATCCTTTAAAGTTTTACTAGTATTCCCCCTAATGCAATTATGTTATAAAGGAAGTCCCAATCAAATTGTCGAATTTCCTTGTCTTATCGCAGTCAGAACTTTCATTATCTGGGTGGAATTAGATTTATGTTCTACAAGTTATAACCTAACCGAAATGACAATTGCCACATAATTCACTCGCTGATACAATGGCTATTAAAAAACCAATTACGTTTAAATACCGTGTCCCGCTCTCGCGCTCTCTGCCACAGGGCTCTCAGGTGTATTATCTCTCTATAAGTTTACCTGCTGAGTGGTATTGCATTTGACCATAAACTTCTTGATGCGTAAGCATTTTGTTGAAAGCATTTTGGATTTGGGCTCTTGAGAACGTTGCGAAAAGGGTTGCCGCCGAGTCATGGGAGAAACCGAAAATTAAGAGATGACTCAATCGAAAGACAAACTATAACTGCTTACATAATATTTATTCCAGCTAAGCATGCATATTTCCTTACAAGATGAGTCACCGTCGAATGTTATGTGTTTATATTGGAATTTAAAAGTTTATAAACAAGCTTGAAGAAATACTATCTGGTGAATAGGCCTAATCTAAAATCAATCTGGATATTTCAAAATAATATTATCTGTCCTTATATTTTTCTGATTATTTGTTTAAAAACACTATGGGAGTGCCACAGAAACCGTTCCAACCAAATTCCAACCGAATCTCAACCCCGTCTCTATGAAAATTTCGGTTTCTGTGGCACCCCGAATGTTTTCTGTAATTTCTGATAAAATTAACTTGTAATTTTGTTCTGAACTTTAAGAATATTAGAGATAAAAAGATTAATGTATCGAAGAATTTTTTTAATATATATTTTTGAATAAATTCCAATTCTCTCCCTATAAGGACATCCCGTCCACTCTGTTTTTTCGACCTCCTGGCAACCCTGCTGTATTAGTGCACCTGTGAGAGAGTGAAAGAGAGGTCAGCTCTCTCTTGCCTCAATCGTTTTATCGGTGGAAGAGAGAGCGCAGAGAGTTGACCTTATCAATCGAAAAGGAGCTACAAAAATATTGTTGAGTGCTTGTGTTACAACAAATTTAAATCAGTTTTATTAAATGTTCCTTATTTTTTAAGTTTTAATTAGTGAGTTACTAATATTTTTTTTAATTCTTACGTGATTCCGGATGACACGTACTTGCAAAGGTGTTTTCCTCTTTCCGCCGCTCTCTCACTCTCTCCACATCCTCTCTCTTCGACTGATAAGGAAACGTTCGATTGGTAAAGTGCCGTTTTTTTGCCTTTGTTTTTGTGATAAAAGAAAAAGCATAAATAGTCCGCTCCACTGCACCACTCAATTAGTACTCAGCTTTAGCTCGTGGAAAGCGAATCAGCAAAAAAGAAGAAGAAGAACGAGAAGTAAAGAAAGAAAGAAAGGAGTAGTTACAACAAAAAGTAAAAGTTCGCATCCTTGGCTCTCTTTCAATTTCTCGCTCTCTCGATCGTTTCCGGCCCACTCTTCTTCTCGCGTGTGCTTTCTCGTGCCTTGAGTGTGTGCGTGTCGTGTGTGTGTGTGTGCAAATCAATTAATTTTTTGTTGTTTGTTTATTTTTGCAACGAAAACAAGAAGGAATTTCGTAAATAATCAAATTAATTCCGCGTGCAAATATACATTGGAATAATGGCCGATATTATCAACGTGGAGCAGCACCAGACGACCGAGGAGTTCAAGCAGAATCTCGAGGAGCTGATTCCCGACGTAGGTGGCGCCACTGTGCCAGCCACAGTGGATAACCGTTAAAGCAAACACTCTGCTATTAATTAAAAAAAATTCGATGTTAAATAGAAAACATACAGAAATAACACACCAAAAAACCTTTGTGTTATAGTAAATTTATTTCATGAAATGGTAGTTTTAAAATTGAACTAAAAAAATAAATATCTAAGAAATAGATTGTCAAGATCCCTAATAACACCTTTAAAAATGCATTAAATTGATTAATGTGTGACACTAAAAAGCAATACTGGTTTAGATTCTCAGGTATTTAATTAAAGAAAAAGAATTCAAGGCTTTAGCAAGATAGGAAAAGTAAATATTTCTTTAACAGCTTAAAAAAGTTTTAAAATTGTACACTTTAAACAAAAAAAAGCAAACATTTTTCCATACCTTTGTCTCAAAGGAGTTGAACTTACTGTATTTCTTTATTACTCACAATTCACGTAATCACTCCCTCTCAATTTTGGTATGTCTGTGCTTTTTTTTGTTTGCCCTATCACATTTTCTCGGGGCACTTTATGGCTTTTTAATCGATAACACCGACAGGTGACACGCATACCAATACCCATGAGCAGGGCCTTTACAGTGAACACCTCCGATAAAGAGCACGCGCGCCCAGCTGACCTGACCCCACAGTCCACGGTAACCCCCGCTCACTTCACTTCCTGCCTACTGACAACATGGCGAAAATCAAAATCACTTCCGTTTGATGTCAGTCATATGCAGCATATTCCCTCCTTTGGCCAAGGCCAACACCATCGGTTTTTCCCCCCTCGAAAACCACCCACCACCCAGCGATATCATTACCATATACGTAATCGAGCGCTGTTTTCGATTTTATGTTCACTTTTTGGCACACAGAAATTTATCTTATCGGCAAACAGCAAAAGCGGAGCAATCAACGCACCACTACGAAACCGCGTTACCAACCACTGAGCCATAAATTCCACAGTCCAGTATATCAACCCACATCCACCTGCCCCTTTTCCCCTGATTTTCCACATTTTTGGGAATGGGAAAGGAGCGTAGTTTTTATGACACCGCCCGGCTAAATATTTGGTTTTCCCCCACTTTCGGATTTCTGCTGGGGTTCCAGGAAAATTCGCAACAATCTGTTCGATTTTTCGAGGGGCTTAACTATCCACCATATTGGGGAATTAGTTTAATCCTTGAGCTTTTAAATGGAACGGATTTTAATAAACCATGAAACTATTATAGTATTGAGTAAGGTTAGTTGTCAATTCAATTCAATTGTTTAACCTGTTTTACAAAAAAATAAATCTAATAAAAAAGATGGGATTAGTAAATACTGTATAAAAAAGTCTCAGTTTTTAAGACATTTAAATGAAAAAAAAAATGTTCAAGATCTATCGTTGGCAGTAACAGTCAGGATGTAAAAAGATTTATTACTAACTCGTTTATAAACATGTGTAGTCTAATTTATAATGCTTTATTTTATAAAGAGTTTAATTTTTTTTCTGTAATATGCTCAACCATGTTACTGTATTGTTTTCACATATCGGGTAGATGGCAAAGCTTGCCAAAGCTCGTCCTTATCTGAGATATTTCAAACATACTGACCAATAATCGCGTTCAACCTTTAAATATATGACTAATAAATTGAAAGCTTGTGAAATCCAAGTTTTGGGTTTGGTTATCACAGTAATCATGACTATATCTCCTTACTTGCCGCAACTTATAAGAAGCTAATCCCAGAAACTTAAAACATATGGAATACCAAATGTATTTCATACGGTTTCTTCTTAGTCATCGAATCTGGAGAGAAGTAATCGAAAGAGGAAATTAATTTGACCGTCTGAATGGATGGATCTCAAGTATTTTCCAACTGATTCATCGGGTGATTTACAAAAATTTGTTTGGGCTTTCACTTCTACTTTGGTTATTTTTTGCTGCTGCTTTCCACTAGCAGACTCTTCAATTATTGGAGTATTTTTTCTTATTTTGTTGCGGCGCCCACTCACGCTTTTGAACTGTATAATTTGAAACGAGCAATTTTCGATAATCAGCGATATGTCAGTCAGGTGAAAGATAGTTTACCCGCTGCCGCTGAACTGAAAACTGAAAAGAGTGGAAATTAAATTCGATAAGGCCCACATGCAGACTACAGACTTATAGAACGGGCGATAGATAAGGTCGCGGGAGATGGGAAGTACAAATTTGCATACCGAATTCCGCAGATAAACAAGCGGGGGCCACTGGAATGTGGAATGCGACTCGGATTTGATTGATGAGTCACAGATCGATCGAGCCAATCAGCGGGAAACTGGCTCATGACCGAGGAGGATTACTCATAGATCTCTCCTCTTCCTCGAGTGCTGTGCCCTTTTCAGTCGTTTCCAATTTCGAGAAGGCCAGTAAACAAATTTATGAATAAGCCAAGCCACAAGAAGGTCAACAGTTATCTATTATAATTGATTAATGGTAACTGAATATGCATTACCTTTCGTATTTCTGATTTATATTTCTTATATATTTTAAGAAATGTATATATTTTAGTATTTCTTCAATTTATTTTATTGACTTTTTTTGCAAAAATACATTATAAAGCATTAGCAGTTTAAAAAAATAATTGTTAATCTGCTGTTTTTAATATCACCACAATTTTGAAGATGAAACTATATAAAACTACTACGAACTATTTATTAAAAATACATTTAGTATATAATTTCTCAAAATAACAAATTGATTTAATATAAACAAATTCCATATGTATGTACAAACAATATAGTTAATTAAATCCTTGATCAATCTTCCAGTTGGACGCTAATAAGGATGGCTTCATCGATCTGCACGAGCTTAAAGATGCACTCAACCAGGTGGGCTTCAAGCTGGCCGGCTACCAGGTGCGCGAGATGATCGACGAGTTCAAGGGCAAACAGCGCACCGCCCACCAGGGCAAGCTGAACCTGGAGGAGTTCGAGACGCTGTGCCTGGACCTAAAGAGCAAGGATGTGGCCAGCACGTTCAAGACGGTCGTCTCCAAGAAGGAGAACCTGGAGACCCTCGGCGGTATGTCGAGCATCTCGTCGGAGGGCACCACCCATTCGGTGCGCCTCGAGGAGCAGCTGGCCTTCTCCGACTGGATCAACTCGAATCTGGGCCACGACAAGGACCTGCAGCACCTGCTGCCCATCGACAGCGAGGGCAAGCGTCTGTATCTGAGCATCAAGGACGGCATCCTGCTCTGCAAGATCATCAATCACTCCTGCCCGGACACCATCGACGAGCGGGCGATCAACAAGAAGAGCCTAACGGTCTACCGGGAGTTTGAGAACCTCACGCTGGCCCTGGTCTCCTCGCAGGCGATCGGCTGCAACATTGTGAACATCGATGCCCACGATCTGGCCAAGGGCAAGCCACATCTGGTGCTGGGTCTCCTCTGGCAGATCATCCGCATCGGCCTCTTCAGCCACATCACCTTGGACAGCTGTCCCGGCCTCGCGGGTCTGCTGTTCGACAACGAGCGCCTGGAGGATCTGATGAAGATGTCGCCGGAGGCCATCCTCCTGCGCTGGGTCAACCACCACTTGGAGCGCGCCGGCATCTCGAGGCGGTGCACCAACTTCCAGTCGGACATCGTCGACTCGGAGATCTACTCGCACCTGTTGAAGCAGATCGCGGGCAACGATGCGGACGTCAATCTGGACGCCCTTAGGGAGTCGGACCTGCAGTCGCGGGCGGAGATTATGCTGCAGCAGGCGGCCAAGCTCAACTGCCGCAGCTTCCTCACGCCGCAGGACGTTGTAAATGGGGTCTACAAACTCAATTTGGCCTTCGTTGCCAACCTGTTCAACAACCACCCGGGATTGGACAAGCCCGAGGCGATCGAGGGACTGGAGTCCATCGAGGAGACGCGCGAGGAGAAGAGTAAGTCACAGCACTGCCATATTATTTAAAAAAACTATTTTTAATGGCTAACCCTTTTATTTTTTTAGCCTACCGCAACTGGATGAACTCCATGGGTGTGGCGCCGCATGTGAACTGGCTGTACTCCGATTTGGCCGATGGCCTGGTCATCTTCCAGCTATTTGACGTCATCAAGCCGGGCATCGTCAACTGGAGCCGCGTGCACAAGCGCTTCAGCCCGCTGCGCAAGTTCATGGAGAAACTGGAGAACTGCAACTACGCGGTGGATCTGGGCAAGCAGCTGAAATTCTCGCTGGTCGGAATCGCTGGTCAGGATCTGAACGACGGCAATGCTACACTGACGTTGGGTAGGCATTTTATACATATTATTGTTTTCCAACCCTAATTTAAAAATTATAAATTTGCTATTATTATATGTACTTATTCGACCCTCTGCTTTTTATAGCTCTCATCTGGCAGCTGATGCGCGCCTACACCTTGTCAATTCTGTCCCGCTTGGCCAACACCGGCAACCCCATCATCGAGAAGGAGATCGTCCAGTGGGTGAACAACCGACTGACGGAAGCTGGCAAGCAGTCACATCTGCGTAACTTCAACGACCCGGCCATAGCCGATGGCAAGATTGTGATCGATCTGATCGATGCCATCAAGGAGGGAAGCATAAACTACGAGCTTGTGCGCACCAGCGGCACGCAGGAGGTAAGTTCTCGACGTAGCTGGTTAAACTGCAAAAACACGATGTCAAAAACAAACAAATTTACTTTTATATAGCTTTATAATTTATGAAGTAATTGCTATGAATTACAATAAATCATTTGACATCGATTTTTAAGGCCAGAATGTAACTAGCAGCTCTAATTGTTATCTCTATCCTTCAGGACAACCTGGCCAACGCCAAGTACGCCATCTCCATGGCCCGCAAGATCGGCGCCCGCGTCTACGCCCTGCCCGAGGACATCACCGAGGTGAAGCCCAAGATGGTGATGACCGTCTTCGCCTGCATGATGGCCCTGGACTACGTGCCCAACATGGACAGCGTGGACCAGAACAACCACAACAACTCGGCCAACAACAGCAATTAGAGGCGCAAGAGCCACTACTCAATTATACATAAACAAAAGGATGGGATTTGAACTGGGGAACTACGTGCATTTTTCGTATTCGCTAAATTCGAACTACTCTATCGATTGCGTTACCTCCTGCGCTATTAATTAATTGTTTGTGCGATGCTGTTTTTTTTTTCATTTCGATTACTTTTTTTAATTTTTTTTATTATATATTTATATACTTTATATATTATATTTGAGTAGTTTGAGTTTCCCTATTGTAATTAAGCAAACAATTTCCGAGCCCGGCAAAGTGTTTCTCTATTAGTTTTGTTTAACAATTGTTTAATTATACAAACTGTAACCTTATTTTATAAATACAGGTTTTGCTTTTTCCGCTTTAAATCCATACAAAAAAAAAAAATCAAACAAAGAACGAAAGAAACAGAAATCAAGCGAAAATGTTTAAAGCGCATGATTAAGAGGGAATTGTAATATTAACATTGCGACGAAAACAATGAAAACAATTAACTTTGTAATATATATACATATATATTTATAAACGATTACGATATGCGCCTATATACATAACATATATTTACATAAATCGATATATTTTTGCATAAATGAGTTGCCTGATCGCGCTGACAAATTGGGAGAGATATAACGAACGAAATTGGGATCGGGAATCCAGAAACAAAAGAAATCGAGAAAAAAAAGTAAATAACTTTGTTTTTAATATATAATTTTTTTTGCAAATAATTGTAAGCAAGCATTGTAAGCCGCTTTTGTTTATGTTTTTTCCAACTTGTGTGTTTTGTTCTATTTCTTTTAACATATTTGTATAATTTTGCGTTTAAGTGCGTTAGAGCGAGGTGGCAATAGCGGCGCTGGCATGGCGCAGAAAGAGAGGGCGACATGCGCGGGCCAGGCAAGAGGAAGAGGAGGGCAACCAACATTTTTTAGTGCAATGAGGCGACATACAAATCCAAGAGGAAATAAGAAACAGATGAAGTAAAACTATATGCATAATACAAGTAAAACAATAAAGTAAACCTAAAAAATACTAAAATTTAAGAATTACTGTGTTTTTATTTATGATTTTATGAACGTAGTTTTTATTTTCTAACTTTAAGCTTTGTTGCTAAGTAAAAACATCTTATTGTGTACCCCATTTGGGTGTCATAGAATTTCTCCGGAACTTTGGCCGATCCTATTAAGATGAATCATTGTAGGCCTGACCCAACATGAGATCAGAAAAAGGCCTTCCTTCGATGGATGACTCAGTCCGTAAGCAACATTTTATATTTTATGTGCTCGCATGACAAACACATTTCCTTGGAAACAATCGCTCGAAAGATATGAGAAGCGAAGGGTGTATAGAAATCATGTCGATAAGGTCCCCGGTCATACCGGACTTTCTTAGTATTTCGGACCCTCCATCTAATCTCCCGGCTTATCAGATAAGGAGCTCCTCACGTGGCAAAACAAATCGAGTGGAAGGGCACTGGACACTGAAATCAAATCATCGTACAGTTGTCCAGCGATGATAAAGCTGATAAGCCT